>CM040625.1:5303661-5443845 GCA_022817965.1 Solanum lycopersicoides
GTACTCGTAGTAGTGTACATCATATTTATTATTTTTTCTTTACATAGTTAATCAATTAGACTATTTACTAACACTAACAAATGCAACAGATCCATACCAAAAAAGAAATAGATTGAAACATCAAAGATTGAATGATCTAGTGTTTGTTAAGTATAATCGTGCTTTAAAAGCTCGTTATGACTTGCGGAGCGTCATCGATCTAATCTCGTTGAATAACATTGATCATAATAATGAATGGTTAGTTGAAAAGATGGGTATTAATATCGAAGCAGAAGATGAATTGGTATTTGGTGATGACAACTTACCTTGGGTGATGTTTCAAGAGCGTCAGACAGTGAGGATGTGTTGACATACACAAGGAAACAAAAGAGATAGTCGGAAGTTATTACAACTATTCTTCAAGCTCTCGAGATCTACGTATTGACATAAAAGATGAGGTTGATTCAGATGAGTCAGGGGAAGAAGAGATTGAAGGCTATAAATCTAGTGATACTGATACCAATGAGAATCACCCTATTGAGGAAGATGATATGAAAGAATATTATTTAGTGAGTAGAAGTAGAATATATAAGCAACATATATTTTGATAAAGCAATCTTCAATATGAGAAATATATATTACTATTTTAGTGAGTCCACGCTTTAAGTGCGCTTTGTGCTTTAAGGTCCATCAGGGATTTAACTTTTTTTGCACTTTTCGTTTTTGACAACACTATTTCATAGTAGATCTACATGTTATGCTCTTGATTTTAGGTATGATTTTTTTTTTATGATTTACACATTATGTTATTTGGAGATATTGAGACGAAACCTTAGACCTGAGATTTGGAAAATATGAGAGTTGACAGGTTAGCAAGATAAAGAAATTGATTATAAATTGGAGTGAGTTTTTGACATAATAATACGAGTGTTGTTGGTTTTGAAGTCTTTTTGTGATTATTTATTTGAATAGATTGTAATTATTTGAAGTCGAATGAAAGGGGACGACTCAAGTTCTAGAGTAATTATTCTACTATTTGAGGCAAGTTGATTTCTAAACTCTTGTTAAGAGTATGAAATTCGTGTATTTCCTTGTAATATGTGTTTGATAGTAATGAAAATTAGTGGTGGATTGACTTGTGCATATTGAATAATTCTAATGATGAAAAAGGGTGGTAAAAAGGTAAAATGGTAAATTATTGGTGTGTGATGTTTGAGAATGATTTGAAGGCTTATTACTTATTTGTTGATGTTATATCACAATTGCATTGTTGTGATTTGTGTCTTGTTATGAAAATGGTCATCTCATCATTATTTGTGTGAACATGTCATTTGCATTGGTTCTGAGATATGATTGTGATAAGTGTTATGTGATAAGAGGATATACCATTTCGAGGGACGTATCGAGCACCGCGCACCACGATGGATACTTTATTTCGTGACGTATCCCGCGCCGCAATTGATACTATATCTCAAGGGACGTATCACGCCCCGTGATGAATACTATATATCGAGGATCGTATCGCATGCCGCGATGGATGCATGGACATATATGTCCCCATGGGTCCCGAACTAAGAGACAACGAGTGTGTATCACTAGGTCAGACATGTGTCACTATACTTGACATTACATTCCATTGCATTGCACATATTTCTATTAGTGACCTTGATATTGTGTTTTGTTAATCTTGTGAGCGCCTTTCTGTGGAACTTTGGTTGATGAATATTGGCTTGTTGTTGAGGTATGTAATTGTTAGAGTGTTGTTGTTGAGTTGTGTGCTATGTGAATTATGAATTGTTAGGTTGGGCTGGTTTTAGGTAGGTTATGGTTGTAGAGGATATAATTGATGAATATTGACTTGTTGATGAGAATATGTGATTATTAGAATATTGTTGTTGAGATATGTGGTTGTAAATTGTGAACTGTTAGGTTGGGTTGGATTTATGTAGGTTGTAGTTGTGGAGGTTTGGTTGGATGTAAGGAGTACCTGTATTTTATCCCTTAGCTTGTGTTTAGAGGTTTAGTTGCTGAGTACCGTGTGGTTTGGTACGCACCGGTTGCTTCTACAATTTTTTTTTGTAGGTTATTAGCCTGGACCTTCGTGATAGTTTCTCTTATCCTTGTCTGCGGCTGATACGCTCAAACTTACTTCTCAAATAAGAAGTAAAGCGGTCGTATAAGTAAAGAACCCAACTAATGAGGTTGAGATCGATCCCACAAGGAAAATAGTTTCAGACTTAACTTTATTCTATTATTACTACTATTTAACCAACTAATTTTCGAGAAACAAAGAGACAAAAAGGGGGATTTTATTTCTAAATTAATGAAAATGATTAACTAAATAAAAATGGACAACTAACAAATTCAGCTTTCGAAGTTTAATCAAATTATAAAAGTAACTAGGGCTTTAGTGTTTCCCACAAGTTCCTAACTTGGTAAATCTAACTATAACAATTCTATCCTGATATCTTGCATGTAAAGTGATAAGTTACGTATCTCTAAATCCTTGGTCCGGCATCTAGAGAATTTCACTCCGCACCTTGGTCCGGCTACGTGTGTTGCTATACTAACCCTTATCTTTACCTCATATTAAGCATCGTATTCGGTATTTGACTAAGTTATTAACTCGTACCAACCAATACTAGCCTATTGGATAGTCTACACTAAATCTATGTTGATAATTCTTTTCCTATTATCTACCTCCTTGGTCCGGCAAGTAGCATTAAGGCGAGTTCTAACGTTGGCCACCGTTAAAAAGACTTCTAAACGAAAGAATTATCAATACATGCAAGACACCACTCTAGAATTGTTATTTAAGTTAGATTATTACCTTGTTATTCACCCATGGTTCCCACAACACTAGCTATGAGGTTTAGTTACCCATGTTCGTCATTACACAAATTATATTGTTAATGGAAGAATTCATGCACTTACTTCTATGAAAACGAATAATTCCCCAAAATTTAACTTGATTAATCAACGAAATCACCAACAATCAATTCCCGAAAAATATCTTAATTCCCAAAATCGAGTATTCAATACTATAATAGAAGAACTATAAACTAAAAATTATCCAGAAAGTCTAACCTCAAAAACGAGGTTTTTTCAACTATTTATAATAAAAAACGAAACCTAATCAAATAAGAATTCTATTTACTAAAAATCTGTCCAAACGCGTCTGGGTCGACGGACCACGTGACGGACCGTCATGGACACGACGGACCGTCATAGACTCCGTCGTCCCATACTTCACCATTCTTCTGTTGCTTTCTTCATTCCCCTCGACGGACAGGTATGACGGACCGTTTCAAGCACGACGGTCCGTCGAGGGTCTTCGTTCCAAAATACTTCAATTCTTGGAATTTGGGTACTGGGACTACTCTCTGATCATTACGACGAACCAGCAGGACGGACCGTCGTGGCTGTGACGGTCCGTAATGGACTTCCGTAATCCCACACTTGGTCAGACTTCCCCAAATTTCCTTCAGCAACTTCTCCCTTCACTACGATGCCACCTACGGACTGTCACAGCCGCGACGGACCATCATAGGTTCCGTAGGTGGTCTCTTCTGCAATTCTTTCTCAAAAACTCCCGCGTTCATCCTTGGACAGATTTTCTGCAAACAAAGAGAAACTTATATCAAAATCAACACAAAAAGGCTCTCGACACACACTAAACTTAAGGAAAAAACATTAGAAAGTACCGTGAAACCACGGTACATCAGCGGCTACTTGTAAAAGTTTGTGAGGTAACTGCTTGTCATTTCAGCGGACCTATCAAAATACAAATCTGTAGTCATAATTCCTTTGGCATCCCAAGAACACAAAACTAATAGGTTACCCAACTAAATTCGACGTCTTAAACTCAATTAAACTATCAAAACACAGATCTGCAGTCTCCTTGACCCAAAAACTATAGAAGTTGCATAATACTAATTTAAGGCTAAAAAATGCCAAACAACCCTTAGAACCTAAGAAAATTTAACCCTGACCTCTTCTACGCCTAATTTCATCCCTCGAAACCAATGAAATCATCAAAAATTTGATATGAACATCAAAACTTCGAATGTTGATAAAAATCAACTCATAATCTAAAATCACTTAAACTTCCAACTCAAGGGCTCAAATTCATGAAACAACTTTCAAACAGAAAACGACAACACTGTTAGACCAAATTTCACATTTCAAAACTAACAGAATTGATGAAGTTTCATTTCGAGACTCGAAACTCTGGTTGTTACCGAAAATCACCTTTAACCACTTAAACCCTTTCGAAATTTAAAACTTTCAAATATCACACCTTTTCAATCAAATAACAAGACCAACTTCGTAAACTTATCAAACATGACTTGAGATAATTATTGAAATCGATAAAATAATAATTTTTCAAAAACATCATTTCGGATTATTACACAACTAGATGATGAACTTGTCTTACACGAATGTCCTCTTGATTATTTTTAGAGATAGATATGAAAGCTAAAATAAAAGAAAACAACTTTAGTGAAAGTGCTTTGAATGAACCATATGATGAGACTATTTAGGAATTTGAGATGAACATGTAGGACAAATGCCCCTACTTGCTTGAGACTTCATGTATGATTTTATACTCGTTCGAGAATGAATATTTGTTTATGTTTGGAAGAATATGACAACCCATTCCCTCATTATTAGTATACACGCGCTAAAGGTCTACTTAAAATAATATTTTTTTATCTTTACATAACAAGAATAAGACTACATACAACCCATTTTTAGAATTTAACGATATATTTTTGACATTCGTAGTTGATATTTTTCCACTGTTTCCATCCGTTTTAAGGAACGTTAAGATCATCTCCAACCTATCTCTATTTTACTCTCTATTATCCATTTATAGAGATATTGGAGAATTATTATTCATACTCATTGTTTCAATTTTAATTATTTTATTATTATTTATATTATATAATGTTTGTTAATGTATTATAAATCATATATGACCACTAATTAAATTTCTAAATTACTTTTAAATGTAATATAACATTTGAAAGAATATATTATTTAATATATACTACTTTCATTTCGAAGTAATAATATATATATTTTTTTAGTCATTTTAAAAGATATAAATTAAATTTTTATCATTTTTTATTACAAAGAGTGAACAAAATTTAAATGATAAGATGAAATTTTATTAAATATAATTACACAACATAATAATTTAGCATAGGAATACTCATTTTTAACTTTGTAATGCATTAATAGAACATTTATGAGAGCAACGTAATAATCTTAAAAGTTGAGTATTTCTATAATGTTTATGAAATTTTATTTCACCTTTATTTCAGTATCTCATTAATATGTATAGTATATAAAATAATTATTTTTTATTTATGATATATGTTATTTAAATAAAATATAAATCTAGATCAACTAAAGAATTTGAAAAGAATAAATTTTATATTATATGAAGATTGTATAAGGTGATTTTTTGAAAAAAACATTATGAAATAATAAAATTTAAACAAAACTAATAGTAAAATATCTAAGAAAGAGAAGAAGATCCATTTTATAGAGTAAAATAAAGAATTTTATATTGGAAAAATCATAATTGTTAAATATTTATGGAAGACTTGAAAAAGTTGAAACAAATTTAAAGGACCAAAACTATTTAATGCTTAGTTAAGGAGCAATTTTGTATTTACCTCAAACATAAGGTACCATTTTTGTCATTTTATCTAAAAATGGAGTAATCAAAGTCGGTCAGTCGGTCAGGCGTGTAGACTAGGAACCGTTTGGATTCATCTCAAAAAAAGAGAAAAAAAGGAAAGTTAACTCTACCTACTACTACTCTTCTTGGTTCTAGGGTTTTTTATTGGGCACATCCATCTACTTATTTGAACAATTTTGTTGATTTATTGAGTCTTTAGTATTAGATTTTGGAAGCAAACATTGTTTAATGACAAATCATGGGGAGGATTTCTGGTCTTTATTGAGTTTTAACTTCAGGTATTCCATTATTTCTGCTTATCTTCATGTTTATCTAGATGTAATTGTGCAGTTAAGTCTGTAGTTTTTTGTTTCTAAGCTTTTGGTAGTTCCGGATCTTATGGGTTTCGAGCTGCATTTTGCTTTTACTGCTTATTTAGTTCTTGAGTTTGTGAATAAGGTAAAATGTTTAGAAGAACTCAATTTTTGTTTTAAACAAATATTAGAGAAAGGCCCAAAATTTTACTATATGGGTTTAAGTTCTATACACACTTGAGTTCCTTGTAAAAGTAATTAAAGAGTGAGTTGGTCGTAGCTGGTATTTATGTGGCTTGACGTATACAAATTATCTAAAATGTTAGTGTTTAATAATTATATCAAGGAAAAAAATGTTTTTTTTTAAATTTTCCTTTTTTTAGTCAGGAAAAGGAAAATGTTAGTTGGAATAAAGGAGGAAGGCAAGATTGGGTTTGATTTACGTGTTGCTTGGATATTTATAGTATGCTTGAGTAAAGTAGAAGAGATATTTTCTACTTTTTGTTGTCACAGAGAAAAGATAGAAATTTGAGCTGAAATTCTTGTCCATTAATAAGTTAATGACCTAACATCTTGATTATGGGATGTCAAGTCACGAGTGAATGAACTAGCACCTTTATCATCCATGAATGGACTAGGATAGTTCTGTTAAGATGGAAAGCTAGGGTGGAGGGAGAGAGTTGTTGAATTATTCTAGGTCCAATTGTCACCTTTATGTGTAGATGTTCTGCGATGAAGTTTCAGTTTTGTGGTAGAAATTTCAGCTTATACATAGTCAAGGGAAATGAGTGAACCTAATCTTCCACTTCTTATGAAAATTGGTAAATCATTATGCAGTTACAGTGAAAGCAATGCTTAGGGATTTGAAGACATTCAGCCTTCCTTTTTCTGATAGCATCTAGAGCATTCAATTTATGACAGAGTGATGAGATTCTACATTTATTTAGTTGTGTGAAGTTCCTGCACTTATTTTGCTACCTTATTAGCTGTAGTGTTTGCTAGCACTCATATTAAGGTTGCTTTTTTCATGATATGGAGAGACATTTAAGACCGTTGGTTTGTTTATGTTTCTAGAAAGAGAAAATGATGCATTTGGAACTTCCTGCTTAACAGATGAAAAATGTTATGCTCCTATTAGATTGTTATCTCTCTTTCTTTTGCAAATAAAGATAAAAAGTTATTTATTTTATGGATATGGATATATAGACCACTGTATCTAAGGCAATTTCGGATTTTATTGTGTTTTCTTTATCTCTTAATTAACCCAGTGATTGGATCTGTCTCAGGTACTGGTACATCATAATGTTTATGTGACCAGCTCAACTGGTGTAGCATCAACAGCTTTAAGGTACTGATTGTGTGTCTCCATGTTGCCAGAGGGTTAGTGGACGGATGGCTTATGCAAAGACCGCCACTCGTCTCAAGGGTATAGTACTGGACCTGTATGCTAGACTTTACTTTGTTAGAGATCTGTGAAGAAAATTTGGACTTCCTATGTGGCATCTGTTATAAATGTACTCATATTTTTGTGGTTTTCTGTTTTGTCCCCTAAAGAATGGCATCCAAACTATTTTTACTAATTCTAGCAGACATTGAGAAGGTTGTATAGATTTTTGGTTGCATATCCTCATTCCTTCCAACTCCAGGTAGTGGCGATTATGGTGTTCTTTTCTAAATGAAGATGAGCAAGCTGCCGTGTAGTTATTGATTTTGCCTTGTGGTTTCTTTGTATCACCGACGCATCTTTATAATGCTGAATATTTTGTCAAAAGTTATAGCTAATATTTACATAAAATTAATTCCATCAATTACCACTTCCAGATGCAACATGATATTCCCAACTCCTGCTTATGCCTGTGCATGCGTATCATATCCAGGCCTTTGCTAGTCTATACACTGAATGAGGACTTGCATCTGATTGCAGGTTCATTTATCCATCAACTGCTAGTAATTGCTATCTGTTTGACTAGCTATCAGAATGTAGTGGCTCTACATGTGCCACATAAGACAACTCAAACTTCTTCCACGTCTGAACTAGCTACCCCTCCCAGAAGTGGAATCTTTGAACCAATTGAGATACCACCTGCTGTCATCCCTCATTATCCTTTCCCCGGGAAATCATTGCCGCCAATGTACCCTTCCTTTCCGAAGACATATGACCCTGTCTTGACTGGAAGATGCCCGGTGAATTTCTCTGTCATTTCAAGCATCACAGAAAAAACAGCATCTGATTGTACTCGATCTTTGTCAACGGTTGTTGGAAATGTAATATGCTGTCCACAGTTCAATAGCTTACTCCACATATTCCAGGGATTTTACAGCAACCGTTCTGATACTTTAGTTTTACGAAGTGCAGTAGCTGATGATTGTTTTAGAGATATCATCAGTATATTAGCTAGTAAAGGAGCAAACAGCTCCATTGCGGGTCTGTGCTCTGTGAAGTCGTCAAATCTAACTGGTGGGTCTTGCCCTGTGAAGGACATTGGTACTTTCGAAAAAATTGTGAATACAAGCAAGTTGTTGGAGTCTTGTAGCACAGTTGATTCTCTTAAAGAATGTTGTAGGCCTGTTTGCCAGCCTGCAATTTCGGAGGCTGCTCTTCTGATTTCAGGGATCAAGACGGCTCTTGGTGGTAAGAACATAGTTGGAGTACCAAATGAAATTGATACACTTAGCGACTGTAAAGGAGTGGTCTATTCATGGATTGCAAGAAAACTACAATTTGATGATGCCAATTCTGCATTCCGGTTATTGTCTTCCTGCAAAGTTAATAAAGGTTAGTTTTTGTCACATCTATCCCTGAATGTGTTTGTGAGGTTTTTATTATTCTCAATGAACTTATGTTTCTTGTTTTTTACTACGCGACTCGACACTGGAATTCCTGAAAATTATTGTGGTGATACCGATACTAATATCATATTTATGTTTTTGTCAATGCGGTGTTGCTTTTTTTTTTTTGGGTGGGTGGGTGGGTGGGGGTGGATTTGATTTTGGCGAACTCTAACGGATGCTGAAATAGAGAATTTTTTTTAATTGTCGAAGGGGTTAAGAATAGCTGCGCATGACCAGTAATTGTTAGTGGAGCAAGTTTTCCTCAGGTATTTTGGATGTCCCTTGCAATACATCCAACTTCTACGCAACTCTTTATGCAAGGGACATGCAAAATACATACTTGAGGCGAGGATTTATGTAGCACTTGTTCCTTTGTCGGTTGTTGAATCTTGGTTTGCCTGCTTGTTGGCTTGCTGGTTTCTTTGATGCTGATTCTTCTAGTCTCTCCTTGGTCGTGAGCTTCTCTCTTCATCCTTTCCGGTAACCTTGATTTTTAATTGAAGAGCACCTTATCTTCATCTTCTATAGAAAGGTTTGATAATGACTTCTCCAACTATTCTTCATTTGCCAACAAGTTTTCCAATTAAGATAAGGTTGGTTCTGTGATTCACCTGTGTGTGGCTACCACTATGCCTTAATACTTAAGCCTCAATCCATGGACAAACTACTTTATCCTTGTGTGTTGATTGCGATTTCTGGATCTAATATTGATATTTCATCACATACCGATTTAACCGTGGAAAAGTATTAACTTATTGTCATGTTCTGTTGCAAGATTAATAGAAACTCATTCTCAAGTCTTGTTATCTCACATCATTTTCCTTGTAAAAATCATCGCCAATGTGTCCCAAGCTTATTTGGGTGTCTTGGTGTTTCTAATCCATTGTGAGAACCCATATTCAACTGTTCCTGTTAGAGCATACATAGCCTTTTCAGCTTTTTGTCTTTCCACATTTTTGCTGCGTCACAGTTGGTGGTGTAGTGTTTGAGCTACCAACAGTATCCCATAATTCTTGGCAACTAATAGGAAAGCAGTGCAGAAATGTACACGAGGTATATATGCCAAATGAGAAGGATAATCAGTTAGCAACATTATCACCTTTTGTGTAGTGTGTTAACTTGGACATTTTTTTAAAGCTAGTTGTACCTGTGTACAATACCTTCTACAACACCAACAATAACAAACATGCCCTAGAGCAGAACAAGTTAGGTCGGCTCACACCAGTGGTGTTTTACCATACCTTCTAGCATATATCAGCTGTGGTTATGGGCATATCTTTAAGCAGTTGTCATCTGGGTTGCAGTGTGTCCCCTGGAATTCAAGCAGCCATTAGAAGTGGTCAATGCGTGCAGAAATTTAGCCGCTCCAAGCCCTTCGTGTTGTAGCTCATTAAATGCCTATATTTCTGGGTTACAGAAGCAGATGTTGATTACAAATCGACAAGCAATTATATGTGCTGCCGCATTTGGTTTTATGTTACAGAAGGCCGGGGTCATGACGAATGTTTATGAGCTTTGTGATGTTGACCTGAAAGACTTCAGTCTCCAGGGTGATTGTTCATTTTTTACATTTTGTTTTTCAATCTCTTGTTGATTTCTGTTATTTTATCTGATGTTTGCTTTCTTTGTGATTGACATCTGTTTGCAATGGAGCAGCATACGGGCAAGAAGGTACTGATTCTCCTTGTCATTTTGTAGTTTTTTGGTTCTTTGATTAGTGGTCAAGAAATACTGATCTGTTTTTCCCCCTTTAGCATAAAATATTCAATTTAATAAATTTCCATTCATAGATATTTGGAAAATAAGTTGTTATGATCCCAAAAAACTCTGAACTGTGTTACAACCAAACATAGCTCCCAAAGAACTTAAAACTTTTAAATTTGAATTGAGAATTGTAGTTTTTGTTACTGTTGCAGGACTCCCCTTTTCCATCTGCCATAATGTTATAAATAAATTTTTTGTTCTCCCACTATAGTTATTACCTCTTCCAACAGCCCTGTAACAGTTTCTTTTACATATTAGAATACAGTTAGTTTCGTTGGACTGTAAGTTGATATGAGTTTCTTTTCCCAGTTTCTCGTTAAACTGAATGTGTACTTCCACACCTTTAGTGATGAGAATATGAATAATTGCTCAACTGTATCGTATAAGTATTACAGGACTTTAGAATAGGTTCCCTACAAGTACCTTAGTGATCATCACAAGCAGGGGTGAGTCCGGGATATCAAGATGATGGGTGTACCATTACTGAGAGGTGGATTAAATTTATATTTGACGTGTTTAGCCTTGAATCCGTAGCACTTCCGTAATTATATTATAATTTTCTTGTTGCAAATTTAGTTTTAACATAAATACCTATACCCTATGTCAAAAATGTTGAGATTAGTTGAACCCGTTATGATACATCCTCCACTTTTACAGTAAAATACTAAAATGTAGACACTTGGTATAATTTTATAAGATTTAACTGTTGGGACATTCTGAAGGAAGACCTAATGCAGACTATCCTCAACTTCCACCGGAGGAGCTTCCTTGAGAAATCCTTTAATGCTACTCTCATAGCTTCGATCCCAAAGAAGTCTGGAACAATAGAAGAAAAGGATTTCAGACCAATCAGTTTCATTGGAGGGGTTTACAAGATCATCTCCAAGCTGATCACTGAAAGATTGAAAACAGGTATAGGGAAGCTGGGTGATGGACATCAAATGACATTCTTGAGAGGGAGGCAAATCATGAATGCTGTTCTGTTGGCAAATGAATTTGTAGATTCTAGGGGGGAACAGAATAAACCAGGCATCCTATGCAAGTTAGACATTGAAAAAACTTATGATCATGTCAATTGGAATTTCTTACTAAAAATTCTGAAAGACATGGACTTTGGAGAAAAATGGATCTGCTGGATACGATTTTGCATTTCTAAGTGTAAGATTCTCACTCATTGTAATTCGTAAATGGCGAACCTGAAGGATTTTTTCAATCATAGAGGTCTGAGACAAGGTATTTATGTCACTTTTTTATTACTTCCGACTATGGAGGGCATGAACCACATGTTTAGAACAACAAAGTAAATGGGTGTGTGAAAGGATTTAGTGCTCAGACAGGGAGGGGTGATGATCTAGAAATTGCACACCTTTTTTATGCTGATGATACCCTTTTTTTTTTTTGTGAGGCAGAAGTGGAACAAATCACACGCATAAGAGTAATCCTTGCAATTATTTAAGGCATCTCACGACTTGATGTCAACTGGTCAAAAACTTTCCTCTCTCCAATTGATCTGGTAGAAATTTTACGAAGTCTAGCTAAGAACTTGGGATGTCAGTTAGCTTCTTTGTAGCTACTTTTGCCTACGAATTACCTGGGGATGCCTGGGAGCCAAAAAAAAGAAAAGGAATTGGAATTGGAGATACTCACGCTGGCAAGGAAACAAAGAACAAAGAAGCTACAATCTGGTGTAATTGGGGATACTCACTCTGAACATAAATCAGCCTTGGATTGAGAAACCTAAACAACCAGAATAACTGTATACTACAAAAATGGTCATGGAGATTCTGTATTGAAGAGGGATCCCTATGGAGTAGGGTCATAGCAGGGAAATATGGCTTGCTTAGCCAATGGACTACTGAGGAGGTGATGGGGTCTTTTGGATGTAGTGTGTGGAAAGACCATCAGAAGGTTGTGGCCAAATTTCCAACAATATCTATATCAGTGTGGGTGATGGTCTAAAAATAGATTTTTGGAGTGAAATTTGGAGAGGGAATGATAGCCTGAGGAGCTTATTCCCGCACCTCCATATTTGAGCCTTCAAAGATTTGGTACTGTTGCCCAAGTATGGAGCCAACAAAGATGGAATTTAGTGTTCAGGAAGGCTGTGAGTGACTGGGAAATTGAGATTGCCAGGTTAGTGGAGGTGCTAAATACCTCACCTGGTATATCTCAAAAGGATAAACCAATTTGGAGGCTGCATAGTAAAGGAGTATTCACAATTAAATCTTGCTATTGGAGGATGAATGTTATTAAGTCATTGTCAGATAATTGGCCTTGTAAGCTAGTGTGGCAGACAAGACTCCCGTTAAAAGTATCATCTCTTGCTTGGCTAGTGTTAAGAAAAACTTGCCTAACCCATGAGGCATTTAACATATGCAATTCTGTTCAAGGTGCTTTATGTGTGAGCAGAAAACAGAGGTAAATAACCATATGTTCTCCACTGTAAAGCAGCCTCAAATTTGTGGATTCTGTTTTTGTTTATATCAGGGGTTTGCTAGGTGATGCCAAAGAAAACCAGGGAGCTCCTTAGCAGCTGGACAGGAATTGGTGACATAGGCAAAAAAGACTGGTGGAAGACTATACCAGCCTGTATATGATGGACTCTATGCAAAAAAGGAATGCTAGATGTTTTGAAGGACAAAAAGAAAGTTTTCAGAAGATAAAAAACTGAAATGCTCAAGTCTTTTGTTTTTTTGGTTGTAAACAAGAATTGGTAGGGGAAATCATAGAGAGAGTTGATTTTATAGGGAGCTTGTAATTCTATATCTTTTGAGGGCGTGCACATCAACCTTGTGGGATGAAGTTTCCAATTCATCATCTCTTTGATGATGAAATTTTTGTGAACACAAAGTTACCCTTGTCTCAAAAGAAATTATATAAGATTTTACTGTGACAAAGGAGAATAGGGATTTCAATTTGTCAGATGTGGGGATTTTGAAAGAATAAATCAAATAAAGGAAGGAAGGTAAAGAAAGGTACTTGATTAAAACACAAGAGGGGACACCAGACATGCCCTCAAACATGGAGATTTGAATCCCAGATCAATTCCAGAAAGAGAAAGGAAAAGATAACGAGATAATTGTGAGATTTGAACCCCAACTTCACTTGTTGAGCGGCACCCAATAATCATTGCATCATAAAACTCTTTGAGCATGGGTGCCCCCATATATTTTGAAGTAGTTTTAAAGAATATAGCTTTGCTATACATACTATAGGAAGAGGAGCATGGTTGCATGCGAGCTCATGCTTCTCCACACAGATATACCCCCGATCAATGCTCCCTGATTCACCTTATAAATCAGTCAGCTACTTGCTCGTTGATAAGTATGTTGAATTATTCGGTTAATCCTACTTCAGTCTTCCATAATATGTATATGTGCTGTTCTACTCATGAAAAGTGGTCACTTGGAGGTTATCCTCTTATGCGTACAGCTGTAGTTGTTAGTGAGCAAACTGAAGTTCATCACTATATTTGGCTGCAAAACTGAATTCAACTGCATGTTACAATACTAGTATGTTGTCAATGCTGTTTTTCTCCCGTTACATTTGTATACTAGTATTTGCTGTGGAACGCGTTTTAGGTTTTCTTGGCTTAGGTTGTACTGATTAAGTTATTCAAATTTATTAGAAGGGTGCTTGCTTCGAAGTTATCCAGCAGATCTGGTGTATGACAACTCAACAGGTTTCAGCTTTACTTGCGACTTAAATGATAATATTGCTGCTCCATGGCCTTCATCGTCGGCAGCCACATCCTTGACTCTTTGTGCTCCTGGTAATTTGACTGAACTTATATTAATTCTGATTCTGTCAAAATAGAGCTACTTTTGATATATAGAACTGTTATAAGTTGTCTTTGTTTTCATGAACCATGTGCCTTGATGAATCACTTTAATTTGCAGAGATGTCTTTGCCAGCTCTACCAACATCAGAAATATTGGGAAATTATAGTGAGTATCTTTCATTTCCAACCTGTTTTGCTTATTACTGTGATGCTATTTATTTGCGAAGGTCATCCTAGTAGGTGGTATTGTCTGCTTTCCTGCTCAAGCTAGAATTGCAGTTATCATCAGGGGTAGGCTTTATTTCCGAACTTTGGTTTCAATAATTCGGTAATCGTCAATTGAAAGTTTATACCAAATACGAAGCTCTCAAAGTTCGGTTCGGTACGTAAATCCGGATACGGTAATTCAGGAGTTACCTTAACTAGACAGAATTCTATATATTTTTGAACTCTTCTTTGTTTTCTTTAAATTAATTGTGTACTGCAAAAAGACACCAAATATCTTTGATTACCATTGGGAACACTTTCCAAGTCATGCTCTGCTTGTTTTTATGTCAATCAAAGATAATCATACAAGTCAAAAACATGAATATAAAGAAAAAGATCAACTACAATTGATAGCTGACACCATGCATATCCTGAAAAAAAAACATATCGAACTTTTCGTCTTGGATACTATCGGTACACGTATCAAAGCTCATGTTGATAAGAGAAATACATAATTCGTAGTAGCAGCACTGTCTACATAATTATATTATCTGTATAGTAGTTCAATGCATTACAAATGGGAGGGAACTGTTTCTCTTTGTGTATCCACTTAAGAGTTCTCCTATTCTGGATAAAAAAGAAAGACTATTGATGTTATGAAATGCATGAAACATTTCCACAAATTTCCAAGAGCTAACAACTAACAAGTTTAAAGTGGTGTGAACCAACTAATAGAACCAGTCATTCAATTCCAAAACGTACCATTGTTATTGTCTTCATCCAAATTTAGAGCCCGTACAAACTTTAGCAACTTTTTAAGTTAAAAAATAAGTAGGGGAGGAGTATCTACTTTTAATTTTTAAAAATCATTTTAAACATAATTTAAGTTATTTAGTTTTGCCGAACACTCCAAAAGCTAGAAATGATTTAAAAGTAGGTTTGACCAACTTTTAAGCCAATCCAAATTGGCTCTTAGTCTTGAACAAGAAATTATGTTTACAAGACACCAAGAATAATATTAGAAGTTCAAAACGATCGATCACCAATTGAGAAGCTCTCTTCATAATAAAACAAGGGAAAAAGGACAAATATACCCCTAAACTATCGTAAATGATATGCAGATACCCTATGTCATACTTTTGGGACATTGGTGCCCCTGCCGTCCAAAAATTAGAGCAAATATGCCCTTCATTCTCACAGAAGACTAAATAGGAACATGCGGCGCAATCTTATCCGTCGATTCGATATTTAATAAATGTCAGATCGGTGGATAAGATTGTGATACGTGTATATCTTTTAGTATAAAGGGTATATATGCTCTAGTTTTTGGACGGCAGGGGCATCAATGTCTCAAAAGTATGATGGAGGGCATCTGCATACCATTTCCGATAGTTCGGGGGTATATTTGTCCTTTTCCCATAAAACAATGCAGTTACCAACTAGTCCCATAAGTTCTCTTCAGAAGTAATGTCCGTTTCTGTTTTTAATGAACTTCGAGCTTTGTACTACTCCAACCACCTTAGCTAACAAAAAAGAAATCAACTCTGCATTGCTTTTATGATCTTGGCAGGCATGGTCCATGACATACCCTTAAGACTCAAGAATAACCTCCATAGTTGACTTGTGATCTTGCATTGTAGAAAGAGATGGTTAACTGTCTCAGCAGTTTCCCCACAATAGAAACATCTAGAACATAATGGTATCCCCCTTTTCTTTAAGTTGTCTTGAGTCAGTACAACCTTCTTGGCTAACAAAACCAAACAAAACATGCCACTTTGAGTGGAATTTTTGACTTCTAGTGACTTTGAGGCTGATTGGTGTGGTTCAACCAGTTGTATGCACGACCCACCTTAAAGCTGCCCTTTCGATTGCTTTTCCACCACAAGATGTCCTGACCTCCTTCCAGTCCATTAAATTGCCCAATGGTGTTGAAAAAATCTGCTACCCATTGAATCTCCCAATCATTTAATTGTCTTCTAAAGATGAAGTTTCACCCTTGAGGAGTCCAGTGATCTACTATAGTCTTCTGTTGGTGAGATACTCATGCCAAGCATCTTTCCAGAATTCTTTTTTCTCTCCATTCCTCACTTTGATCTTTGTGTTAGCCGTAAACTCAGACCACAAGATCTAATGAATTCTATACACTAACCCCATATGATGTAGTCACTTCTTTGGTCATCCAGTTATCTTCCTCTTCATATTTTGCTTTGATGACTTCCTTCCAGTAGGTCTGCTCTCCATTGTTGAACTTCCATAACCATTTCATCACAAGGACTTTGCTTTGATTCAACAGATTCCTTATTCCGAGACCTCCATGCTTCTTTCCCACTATGACAACATCCCATTTAACCAAGTTTGTAGTCTTTCCTCTCACTGTGTCCTTGCCAAAGAAATTTTCTTCTGATTTTATTTAACCTAGTGATTACACTTTTGAGAATTGGGAATACTGACATCATATAGGTTGGTAGCGAATCAAGAACAGAATAAATCAAGGTCAACCTGTCACCCCTGGAGAGATATTGTGATTTCCATCTTGCTAACTTCATTTCACATTTCTCAACCACATTGTTCCAGATTTCATATGATTGAGATTTGGCCCTCAAATTTGGCAACAATCTGAAAGGGTTAAATCCAATGGTTTTGATTCTTGTAGTATGTACATGATAAACAGAAAGAGAGTTCCAATATATAGAGTCCTGCCTAGTTTATGTAAATCCCAAATTACCCGAAGTTTGGTATTTGATATCTACTTCAATTAACAAACCGAACGACCACCGGTAATTGGATGACTGTTGCGTCTTATCAAATGAGACAGTGAAGTAGGTTTCTGTTTTACTTGTGGATATAAACCATGTACAGCTGCTTATAAAATCTATCTTTTTGGTGAAATATTTTCGCAAACTTCTACATTGTTGTTCTACCTTTTTTTCTTTGCTTTTGATGGTGGGGTGGCGTGTGGATGGTACAAACGTGTGCCATATTTTATTCTTTAAAAAGGTCTTGGTGTCCACGTTACTGTATTACCCCATTTAGAGGTATATATTGATGCATATATCGATGCCATGATTGCAGGCTGTCCCCGTGGTGGAGCGGATCTCCTTGTGCCCATTCTTTTGTTTTTTGTGTCTCTATTGTTTTGAAGAGATTTGCCAGAAGCTGATCCAGTTTGAGTTAGAGCCCTGTAGGTACACTGAGTGACCAGATAATGTGTATATATGCTTTCGAATATCCTTCCTCGTGTATAGTTGCTGCCTTTTGGTAAGTCAATTCATGGTTTTGCAATCAATATTAGACTGTTCGACAGGTTTGCTTGCAAGCCTTTTTGTCAGTACTTCTATTGCTTCTTATGCGCTTTTTAGTTCTTGTTAAACTACTATAAAATCAGTCGATCGTTACTCGATCATTATCAAACTGTCTGCAGTCTTTTTAGTCTCATGCAAGCAAGCACGAGAGATTCGGAGTCCGAAGCTACCACTTCCCCCCAACTGTCGTAACCTAAACTGATTCAAAAGAAGGTTGAAGGGTTTGGCAACAAGAAATAACGTAAACTGATTCAAAAAAAGGTTGAAGGGTTTGGCAACAAGAAATAGGAATGATGGAACAAGAATATAATTTTACGACTACTTTTTCATTTTAGTTTGACTTGCATCTGTTTAGTATATAGCTAGCGTTCCTTTGTCAATCTCCAGAGTTCACTTCGTTATAATCAAGTAGCTGAACCAGTTCTTACCTAAGCAATTCGAACAACCTTCTGGGTGTAGACACAACAAGCTTTCCACTGATTATGAAGGCCTTTATTTGGGTCATCAGATTAGTGTAGACACAAGCTTTCCAGTCCAGTGGCGTAGCCACCGTCTACCCAGGGTGTCAATTGAACACCTTTGTCGAAAAATTACGTTATTTATATATATCAAATTCTACATTTAATGATATATATTTTTGAAGTTGGCCACACTTGATAAAAGCTATGCATTCGGCACAGTGATAGTGGGTGGGTGTTCAAGGAGTTTCGGGTTCAAACCCAAATATCACTATTTTTTTATCCGCCACTGCTTTACAAATACTTCAATGAACATCACAGATTCACTCTGATTGCACTTGTGCAGCCCTTTCATAGAACTACACCAACATAAAAAATACAAGAGAACCATGAATGGAGCAATCTTGCAGCAATTGCAATGGGAAAAAAAATGTTTCTTTGTTGAGGAGAATGTGGAGGTTGAAGTAGTTATGGATACATAGCAACAAATCACATTGAAACTGTTTTTATAGGAATGCAATATGTACTCTTTTACCACTTTGATGTATGTTACATGTTCTTACTGTGGGAGACTGAGGCTATGGGACAATATCGATCAACTGGCTATGTCCTTGCCTTGGCTAGTGGGCGGGGACTTCAATGAGATATTAAACGAGGAGGAAAAGGTTGAGCGTTTACCAGTAGTGCCTCAAGAATATGAAGACTTGAGGCGCTTGCGATCTATTGCCTTAAACAATCTCTGACATATATAGTACACCGATAGCAGATTAAAGCCCGATCCAGCAATATTGCATGTGTGAAGAAGGGCAATGCCACTTGTAAGGCTCTTTTGTCGAGTGTGAATCATGACAGTAACTCAAGGAAGAAGGTCTACTCGACACAAATTCCATGTTAATGGGAACTTTTCACCGGAATCTTTCAAAAAAAATTCAAATGATTTTGTTCTTCTGTGATTCTAATCCATGTATACGTGAAATCCTCGAATTCCTGCCCAGACTATACCACACAAGAAGCATTTCTGGTGCTGGATAACTAAGAGCCATTTGTCAAAAAGCAGTTACTGCTGCCTGAGCTACCTACAGTGCACGACACATCTTGAACGAGAAATTTTACATTACGAGTTCCAAGAATGTCGAGTATTTCCAAACACTCGTTCAAGTCTGCATCATTTACCAACATCACCCATTCCTCTTCATCATCAAGATAGTGGAGCTGAAACGTCCCTATCTGCAGTTTGAACCTTTTTGCAACCTCTTCATAGAGTTGGAAGCACCCTGCTGAAGGCTCAAATTTAAATCGGATTTTATCTTCCATGTAACTAGCTTTTACGGTAATTTGTGAGCCACCATCCTCAACTGTTGTATGTTTTCTCTCACCAGAACTACGAGAGCTAGACGAACTTCCATTCATCGTTGAACGGGACGTATTTGACGAATCTGTCACACCTGAAGAACTCACCTTGTCATGTTCCATAACACCATCATCTCCATCCATTTCGATACTTCCTTTCATCTTCTCCTCAACATCATCAGTTTTAGCCATGGAATCTGGGCATAGGCTGATGAAATGGCAGCCAGAATTGTCCAACTTTAAGTTGCTTGTGTTCAAACCACAGCTCCTCCATCCTCCTTTTGTATGGAAAGAATCCAGTGACACATTTCCAGAACTGGTGCATGGCATTGTGTCTGGATTTGCAAGCAAGGATGACCTTCTATCTAATGCAGCCAATTTGGAGCCATGACAAACACCAGTCAACGAACTATTTGGTTTATCCCCAACCCTGAAAGAGCTAGGACTGAAATGACTCGACTCTGGTAGTTGGTTTCCATCCACATTCAAGTCCTCTTCCATTTTCACCTGAGAGTCGTGGTTGTCAATGCATGAAGTTTGGAGCGCAGACACAGCATCTTGGAAAAGGAATTCAGAACTTTCTATTGAGACATCTTTGCAGGGAAAGCGTGTACTTTTCTGAGAGTCGAAATCCTGAAGGATAGAGGTTGCTGCAACTAAACCTCCAGTAACTGTATCAAACTTCAATCCTCCTCCTATCCCTTGGACTGATTGAAGCACTGTCCGTATCTTTACTAAAGAACGATTCACTTTACTTATCTTCCGGGATGGCCATCTTGAGATCCCATATTGCCGACATATCCTCTTCAATGTAGTTGGACACACTACAAAAACACATAACAAACAAATGTTACAACCCTCTTTTACAAGATCATATAATTTTGTGCTTTCAACTTCATACAGTTCTACATGTACTACTCTTTTTATATCGTAAAGAGTCTGCACCCTTTGGTAATGTCACTTTCCTTTAAAGAAATATCACTGACGAACAGATATCAAGTAAACCAATTTTTTTCTTCTGAATCCATTGTTTTACAAAACCATCATGTTAAATATACACTACTACCAGATTCATAGAATTCGAAGTTGAACTTGGCGCAAAGAAAAATAGAATATTTGACACGTGATACGAGAGTTTGGATGGGCTGGTAAGAGCCCCAGAATCATGTTAGAAGGCAAATAAAGGGACAAGAGACTGTACTCAGTACGTGTATATTAGCCCCAACTGGGACGGCCTCAAAAATCTGATGATGTCCATAAAGTTTTTGAAAGGAATATCTGAATCACAAAATAATAACCCAATGGAACAGGACAGATACCAACGTAAAAATACAATTTTGCAGAATGTCCAAATTAGTTGATTGTTTCCACTTGACGAGGGTATATATTCTTACCGCCAATGCTTTGTGCAGCATTCTTGAGGCTTCCAGAGAAATATTGTTGAAGAACACTCAAGCTGACATGTTTCTCTGCTGCACTTCTTTTATTCTCTGTCCGTTTTCTTGATACACTCGGTGTCTACAATATGAAACACAATAACTTCAGTATTGACAAACAAAAGGGATGAAATAGGACTTAAAAAACACATAGAAGGAATATAATTTGTCTAGGAGCACATGAACTAACGAGTTATTGAAACACAATTATCGAGAGCGCAAGAGAATTGTTCAAGAACATGTGAAAAGGGAGAAAGGAAACAGGATACTCGAGCACAGTGTAAACATAGAACAATTAAGAATATTCTTGTAGACCACTTATCGTAAAACCAAGATTACATGCTCCGCGCCTCCACCAAAATAAACTAGGGGAACATAGACTAGATAACAGAAGGAAGACAAGTTGAGTGATATACCTGTTTGTGAGAAATATTAGCTTTAATTCCAGCTCTCTCTGAATCACATACATCTATAGGAGCTTTACTCAAATCTAAAGTGCTGTCTAATAGTGATTGCTGAGAACTCTTCCTTGACAAGTCAATTGGCGGTAAATTCAGAACAGATTCACTCTGTAACCCACACTTCTTACCCCGTTCTCCAACTAATTCTGCATCTGATAGTGTCCTCAGACTTCTGCAAATTCGCTGCATGGTGTGTGAGAGGTTATTTAAGAGAAGCTGTTGTTCGGTGCATCCCTCCATATCGACAGGAAGAAAGAACTCTAATACATAATCATCATCACCGGTGAGTATACTACGTAATCTGATAGCTACTGCAGCATTTAGACCAAACTTCCGTGCATGATGAACAAGCGGATACTCATTTATATGGTACTCTTTCACATCAGGGTAGAAGAAGGGGTGGTTGGATTGGAGGGATTTCCCAACAATACCTTGTCCTTCTTCGAGATCATGTCCCATACATGCATGAAGAAATCCTTGCATCTCCTTGTCACTCACATAACAAGCTGTATTCTCAACACATAATACACTTTTTTCATCTAAGCTTGCAATGCTTTCTCTAGAATGCGCTCTTATTTCATCGCTACCTCCTCTGCGACTACGAGGAATCCATGTCAAAGCAAGAGGCAGTCTATGAGCATGGCAAACTGCTCGCAGAACATCTTTTACCTCAGCTAAAGCAGCTCTTTGATTCTTGGAGAGACTCTACAAGGAAGCAATAAGACAAGGGGATATTAGAAGGGAATACTATATCAAGACAATCAAATGGCTAGAAATAATGCATAGATAACTGATAAGATTAAGATATCGAGTATTACCTGGGAAGAAAATTGAGGAGGTGTTGAGCTCCGTAAGTTTACTGCCTGCAACATAAACCATCTACTCTTGAGGATAAATTAAAGCAGATTAAGAGATTCTCAAGAGGACAAACCACAAACAACACAAGGAGGGGAAAAAAGAAAAGAAAAGGAAAGAGCACACAACAACATTCTGTTACTTCATACTTCCTTTAGATTCAGACAACCATAAAGTTGAGCCCTCTATATGCACCGACAACCAACCTATATAACCTCCCATGACACTAGCATAACTTTCAACCAGCCCAGCTAACACATAAAGATCTACATTTGATCAGACAAAAGTGTTGATGCACTAGAAAAAAAGGAATAGAATAGCATATTTTATCAAACTAACATGTTTCCTTTGATGACCGTGGTGTCCGGGCCAGCTTGTGCACACCTCGACCAATACCACGGGATACCTACCACCCCCCACCCAACAGGTACCAAATAACTATGCCCACTGGACAGATACGAAGAATCACCTAGTGTTATTTGTCTCCGTTGAGTTTTGAACCTAAGACCTCAAGGTTCTCAACCACTTCATTGACCACTAGGCCACACCCTTGGGTGTCTCTGTTGGTTTCTTTTTCTTGTTATTAAGTTCTGTTGCCACAGGTAGGTAACAAGTGGGAGGACAAAAATGGATGTGTCACTGTATCTGTCTTGACATCTACATGCCCAAACAAAACATAATACTGAAGGAAGAAAACTGACAAAGCATTTTCCCTTCTGACAGGAAAGAACTTAATCACTGTACATCACAAGCATCACCAGAAAAAAAAAGACAAAAGTGAAAAGTTACAATATGATGTTAAGTCAAAAACTACATGGAAAAACACATCTATAACAATCAATTGATGCAAAATTACGTTTTCTATTTCTTCGCAAAATATTAGATACCGAATCAAAGACAGTTAAGGCAATATTGTTATCTAGAGTTCATTCGTTGATATGTATTACAACCGACACACCCGATAAAAAGTAAAACCAAAAAAGAAGGGGAAAAGGAAAAGCAAATACCTAGTTGTTAGAAGTAATACTTGAAGCAAAGACAATTAGCCTATTCATCAAGATTTCAAACAGGTTCCAAAAAACATTCTGAGGCAGATATTATGATTTCTTTAGTATATCTATATTATCCTCAAATAAACTGAAATAAAAGTATTCTTTCTCAGTTGTAAAGGTACATATGCAACAAAAGGAGAATAAAGGAACTAATAGAATAAAAGCAGAAACCTGCAGAGCCTGGCAAACATGACTTGTTTCCAAATCAAAATTTGCCTCTCCTTCACAGTGACTAATTCTAATACTGCACAACAGAGTGTATCATATCCCTCATCCTCTAGAATCGGTAAAGCAATCGATCCACGAACTTCATGGTCAACTGCATATTGTACGCGTAAATACTCAGCCTCCTTGTAGTACATAACATTTGATGTCCACTCCGGTATTCTTGAAGTAAAAACTCTACCAGGAAGACCTGGACATGATCCTGGTTTCATTTCTAAATCAAAAGTGAATTGCCTCGACACCTCTCGATATCCAGATAACACCTGATCAAGTAGAAATGGTTGTTCGTAGGTGCTTAAAATGTACTGATCACCACTCTTCATCGGAACCCAAACCTGAGCCAAGATTCCCTCACCAGATGATTTTTTAAACAATTCTAATGCCTTGAGCATTCTCTCAGCAAGAGATTGACAAGGTGATTTTGGAATTACACATTTCTCAACAATATGAGTAACATAATTCTGTTTGCTCGAATTCTTCCCCGTGCCCGTTTCATCAACCAAACCAGCCTCTTCACTAGAGTCTACAAAACAAAACTGGTCATGATTCTGCTGAAACATCAAATTTTCCCCTTCACATGGAAAAGTATCAGTATTCTGTTCTTCAAATGGTGCATAATCGATAGACATTGGATTAATAGGCGAAAATGTTGGATACGAAGCAAAAATTTGCTCTATCCCAGCATATGTATCAAGATTCATAATCTCCATAACATTGTCATCTATATATGAACACCTTGGAGATGCCCAAAAACTAATACCATTTTCCATTGTCAATCCAACTAACAAATATCTACTGATACTTTATTGCAACAAAATGTCAAAACAACAACCCTAAATACTCCTCAGGGTTAGTTCAATCTCCCTATAGTTTTACATATTCCAAGAATCCAACATTATCTCAGTGTATCGTGGCAGTAAGACCATTCATACTAGTAGCATATTAAAGTTTCCTAATTTAAAGAATCTACTAATTACCACTCCATGGAAATTGTACTTACACATCAAGATTACTTAGAAAAAAAACTACAAAGGTGTAAACTTTATATCTTAAGGACCAAAAGAACCAATTTTTAAGCACCAGATTCAAGAACTTCAAAGAATCCAAAACACCCCAAACTAGAAAAAAAGAAAGCTTTTTCAAGCTGTCACACCTAAATTTCAAGAAATTGTAACAATTAACAAAACCCCATTTCACATAAAGAAAGAAACCATAAACCAAATCAATTGACAGATTCAAATCAAGATTTGTAGCTATAAAAAGTGGCTAAGAAAGGAAAATGAACAGGGGAAAAAGGGTGGATATGAAAACTAGTATACAGAGGTTTTAGATATTTTGTAAGGTGAAGGAAAGTTCCCAATAAACAAAATTGATTTGAACTCTTCTCTCTGTGTTTGACAGTATAAACTCCCTGTGCCTATGTGAAAGAAAGAACTTGTTACAGCTTGTCTGGAGGCTGTTACATATTGTACGTAACCGGATAGTCGTGATGAATTGACAAGTATTTCTTTATTTTAACTTAAAAGGTTTTGAATTGCTTTAGGTAAGAGCATTTCACCTTCAATATATAATTTTCTACGCGAAGTTAAATTTAATCGAACTCAATATGATATCAGATATAGGTGAGAAATAAAAAGCTTGTCTGGAGGCTGTTATATATTGTATGTCATCAATGAGGATCGTGATGGATCGATAAGTATTTCTTTGTTCTTACTTAAAAGGTTTTGAATTTTGATTCTGAAATTGCTTTTGTAGAGAGCATTTTATCATCAATATAGAATTTTCTATCGCAAATTTAAATTACTCGAACTCAATATAATATCTGACATGGGGTGAGAAGTTAAAAAGAAAACATTGTATTATATTATCGAAATTCATTATTTACTAATAACAAATATTTTGTCCGTTAATTTACCTTTTTTGTTATGGTTTTATCTTGTTATTTCTTATATAGATTTATTTGTTTGATGTGATATTATATAAATATAATAAATAAATAAATTTATCCAAATATGATATTTATCAAACTGATACAATAGGATATAATATAATCGGATATATTAGGAAACAATTTGATGATTTTACTTTTTTATTTAATTTCAAATAGTTATTTTTTTCATAACTAAGAAGTATTATTTTTTTTAATACCAAAATAAAATTGTTTTGATATATGAAAATTTTCATTATTAAAGAATCATTTGGAAAAAAATTAAATTACTTTTATTTTATATGATTGGATAATTTTTGTAAATAACGTGTTCAAGTTATAAATATTATTTATTTTGAAATGGAGAAGTAAAACATAACGGCGGATAGCAAGGAGGAAATATATTTTAAAAAAATGTTTAGATCTTTACTTGAGTATAACATCTGTCTCTTAAACTATACTTTTAATATTATATTTTTATTATTTTATATTAATAAATGCTCTCACGTCATCAACTTGAATCTTTATGAAATGATTTAAATATTCCATTGGTTTATATTTGACTTTGAAAATTTTTAATCTTAATTTTGGTGACGATAACTTAATAAATTTAGAAAAAAAAGTGATTATTAATAATAAAGGAATTACTAAAAATAGTATGAGAGTTTTTTTATTGATTGATTAACTTGAACAACTAAAATAAATATTTATCTTTACTACAAAAATTAACGAAAAATAAAAATAACTAACGTATAAATTTCAAAATATTATTAATAAAATTGGAAGAACGCTATTTACAAAATTTTACCTTTTTTTTTATTATTCGATATCAATATTAAAATTCAATTAACGGTATCGGCCACATAATTTGGCCGACATGATGTACGAAATGGTAAAGTATTGATAAGAATTTGAGAAGATACTCAGAATCCTCAATCCATGTGAGGCATAAGATTCCAAAACTCATTTGATTGTGACACTATATATATCTTATACTATTAAAATATGTCCCTTTAGTAATTATTTTTATTTTTATATTTTTTTATTGATATCTGATGCTCAAATTAAAGTTAAACTATTTCAGATTCACGTCATTATAATTTAGGAAAAATTATTTTCTATCAAACAAAATTAATATTTAGAACTTAGATGTAAAATCTTTGTCATTGATTGTCCTTTTGATAACATATTAGTTATACTATAATATCAAAAAAAAAAAATTAATACTAAATGTTATATTCTTTTTTACATATTAAGTTTGATAAAAAGAAACACATAAAATCTCTCCTAAATCATAAACTTAGCGGCATAACTTACTTCAGCACTTAAACTATATGGACGTTTAAATAACTCCCTTATCAGTGTTTTCAAAAACGTTTTTGGAGCGAGTCTCGGGGCAGGATATATCAAAAACGTTCTGGGGCATAAATTAAAAACGTAGGTCCATGAAGCGTAAGTCCTAAAATTTGAGGCGTAAGCCCTGAACATAAAAAGCTAAGTCCTAGGTGTAAAAACGTATGCCCGGACGTTTTTAATTTTTTTAATTTTTTTTACTTTAAATCATATTTTTATTATTGTTGTAATGATATTAATCAAATAATAATTATAATATTTTTTTTTTCATTATTGATTATTAATACTTATCTCAAAATAAAAATCACAAATCATTAAAGTATTTACTTTTGCATACTTTATTAGTAATAAAACTATAAAATTGAATTTACATAAGACTACGGGATACTTTTGCATACTTTATTAGTAATAAAACTATAAAATTGAATTTACATAAGACTACGACTACGTAATCCATAACTTTTATGAGACTTACGCTCCGTATTTCGAAATTTATACCTTATCCCACACAATATAAAATGACTCACTTTACGGCCCCGCCTTTTAAAACAGTTCACTTACCATCTTTGAAAGATGTTAAAGTTGTATTCAAACGTCCGTCTAATGGATAAATATATTTATAAAATATGAAATTATAACAAAATTTAGCCCAAAATACTAGTGTACGTCACTTTGCTGGGATTCTCCGTATCTTCATGCCTAACCTGTTCCTCACGTGTCCAGATGTGGGATCTACATGGAAAAAAAATTCTTTATTTTAATTATTTTTTTAAAAATCATTTTTTTTTATAAATTTTAAATTTTAATTATTTTTTACGTGATATATATAAGACTAGAAAATAAATAAAATTGAAATTGAAGGAATATTGGATTACTGCATGTTGTTATGGATAAATATTCCATATTTATAAAAATTGAATCTGCAAAATAATTATATATATATATATAAGCTTTCTAAATAATTACTCCCTCTATTCTAATTTGAATGAATACAGAGTTCAAAAATAAATTTAGAAAATTAAATTTTATAATCTTAAATTAAAAATATTTATAATCTTTTTTAAATTTATGATATTAACTACCATGTAGAATGTTGAATTTGAACAAATTTACTAAGTATTAAAAATATTTTAGACAAATCCCAAAAAAATATACTTTAATTAAAATGAACAAAAAAAATATTATTTTTAATAAATATGACAATTAAAATATATATGATTTCACTTTGTTTAGTAATAACGTGTTAGGAAGGAAGTTATAGGATGATTACAGAGCACCAAACAAGTACGTTATCATATCTACTTGTAGTTTAGCTGCCAAAGGGACAAGAATTTCGCGAGCAGAAGCGAATTTAGAATTTTAAATATTTCATAAATTTAATATTATAATTTGTTATTTTTTAAATTTACAAATTCCTATATATTATTTATTAAAAAATTATATATATAAATCTATATCTCACATTAAAAATATTAAATTCGAATCGACCCGCTATCGTCACATTAGATTAGCCCCTACCTATGAGTCACTATCATTTCTATAGTCAACTCAATTGCTTTGCCAGATATGTTGATGAACATTTCAATCATCAAGAAAGGACTTGTTGCCACTTGCCAGTAGATTTAAAACGAATTTATAGGTTAAAAAGTTGGATTAATCACCAAAATCTCATCTTTTAGTTTACTATTTACTATCATCTCTTATAAGTTTTATAAATTTCTAAAAATTTTCATTTACGCACGTCACATTATTGTATCTCGCGCATCAGATTAGCGTATCATGCATAAAGTGTGCCTCGCGCATCAGATTAGTGTATCTCGTGCATCAAATTAATGTATCTCGCGCATCAGATTAGTGTATCTCGTGCATCAAATTAATGTATCTCGCGCATCAGATTAGTGTATCATGTATAAATGTACCCCGCGCATCAAACTAGTGTATCTCGCGCATCAGATTAGTGTAGCATGTATAAATGTACCTCGCGCATCAAATTAGCGTATCTCACGCATAAGATTAGTTTATCTCGCACATCAAATTTATGTATTTCGCTCATTAGATAAATGTATTAGCGCTTATATTATTGTATCCATTTTAAGAAATTTTTGTAACTATAAACTTTAAAGGAATAGACTGTAATTTTGCCTTAAAAATATGTGATTTCTGTAATTGGAGTTTATAAATTTTTATAATAATTTCTAATTGAAAGTATAAAATAATTGAATTTATAATTAAGTAAATGTACAATTATTGACTTTAGATAAATTCGTATTTGAGTTTTTAAATCTCCCCTACTAACAAATATAATTTCATTTATATACTAGAGATAAAAGAAAAATGTGAGATTCTTATAAAGAAAATTATCTTCTAGCAAGTACAATAACAATATTTATGTCTCAATCCAAAAAAAAAACAACATAGAGCGATTACATGAATTTTCAATTTTTTAACAGTTAATATAAATGAGCAAAGGACAAAAATCACATACTTTTAAAATAAAATTACCATTTGTCTCTTATAAGTTTATAATTCCCAAAATCTCTCAAATGATACAATAATAGAAGCGCCGATACATTAATTTGATGCGCGAGAACATTAATCGTCAAGTAAGATACATTACATTTTATACATGATACACTAATTTAATGTACATTTTATATATTATATATTAATTTGATGCGCTAGATACATTAATTTGATGTGCGAGATACATTAATTTGATGCGCTGATATATTAATCTAATGTGTGAAAATAAAATTTTTTGGAAATTTCTAAAACTAATAGGGGATAATGGTAATAAGAGAACTATAAAAATTAATGACATAAATTTTATTAAATGAAAAAAATAACTTTCTTACGTGCTTATATTTCTTTTCCTCAACAATCTATTAAAAAGTGATCTATTTTTTTAAAAAATAGCCTCTCCATTCATATTTATTCGTCTACTATACTAAGGATTATTATCCAATAATAATTGTTGAGCCTGGAAAATGAAGCGATTATTTATCAATTTGTGTTTATTTTATTTTTGCTATTTAATACTATTCAATATATTATATATTTTTCAAAATACTTAATTTAATATATTTAACCTTATTTTTATCATATTTTAAGACGTGTACTAAGTTAATAATGAACATCTATTGTTAAACGGGATAACATTCGATAGTTTTGGGTTCTATTTGCGCATATTTTAAAGTTGAACATATTGAATTTGGATATTTTGTGATTTTTGTCATTTTAAGTTAATTAATGTGGTTAATAAAGTGTAAAAGGTCCATTCTCAACTCTAGATATTTTTCAACCTTTATTTTAGATCAAAGTGTTGTGTATTTTTTTTAGCACAAATCATTTGCAACTTGAGTTTTATTATAATAAAAAAGTATGGATGAACTTTGATCTTACATTTATTTATATTTAACTTTATCTCTCACTTACACTCTTAACAACTTGGATTATTTCTCTTTTTATATTTCTCACTTTTGCTCTCACATTCTTTTCTTTGCTTTGCTTTCTTGTTTACTTGAGCATAACTCAAATAACTATATTACTTTTTTTTCATCTATAAAATAATATAAGGTACTCACAAAGCTATTTTTGTCAAATTTATAAAGTTTGTTTTCTTTAATTAATTAAGAAATGATATGTGTTTTTGACTTATTGGTTATCTTTAAAATTTTGTATGTTTCCTCTTATATATTATTTTTGATTTTGTTGTGTTTTACTTTAATTGTCATCACATAATTTGGTAAATAGTAAATACTTGGAAAAGCATTTTAGAGATATTTTGTAATGCCCTAAGTCAATCTTTTCTCAAGCACAAGCATTTAAAGAATTCAGAATATCACAAATTGATTAATTAAAGATGAAATTAATAATAAAAAAAAGATTGATTATTTGAAATTCAACTCAGCTCTAACACACTCCCAATTTTGTATATTTGGTCGCTAATTTTTCATATGATAAATGATAAGGACAATTAAAATAATAATTTCCATCTATAAATAGTAATAAAAGGATCTAATGAAGGATATTTAATTCCCTTTTAGAATATTCATGAATCATAATTACTAGTACTACCTTTTTCAAAAACAATTCTAAAATTCTCATTATATAATTCTTCTTTCAATTTGTACAACTTTTTTGAATATTCTAGATTCCCCATTGAGATATTTTAAATATATTAGTTAGGTTGGTAATGATTTTATATCTAACACATAATTGAGAGAATCTTCTACTTTTTTATTTTATATTATATATACTTCCTATATTCTTAATTATTTGTTCATTTTTTTTCTTTTTTAGTTATTTCTAATTATTTATTTATTTTAACAAAATTAAAAAAGGACAAAATATTTTTACCTTTATACCCTCAATTAGTTACTTTGAAAAATGATAAATTCACGATGTTAATAATTACTTTTTTAATAAGTGTGTCAATTTAAAAGTGAAAAAATAATGAGGGACAGAATATTATATGTATCATTACTAGCATTCTTTGGTAAAGGAGGTGGATAATGTACATCTTGCATAAGTTATTAATAAATATTTAATTCTTAGTTTTGATAGCAAATCTTCACTAATTAATTCATTAAAAACCTACTTTTTTTTTCTTTTAAAAGTTAAAACCTATCTCAAATATGAGGATACAATTTTTTTTTTTCATCTTCTCTATTTCTTCCTATACATTCATTAAGCAGACAGGATTTGGAAATTCAATTTTGAGTTGAAGAATATTATATATTTCTTTTCATTATTATTTTTAGGAAAAATTACATAAATTGGTACATTTTGATAAATAATTACTGATTTTAGCAATATTTTTTATTTATTACCATTTATAGCAATACTATGTTAAATCTGCAATATGTATTAAAAGTAAATTATGTATGCAATATATATGAATTATATATGAATTATAATTATTTTTAAAAACATATTATGTTTGTTTGGTAAAAATTTGATATTTTGTATTATAAGTGTATTAAAATGTGTGATAAATGAATTATCTATCATTAAATTTTGTATTATATGTGAATAAAAAATTGTTCTTTGTAATATGAATTAAACTTGTATTACAAATGAATTAAAAGTGATTAAGTGAAAAAGAAATATTATTATTATAAATGATAAATATTTTTTTATTATAGTATATTTATGTAAGTTTCCTTTTTTTATTTTTATGTTTAGCATCTAATAGATCCAATATACAATATGAATTATGAAATCTCTATTGGATATTTGAGAATCTTTTGATCACATGTGAGGCATAAGATTCCAAATCCCTTTTGATGACAACACTATATATCTATCTATCTATTTATAATTATAATCAACCAAAGCTGCAACATTGTTTAATAAATACTTTAATCTCACTTAGGTCTCATTTAAGTTTGATTCCTTCAGACTTTAGATTGTTAAGTGAATTAATTTTTGTTAAGATTTAAGTGTTTAACAGATTTGAATTGATCTTAATAATAATAAAAAATATTCTTATGTGGTTAATATTAACTATTATCATCTTGTTCATAATCATAGGCTACCATCACTAAGGCATTAATGGTCTTTGTCATCATAATTACTATTATTATCATCATCTTTTATTACTATCTTCAATTACCAAGCATCCCCACCAACCATCTCTATCATTATAACTACGACCATCATTGACACTGTGTCGCTTAACTTTCAGGTCCAACATTGTCGTGCCACTTTTTCTATCATCACTATCTATCACTACCATCAACTCCACCATCACTATCAATCACTACCATCATTGCGATCAAATTTTACAACCAACCAACTTCACAATCATAACTAGCATTGTTGTTATTGTCGTCGCACCCACCTCCACCATCTCAATTATCAACACCATCAGCTACCACAAATTCATTGTCAACCACTACACGTTCTACAACGATCATCAACAACACTGTTAACTACTAACATCAATCAATTTTACTATCATAACCATCACCATTATAAAAAAATTGAATCAAAATCGTTGGACTGGATTAGTTTTAAAAAAAAAAACCAATGTCAAATCGAAGGACTGAACATCACCAATTTAAACTAGGCCAGTTTCACAAAATCAGTGAATATGATCAGTTAAAATTGAGGAACAATCGATCCATGATTTGTATGATTCAATAAATTAAAAATTGACTTTTAAAAAATTAATGAACTGGATCAATTTTTCTAGAACTATATGTAAAAAATGGTAGTTAATTGATATCTCACTCAAATATTTACTAATTATTAAAAGATTCGAATAATATCAAGATTTTCAAATAAGTATCACAAGACATTACAACTCACGATTAGAAAACAAATGAGACATGGTGACCAATAGTGTACAATAATATCATTTTGATGAGAAAAGATTCTATTTTAACGAGGAAAAATAATCCATTAGCTGCCTCCAAATAATCAGCAAATCTTCTGAAGATTGTGTTATGTTTTTCTTTTGAAAATAAACAAATTAATATGTTGAATTGATATTTTGTATTAGGTGACACCTAATAGAGATTTGGGGATGTGTGCACTCCACATTCCAAAAAGATTCTAGTGTGCTACTGAATCTTGATTAGTATAAATTTTTTTAAAAATTATCTTTTTCGTTTTTTTTATTTGTCTAATTTTAACTTTAATTATTCCTCTTTATTTATTATTTTTAGTAAATCAAGAGAATACAATATTTTTTATTTACTATATCTTTAATTTACTTAAAAGAAAGTTAATATTTTTGAAAAAGATAAAACAAATAAATTATGTATTATTTTTTTAAAATATTTATATTAAGCAAAAAATGGACAAATAAATAACAACAGATGTAATAATTCCAAAATTCTAGTGTGCAACTGAAATTATATTTTTGTTTTCGGATTTAACTATAAAGTGGTGTTGGGCGGGTCGATATTGTTTTTTGTAGGGCAACTTTCACATCTAGCAAACATAAAATTCATATTTATATGCTATAATAAAGTTTGCATAGTTGCACTCCATAGCAAACATATAAATGTATAATTCGCTATACATATACAATTGAAGCGAATTGTATAAAACGAAGTGTATAAAACAAGAAAGAGAAAGAGACTTGGGCAGAGAATTATATAAAACGAAGTGTATAAAATGAATTGTATAATTATAAGTGTATAGAACGATTATATACAATTAGAATTTGTATAAAATGAGAAAGAGAGAAAGACAAAAGAGACTTGGGTATGGAATATACAATTGAATCGAATTGTATAAAACAAGAAAGAGAGAAATTATATACAATTTGAATTTGTATAAAATGAGAAAGAGAGAAAGGCAAAAGAAACTGGGCAGGGGAGTATCTTTATTGTATAATTATAAGTGTATATGACGAAAATATATGTATTTGCATGTGCATATATAATTTTCTCTCGCTTTATACAAACAGAAACACAATTTATATATTTCGTTTATGTTTGTATAAGCGAGAGAGGCGAGGGAGGCGAGCGAGATCTGGGAGAGGGGAGAGAGGGGAACAAAAATATATGTATTTATGCAATTTCCTCTCGCTTTATACAAATATAAACAGATTTTGTACACTTGTGTTTGTATAAAAGTGAGAGGAAACGAGAGAGGAGAGTGACGAGAGAGAGTTTGAGGGATAGTTTGCTAAGGGACACAATTAAATCAAAGGGTGATTATAGCAATTAATTTAATTTATTAATTTGCCATTATATACAATTTTCCCTTCTTTGTATCTCTCAATAGCTAGGTCCATTGGGCTTATTTGGCCCAATTTGATAGGATTTAACTAAGGTTTTTTAAAATACTTTAAGAATAGAGGGATCATGCAAATAGTCATTATAAACAAATCAATTATGCTCCTTTTATATATATATATATATATATATATATATATATATATATATATATATATATATATATATAGTATTAAATTGACTAATTAAATGAAATACACTTTTTTTTTTAAAAATATTGTCCGACAGTTATCTATCTTGATCCAATTACATGAAATAAAAATCTCATAATAACTCAAGGGTATAGTAGGAAAGAATTTTTTTGTAGAATTTTAAATTGAACACCAGATCAGGTAGGAAGCAATGAATCAAACCCTTAATATATATATATATATATATATATATATATATATATATATATATATATATATACTAATCCATGAATTATCAATATTTGTATATAGTTTGATGCAATAAAAATAACAAGTTTTGCGTAAGTTCTATAAGAAAATATTTGTATATAAAAAATACCCCCCGCACTCTTTAGCTCTTAGAAATAGAAAATGTTTTGAGAGAGACTAGAGGGATAGTTAGGGTAAAACTTATCCACACAGAGTGTTTACACCAATCCAATACATGCATGCCATGCATGTGTTTAAATTTATAGTTCATTTTAGTTAACCTTAATTAATCAGCATGTGTTTTACTTCATTTAATCACATAATAATTGAAATTGAATTAGTTTGGTGTAAACACCGGGTGCGAGTAAGTTTTTTCGGATAGTTATGTCATTAATTAATTTATACATGTGTTTAACCCTTTGTATTATTAGTAATACACACCTTACAATTGGTCTAGTAAAGTATATTAGAGAAAAATAATGCATGCATTATCTTTGTGTATTAATTAGTATCTTATTTGATACACTTTTTCAATCTATGTTGAGGTGTGTATTACAAATACATGAAAATCTATGGTATCATTAATACAAGAGGACTTAATGCAATATGCATGCATTAACATGATTAAAGATCTCATTGCCCCTCAAAACAATTTTTATATTTTTTTATAGTCATAATTGTGTAAGGTATTTTAATTAGTAAATATTTTTATGCAATGCATGCTATTTTTAATATACTAAATCAAACTGTGCATAAGACTAATGCATCTATATATGTATCATTAATACAAACATTATTAATGAGGCTTACCCATCGATGATCCCCTAAAGTTAGTTCTAACTTTCACTTAGACACCTCAATTTTTGTTCACTTTAGACAACTCATGTCATGTTTCAGTGTGCCAATTTGATTTTTTTTTTATAATCAACCAAATGTGTAAGATGTGTGTAATACATTCGGTGATAATGTGTCAAAATGACGACCTAAATAAATACATGATATATATATGAAAAATAATTTTTAAATAATGAATTTTGAGTAGAAAAAGAATACCAACAACTTGATGACACGTGACAATTTTTATCCAAATAGTTTTTAAAAAAAAAATAACTAACCACTTGCATAACCCATTTTATGTTGTTTTCTCCACCACCCCCACCCTGATCCTCAACCCCTCCCCCACCAGGATATTTTCTCCACAGTCCACAACCCCTACCCCTACCACACTCAAATCAGTCCCTCCCTCACTAGAATGTCTTCTCTACCCCCACCCCCAGCCCCAATCTCTCACAATTCTATTGTGTTTCCCCAAAAATACTTTCATAGTAACTTAACTGTTTAAATTCATTTTTTTAAAAGCACAATCTCTTTGCAAAAACTAATTCGTCTTACTTAATTTAAAATAAAACTAAATTCTTCAAATCTAAACAAAGAGTTCTCTATTAAAAGAATTTTTTATTTTTTAAAAAAACATAATAATATGTCTTTCGAGGAAGAAGAATGACAACAAAATAAGAGAATTTCTTTAAGCTTGAAATCTGTTGTTGTTGTAGCACCATTAAATCTATTTCTCCATGGAAGGAGTTTCAGTTTTAGAAAATGGTGGCTAAAAAGGAGAAGAAGAAGAAAATAAAATAAAAATAGGTTAAATAAGCTCTCCACACTCTGATAAGGAGTGTATTACATTCACTATGTCATGTCAACAAAAAGTATCAAAATGACATCATGACATGTCATGAAGTGTCTAAAATGAACAAAGTCTAGTTGAAATATCTAAGTGAAAATTAGTGTCAACTTTAGGAGACCACCGATGCATGATACCTTACAATATAAACATTGCTTTTGCAATCATCACTAAAAGAAATTTTGGTGTGATCACCTAGCTTAGAGAAATATCATCACATAAAGAAGTTGTCTTCAAATATACCCCTAGAAAATTTTTCAAACTCGCCAACTTTCGGGAGAAATTTCACTTTTACTTATATAAGTTTAAATTTTTTAAGTAAAATATATGTCCAAATGTAACTTTAAATATTTTTTTTTAAGTTTCAACTTCAAATGATTTTCTTGAACATAACTTTCTTAACATACAAATAAGTTAAATATTGTACCCATAAAAATTTGTGATTAATTATTTATTAGTAATTTCTAAAATGTCTATATTAATTGACACGTGTCATAAATCCAGAGGGAGCTAGCTAGCTCCTCATAATTCATATCCTCCAAACTACATCTTTGCATTTTATTTTAATTTTTTATGACAAAAATCAGCCACAAATTATGGTTGATGATCAAAAGAAAGAAAAGTGAATCATATTAGATAAAAATTGAAACCTTTTTCAAGAAGTTAGAGGGTAGAGTTGCAACTATTAGGTTACAACTCTCCCCTTTCATGAAATTACCTCATCTTTTTCTTCTTTCATTCTCATTTTTTCTGTAATTGATATCTATCTTATAAACATAAAGAAACATATTTTTCTTTCAACAATTTGTTGATTGAATTCACATTTCAAGAAACAATTCATTCAGAAAATGCAGACAACAGATGGTAATAATGAAAACGTTTCAACATCCCCTCGTCATCAATTGTCACCACAAAATTTTGTACAAAGAGATCTTTCATTGCAATCATTACCACCCCGATCCCAATCACAAAATTCAATGCATAGACATCTCTCCTCCTCCTCCTCATCATCATCACAAAATTCGATGAATGAATCTCATTTAGCTATACCAGCAACAACAACACCAATTATGTCTAATTCGATATTATCACCACCAAAACATCCCCTTTATGGACCCCCTCCACCAGCACAATTGTCATCATTATCAACACGAATTCCGTGGCCATTAATTCCACCACAACACCAACCACCTCCATGTCACCAACCCCCTATGATGCCATATTACCTACCAATGGGGGTGCCACCACCATTTCCTCCACATTTTCCTATGCCCTTTCCTCATGACCAATTTCATTCATTTCATCATCCAATGCTCCATGGAAATAATAATAATAATAATATCTCAAATGGACAAATTTATAGTCAGCCTTGGTCCACAGGCCTTTTTGATTGTTTTTCAGACATCAAGAATTGTAGGTTCCTTTAATTATTTCCTTGATTTTTCTCTCATTTTTTAATTATTTTTTTTAGAGCTAATCATGCTTTTTTACAATATATTTATAGGTTTTATTACATGTTTATGTCCCTGTGTTACTTTTGGGCAAGTTGATGAGATTTTATCTCAAGGACAAATGAGTAATTTTCTAATTAAGATATTTTATATAGCAAAACACATATAATTATACTACTCATCTGTCACAATTTATATGACATAGTTCAAATTTCGAGAGTCAAACTTTTTTATTTTGATCAAGCATTCAGACATGCAATCTCACATTTCTGTCTCAAAGATATTTTTGTTTGACTCTCGAAATCTGAACTATATGTCGTATGAATTGGGACAGAGAGAAAATATATATTATCTAATTTTTGATTTTTTTTTTAATGTATAGCTTGGTGGGAAGCTGCATTAATGTTTGGACTTTTGGAAGCATTTTGTTGTCAAGCATCATTGGTCTTTGCATGGTATCATCGTGTGCAATTCAGAAAAAAATATAATTTGATGGGAAATTTATTCAGTGAGTTTGCAATTACTCTTATTTGTATGAGATTGGTCCTTTGTCAGAATTATCGTCAGCTTAACAAACTTGGCTTTGATGTAGCTCTAGGTAATTCTCTTTTCATTTTCTTCGTATCTTGCTATTTAATTGTCATATATATATATTTTTTTATAATTTTGGTTCGATATCATTGATCATTTGATATGTGCGCTTAACAAAAAGAGCCTCTTTACCTACTTCGTAATGATAAAAAAATAAGGTTTATGTATATTCTATTCTCATCATCAAGTTCTGTTAATTATAGAATCATATTGAATGTGTTGTTATTGTTGATCATGGAGTACTAGTTATACAAAAATTACAATACAAAAGTCGTTTAAGTAGTGAATGATATTGATGAGATTGTCATGTAATGAACAATAATATTTACTCCCTAAATTTATGTGACCATGTTTGACTGATCACGAAGTTTCATTTTTTGAAACTCATGATCTAAAATATGTCATCAATTTACAAAATAGAGTAAAAATGAAATAGTGTCACACAAATTGATACATATGTGTTAGTACTGGACTATAGTTGTTGCATTATCAATATTACTATAACGTTTTCCTCTTATTATTTTCAGGATGGAAAGCCAATAAGAAGAAACAAAGAAGAATAGCAAGCCAAAATGCTGTTCAATTTGTTCCACCAATGGCTAATCCTGGGATGTTTAGATGAATAGAAAATTGTTGCAAACTAGTCAAAAGTGGTTGAAGAAAATTATTGATTTTTATCATTAGATCATTAGATGTTTAACAAAGCCAGGAGTTACATGCATTTCAATTGTTTAATTCTTCACATTGAAGAATCTATACTATGTTATGTACACAAATTTTGGAAATTAAATGGGATATATCATGATCCTTTTTTTTATTTTTTATTTTTTATAACTACTAATTTCTTTGATTACATGATAATTTTATAAAATTCAAATGTCTTCAATGTTCTATGTCTTGCTTATCATTAGTTCATGCCCCTCATTTTTACTAATGAAAACTTTAATTATATTTGGTAATGAGAGTGTGGCTTATAAACCTTTCATAAGTGGGGACATAATCAAGCACTTTCATAATTAATAAAGACGTTTACTGTCTGCTCTTGATTCAATACACTTTCACTATAGTGTCCGATTAGATATTGTTGCTTAATCTCTAACTATAGTACTGTTATTTAATTAAATCATCGAATCTTTTATGTCTCTTGAGATTTCTTCAATATTCAGTTCTACACATGTTTTTAACGAGGTTTCGTTTGTAATTAGGGTATTACAAAGTTGTAAAGATTGAAACCAAGGGTATATAGAGTCAATAGATCAACAAAGGTTATTCAATAACTCAAGGATATTATAGGTCCTTTTCAGAACTAGAGATTCCAAGGGTATTCCCTCCTTTCTTTTGAGGAGTACTATGCTTAACTTTATCATTCTTTTCTTCTCCCCCATTCTCCTATTCTTTCTCCAGTCCTCCATATTTGTTTCTAGTCTGCACTTCTTCCTCGTTATTTTGTTGTTGCCTTGGATTCCACACCATTTCTCTCATTCTATGTCTTCTATCCACATTTCTCCAACTCTGTTCTTGTTGAGAATATAATTAAATAAAAAAAGTGTGTTCTCTTTAACAACTTAAGCTTTTAGATGAGATGGTTACACAATTGTAGAACTCTTCCTTTAACTCTCTATACATAAAGGCATTATTAACGTCTAGTTGAAAAACATTTCAATTTTGCTTCACTGTCATAGCTACAATGCATCTAATAATTGTCACCTTAATAATCGGTGAGTAGGCCTCAATAAAATCAATTCCCTCTCTTTGAGTGTCTCCCTAATAACTAAACGTTCTTTATACATGTAACACCTAAGAAATTTTTTGAGCTAACACTCGAACCATCCTTTGAAGTGAGTAAGTTTTTATCAAGGAATTAAAATTTTTCCTATGTGTTAAGGTAACTAGATGTAGCACCTTGAGTTCCAGGAAGAACTAGAGAGAATTCATTGAAGTCATTCCTAAGCCCTTCTATATTTTGGGTCAACTTCAAACGATCACAACTCTTAGTACAAGATGATTTATGTGTGCCTTGATATGTAAAATGAAAGGTCTTTGAATTATCTTTCCAATGCCACTGAGTTTGCTAAGTTTCAAGGCGTATGAGTAAGATATGCCCTTTCGAAGTCAGACTGTCCGGCCAGTTAAGGAAAGTTACCCGAAAATAGTAGGGGTATGTTGGTCTTTTCCTTACCAAATTAGATTTAATTCATTTTTAGTAAGGTTTTAAGGGTCTAATTCTATCGAGTTCAGTTTTATAATCCTAATATATGCCTAGAATTTTAGTTGAGAGTTCAAGAAGAGAAAAAAGGGAAAAAAGGAGAGGATCAAAGCGTTCGTTGAGATTTTTGAATTTTGATGCGGATTTTTGCCATGGGATTAATCCCTAAGAGGTATGTAAGTTTACACAGTATTGGGTTCATTCACCCACACGCCAAATATGATTTTCATATTTAAATTCGCCCATAAAGATTGAAAGATTTAAGTTTTTGATAAGTGTTCTTGAGGTTTCCTTCTAAAACTTGTTTTGTTGGGGTTTTTGATGATTTCTTGAGATGAAAGTGAATGTTTTGAGGGTTGTATTGAGTAGATTAGTGTGTTTTATGTTAATAAATCAAATCCAAGTGATTGGGGAAAAACCATCGGCGTTTTTTGGGTTAGGGTTGGCGCTCCGCGCCACTCAGTGAGCCAGCGTCGCCTACCCCACCCGTTCTCCATCATTTTCGTTTGTCTGAGTTCTTTCAAAGGGTAACTTTACTCTCCTTTGATATTAAACACTCTAAGCTATTTCTAGACACCTATAAATCATTCATAACATGAATCTTACCCTTGAATTCATAATTCAAATTCAAGGTAGAGTTAAGAGTCAAATCTTGAGAGTTTTTTCGAATATTTTGAGAAAGTCCTTTTGAGTCTTTATAAGGAGTCTTCTATAACTTCTAATTACTTGTTCCAAGACTCAAGTAAGTGATAATGAGAGTGAGGATAATGTATTCGTGAGTCTACTTCATCCTTCATATCATGAACCATAACTCTTGAATTCATAATTCACATTCAACGGAGAGTTAAGGGTAGAGTTCAAGTAAGTATTTGAGTTCAATTGTGGATCATTTGAGATCAACTATCGATTTGAGATAAGTTTTGAGGAATTAAATATGAGAATGAGAAGATTCGTATACTCGAGTTCCATATTGTTATGTAGACCCTTGAGTCGAGTCGTTCATGCCCATAAATTCTGCATGGACTCCATAAATTAAGTATCATTGACATGAGTAGTATCTTCAAGCTCTAACTCTTGAGTATCGAGTTCCTAACCATATCGAGATTATATTCCTAATCATGAGACTATACATGTTTCCCATGATGCCCTTGAGTTGAGTAGTCCATGCCCATAATTTTGCATGAACCCTATAAGTCGAGTAGTCTTGAGATGAGAAGTATCTTTGAGTCCTTGAGGTGAGTAGTTCATGCCCGCAATTATGCATGAACCCTCCGAGTCAAGCATTCTTTAAGCAAGTATTATTATTCGAGTTCTTGAGTTGTTGAGTTGTTGAATCTCGAGTATTGAGTTCTAGTTACGGTTATTGAAAACCTTTAATTGAGTCGTTCACGTCTATAATTCGACATGAACTTTATTTCGAGCAAGCCTTTTACAATGTTTTAAAACTTGAGCATTGAGTTGCGTAAGAGTAAGAGTGAAGTCATTTCTTCATAAGATTATATGGGAACTAAGTATTTCCAAGAGTTAAATATTTTCACATTCAAACAAAAGAGGAAACATCGATTTTCAAGAGAGCTTTTAAGATAGTTTTTGAGTAATAATCTCAAACCATAGAAAGAGTTATATTTTTAAACATATGAGCTGAGTATATTTTTTGGAGTAATATTGGGCACCGATATGGGGACGAGTTCGGATAACTCAAGTCTCCATTAACCATGTAGCCAACGTGGATAGAATGGATCATATTTTTTAGATGATTCTTTAATGCTTTTAGCATAGACTAGTGAATCCACTTAGTTGAGGCGTTCTATATCCCGGCAAGTTATAGGACAGTTCTAACAGCTTGAGTAAGATGTTGTATCATCACATAGCTCATAGTGATGATTATCGGTTAGAAAAACTCCCACGGAGTTATATAATATTTTATTATATACAAATTGAGTTGTTATTGTATTCTTCAATTCATTGAGTGGTTATCTACTGTTTTAAAAGTTTTCCACATCTTGCATCTTTTATTGTTTCTTTATTTTGAGTTGAGTGTCCATAGTTGAGTTATGTTTCACTAAGTTGAGAACCTTAAAACTTAGTTGGGTATCTTATCCTTGAGTACTTCTGAGTTTGAGTAAGTTTGAGTAGTTTTGAATATCCGTGAGTATACCTTTGAGTGGAGTATCATACCTTTGAGTTGAGTATCTTATTCTTGAGTTGAGTTTAGTTGAGTGAGTTGGGAGGAGGTAAATATGTTTCCTTTTTTACCAAGTTCAAGGTTATGTTTATGCTTTAGAATTATCCTTACATACTCGTACATTTCATGTACTGAGCCATTTGGCTTTCATCATTTCATGATGCAGATACAGGTACTCAGGACTATCAACAGGCATTTTGTTGATACCGCATGCAGTTCGAGTTAGCTATGGTGAGCCGTCTTGCTTTTAAAGGGTTCCACTAGTACTTTCAGTTATATCAGTTGTTAGGATGTCGTGTGTCTTGTCCTGACTTCCATCTATGTGAGTAAGAGGCTTCGTAGATAGACTGTAGAGTTTGAAAAGTTTGTTTCATTTATCTTGTTAAATATTTTAAAGACTTGAGTTGCCTAGTTTTGGCTAGTTGAAAATACGATTATATTTAGAGTTAATTATTTGAGTTTCATGAATTTTTTATTCAGCTTTAAGCTTTGTATGCTTGAGTTAGTTTTCAGCTTGAAGTCAGCTAGGATGAGGGTTCGCTTGGGGACCAGTCATTTTTCTCGAGTGCCGGCTACGTCCAAGGTGTAGGCTCAAGTCGTAACAATATCTTTCCAATGATCTATGTGATATGTAATTCACTTTGTAAACCCATTTGCAAGGCAAAGTCCTCTTCCCATTTCGTAATGAAACAACCTCTCAAGTCTTAATGAGTTCTAGAGCCTCGCTCAAATGTTAACCTCTTATAATCAAACATTTTAATAATGACAAATGCGTGCACTAATCAGTCACTTGATGCATGAACAAAGACATACACAAAGAACATACTCCTGAAATGATGGAGTTTAGTTGATTGCAGAAATCAAGACTAACTATGGGCAAAATCCAGCTAAGAAAGAAAAGTGAATATTTGGTCAAACAGATTAAAATATCATTCCTTGAAAATAATCAGAGAGAGACACAAAAGAAAAAGAATCCTTCAAATCAACCGAGAATGATAATAAGCTTAAGTCAAGGGATAAATTAAAGAAGCAATCACGGCCAAATCAAGAGAAGAAGATTAGCCAAGACTCAAGATCATCCAAGCAAGGAAAAAATTGATTTGTCTTGCACATATCTGATATGAACAAGACTCAGCAAATCAATTACGAGTGAATCAAGGATAATATCAATGATCCTTGATTCAAACACCTTTGGTTTTTTTATAAGAGCACCTCCTATATAAACCTCATCGGTCATAGATGTGAAATACACAATTTCACTTGAACTTATTTGTAACTTTTTTCATCTTCGATAAAGCTTTGTACACAAAAGTGAACAATTGTAGAGAAGGAAAGACTCTGAGAGTAGGTTATACAAGTAGAGGTAGTGTCAATATTAGACAATCTGATTTGCATATCAGACATGACTTGAAGACTCCTCCGTCTGTACAACCCAATTTTTTTGAGTTCTTAAAGAAACCCTTGAAACCCAAAGGGACTGGACAAGGCACCACATTGGTGATCCGAACCAGTATAAAAAATTTTGTGTTCATTTATTTTCCGCACATTACCTTTTCTTATATTATCAAACTAACTTGCAGGTAAGTCGACTACTCCACACGGTAAGTCGACTACTCCACACAGGAAGTCGACTAGATAGAAAATTTAATTCACCCCACCTCTTAAGCTTCATCAAATTCCTTAGCCATTGCCTCCTTCCAACCAGTATGAAGTGTTGCTTGGAAATAAGAGCTAGGTTCTGAAATATATGCAATAGAATTGAGCATAGACTGATTGGAGGAGAATAACGCTGAAAATGATAATACATTACGCTTGATAGGAGCTGCCAAACATGGATTTGTGAAATATGTGAGAAAGACAGTGTTGCACACATAATTCTATAAATAATAAGGTTTTTATGCACTCTAGAAGTTGTCCTGATTGGTAGGTGCATTAATAGTGATAAGATCAGATTCAGTAGGTGTACCCATTATGTCAGGATGAGAAGGGGTAGAAAAGGAAGATTCATCACAACGAACATTAGAAGGAGTGAAATGATGAGTGAAAGGTGAAGTATGATCTAAATTTTTTGTATGAAGGAATGTAGAATGGTTTGAAATTGTTGCATCAAAGGTGGATACATGATTATTTGGTGAAACTGAAGGAAAAAATAGGTTGATTGTATTGGGTACATGAGAGGGGAAAATAGCTTCATGAAATTTGACATCCTTGGAGATAAAAATTTGGTGTTTCACGAAAGAACCACACGTCGACCTCGATTGTTACTTTGTCCGGCAACTTTTCCTCGCTGGAATCATCTCCCTATCATATTTACCTTCCCAATATCAAATCGCCGACCTCTTTACAAAGCCTCTTTCTGGACCATCTCATCAATTTCTCGTCAGCAAGTTGGATCTCACTTTGCGCCCCTCCAACTTGAGTGGCCGGGGTTCTGGATTTGATTTTGTTTCACATGATGGAACTCATGGTGGAACTCATATTTGGAAATTCTCAACTACAAATATATGTCATGTGAAATAACGAAATCTTCTGGAAGTTTTTATTAAGATGAAAAATAGAATTTTTTTACTTTATTTTATTTTTTATTTTCCTTTTTATTTCTCTTAGTAAGTTATAGTATTGGTCATGTTAGCCATGACCCCTTTCTATTCTCTAGTAACTGAAACACACGTTCTTTTATTTTGATTGTATAGATACATGTAAATCTTGTCCAATAAGATATAGAAAACATTCAACTATCTCGTTCTTTAGTTCTTAATAATCATTTTTTTCAATTTGTTTCTCCTTTCCCTTTGTATCCTGCTTTCTTATTCCTAGTTTTTCTTTGTTGCCGTTGCCTAGTTTCTATTTACTCACATTCACTCCAATCAATTTTTGCACAGCCTTTCACCTCATCTGCTTCTTTCTCCTCATGGAGATATAGTTGAGGGTGAATAACAAAACACTCCTTCTCATTTTATCCCTCTATCTTGGACGTTTTGCAATATTTTGAGACATGATTGTTAGTGACGGCGATAGGCCAAATTAGGTTAAGTTTTGTGGTAGTAGTAGTAAAGAACATTTTTTTTCTAATAATTGTCTTTTAATTGATTTTTAAAGTAATATTTATTTAATTAGATTTGTACGCGCTTTGAGTCAAAACTATTTTAATTATAAAATAGGCAAACGACAAGTGTGGGGGGCAAAATTTTTAAATTTTTTTTTGCATACTTTATAACCATCCATTAGTCTTCCTTCCCTGAAAGTGGAGTCAATATATTCATTTTTTTCTTTAAAAAAAAAAAAAACTAGGAGCCAATATGGCCCTACCTAACCAAGAAAATTGATTAAATAAATTCTTGGGAAAAGTGCATCAAGAACTAAAGCCCTTTACTTCTTTTTTTTTTTTTCCTCTCTTTTTCTTCTTCCTTCTTTTATCCTTCTCTTCCATGCATAGTTTGTCTTCATCATCATCTCTTTCTGCAAAACAAGATGTATCCTCTCATGAACTCGAATGGGTATAACCAATTCGTTGCTAATAAACCATTAGATAATAATGCATCGTCGCAATCATATTCATACCCTCATTTATTACCTTATGGATATGGTATGCCTCCTCCACCCCCACCACCGCCACCACCACAACCATATGGATCTCCTGATGGGTCTTCTGTATATATTCAAAGAGCCCCTATTGGAATAACCAAACATATGGAAGAGACAACTTGGTCAACCAACATTTTTGCATGTGGTAGAGACCCTAAAAATTGTATGTATTCAGATACATAGTTTTATGTTGATTGTCAACCTATCGTTGTTTCAAACATCTTTTTTTATGGGTTTAATGACCCCATTATATTTTTAAATTTGAGGGGGTTCACAATTTAATATTTTTATCCATCTTTGTCTTCTTTTTCTATTGTTTTGAGATGGATAACGTGAAGAAACTCACACATGCAAAGTTTTTATTTTTTATTTTCATGAATTGAGACGTAATTGTTATTATTATTATTGTTGTTATTTAATTACCTCATTTTATTATGCATGTATATAGGTCTTACAACATGTGTTTGTCCATGCATAACATCCGGGCAAATTGCAGAAATAGTGAGTGAAGGACGAACATGTAAGATCCACAAATAGTTATACATAATATATGTGATATAAGTTGGCATAATACATAAACACGCTCTTTAACTTACCTCCTAGGCTCTTCAATTTTGGATATATGCAGAAGAAGACACTTAAATTTGTATAAAGTTGAACAAGTGGATACGTGACATCCTATGTGGCAATTCACGTCTTACGTGACATTCTATGTGTATTATGTCACGTAGGACATACGTGTCTACTTATTCCACTTCATACAAGTTTTAAGTGTCTAGTTGTGCATACTCGAAGTTGGAGAACTAAAGTTAAGTTAAAGGGCACATGTATTATGTCATGTAAGTTTAAATTAAACTTAGGTTTATGTTAAATTATTGTCTAATTAATTTTTATTTTATTTTTTTGTATTTTGGACAGCATGCATGGAAGGAGTGATAATAAACATGTTACTCTGTTGTTTATGTTGTACTACACCACTTTATACTTTTTACTACAGAGTTAAATTGAGAAGAAAATTTAAGTTGGAAGGGTATGAATGTCTTGATTGCCTTATTCATACATTATGTTGTTATTGTGCCTTGTGTCAAGAATATCGTGAGCTTCATCGTCAAGGATTTGACCCTGCACTTGGTAAGTCTCGATGCACAAAGCATTCTGTAAAATAACTCTTTTAACTTGATTCCAGTTAACATATTTTTATTACACGTGTTCTAAGTGGTAATATGATATAATACATGTATGACGCCAAGACACAAAATTATCACTAGGATGTCACGTAGGACGAATGTGTCTATTTATTCAATTTTATACAAATGTTTACTTGTGCACATTGAAAGTTGAAGGACAGCTAAAGTCAAGTTAAATGACATATTTATGTATCATGTCAATATTATATCCTTTTAGAGTTCATGATCTCGCAGATTTTAAAATTAAATCATTAACATGTTTAATTCGACCTCGTATGATATTTATGTCCTCCAACTATAGTACGCATAAATAGGCGTTTGAACTTGTATAGACTTGAATAAGTAGACACACGTATCATAGACGTTTTATATCCTACGCAACATCCTACCTGGTATTTTACGTGTATTATGCTAATCTTTTTTGTACATATATGTTCAGGATGGGCAGAAAATATTGAGCGGCAAAGCCATGCTGTTGCTGTTTTCACTATCACCCCACCTCCAGTCCAAGAAGCCATGAAAAGATGACACTTCAATTATTTTTTGTGATCAATTAATTTATCAAGGTAAGAATTATAGATTTCTGTTCAATTTTATATAAATTTAAATATCTATTTGTGTAAATTCAAATTCGAAAGGTATAAATGCTAGCTGAAGTCAAGTTATAAAAGTACTCCCTCCGTTTTAAAAAGAATGATCTCCTTTCTTTTTTAGTCTGTTTCAAAAAGAACGATATCTTTTTTTTTTTGGTAATATTTTAATTTCAGTTTTCCACATGACATGTTTAAGGGCACAAAATCAAAAGTCAATTTTGTATATTTGGCCTAACTTTAATTTAGAACCACAAGATTTAAAAGTCTTCTTTATACTCTTAAACTCCGTGCCAAGTCAAAACCAGATTATTCTTTGTGAAATAGAGAGAGTAATTAGTATCACTATAGCTTACACTTTGTTATTGTTATTATTTTGTCATTTTATATGTGCAGATATTGTTACCAACTACACCTAATGCTGTTATCTTTGAAAGGTCAAAGCTGGAATGTCCCAAGCTAACTTTAATTTGTTTTCCTAAATGTAGGTGAATTCTCAAATAGATTGTAATTATCAGAACAATCCACTTGATTACCTTCTTGAATTAGGATTTTTTTTAAAAAAACAATTTTGTATTTTGCATATATTTTACACTTCAAGTAGATAGAAAGTAATCTCAAACATATGTTGTGTTGTGGACATTTCCAAAAACTAGTAGCATTGGGCATAAAGTCAATGTAGTGATATATATCTACAACTAGTTTTCTCTTTGTATATAAATAGGTTGTATAAACTAAGTTCTTCATGAATTTAAGCATTACTTAGATTATGATTAATCAAAAAGTTCATGTAAAGTCCAACTCACATGCATTATAGGTTACGATAGACTAAAAAAAAATAGTCTGATGCACAAAGCATCTCATATTCATGTTGGACCGCACCTCAATAGGCGTGCTGATGAAAGCATTAGTAGTAGCTTCTACGGCTTGAGAATTTGGTTTACTAATCACGAGGTTGATATTTATCGTGGGATCCTCCTGAGTTTCCACTTGACTATTCAAACTACCACAATACCTATATGACTAAGCAAGGCGAGTATATCCCTATCCTAAACACGAATCTATTCCACGATTCCAAGGTTCAACCTAAAATCAACTTACTGATAAAATGATGATGACAATAATTAAAGAAGACAATGCAAAAGATTTAGTAGAATCTTGCCATTGAGTTCATCATATCAAAACATAGGAAGTGTGGTTTGACACCATTCGTTGGAGTCCGGGCCAAATTGCACACACCTCGAGTACTTACACTAGTGAAGTCTGTGGAGGATGACGTATACACAGATCTTACCCCTACGTTATACAAGCAGAGAGATTTTTTCCAATAGACTGACTCGAGTAAGAAAGGGGATGCCAAGATGGAAATACACAATTCAACTAGAAAATTTGAGATTTTCCACACATCTTTATTAATCAACTTGTAATGTCTTCAATTATTACAAAATACATTGTCCTTCATGAAAATTCAATGACTTATTATAGCTATATATGACATTTGGAAAATCCACCCTCCAAACCTAATTGATATTAGGATTGTTCTTATTTGTAAACTTACAATCTTGGCGAATTTCGCCATTTTTACCTGTCAACACTTTAAGACCTCCCATTCTACTAATCGATAATGCAAATCCCCTTCGAAATTGCTCTAAACTCTTTGCGTATTCATCGACTAGTTCACCTGTATCGCTTCCATAAGATAATTGTTGATCAACTCTAAGAAGTGATTCATGAGCAAGAACCTTAGTGTACAAATTGTTACTGAATGTGTAGTTTGAACCATATTCTTCAGTGAAATAAACAGGTGAATCATTTTTGCTGTTTTTAGGGCATTGATCCCTTAGCTTTACTAACACAGATCTCTTCATGCTGGGGTCTGGTTTTCCTGTACCTTTGAAATCGTAAAGGCGGTCGTAGAAGGAGCTGCAATGTGCTTGTCCCATTGTATGTGCTCCTGAAATAGGAACCAAATGGCCGGCATTTAGAACAATAACAACATATTCAGTATAATTTAGGGGGCCTGGGGAGAGTTAGTGAGGAACAAAATGGTTAAAGAAGATGAAAAAGGACGTTGAGGAAACAACAACAACAACTATATAAGTGAATCTTGGGTCTGACTCGACCAAAAGCTAGTTCAAGTGCCCCATCCCTGAGTAGGAGGCTCAACACACCCTCATACATCTAGACCTACGTCTAGACCTGTCAACTAGAGCGTGGACAATATATGGAAGCCCAACATTAGTGAAACGTGGAATTAAGAGCATGGAATAATATATGGAAGCCCAATGTTAGTGAAACATGGAATTAAGTATCTCCTCAACATATGTTCGAAATTTTAGAGACACACTTATACTATACTAAGGTCCTATTATCCCTCGAACTTATTTTATAAATAATTTTCTACTCCTTTTCGGTCTACGTGGCACTATCTTTTGGGTCCAGCGTGTGTTTGATTTTTTTCCAAGCTAGTTCCACGTAGGCCGAAAAGGGATAGAAAATTATTTATAAAATAAGTTCAGGGGTAATAGGACATTAGTATAGTATAAGTATGTCTGTAGAATTTCGGGCATAGATTAGGGGATACTTATGCATTTTCCTATTAAGAAAACAACTATTAGTCGAATGTTAAAATGACATAAAATTATATAAGTCATATATTTATGTACCTAAAAGTGTGACAAAGTCTTGAACATCAAGATTTTTGGATTCAAAGTAAGCAAGTCCTTCCTCCCAAGACATTGAAGGTGAAGGATAATCAATCCATTCAGCTTTTGATTCTACTCCATCCCTTCTTCCCAAGAACACTGGATAAGATGGTGCACCTGCCTGTTTTACAGGGTGTTTTTTAAAAAAAAAATAGTTAATATATATTGCGATAAATTAAATAAATAAAGTGCAATAGAGAGAGATAAATTAGTTACATAGTTGACGGCATCCCTAACAGCAAGATTGAGAATATCAGCACAAGAAACGGCTTTAGGACATCGAATTTCAAGCACTTTTTTTATTTTATCGATCAATAAGTATCCATCTAGCCTTGCGTTTTTCGATGAATTTCTCTCTGTGTTTGGACCCGTTAGCAGAACTGATGCATCGCAACCCTGGACAACAATAGTAAAGATAAATAACACGAATTAATTAGTTATCGACTGAGTTGATATCATAGATGGTCATTCAACTAATAGTTATATTATCATAAAGCCATTGTCATTGTATACTCTATATGAGGATTTAGAATATATATAATTAACTCATATTTACTGGCATGTAATGAATTTCGGACCTGATATGGAAGATTAATTGCGTCATTCTTCAATTACTTTCAATTACAATCAGACCTTTTTATAATAATCCTATAACAGTTCACTATAACAATCATGTTTTTCGTGAAATCGATCTTTTATGTTGTTTCTTTAAAGAGAGATCACTAGCCAAATTTCAAGGCTTAGATCTAGATCATTGTCTAATATTCCCTCTATTTATTTAATTAGTTGCTTAATTAAAGTTATATCTGTCTTTAAGACTCTGCCCAAGATACTTTTTTTTAAGGGTGAATGGAGATACATTCCCTATGTTCCATTTTATTAAAGGTGTTATTGTTTGGGGAATCCAATAAAAAAAAATTCATTATAATTTTAAGGAGAAAATTTAAAATATTTTGAATAGTTTCATTTGCATACTTCCTCTGGTTCATATTAAGTGAATGATTGAAAATTTTTATTCAAAATAAAAGTGAATTTTTCAAAGTTGACAAAGAATTATTGAGATTCTTTTTTTTTCTCCACATCAATTCTTTTTTTCTAAATAAAGTCCTTGATTACTTTACATCTTTTAGGAGAATTATAAAAAAAAATTAAAAAAATAGTACTTTATTTGTTTTATGTACTTATATATTTTTCTTAAAAAATGTGTCATACCTTCAACACGAATTCACTTATATAATTAACATAAACTAGGGAGAGTACTTTTTCATGTAATTTTCATATATTATATTCTAAATATTTTAACTATGGTACTTTGAACTTCTTCACATAAATTAAAACAAAAAGTGATTAGTATAAATTACTTATATTCTTGGACACCACAAAAATTTGATATAGTTTAGATCCAACGTAACCTAAAAATTCGCAGAAACCCCATTTGTTTATAATCACATATAATTTACTCATATTCATAAACAAAAGTATTTTTAAAAAAAATATTCATTATATTGGAACTTATTTCTAGGAATTATATTTTCAAGTGTGTGTAACAAATTAGACAATGTTTAAATTGACTTATTTAAATTAAAATAACTTTTAAAAGACTTCTAAAGTATTAAACACTTTTTATTAAGCTAAAACGAAAAATACAAGCTAAAAATTTTAAATTAAAAATTCTAACTCATGACTTCCGATTTATAAGTAAAAATGTAGTCAAATACCAATCTAACCAAGCTCTTAATAGTGTATTTTATATTATTATTTTTCTTTTAAAGAGGAGACGCACCATTTTTTATAGGCTTAGATCTCTAGATCACTGTCTAATATGTCCTCTATTTTAGTGAGTATTAATTAAACTTATGGTTAAAGCTATGTCTCAATTTACGAAGCTACCCAAGATTCTTTCCTAAGGCCTCCATAGATATATTATATGAAGTATATATATAGTTTAGCTTATAACTAGTTTATCAATATGATCGAATATATATAATTTACTATACAATATCAGTATTATGTGTTGTATATAATATGTGTGTATATAGTATAAAGTATACACTATGTATATACATTTTTAAAATATTTTTGTGAGTTTTTATCAATCTTAAAACTATAGTCTTAAAAACTGAATTAGCAATAAATCGTAATTTAAGCATGTGGAAATGGAGAATACTAGCACTATTTTCCTTGTTTGTGTCTAAATAATCGTACACGTAACGTTATCTTGAGCAATTTAAAACATTATTCATTTTTTTGGTGTGGTAAATTTTATGCAAAAGTAGCTAAAAAGTTATCAAACTTGATGTTATAAGTTGGGCTAGTTTTAATATATGAACGACTCCCTTAACTAGCAATCACAAGGCCCCTAACTATAATTATAGGGAGGGGTGGAATAATTATAGGTTAAAAATGAGACAGGTCAATCTGTGGTCTTTTCGTAAAATTAGATATTTTATGTATCTATTTTTAACATTGATTTATACTAATTGTTCCCCTCCATGCTACTCATAAATTGATGGCTAAATGGTGCACTCGGTTGAGTGTTGAGTTAATTGCCTAGAGTACTAGGGGTATTTATTGCACTTAATGCATTTCCCCTTTTTTAATTTACTCATATTCTAAAAATTCTAGACTCGTCATTATACTTCAGTATATTGAAGCTAAAATAGCAATGGAATACTATCTCCATCCCATTTTATATGTCACCTTTCGAATTTCAAGTGTCAAACAAGTCTATCTTTGATCGTAAATTTTTCATAGATTTTTTAAACATTTTGAATTATCAATTATTGTGACTCATATTACTTTTTATGCAGTTTACAAATATATAAATTTCATTTCAAAAAAATAAAGATTTCATGCATAAATTTCCGGTCAAACCTGAACTATTTGACTCTCAAAACATAAAAGGTGTCATATAAATTGGGACAGAGGAAGTAATATGGAGGGGAGTACGTACGTCTTGCAACAATGATAAAATTATTTTTATGTGATCTATGAGTAACAGATCCAAGCTAAAAATTGTGCATGAAATAAAAGAGAGACAAAGAGACATACATTAACCATGCAATCAGCATAGAGTAACTTGAGGAGTTTAGCAGTAATAGTCTTATCCTTGTCCCAATAGAGCTTCACTTGATGTTGAACAAATGGTTCCACATTGGCACATGTATTTAGCTTCTTATAGTAATGTCTCACCAATGGTTTATCCTCCGGTGGCAAAAACACCGCGGCATTTGCATAACCTGAATTCAAGCTCACTGCAGCAAAACTTATCAGTATCGGAAGAAGAAGAAGAAGAATCCCCGAGTATTTCTCCATTTTTTATAAAACGTTTGATCTTCTTCTTCTTCTTCTTCTTCTTCGTCTTCTCCTTGCAATAATATTGAATGAGCTTGAATATGATATAGGTTATTATGTTATTATGTCTAGACAAAGCTATATATAGACTTAAAACATGGCTTAGAGGTGGCATGTACGTAAACTATTGATGAAAGTCAATGGAAATTCAAGAAAATAATATTATTCGTCTATCGATGCACACTTTTTTATTTTATTAATATAATATAGTACTATATGCATAGTTGTTTCTAAGGCACTTTTGTGAGTTTTAAGGAACATGTGTGAAAGTTGGAACTTCACGTGAATCAAAACTTTAGGGCTTTTTACTGATTGTTTATTCGTCGTTACTTGTCCAGTATATATCAACTTGATACGTATACATTAAGCAATAAATAGAATGACAATTTTACTATATTATTCTTGAATATCATAAAGTTTATGTTTTGGAGAAATGATTTGTAGTTAATAATAAGTGTTAATATGGAACTAAATGATAAATTATATCTAAATTGGACAAGTAAATTTGAATATTCACTACATCAAAAATAATCATTATGTATTTTTAGTGGCAATTAATAATCTTTGTATATATGTCCCTAAAGTCTTTAGCGATATTGATTCTAATGACACTTAATTAATGCCGGTAAAGATCTTAACACTCTTTATTAATGTCAATATTTATTGCCGCTAAAAGTTATTTTTGTTATAGTGATTTATTTTCAGTATAGTGGACAAAAGGAATAATAAACATTTGTTTTATGTAAGTATTTGGTGTTATAGTATACACTTTGCAGTAAACTAGCATGCAAATGTTTAGTGCTAAGTTTACGTGTAGATTTAATGTTACTCATATACAATGTATACGTTTCAACACCCTCATATATTGAAACATAAGAATTTTTCCTTTCAAAATAATAAAGAACATCAACTATTTGTATTTTTTATAGCTAAAAATGAGATCAATGTGAATTTTTTGTTATTCAACTATAATTTTTTATCCGTCACTAATTTTTTATTTTCTACGATAGTAAAATCTTGAACCAAAGGAAAAATAATTGAATGCATGCATGTTATTGTTGAACTTGGCTCCATCAAGTACCTCATATATCTCCCTTTCATCCAATTTTATCGTAAACACTTTATGATTTAATGAATCAGACGTTTAACAAAATCAGATCTATTAAATTATTTAAAATAAAATGGAGAGATGAATTACTGGAGGGGAGCCAAATCCGTAATGAATGGTTTGTTTTAGCATAAAAAATTAAATAGAAGAAAAAAAAACACTTTTCTTCTTGTGGTCATCAAGCTGTGTCTAACTAGATGTAGATGTCAAACTTGAGTTTTCCCTTTTACTTTGCTTAAGAATTCATGATTTAATGTTTCTTTTTCTTCTTCTTTTTTCTTCATTATTTGATGTTTGACCTCTAACATTATGTAATACTCTTAATTAAATATTGCAATAAGATTTCAATTTGTTTGTTTCTTCATTTTTTTAGTTAGTTTGAAAAAGATTTTTTTTTTTTACATTTTTTTAGTTCTAACATTTCACATGACATGATTAAAATAAGAAGATTAAAAAACATTTTGATATATTTTACATATTATTTTTAGTTTAAACAATAAGTTTCAAAAGTTTTATTTTTTTTAATTTCTTAAGCTCCATTGTCAAGTCAAAACTAAATCAAACAAAATTGAAATGGAGATTGTATAAGATAATTTCACCTTGTTATGATATTTATTTCAACATTGTTTTTTTTAAAGGAAACTATAATATTATTAACTAAGAGAAGTTTTTATTGTATTACTCCATCAATTTTAATTTGTTTATTTATTTTCATTTTTAGGTCTATTTCAATATATATATATATATATATATATATCTTTTTCCTTTTTTGCGACCATTTCATTTTAACTTTTCATATGGCATGCATGTTTAAAATCACAAATTTAAAAATATTTTAATATATTATTCAATTTTTTTTTTACTTTTTTAAATTATAAATACAAATTAAATTAAATATATATGTATTTTAGTTTCGAGATAATCTGATCTCAATTAAATAAATTCACTCACCTAATTTTATGATGATTTCAATTCTATATCTTGCTTAAGCATAATACATGCTACTAGTATTTGATATTTGTTATTATACCTCACCTTTTAAAAAATATTGAAATAAAGTCCACAATATAATATTTTGCTCTATAAAGGGACATTCAAAAAGTATGTTTTCCTAATTTCAAGCCAAAATATTCTCATCCACTTGGCCACTAGTAGTAACAATTGTATAAGGATTAAGTTAAAACAGCTAATTAGCTTGTGAGAGTGATTAACTACTAATGAAGCATAATGCACAAATTAAATGAATTAAGCAACATATGGATGACTTGACCGACCATGGATTAGCATGAAAATTTTGTTTTAAGCAACTAGGAATGAAATAATTCGTTTTAAAAAGGATTCAACTAAATTATGCGAGGTTTATAAGACATGTGGATTGAATTGGTTGAGATACTGAAATATATAAGCAAGACGTGATGATTCTATTATTTTCGTGGGGAGAGATTCTCACAATCCGATAGCCAAATATACAAATAATTGTAATTTCAATTTTTGATTCCCTTGCCATACATGTTTGTACTTCTGCACTTGTTGAGGATTCTATGGTGGTAGATCGAGTAATTGCTCAAAATTTGTGGAACACTAAAATAGACATCTTTGTAAATGGTGGGTGAAAGTAGTTAAAGTAGCGATAAATTGTCATTTTAATAAAATTTAGGGACGGATTTAGAAAGATTCAACGAGTGTCATATGACACTACATTGGAAAATATACCATTAAGAAGCAGAAGCAAAGCTACATGACCTCATTTTGATACATGTTATTTTATATATATTTCAGAAAAAAGAACTCATTGAGAAAAAACTATAATATTTTTTATTTTATTTTTAAAAATTTTAAAAAGGTAAAGTGGTATATGTGAGTTTATTTTATTTATATTTTGTTCTTTTTTATTATGGTATAACTTTGTTTTATTTTTTATTTTTTATTTTAAAAGATGGTACCGCTTATGAAAATTATTGCTTACGTTGTTGATGATATTAACATTTTGTTACAGATCTTAAACACTCATACCTATTAATTGGTTGTAAAACTATGAAAAATAAACACACTTAATGATTAAGACTCAGATCTCGTTAATAAATAGACTTAATGCTTGAGATTTAAATGATTAAGATTATGACCTTAATCAAGCGCAAACAAATGAGGCTTAAGCTTTTCAAATTTTAAGATTCCGGCTATAGGATCTTGTAACGATCGGGTTCCGTCTTTATAGAAAATCCAACAGGGAAAATTTGGGGACGAAAAACTTTTTCGTAGTATTTGGGATTTTTCCAATCTAGTCCAGATTTGGACGAAATCGGAGTCTTTAAGGTGTAGGGAAATCTGGTAACAATCGGGTTAATCATTTATGATTTTGATTTCATCAGGTGTTAGATAACTCGTTAAGGAATTTGTATGACTTTACAAAATTGAATTTGGGTGAGTAGAACTCATGTAATCCATCATAGCGTAAAGGGTATTTTCTGAGCGTCGTGGGTTAGAATTGTGTTGTGAAATAGGGATTTGGAAATTCTTGAGATAGCACACTGGTTCGAGAATCTCGCCCTGGCGGGATTTTTGCCGTTGTGGCAGGGTGATGGTTGTTGTGGCGGGCACACCGCGAATTAAAGTCGTTAATAAACCCCTAAACGACCTCATTATGCATTTTTGACTTTTTGAGATAAGTAACGAACCTCATGAGACTCCTATTTATTTTTCACAATTCTTGATGCTAAAGGTAAGCTTTTCATTCCCCAAATTCATTTTTTGATCCGTAGAACGTTTAGAATGAGTTGATATTGATGAGAAAATATTTTGGTTATAGATCTATGGTGGAAACAATCCTACATTGGATAATTGAGATCATGAGTTTGATCTAGGGTCCATAGACTTGTTAGTGATCCGGGTAATTAGTGTTTGTTTATTGATTCTCGTATTATATTGATTGTTTATAGACCAGGAACAAGCAGATGGAATCCGAAAAGGAAAAGATCAAGTTTTTGAGGGTTTCAAGCTTGTTTCAAGGTAGGTGATGGTTGTGATTCTATGATTGTGTGATGTATTCTTATTATTTCTTCATTATGATGTGTGTATGTATGCGAATGTTGCATTGTTTATTCACATTTGTTGTAAATGAGATAGAAGATGATAATGTGTCATGAATCACTTGAATGTATGACTTGGAAGTATACTTGTGTTTGTGATTGTGGTGTGATGGATCAGATTGCCAAGTTTCGGCATAACTAACTTGGATCGGATTGCCACGTTCTGGCATAACTATGAGATTGAATACCATGTTCTGGTGCACTAACACTTTAGGTTTGGGTTCCATGAGAGGACCAACTACTTGTGATAAATGTAAAATTGTTGAAGCATGTGATATTCAATTATTATATGTTTGATATATTCCATGATTATATTGTTGTAATTAACTTGTTTATGTTGTACTTAGTGAGATAGCCGCGTGATCCTATCAGTACACGGTGGTTGAGTACTGATACTGCTCTTGCTCTTATTTTTATTGAGTACAGGGCATCTTCCGGCGGCTATTGACACACCTCACTTAGAAAATATGTAATCGTTGCTTCTAATTCAAGGGTGAGTTTAGCATTTTCCGGGCTGCTATAAAATTCGCTTTCGTCTATGTCCACCATTTTGGACTTAAGCATTTGCTTTAGTTAGTTGTTTAGTGTATGAGGTTGGGGTTGCATCCCATCTTGTTTAAACTTGGTTATCATTTAGTAGTTTTGGTACATTGAATTTCAGGTCCCAAGTTGTTCACTTCGCATTTGTTTAGTTAGTTCTTTAGAATCCTTGTTGAAGTTTATGGAAACTTCTTACTTAGTTTATTTAACTTGCTTCCGTAACTTAAATGCCTTAGTTATTACTTTAGTTGCTTGAGTTTTAGTTGTAGTAGTGGTTCTCCCACCAGAGGCTTGGTGTGAGTGTCAATCACGATGGTCTGAGTCGTGACAAAATTGATATTAGAGCCTAGGTTCATTGATCTTAATGTACCAAAACGAGTCTAATAGAGTCTCACAGAATGGTACGGAAACGCCTTTACTTTTCTTCGAGAGGCTGTAAGACTTTAGGAACGAGGTTAGATACCAATTTATATCACCTAGATATCAATTTGTATCTGGGATATACAAATTGGTATTTGGGTATACAAATTGGTATCTAACCTCCTTCACTCTTTTTTCTGCAGATGGTCAATATAAGATTCAACAGTATTTGTCCCATCGCTTCCGTCAATACTCCAGTTGAGAAACCTGCAACGAGAGATCGCAGTCGGGATAGGGTTAGAGTTCGTGGGAGAGTAGCGCCTGCTGAAAATGAGGTATACTTAAAAATACTCATATGAATGAGATCTCTCTTGCACATAATGAGGAGTTAGAAGAGGATTTTGAGGTTGGAGATGTTGAGGAAAATGGACAAGAGGAAGAGGTGCCAGCCAAGACTACAGTTGTTTAACCCATCGGTACGGTGTTAGCTCAACAGATTATGACATTCTTGAAAGGGTTGGCTGGTCATGGAGTGCTTCCATCTTCTCAAGTTCCTGTTAATCCTCCTGTTACTAGCATTACGCCCAAGACGAGTGAAAATGTAGATATTGATGCTTTCTTCCGTCCTTTTTTGGGTGCTGTTATGATCGATAATGAGCATGACATGTTGACTAAGTTCTTGAAGCTTAAGCCGATATTTTTGGGTTCTGAAACTGAAGATGCTTATGAGTTTATCTTAGACAGTAATGAGAGACTGCATAAAAAGGGTATTATTCACCAACATGGGGTTGAGTTTGTATATTTCCAACTCAAGGTGAGGCTACGCAACGGTGGAGAGATTATATAGAGTTTCATACTCTGTTATTGAAGAAATATAGGCCTAGAACCTTGAGATATCGCAAGAAAGAAAAGTCTATGGCCTTGGCCAAGTTCCATGCTTTGTCTAGATATGTTACTCAATTGGTGACTACAGCGGAGGAGAGGATCCAATTATCATTAGGGGATTGAATTCTGAGTTGCAAGTATTATATGTTCATATGAATTCTGCAGGGATTAATGAAGTGACATATTATGTTAAGAAAGTGGAGGGGGTGAGGCGATACAGCCAGGCTAAGGCGTTGGCTAAGAGAGCCAAACATTTTTGAAATTTCCAGGGCTCCTATTCTAAAATACCGGTAGGCCAATGTTGACAGCCAAGCTAATTTAGTCCGCTATGCCTGCCTCTACAGGTAACGATTTGGGAACTCCATCTTATGAATTTCAGGATAGCCAGAGAGTCGCGCCTTCGACGGGCAGCAAACCATCTTTTGATCATACTTGCTATAATCATGGAGAACTTGGACATATGAGGAGAGATTGCCATTATCCGTGTGTGCTAAACTCCGTGCAATAACCATTTAGAGTAGTGGTACCCACGGAGAATGATAATAATGGTAGATGATGTCCACGTGGTGGGATATGAGGTAATCAACAAGTCGTGGAGGTAAGAAAATGGTGGTGGAGGCATATGTAACGCGCAACCAGGCAGGGAAGTAGCTCTTCAAGATGATAGGGCTGAATGTTATACTTTTCTAGGAGGCGTCTAACGCGGTGATCATAGGTACTATTCTTGTGTGTGACCGGGTGGATAGTGTTTTGTTTGATCCGGGTTCTACTTATTCTAATGTATCCATGAGATTCACCTCAGAATTTGATATGATTTATGATGTTCTTGATGCCCATATTCATATTTCTACCTCTGTTGGAAAGTCAGTCATATATAGTTAAAAATGTCTATCGTACTTGTCCTATTTTGTTTATGTTTTTTTTAGACTTGGACTGATTTGGTGATTTAGATACGATCGACTTCAACATAATCTTAGGCATGACTTGATTATCCCCCTATTATGTTGTATTAAATTGTAATACTAAGCCAGAGACTCGAGAAATTTTGGGAAAGGAAAAATTAGAGTGGGAAGGGGTGTACAAGCCTAAACAAGCTAAGATTATATCCCCCATTCGATCTTGTAGATTAGTAGAGCAGGGTTGTTTGACTTATTTGGTCCATACCAGGGATGTTGAGATTGAGGCTCCATCCATTGAGTCTATTCCTGTGGTGTCCAAATTTAGTGAAGCATTTCCTAATGACTTGTCTGGTATGCCTCCGGATAGAGATATAGATTTCTACATTGATTTAGAGCTTGATAATCTTCCTATTTTCATCCCTCAGTATCGCATGACTCTGACAGAATTAAGTGAACTTAACCTTAAATCCAAGAGCTTCTTGACAATGAATTTATTTGCCTTAGTGCTTTTCCATGGGGTGCTCCAGTATTGTTTGTTAAGAATAAGGATGGTAGCATGAGCATGTGTATAGATTATTGAGAATTGAATAGGGTCATTATTCGAAACAAGTATCCTTTGCATCGAATAGATGATATTTTTGACCAATTACAAGGGGCAATAATTTTCTCTAAAATTGATCTAAGATCCGATTACCATCAGTTGAAAATTAGGCCTGAGGATGTGCCCAAGACGACATTTAGAATTCACTATGGTATGAGTTTTTGGTTATGTCTTTTGGTTTGACCAAAGCGCCTTCAACTTTCATGAGTTTAATTAATAGGGTGTTCAAACCATTTCTTGATTCATTTGTGATAGTATTTATTGATGATATTTTGGTCTATTCGAAAAGCGATGAAGAGCATGTCGACCATCTTCGTATTATTCTGGGCGTTCTTGAGAGGCAAAAGTTGTATGCTAATTTTCTACGTGTGAATTTTGGTTAAAATTGATGGCATTTTTAGGTCATGTAGTTTCAAAAGAAGGTGTAATGGTAGATTCTCAAAATATTAAGGTCGTTCAGAATTGGGTTCGGCCTAGCTCTGTGACGGAAGTTAGGAGTTTTGTCGGGCTCGCTAGTTACTATTGTCGATTTGTTAAGAATTTTGCTTCCATTTAAACTCAGTTGACTATTTTGACCAAAAAGGAGATACCATTTGAATGGCCTAAAAAGTGCGAAGAGAGCTTTCAAAAGCTCAAGACTCTCTTGACCACCGCGCCTATTCTAGCATTACTGATAGAATGTAAAGATTTTACAGCTTATTGTGATGCTTTAAATTCTGGTTTAGGTGTTGTGTTGATGCAGGATAATAATGTTATAGCTTATGCTTCGCGCCAATTGAAGGTGCATGAGAGGAACTATCCAACGCATGACTTAGAGTTGACAACAGTACTGGTTGCTTTTAAGATTTGACGATATTACCTCTATGACGTTAAGTGTGAAGTGTTTAAGGATCATCGTAGTTTGCAACATGTGTTCACTCAAAAGGATCTGAATTTGAGACAATGAAAATGGATGGAGTTACTTAAAGATTATGATGTGACCATTCAATATCATCCGGTCAAAGTCAATATGGTGGCAGACGCTTTGAGTTGAAAAGCAGTGAGTATGAGTAGTTTGGCTTTCTTAAGTGTATACAAGCGACCTTTGGCCAAAACAATTCAATGTCTAAATTCATGCAATTAGACATCTCAAAACGAGGTGGGGTGTTGGCTAGTATTGAAGAGAGGGTCACATTCATTGATGAGATCAAGTCCAAGCAATTTGAAGATGAAAATTTGGAGGAAATTGCATGATGAATTGAGCACACAACTCACTTTTAGTACAACCTTTCATCCACAAACGGATGGACAATTGGAGAGGACCATCAAGTATTATAAAACATGTTGAGGGCGTGTGTGATTGATTTTAGAGGACATTGGAATAAGTTCTTTCCTTTGTATGAATTTTCTTATAATAATAGTTATCACTCCAGCATAGATGACATCATTCGAGGCACTCTATGGGTGGGGATGTAGATTACCCGTAGGATGATTAGAGGTTGAAGATGTGAAACTTTTGGGGGTTGATTTAATAAAAAAAGTCTCAAGATAATGTAGGAGTATTCAAGCTAAACTTCTAGCCGCCAGAGTAGACAAAAGAAGTATGCGGATCATAAGGTGAGAGACATGACGTTTTGATTCGTTGAATATGTTCTTCTTAAGGTATTACTCATGTAAGGGGTGAGATTTGGTAAGAAAGGTAAGCTAAGTCCTAGATATCTTTGTTCATTTGAGATTCTTGAATGTGTGGGACCGGTAGCGTATATGTTGGGCTTACCTCCTAATTTATCAAGTTGTCATTCGATATTCCATGTATACATGTTAAAGAGGTATCATGGTGACAAGGATTATATCATTAAGTGAGAAGCAATTGTGTTAGACAAGGACCTTTAATATGAAGAGGAACACATTGCAATTCTTGACCGTGATGTTCACAAGTTGAGTACCAAGGAGATTAATTCTGTGAAAGTTCAATGAAAGCATCGTCCATTTGAGGAAGCTACTTGGGAGACCGAGAAGGATATGCGAGACAAGTATCCTCAATTGTTCGTCGAATCATGTACTATTTCATTCATTTCTTAGCTTATTTTTCCTAAGTTTGTCACTCGGGGAGGAGTGATGGGTAAATTGGTATCTATTGTAACGACCGAGTTTCTTCATTATAGAAAAGTCAATGGTGAAAATTTTGGGGTTGAAAAACTTTTTCGTAGTATTTAAAATTTTCCTGACCTAGTTCAGATTTGGACAAAATTGAAGTCTTTAAGGTGTAGGAAAATCTGGTAACAAACAGGTGAATCATTTATGATTTTGATTACATGAGGTGTTAGATAACCCGTTAAAAAATTCATATAACTTTACGGAATTAAATTTGGGTGAGTAGAACTCCCATAATCGATCTTAGCGCAAATGATATTTTTAAGCGTCGTGGGTTAGATGTGTGTTATGAAATGGAGATTTGAAAATTCTTGAGATAACTCACTAGTTCGAGAATCTCGTCTAGAGGGATTTCTGCCACTTTGGTGCTAGCATTGCGGCGGGGTGATGACTGTTGTGGCGGACATGACGCGAATTAGAATAGTTAATAAACCCCTGAACAACCTCATTATGCACTTTTTGACTTTTTGACTTTTTGAGCTAAGTAACAAACCCCAAGCGACTCCTACTCATTTTCACCATTTTTTGATGCTAAAGGTAAGCTTTTCATTCTCTCAATCTATTTTTTGATCCGTAGAACGTAATAGAATGAGTTAATATTGATGGGAAAGGTTTGGTAATGCATTCTATAGTGGAAACAATCCTAAATTGTATAATTGGGATCATGGGTTTGATCTAGGATTCATAGAATTATTAGTAATCGAGGTAATTAGTGATTGTTTATTGATTCTAGTATTATATTGATTTTTTGTAGACCATGAACAAGCGGAACGAATACAGATTCAAGCTTGTTTTGAGGTAGGTGATTATTGTGATTCTATGATTATGTGATTTGTTCTTGTTATTACTTTATTATGATGCATGTATGTATGCGAACGTTGCATTGTTGATTCACACTTATTGTAAATGAGATAGATGAATGATTATATATCATGAATCACTTAAATGTATGACTTGGAAGTATACTTGTGTTTGTGATTATTGTGTGATGGATCGGATTTCCACGTTTCAACATAACTAACTTGGATCGAATTTCCACGTTCTGCATAAATGGTATCAGATTGCCACGTTCTGGCATAACTATGAGATCGAGTACAACGATCCGGTGCACTAACTATTTGGGTTTGATTTTCATGAGAGGACCAACTACTTGTGATAAATGTGAAATTGTTGAAGCATGTGATATTCAATATTGTATATGTTTGATATATTGCATGATTATATTGTTGTAATTAACTTGTTTATGTTGCACTTAGTGGGATAGTCGTGTGATCATACGAGTACACGATGTGTTTTGTATTGATATTGTCCTTGCTTTATTTTTTCTGAGTACATAGCATCTTCCGGCCGCTATTGACAGACCTTGCTTAGAAGATCTATGATCGTTGCTTCGAATTCAAGGGTGAGCTAGCATTTTCTGGGTTACCATGGAATTCTCTTTCGTCCATGTTCACCATTTTTGGACTTAGACATTGTCTTTAGTTAGTTGTTTTAGTTCATTAGGTTGGGGTTGCATCCCTTCTAGTTTAGACTTGGTTATCGTTTAGTAGTTTTGGTACATTGACTTTTAGTACCTAGGTTGTTTAGTTAGTTCTTTAGAATCCTTGGTGAAGTTTATGGAAACTTCTTACTTAGTTTATATAACTTGCTTCCGTAACTTAAATGTCATTGTTACTACTTTAGTTGCTTGGGTTTTAGTTGTAATAGTGGTTTTTCCACCGGAGAGTTAGTGTGGGTGCCAATCACGATGGTCTGGTTCGTGACAGATCTAATGTAATATATGTGAAACCAATGCTTATTAATAGACAATAATCTCTCACTCATGCTAGTTAGCTCTATGACATAAGGATATAAATCAAGTACTAGAAGGTATTGATATTTCTAAAGCCTTAGAATGTGATAGTTTCAATTCTTATTTTACAAGAAAGCCTGGCCCGGTCTTTATTTTAAAAGAGTCGTGCAAGAAACTTTTAAATAGCTGGTGATCAAACTAGTCAGTCAGGTGGTCAAAATATTTTTTGATACTTAAGAGGTCTATATAATTGTTTATTATACATTAGTAAATATGCTAACCAACTAAACTCGAAGTTTCGAACTCAATGGAACCATCAAAACACAAATTAGAGTTCTTTTTGACCCAAAATCCATGAGCGTCGAAATGAACTAACTTAAGGCTCAAAATAACCAAATTATCCTCGAAATATCTGAAAATTCAACCAAGATCTCTCTTAGATCCAAAATCCCCCTCCCCTCCCTAATCCAACGGAACCATCGAAATTTCTATCCGTGCATTTTTGAACTCTGAATATTGATCAAAGTCAGCTCAAAAGCGAAAATCACCACACTTCCAACTTAAGACCTCAAGTCCACGAAAGTCCTCTGAATTCTACTACTCTTCTAGACCAAATTCCAGATTCTGGAGTTGATGGAACTGACGAAATTTCATTCTGAGATGCAAAACTTTCATAGTTACATAAAATCACTTTTAACAACTTAAACCCTTAAAAACTCAAAACTTTCAAAAATCATAATTTCTTACTCAAATTTCAAAACCAATTTCACAAACTGATTACAAATGACTTAAAACAACTACCAAGAGGGGTAAAACAATAATTTTACGAAAGCTTTCAAAATTGACCTTTCGTGTCATTACATACACTTTCTCATCTTGCCTTGCCTTTTTTTTCCAGAACGGGTAGATACTATCCCTCCTTCCCCAACTAAAATAGTTACTTCTTATTGAATTTTATGTGGCCAAAAATATATTTTAAATAAATGATTTAAAATTTTGATCAAACATGGTATTTTTTTTTTTGGAAAATGCTAAATGGTTAGAAAATTTTATAAACTATAATATTTTTTTATTTTAAAATAAATTAATCTTTTTTCTATTTTTAGCTAAAATGTATTAAAATTTAAAGTGGAAAAATATTTTAAAAAGTGAAATAACATAAAAAAAATCATTGTAGCAAATTTTCTAGCCAAAAAGATTTTTCTTTTTTTCCCTAAAAAAGATCAAACATGCTATTTTCCAACAAATTAAAACAACTTCTTTTATAAAGCATATTTATCTAGTAAAACAAAAAAAAAGGAAAAATGTTATCAAATTAGAATGTACCTTATTCAACTAAAAATGCATCTATGAATTCAAATTTAAACCTTATGATAATAGTATATTAATTAGTCAATCAAACCGTTGCATACAATTATTAAACAAATAGATATACCCTTTTTGCCCCTTATTCTATATTTTTAAATTTTCTTTCTCTGAAAAAAAATAATAATATTCCTCATTACATTTCATTATATTTCAACTCTAAATCTTCCCGCCCACATACACTCTCTTTCTCATCCTCACAAATCTCACCATTTTTAAAAAATTTTGAGTAAATTTTTGTTTGATTTCAATGCATTTCTTCAGTAAATCTCTTTGATTAGCAGAGAAAAGAATTGTATTTGTTTCAATTTCAGATTCAGAAAAAGAGGAAAAACCCTAGCTAAATTTTGTGTGAGCAAGTGAAAAATATGAATCAATATCATATATATGAAGCTATTGGCCGTGGGAAACACTCGGTAATGTTTTTTTTTTCTCTGTTCTTGTTTTGTTTGCATTTTTTGGGTTAACTTTGTTGTTTTGTTTGTTCGCAGACTGTATATAAAGGAAGGAAGAAGAAGACAATAGAGTATTTTGCGATTAAAAGTGTGGATAAATCTCAGAAAAACAAGGTTCTTCATGAAGTAAGAAACCCCTGGAAAAAAAGTTTCTGTCTTTGTTTTGAATTTGAATTTGAATTGTAATTTGAGATTTATTTCGTATAGAATTTGTTAGGGAAGTGGAATTGGATCGTTGAAGTTTTGAATTTGATTTGACCTACAACAACATACGTAGTGTAATCTCATAAGTAGGGTCTGGGGAGGGTAGAGTATACACACACCTCATTATTACCTTGGGAGGTAGAGAGACGAGACTGTTTTTGATAGATCCTTAGCTGAATTTGCTTGCACCTCTGTTTATATAATTGTGGAAGTGCCTGATTTATCCTCTTGATAACAGTGGTATTTGGGCTACCTTTTATTGTAGGATATAGTACTGTCTATTAAACTATGCATACCAAGGTTTAGGTGATGAGAAGATTTCACCTAGTGTTGTCTTTGGTGAAATTCGAACCTTAGTTTCCAAGCTGTTACTTGATCTATTTGATTGCTAGGCCAGGATGAGAATTTACGATTTAATTGGTAACCAGGCTGCAGAGTTTATTGCCTACCCAGTAGCTCTTTTAGAATTTTGAAAACTTCATAATATTGACATTCATTGTAGTCAACTTTTTTAGAGGAATAACAAAAAGGATTTAGTAACAATTTGCGAACCTTCCTCAGTTTGGAATTTAGAAATCATTTGCTGGAAGAAAATACTTATAACACGTTGTGTAGGTTATGCATTGACTTGCTGTAAAGTTCTATAGGTGCCTACTTGTTCTCACATTATCGGTAGTTCCTGCACATCTTCAAAAGCAGCTGAACTACTTCAGAAGCTAAATGTATATGCTTTTAGTAAGTTTGGTCTTAGAAAACAACTTGCCTCATCATATTTATAGATGTTATGCATTGTTGTGCTTGTGACTATTGTAGTTGTTAGATTATTGTAAATTATACGAGTCATAACAAAGTCTTCCTATTCTGTGTCATAAAATTGAAGTTTGGTGAACAAATTGATCAAGAAACCCAACCTTTTTCTTAAAATCTATTTTCTTCAGTTTCCTTTATGCATGTATTTTATTCTTCTATTGGCTACATTTGCTGCAGGTCAGAATTCTTCATTCTCTAGATCATGCAAATGTGTTGAAGTTCTACTCCTGGTAAGAATTATCTTTTCCTTTCTTGCATATAACTCCTTTCTTTTTCTTCAATTTCGTTGAAGGGGGGAAGTCCTTTTGGCGTTTAAATAAGAAGATTTCTGACTTATTTTCTTAATCAACTGACCCGTAGGTATGAAACATCTGCGCACCTGTGGTTGGTTTTAGAATATTGTGTTGGAGGAAATCTCATGAGCTTGCTTCAGCAGGTAAGCACTGGCTGGTCTGCTGTGTTTTATAAATAAATTTCATCATTCCAGTGGTATAACTGCTTACCAAATTCGGTGTGTTTTGCCAGTGTTTGCCTATAGGATGCCTCATGCAGACATTAGATATAAATCTCCAAATTTGTGACAACACCCTAATTCTTCTTGGTTTCCTTTTTAATAGAGGCATAAAATATTGAGGTTTCATGGTAAGTTTGTTGCATGTCTACATTGGGATTCCCCGAACAGGCACTAAGGACATTGGTTTCGTGTGCGATTGAACACTTCAATTTAGATGATTGTTTGTTGTTTCACAACTAAATTTTGTCGACACTTTCGGCTAACTTGTTTCTTGTACCAGTAAAGTGAGGTGAAGGAAGTAGGTTTCTTTTTTTTATTTTTTATTTCGAGAGTAGTCAAATGACCACACTTTACTGTAGTTGGTAATATCACATCTGTATCATCTTACCTTTTAGTTTTAACCACACCTGGGAGATTTTGACATCTTTTAATCTCTGGGTTGAAGGATGGTAAGCTTCCCGAAGATTCAATTCATGATCTTGCTTGTGGCCTTGTTAGAGCTCTTCTGTAAGTAATGTTAGCCTTCATTGTTCTTTTGTAACACTTGTTGTTTTGGGCATTAATAACCTTTCTACTATACCAGATACTTACATTCAAAGGGAATAATTTATTGTGACTTAAAGCCATCAAACATCCTATTGGATGAAAATGGAATCACAAAGGTATGGTGATCTTTATGTTGTGATTTTTCCACATCATGATGAGTGCTTTTGACCAATTATATGACTTTGAAGTTGAATTTGTTTCCTGGCAGCTGTGTGATTTTGGATTAGCAAGAAAATTGAGTGATATATCAAAGACACCTTCCTCCCAGGTAATTCAAATCTCTTTCCCTTCCTTTTCCCCCTAACTGAACACAGGAAAAGTCAAATTGGTGGCATAACTGTTTTGCAGTTCATTAAAGGTAAATGCCTGAATGGTGCACTGGTCAATTCATTTTTTTTTAATAATGGTAGTGTGCTGGTTCGCTTGGGCGCACCTCCACTGGGTATGTGTTGCTTCCACCAACATAGGTACCAACTGGGTAACTCTATCCACCACTTCTTAGGAGGATGACAAGAAACCACCAAGTGTTTTTTGTTGTTATTGAGATTTGAACCCTAATTTCCAAGGTTTGCACTCACTTCATTGGTCCACTTTCTTGGGTGACTGCACAAGTCAAGTCTGGTCGCTTTTGTGTCTGTAGAAGTGGTTTATATTCACCTGTAAGAGAAATTCTAAAGGTATTGTGACAGCTTTTGCAAACTTTTGGTTCTTACATTAGGCACTTTCTCATCTTTGATGTAGTAATTATCTGAGGCTGCGCTTTGGAATTAGGAAGCTGAGCCAGAAAACATAAAATGAAGCCAAAAGAACTAGATTTTTTTCCTTCTGGTGCAGGAAGTGAGGAAAACTTAAGAGGAACACGGTTTTCGTTGTTTGGACATTGAAAGGAAGCAAAAGAAACATCTTACAATGAGCTAACTTCTAGACATTTCTGCAGAAATTCTCTAAATTATTCTTTTTTGGTCTGTCTAGAGAAATTTCAAAGTCAAGACTCAAGAGGACGCAAAAGTTCTCTCAAAGATCTTACAATTAGTTGACTTCTTTCTTTCTTTGCTTTTACTTTTCAATTCACAAATCAAACATGGAAAACACAGTTCTAAATTTTTTGCATTTTTCCTTTAATCAACTACCGAATAGAATATAGAATTTATAAAGTGATAGTTATTGCTTCCGGTTTTGATTTATGTATTTTACCTGCTGTTGTCATTCATATGTGCTATTTTTGTATCATGTATTTTTCAGTTACCACAAATAAAGCGAGGAACCCCATATTACATGGCTCCAGAGCTTTTCCAGGATGGAGGGGTCCATTCCTATGCCTCTGATTTCTGGGCTCTTGGTTGCGTCTTGTTTGAATGCTATGCTGGGATACCTCCTTTTGTTGGCAAAGAATTTACCCAGTTAGTGAGATCAGTCATTTCTGATCCAACTCCAGCACTTCCTGGCACCCCAAGCCGCCCCTTGGTCAATCTGATTAATTCTCTTCTAATAAAAGATCCTTCTGAAAGAATGCAGTGGCCCGAGCTTGCAGGACATGCATTCTGGAAAACTAGATTTGCTCCAGTGCCTTTACCTCCTCAGCCCGCTTTTGATAATATGATAGAAATGTCTTCTAAGCAATGCCTTTCAGAAAGGAACAGTGAAAAGCCAATACAAAACAAGACCCCACAAAAGACTCGTGAAAAAGATTCTAAGGTGTCGCTCAAGCATGATGAAAATTCAAATACTGGATCTAGAGGTTACGTGACACCAATTAAAGGCATATCCAGTGGCCGGAAAGCTCAAATGAAGGGTTCTGGCAGGACAACTGATGACAAGCAGAAAGACACCTCGAACAATACTAGAGGTGTCAATCTATTACGTCTTTCAAGAATTGCAAAATCAAATTTAATGAGGGAGAATGAGAAGGAGAACTACCGCAGGCCACTGCCTAATAACTCTGAGAATGATGCTGAACTTAAGGTTGAAAATACTGACATGGAACTTGACTTTAATGAGAACAATGAGGATGATACACAAGATGAACCTGATGAAACTGATAGCACTCAGAGTCCTGAGTCAACTACTTCAACTCCAAATCTGACGGAGGGTAATGTGGAAGAGATGGATATTGATAGCAGACATCCAGATCCACCAGCGGTGGTTAATACGCCTTGCTCAGATTATTCAAGGACATCTGACCATGAACAGTCTTCTAAGTATGAAGTGGCTGCTATGCTACCTAATGATAGCCCTCAGCTAAAGACTCCTGTGATTAAAGAGAACTCTGCGAATGTCTCTGATATCTCAAAACCATCTACTAACCTTTCAGATATTCTTTGGCATCCATCTGATCTCTCAGTCAGACCTGTAATGCCTAGCAGAAAATCAGATAAAGGTTCAGATGCAATTCCTTCACTTCCATTCGATGCACCTCAACTGTCTGATTTTGTCAAAATGTCAAAGGAGCAATTAGACTCTTTTAATAGTAGAATCATCAGTATTGTTAGTGGGAATACTCCCTCAGGGGAGAAGCAAAATGTGATCAGATACCTTGAGCTTTTGAGCAGCAATGCTGATGCAGCCAACATCTTGACCAATGGGTCTATTATGCTGGTTCTAGTCAAAATGCTTCGTCACTCCAAGGTTACTCTGTTGCGTGTTCAACTTGCTTCACTTATCGGTTTGTTGATTCGTCACTCTACTTTTATTGGGGATGAGCTGGCAAATTCTGGAATATTAGGTGCACTAACTGATGGTCTGAGAGACAGGCAAGAGAAAGTGAGAAGGTTTTCCATGGCTGCTTTGGGTGAATTACTATTTTATATATCTACTCAAAATGAGCATGCTCGGGATAACAAACCAATGGAATCTCCATCTAAGGACAGCCGACCCTCATCCTGTTGGCAGGTAACTTCGTTGCTGTAATTTCTTATTTGGTGCAACTTGTCAAGTTAATTACTCCCTCCGTTTTCATTTTTGTCCGATTTTGACTTGGCATAGAGTTGAAGAAAGTAAAGAAGATTTTGAATCTTGTGCTCTTAAATTAAAGATGTGTAGATTGTACCATATGTTCTTAAATCTTGTGGTCTTAAACATGTCATATGGAAAGATGAAATAAAGAGTTGCCAAAAAAGAGAAGGCACATTGTTTTTTTAAAGGACCCAAAAGGAAAGTAGGACAAACAAATTGAAATGGAGGGAGTATTATATTTGTAAAATTCCTCTCCACAATAAATTACTAGGCTATATATTCCAGTGGGGTTTTAAGTATTAAGTGTTCTATGAGCAATCACTTAAAAGCATAGACACTATCAGAAACACTATTCAAGCACCAATGCAGCTCTTATGAGAAATAATGCAAGTTATCACTAGGATATAAATGGTATACTTATTAATGGGTTAAACACCAGTAATCTTTTAATTAGTGATAATTATACAGTCACGTATACTATCAGACATGTAAGTGTATACAATGATTATCTTGTAGTAAATCATGTCTATAAATCTGCATGGGACAAATTTCTAACATGAAGAATAAGATGGATGACAAATGACAACTTGGCATAGACTTCAATTTTTCCTGTTAGCTATCTGTCCCACATCACGAAATATTGTAGAATCTATATATACAAGATTCTACAAGTTTTTCTCTGTATTTTACCGGAAGAACTATTAAGCTGGCTATTCCCTTGTAATGCAACTCATTATAGCAGTAAAATGAACAAGAGTATTAAGATATTTCTCTTGGGGTTGTGGGAGAAATAAGATAAAATCATACAAGCATCTATACTATCTTTACATAAAATAAGATAAAATCATACAAGCATCTATACTATCTTTAATTCTTTACATATTGCAAAGCCTCGCATTCTATCTTAACATTCCTTTCTGAAAACGTTAATGTTGTAGGTTACAAGTCCAATAATTTCATTGGTTTCATCACTTTTACGAAACGGAGAGGATGATATTACTCAACTTCATGCTCTGAGGACAATTGAAAATATCTCCAGTCAAGGAGGGTACTGGTCTGCTCGATTCACCAGCCAAGATGTCATTACTAACCTCTGCTACATATTTAGGGCTCCTGGAAAGCAGGAGAGCATGAGGCTGACAGCAGGGTCTTGCTTGGCTCGTCTTGTTCGTTTTAGCCCTTCTAGTATTCAACGAGTCATGGAAAAACTTTCATTCAAGGATATGGTTTCAAGCCTGGTCAAGCGTAATCCACGAGAGCAACAAATCTGCTTAAACATTCTGAACATGACTCTCCTTGAAAGTAATACACTTCCAAGTGTTGGAAGGTACCTTCTTGCCTTGGTCGAAGACAAGAATCTTGTTCTGAATCTTGTGACTCTAATTGAGCAGGGAAGTGAAGTTTTGAAGGGAAAGGCACTCATATTTGTGGCTCTACTTTGTATGAATGGGAAGAGGTGGCTGCCACTATTTTTTTGCAATGCTAAACTGATCTCAACCGTTGATAGGTTGGTTAAGGAGAAGGATGACTTTGTGAAGCAGTGTTTAGATGCACTTGGGATGGTTGTCGCATCAACTGTACCAAGTTTGCTTGAATGTATATCTGGGGACATTCAGCAACTGAAGGGTGGTAAACGCCGTGGGCAGATAATTAGTGTCACAAGTCGAAATTCTTCTAAGAACAGTATGCATTTATTTCCTGTTGTTCTCCATCTTCTTGGGTGCGCTTCACTGAAAAGAAGGGTTGCTAATCATCAGGTTCTGCAACAGTTGGCAAATCTACTTAAACTGGTGGAGTCTCCTTTCCAGGTAATCTGATGATATCTTTATTACATCTTCTAATTGTAAAATTTCACATATAAGACAAGGTTCTTACTTAGGAGAAAAGAAAAATCCAAATGTTCCAAAAGCCCACATAGAAGACATATAACCCTTGTCCTAGATTTGGAACCTTCAATTTAATATGGTTCATTTACAAGACCTCCTGTTAATAGTCACCTGAGCCAAGTGTTAGCTACCAAGCTAATATATGCTCCAAACTCTGGTAAAGAAGGGTGGGCGTTGGGGTGCATAAGATTAGGCTGATGATCTGTCAATGTGGACTGTGTATTTTAAACACTCAAGGCTCGTTTGGTAGGATGTATTACCCTTGGTATTATTTAATACCTTGTCTGGTAGTTTTCAACGTATGTATAGCTAATATATCTATAACTAATCCTATTTAATATTATAGGGTGTATTACTAATACATAGCAACCCATGGTATTAGCAATACCAGGGCTATTGATACTTGGTTAAAGACAGAACTACCTTGAATACACCAACCAAATCACGGATAAGAAATGATCCCAGCATTGCTAATAATACCCTATTCAGTACTATTCTTATACACCCTACCACACGGCTTAGCGATTTAGCTTAGTTTGCTCAAAATTTTGATCCATGATAAACTGAAGATGCATGCAGAAGATTGGGTTTCTTGTTGGTCTACGAAGCCCTTACACGATTCTTACTTTCGGTTGCAGGGTAGAGATGATTTTCAGATTACACTTTTACGTGTTCTCGAGTCTATAGCAGAGGAGATGTCTCTAGTTCAAGAAAGTTCTAGCATTTTTATTAGCCAGATTCTACCTAGTTTATCTGTTGTTTACAAAGGGAATAAAGATGGAGATGCCAGATTCTTGTGCCTGAAGATTTTGTTTGATGTGATGGTCATTTTACTGGATGAAACATCTGAAAATGAACAGAAGCCGGAGAATTTGAAGTCCATATCTAATTCTTACTTCCTCCCTCTCTACCCCTCTTTGATTGAGGATGAGGACCCAATACCTGTGTATGCTCAGAAACTTCTTGTGATGCTCATTGAGTATAACCATATAAAAATTGCAGACATTGTCCACATGAAGATAATCTCCCAGTGCTTTGAATTTCTCCTTGGTGATTTCTCAACTGCAAATGTCAACAATGTACTGCTCTGCTTGGCTCTTACATCTGCTCCAGAGCTGGAAACCAAATCTCTCTCCCAACTAAAAGTTGTCAGAAAGATCGGAAGCCTTTTGGAATTTGTATATGCTAAGGAGATGGAAGATTTCATTGAACCTACGCTTCGTTTGTGTAGGGCTTTCCTTTTACGCTCAGTAGGCACTGTGAGAGGCTCTACGTTTGCAAAAGAACCTGTTCGTTTATATGAAAATTCCTCTGATGGAGCTAGTGCCTTTGATCAAAATGAATGCATTAGAGATATTATGGACTTTGGTGAAAATGTTGGGGTCTTATTAGAACTCACCCATTTGAATGAGATTAATGTTGCAGATTTAGCTTCTGAATGCTTAATTTTATTGCTCAAGGCAGCTCCAAGGGAAGCTACCACTGGGTTCCTGACAAATCTTCCCAAAGTCAGTCTCATCCTTGAGTCCTGGAGACAAAGCATATCTCACTTGCTGTTGCAAAGAATTCTGATCGCACTTGGTTATTCTTGTAGACAGTACCTGTCACATGCTATGATATTGTCAATAAGTTTGCCTGAGATATCGAAAATCGAAGGGATAGTTTCTCAGGTCAAAAGTTCCACAATACCATCTCTCGTTGATGCTGCTTCTCGTGCAGCATTGGAGCTTCAGAGACTGCCTCGTTGCATTTGAGTTAAGAAAGGTTAGTTGTTTCGTTTGGTTGTATGCCACTTTCTTATCTGCTTTTTTCCATCAGGAGTTATCACATCATAATAAACCTTGGTCATCGCTCGGATTATAACTTATGAAAACCTTAAACATTTCCTTTGTTCTCAGCGCAGCCAACAACATGTTGAAGCATGTTATATCTCCCTTTTGGGACAGATACATAAACTGCAGCTCGGATCAGATGGATATTGTGAATGGGGAGATAACTGTGGTTGTCATCGACCTTTTGTATAAACCAATGTATGACTATCATCCTTGATATCTTCAGTTGAGTGATAATTCTTTGAAATACTTCATGCAGATTCCAGTAAATTTTTGTAATCAACGGTAAGCCATAATAGTTCAATTTATGCCCTTTTCCAGGTTCTGCATCTTTCATTTTGAGGTAAAGACTTTTACCTTTTACATGCCCACCCTCTCCTCCCACATTTTATACACAATTTACATACAATTTGGTGGTATGTATAAGTTATGATAAAATATGTGCAAAATCTGTATAAAAATTGTATTTTCAAACATTTGATCAGTTTGTTTGCTTGTCATGTTTCATCCAATATCGTACAACTTACATACAATTTGGTGGAGGGTTGTGCAAGACTGAATTGGAAATATTACACTCACCTCTATTTCTAATGCCCTAAAACTTTGATTCGAGAATCAAAATTATAGTCAATGGTGTTTTCTCCGTCCAATACATGCATGCCATGCGTTTAAATTGATAGTTCATTTTACTTAACTTTAATTAATTAACATGTGTTTTACTTCATTAAATCAAAGAATAATGTAAATTGAATTAGTTTGGTGTAAACGCCTGGTGTGGGCAAGTTTTTTCCTTATGATAAGTCTTAATTGCGTCCTCAAACATAGATTTTTAGAACGATTTACCTTCTAATTTATGAGAAGTCTTAATTACGCTCTCTTGCTTTGTTTCAATTTATATGTCTTGCTTTTCTTTTCAGAATCTCAAAAAGAATGACAAATTTTTAGATTTAGTAAAAAATTAACTTAACTTTTTTTGTTTATTCTTGATGAAATGATTTATAGTAATATACATACTTATGACTTATTTTAGACTACATCTTTTTTTAGATTTTATGTCAAGTCAAGTTGCATCATATAAATAGAACGGAGATTAAAATTTTACTAAATATAGAAATATGCTATTTTTTGCGAAGGGAAAGTGAGTAATATAAACTGAATGGAGTAATTTTATCCATCATGTGGCATACTAGGGTAAATAATTTCAAAATTTCATGATTGAGGGGGTAATTAAGACATTTCACAATTTAGAGGTGTGAAGAGTTCCAAAAAACTATGTTTAAGGGGCTAATTAAGACATTTCATAGTTTAGGGGTGTAAAGAGTTCCAAAAATCCATAACTTTTCATAGGTTAGGTTTTGCATGCCAAGTTTAAAAGGCATTTTAGCTATTAACTCAATAAAATAAGGTTTGGCTCCTTGGGATGGAGATCACGGATCTTAAAATACTTAAATGCACTTCTTAGAAGAAAATAAAAACTAGAGTTTGAGACATCTTATAGGTTCATTTGAAATTTGGTTGAATAGTTTGGACGGACCTCGAGAGGCTCGCGTCTCAGATACTTCAATTGAAAATTAATGAATTTAATAAATAAATTGATGAGGATCAAATATGTGTCTATACAACCTGAATCTGTCAAGTTCCTAACCTTGGTTAGATCAATTGAAACTTGGTACCTTAACCTGGGTCTGGGTTTGGTGGGTCGGAAAAACTTGAATCCAGACGACTCCAGTCGGGTTTCCTCCGGGACTAGGATCAATCGAGTCGCGATACTCGAGACGAAATGGAAGTTCCCTCCTATTACTTTCGAGCCAACACCCTAGATGTGTCTGACACTCGAGAAACGTTGTTGGTCCTCAAGCGAACTCCTAGCATGACTAACTACTTAGCGAAAAACTAACTCAAGCAGAATAAAGCTTTAAACATAATTAAACCTTTTAATCTAAAAGTACTCAAATGTTTCAAAATACTCCAAAAACAAGAATTGTTGAAATGCAATTTAACAAAGGATACTGAAAATATATTCAAAACTAACTATCTATGAAGCCTCTGTTGTTCTAGACGGATGTTGGTTCAAGACCCACGACACCTCAAAGTAAATAACTAAAAGATAAAAGTAGAGTCCTCTAGAATGCAAGGAGACTCAACAAAGCTAACTGGAAGTGCAAGTGACCTCAACGAAGCGTCTGTTGATGATCCTGAACACCTGTATATGCATCTGATCGAATGATATCAGTACATTGAATGTATGAGTATGTAATATAGCTAAAACAAAATAACTGAATAAAATAACTACAATAGATATAAATATTTACTCAACTGTAAGTAAAGAAATAAATGAGTGAAAACATTTAAACTTTACAAATACCTACTCATCTCTGAACTCAACATATTAAGTGATATGATAAAAATACACTCCTAATTCTATCTGGGAGATCCTCTAATCGATAACCATCACTATAAGAAACGCGATGGTACAACGTCTTGCTCATGCTGCCAGAACTGTCCTATACCTTGCAGAGAAATAGAACATCTTAACTAAGTGGAACCACTAAGGCTTAGCTTGAAAGCAATAAGGAGTCGTCTAAAAATTACGATCTTTTACCCATGTTGGCTACATGATTTATGAGGAATGTGAGTTGTCTGAACTCATTCTCATATCGGTGCTCATAACTACTCTCAATAACTATATGGTCATACTAAAATGTGTAAAACATATTCTTTCTCTATTTTGAGATAATTTCTCAAAATATCCTCTTTAAGGGGGGTAATGTTTTGAAATATCTCTAAACTCGTTAACTCATTTGGAAATCAATTTTTTTTCTCAATGTAAAAAGTGATACATTTGAGAATACTTAGTTCCCTTATACTCTTACTCAAATCATGTTTAAATCTCTTTCTCAAAACTTATCTTTACTTACTCCGGAAATCAATTTAAGACAAAAATGTTTGCTTTAAAAGATTCTCAAAAATCATAACTCAAAAAAGGATTCATGCTGAAATATAAACATGAACACCTCAACTCAAGGATATCAATAACAATATAGAGAACTCAATACTAAGAACTCAAAAACTCAGAACTCAACGATACTACCCACCTAAAAAATACTTAACAATTATGATAAAATCCTAGATTACTCTTTTACTGAATTTAGATAGATGTAGGGCGTGAGGACGGACTTAGTCCACCATTATGATAGCCTTACATACTTGGAAGAACGAAGTTCTTAGTGAAAACTCAAAAAACGCTCAAAACCTTAGCTTTCTCCTCTTGGATCCTTGCTTTAAGACTTGGAAGCGTTAATGAACGTAAAGGATTGATTAACACTGTTCAAACCCTTAACTAGGTGTAAAAATATCATGGTTTAGGCTTAGAAGAGGTAAGAAAAGACGAAACTATCCCTCTTCAAAGCTGAGAAAAACCTTTCACGGGTCGTTCGTGATTTGATCTACTGACCATAAATCCCATCTGTGCAATTTATATTGAATTTTAAGACTCAAATTTTATTCTATGAGTTCAATCTACATACTACATGTAAACCTCCTTAAAATATGTGAGTCCAATAGTACTTAGGGATCACAAGCCTATAGCATTTTTTTTTTTTTAATCCTCTTGGTAAAATCCATGATTTTAATGTTACTGATAGGATAATGTTGAATTCCCATACAAATAGCTTTCAAAAGGAGCTAACTCCAAGTGATGTTGGATTTTATAGGCTTATATACCTAAGAATATGCAACAAAGTATTTTCTTCAAAGAGGACATGGGTTTTTATGATGCATAAAGAGACTATGAAAATTTATATACACAAAGGGTTGCCATAAATTTGTTAAAGCTAAAGGTTTAAGAGCAAAAGATACAATTATTTGCAAAAATAATTGTATTTTGCTCCTATACCTCCGGCTTTCACAAACTTATGCCAACCCATTCGGAAAATATTTTTTTTGATTTCCTTTGCAATAACAATACATGATCTTTCATAATCTTCTTGATATATTATAAAATCTCACGTTCACTTTGAATTTAAGAAAAAGAAATAAGTTATTACATATTTCTTAAGTAGATACAAGACTAGAAAGTCCAACATCATCCATCATTATCCTAAGTAGCATTGAAATCATGATTTTAATTTTACTTATAAGATAATATTGAATTCTCATACAAATAACTTTTCAAAAGGAGCTAACTCCAAGTGATATTGGATTTTAGAGGCTTATATACCTAAGAAATATTCAACAAAGTATTTTCTTCATATCCAAAGTGAGGACATGGGCTTTTATGATGCATAAAGAGACTATTAAAGTTTAGATATTGTTATTTTTGTAAAAGAAATGAAAAAAATATTTACACAAATGATTGACATAGATTTGTAAAAGCTAAAGGTTTAAGAGCAAAAGATACAATTATTCGAAAATAATTGTATCTTTTGGTCTTAAACCTCCGTCTTTCACAAACTTATGCCAACCTTTTTGCAATAACAATACTTGAATTATATGTATTTATCTCTAGTATGACATGCAACAACATACATATTTAGTGCAATTCCACAAGTAACATATAAGGAGAGGAGCATCTACACATACCTTAGGACATTGGCTATTAAGTTGGCCTAAACCACCTTTGAGTCTTCATCTAGAATTGCAAGTTTTTTTCTCACATGCATGAATCTTGTATTTTTTGGGCAGTAGATGATTGCTCGCTCTTAAAACGCAATCACCAATTGTTACGTATGTGATTATATTTGATATTAAGATCATTTCGTCTTTCATGTTGAATCCTAAGAATTTAAAAATAATAATAATATATTTTGAGAAAATTTATGAAAATATTAGAAATTGATAGGTAGTTAGTGTAACAACCCTAAAAAATAAATGAATAAGATAAATACTTAAGGTGTCAAGAATGCTTGCGATTAGAACAAGGTTCACACAGATTGATATGCGTAGAACCAGACCCCAGAACCCTTACTATGACCAAGCCAACTAACTTGGGGAGTTAGTTGAGCTTGTAAAGGTTGGAACCAACCAAGTAAGGCTCTCGAAAATGAAGATTTAATCGAAGGAGTCTTTACCGGACTCAAAAAGAAGAAATTTTAAGTTTTGAGGGTCTAAGGGTAAAATGGTCTTTTACCAGGCTAGGGGTAGTATCGTAATTATCTTAAATATATAATTAATTAATTATTTAATAAAGTGGAGGGGCAATTTGGGGAGAGAGAGCCGAAATTGGTCTCTTGAAATGAAGTCTTGCTCCACCCGGGTTCGAACCTTGGTGGGAGCAAGGATTTAATATGATTTTTTTTATTATTGGTGAATTAATTTAATAAATTTATATTTAATGGCTGATGTAAAAAGGAAAATCAGATTTTATTATTATTTATTATTTATTTACTTATTAATTAATATTTTTTTTTAAATTGACTAAATCTTGCCAACTATCCTAGTTTTAAGATGCACTATCTCACACTATCTCTCCCTCAAGCCTAAATCTCTCTCTCTCTCTCATCAAATTATTTTTCTTGGCTGCAAAAACAGAAGATAAAAACATAAGAAAGCAATCAAAAGTTCTCTAAACTCAAAGAACTTACAAAAAAAATATATACAAGCAAGCAAGCTAACTTAAGAAACGAAAACTATGCATCATCTTCTCGACGGGTTTGTGTTGAAGGTTTAGGGGAGGAGTTTGGCAGCACTTGGAAGGTGTGGAAAGCTACAACAAGGTATGGGTTTTCTCTCTTGGAATCCTTTCTCCAAGAGGAATTTCTTTCTACAAAAGTCGACATATGACACTAGGGATGTCCCCTTGAATGTTGAACTCCTTGTCCCTAGTCTCCTTCCGATTTCAATCTAAATTAGTTTAGAAATTATGTTGTTGGTATGGTTACTGGTAGCTAAGTGTGAAATATGATGTTCCTTGTGATTTTATGTTTGGAAATAACAAGCATGTTCAATGATGTCAACCGAAAATGATGTGGTGCAATGTGTAAAATGTTTGTTGTTGTTCTCCGTTTTGAAGTCTTAAAATGGCTTGTTTGATGATTGGAATTATTGTGCATAAGGTGTGTAAATTGTGATGTTAAATGAAGTGTAAGGTGGCTGATTTGTGGAAAAATCTAAGCTAAAACAACAATGAATCTACACCTAAGAATGTGTTAAACGAATCGTGAAAGTACCTCAAAACGAACGTATGAATGCTGTTAAATAAAGGCCAGAAAATTTAATAAAATTTCCAGCACTTGGTGATGGAATTTTCGGCCATAATACTTAAGGTGGAGAGGTTTAAAAATATATTTAAAATATGTGAGGTCAATGGGGATTGAACCCAAGACCTCACTACATGAAAGCTGGAAAAAAAAATGAGAGGTGTGGGATTCGAACCCACAACCTCTCGGCCAAACAAGAGAGTAAGAGGGGAATTTTAAATTAATAAAATAAATGTGGAGAGTGGGGATTGAACCCCCAACCTTGAGAGTTAGGAGAAAAATAAATGTGGAGAGTGGGGATTGAACCCACAACCTCTTGAATGGATGAGAGAGTTAGGAGAAAAATAAAGGAGAAAAATAAATGTGGAGAGTGGGGATTGAACCCACAACCTCTTGAATGAATGAGAGAGTTAGGAGAAAAATAAAGGAGAAAAATAAATGTGGAGAGTGGGATTGAACCCACAACCTCTTGAATAGATGAGAGAGTTAGGAGGAAAGTAAAGGAGAAATATAAAATGAGGTGAATGGGGATTGAACCCACAACCTCTTGGATAGGTGAGAAAGTCAATAGATAAATTAAGAGAAAAAGAATGAGCTTGTGGGGGATTGATCCCACAACCTCCATGCCTTGGACGAAAAATAGAGAAGAAAAAGAGAGGAAATATTATGGGGCTGATGGGGATCGAACTAGGGTCCCCCAAATCTGAAAAATACAGAGAATTAAGTGTTGCCTAAGGGATTCGAAATTGGGTTCCCTTGCCCAGTTCCGTATTGACACATAAGTCATACGTAAGTAAATATTTAATGAATGCTGCCTCTAAAGATCAAAATCAATATCTTGGCATATCTACAAGATGCATAAGTCTTGTACCACATAATCTTGGGTAAACATGAATCACTTAGACAAACTATGAATGAAGTCTCATGGCTTGATTGTATAGACACATAAGTCTAACATACGTTCAAAAGTAAGTGAACCTAAGATGTATGAAATGAGATGATGAACCCTAGAAGGGTTAAGTATGAGTTTAAGATACACTAAATGGCCAAGTGCATTGGCATATGATGAGATGAACAATGAAATGATGAAATGAACAATGAAATAATGAAACCCTAGAAGGGTTAAGTGAGGGTGTGAAACACACCAAATGGCCAAGTACATTGGCATATGATGAAATGAACATTTACGTAATAAGAGGTGAATAACTATGAAAAGCAAAGATGCTAATGATGATGAATGTGGTGACAACATGATATGAGGCTAATGTAAATGATGAGAGCAATCTCAAATGAGACTAAGTAAATGTTACCAATACGTACTCACCTATGAGAGTGTAAGATAATGAAGAGACCAGTCTCTATGAACACTCTAATGAGAGTATTGAGCTTAACACACTCAATACGAATGATGAGATGAGAAATCATCTAATGAGCTATGATGTCCTCATACTAGAAGCCAGCTTCCATGACGTATGAGATGAATGTAATGGAACTTTATACTAAGCACCGATAGACTAGCTATGAGCGGTGATGCCTTCTTTCGGGAAGGGCGGAGGTTCACGTAACTCTCATGAGATGAGACTGTCCGGCATGCCGGGTATGGGTCTCCTTATATCTCCTAGTCTTCGAACCTATACTGCCAATATAGGGATCTAGCGGGGTTAAATTCCCATGTACGCTAGCATGTTTTTGGGTCACCTTGGCCGGTGATTCCACCTCTTTTCGGTGTGGGGGAGACACTGGATTTCATGATGCTCACATGATCTATGTCGGTTAAAGTTAAAGTTCCCAATGAATGAATGAGGTCAGCCTCAAATGATGCACATAATGAAATGAATGATACCAAAGGTGTTAGGATAGGATAATCAAAAGGTGAATTGGATTCAAGTAATGACATTAGGTCATTCTTGGTCATTGCACAACGAACCTAATGAAAGTCTTAAACTACATCCTAGGTATAACTGGTGTTTACACTGGTCTATGAATAAAATGAAATGGATTACGTATGAATGAACGAAGCAGACTCTGTGTTTGCTAATGAAGACTCCCTAGTTGAGGTCTCATCTGTTGAGCCCTCATTTCTGGAAGGTCTTAATGTTAAGTCCATGATTCCAAGGTCTCATGGCATATGAGTGAATGACAATAAAAGAAGTTATGTGCTACATGCAAAAAGGTGTTGTATGCTATATGATATGTGCTATGTGTAAGTGTTATGTGTTGTGTGCAAATTTGAAAAGTATGATGATGTATGTTATTCTCACGGCATAACTTTCCTATTTCAAATCTGGAAAGCCCACTGACTTTCCTAATCCAAATTTGGAAAGCTCATTGACTTTCCTAATCCAAATTTGGAAACTTTTCTAATCTCAATTTGGCAAGTCCACTGACTTGACTTCCAAAAATCATGTTGTTAGGAAAGAGCTATTCTTTCTCATGCATGTCCCTGGTGTGTGCTTGCATATACCCATACTTAGTACAAGTGTGTACTAACCCTATACAAACTCTACTATTTTAGGTGCAGGCACAGGTGGACGATAGAGCTACAAGATCATCTCTGCAGTTATCCGGACGTCCAGCATTCATCCGGTTTGGTAGGTCCTCATGTTTTCGAGGATGCTACTGTTTTATATTCTAGCTTAGTTTTAGAGTTGAGCTAGTGGAGCATGTTCCACTAGCGTTGCTTTCCTATTTTATTCAGACTATGTATTGGTGCCATTTTGGCAATGATACACTTAATAAGAATTGAACTATTTCTTTCAGTTGCTTACCTCTTAATGTTAGATGGTTGATGGTGAACAATTACGTTTTATAAGTATGTTAAGAAACAAAAAGTTTCAAATTTTCCGCTAAAATTAACCTAGATGAAGTAAGAATGACGTAAGTAGGCTTGTCTGCGACCTCTGAGAGGTCAACGACGCCGGTCTCGTCTGGGGTCTAGATTCCGGTCGTGACAGTTAGGTACAATTTCAAATGCTTAATTTTATTGTCCAGACACAAAGATCAAAATATAAAATAATAATATCAATGGACAAGATAATAGATGGTCTCACTCAATTATTGTTTATTATCTTAAAAAGACATTCTTCTTGTTGATTTTCATAAAAAGACATTCTACTCGTTGATTTTCAATTTTTTCAACAAGAAAATGACATTTTGAGATGATAAATTGATAAATATTAGCTGAGTGACCATCTGGGAGGTCAACACAATTCTCTCTTAAATGCTACTTTTTTTTTCTTCAAATTTCACAAAATTTATGTCCAAACGTCCATCCAAACAAAAGACTTTCTCTGCTTTTACAAGTCAAAAGAAAAAAAAACTACATTATCATGTGAAAAAAATACAAGGAGAATGAACAAAAACAAACCTAATTATGTCAATTATTAATGGCAGATTCAGAAAATGAGAAAAAAGAAGAAGGAAGGAAAACAACGGATACTTACATAGAGTTCAACCAACAACGGCCATAATACACATCTTTGTCGAGACAATTTAAAATCTACTGCATTCACCAGAGTATATATACCTCTGCAAAAAAAGAGAAAGTTAATTGAGCTACAAAGAATTACAAAGATAAAAAAGAAATGATACCTACTACAACGAGCTGAGAAAGAGAAGAGTATATAGCGTCAGGAGATACTCATATATGTTCCACAGAGCGAGGAGGCGGAAAGTAAGTCAAGTTCAAACCAACTCCAGGTGAAAATGTGTTGATGAAAGAGGCGGAGTGAAATGAGGAGTATCAGGAAACCCTACCATTTAGAATCAATTTATAGAGTGGTCTATTTCATATTTTTGTTGGACGCAGTTAAGTTGTACTTGCTTGATTTATTTGGGCTTATGTTGGGCCTTTTTGTACAAAATTTTTGAAGTGGAATAAAGGAGCTAGACGCTCCGCAATTTTATTTTATTCTTTTTGAAAAAAGGTAGCAGCTACATGATTTTCACAAGAACCAGAAAATTATTATTATTATGATAGGACAAAATAATATATATATATATATATATATATATATATAATTGTACCATAGAGATTGTAGTTGATTTTAATTAATTAATTCAATAGATTAGTTGGAGATTTGATGGAAGTTTCAAACTTGTACATGGTAACTTTGTTTGTTAGTCATAGATAAATATTTTTTATTTGACACACTTTTTATGGAGTAATGATTAGTCGAATGACTTAAAAAAAATAATATGAATTTGTGAGTTAAAGTGAGACATTTTTTAAATAAATTATTTTTAAAAGATATATTTTCCAAATCTAATGCAAAATCTATAATCAAACACTTGCTAAATATATAAGAATTTAGCATGAAATATATATGGTTATATCACATCGCATAGTTTAGATAAGGAAAATGAATTATTTTAGAAAAGATCATAATCGATTTAAAATTCCTAAATACAATTGTGATTTGCATAATTTAAATAATAAAAGATTTACTAGCCAAAATCATTGTTGATATAATATTTATATATTAGAATTTTTTTATATTATAATCTTATTTAAATTTATTTCTCAAAACATAAAAAAAATTGACCTTACAAAGACGCACGTGCTTTTTAATCACAAGAGGAAACATATGTCTCCAAATTGGAGATATCTTCTAAGGTTATGACCTAAGTAATTAGTCCACACTTCATGCGACGAAATATATCACTTTATAAATTTAATGAACATATACTATCTAAACATTTTATTCGTCAAAAACAAATAATCTAATAAGACATATACAAAAAATATTAAGATTAGACTCAATAGTTATATTTATAAATTTTTAAAAATAACAATTTGCAATAAAGCACTAAGTGGAACTCCAATTGAGCTCATAAAAATGCTAAGAGTCTATTTGATATTCCTGATAAAATAATTTATTTTTAGAAGCTTTTTTTTTAAAATGACTTTTTATAAAAGTGCTTTTGATAAAACAATTGGTATTTGACCAAGTCATTTGAAAAGTGCTTTTCATTAGCAAATTGTGTTTGCGTAATCTTTTTTAAAAGGTATTTTAAGAATCAAATTACAAAAAAAGATAACTATTAATTTACTTCTGATATTAAAATTATTTTATAGAGAGAAACTATTCAAAATATCTATTACAAAAAATTAATTAAATTTACACCTTTTTGGGAGGATAAAATAATTAATTGTTATTATTTTTCTTCTTTTAATCTTGTAAGAATATTATTGTTACCTTTTTACTAATTTTATAAAATAATATGTAATATAATATAATATATAATATATAAAATAATAATATATAAATTTAAAATAAATTATAACATTTATCAAACATTTAATTTTTCAATAAAAGTATTTTTTTTCTCAAAATAAAACTATAAGACTTCAATTATAGTGATGGATGAATGAAAATATTGAGGAAATATAATTTCTATAGAAAGCAGATTAAAAATAAATGTCGATATATGTAATGATTATTCACTTCAATTAGAAATTCAAATGATTTGCACACATGAAATATAAGGAGATAGAGAAATTATTTTCATATATTCTTAATTTTAGAAAAAATATATCGTAAAATGAAATAATGAAATAATGAAATAAAGAAAATCATGACAAAATATTATAAAAGCATGCCAAAATATTCTGAACAAATCTAATAAGTATAATAAAATAATATAATAATCGAAATACAGAAAATGATAGATGGTATAAAAAAAATTCAGTTAATTGATAAGAAAAATGAATTCCATTTTACAAGCAGACAAAAAGTTTTTAAAAAATAAAATCTCACCAAAATGGAGACACCAATTGGGGATTAGATAGATGAGATGAAAAATACAAAATTGATACTCATCCCAATATCTCAGTTGGTATTTATAATCAACAACACTGAATATGTATTTATGGAAATATGAAATAATTTTCATTTAATACAATAAATACGTTAAAATATATTTCAATTAATTAAAAATTGTTATGTGATAGACATCAACACGTATTAATTGTCCATTTAATTGAATAATAATGTTATGATCCTATTTAGTTAATTGAAAAAATGGTATGAAATATCAAATTATTAATTTAAATTAAATGTTATGTTCATAATTTATTTTATTTGCAATTCGCAGCAAATATCATCTTTTTTGCCCTCTGATTCGATATACCATTAGCCATTTTCGATATACAATTATCTATCTGATATATAAATGAAATAAAATGCGTTCGTATTTGTATAAAGCGAGAGAAAAAAGTGTATATACAAATATAAATACATATATTTTTGTTCTATAGACTTATAATTATACAAATACAAATTTTATTATACAAATTATAATGTATAAATTCAATTTATACAAACTAAACAATTTGTGTAAAATTGGATGTATCTAGAAAATTATAAAAATCAAAAACTTCATGACAAACATAAAATTTGCTATGCAGATAAAGCGTAATTATGCAAATTATAACTATAACTATAACTATAACATACAAATATAATTTTTATGTTTAATATATGTGAAAGTTGTTCTTAATAATATTACCTTTTCCATTATAAAAGAGAAGTCCAATTTTTTTTATTTTTGAAAAAGACAAAAATGAGAAAAAAATAAATACTTATATTTTTTGGCAGAGAAACCTCATCGTGTTTTGGCAGAGAAACCCTAAGTTTATGTGACATTTTTCGCATTTCGAGGTTTAAATAAGTCTATCTTTGACCGTATGTTTTTACAGATCCTTTTAATATTTTGAATTATCAATTATTGTGACTTATAGTATTCTTACGTAGTTTACAAATATATCGATTTCACTTTTTAAAAAATTAAAGATTTCATACGCAAATGTCCGATCAAAGTTAAACTGTTTGACTCTTGAAAAAAACTAAAAGTGTCACATAAAATGTAACAAAGGGAGTAGTATTTATAATTTTGTCCATGATGCAGAGAAAGGAATACTCGTACTTTAATTATTAATGTGTTAACTCACACATATATCAAATTTTAATGTAATCCCTCAGATTTTGGGGTACCATGGCTTGAATAAGCTTTAGCTAAATGTAAAAAATGTATTTCGATAATCATGTTTTCTCTGAAATCTTATTTAGATCATGTTATCAATTAACAATTATAGTAATAGGTGTTCTAAGAATTAGTTTCTAATTGATATTTTTCACCTCTTACAGTTAAATGAATGTTATAAGGATAATTTTAGTAATACTTATATGTTATCTTCTTTTGCTAAGAAACATATATGTGTTCTTTCAAATTCGATTATTTATGAAGTGAGTTTATTGATGATATAGGACTCGAGAACGTGAACAAGATAGCAAAATATTACCAACAAGACATTTGCTGGTCTTTGTCTATAATGTTTATACCCATGGAGTGGTTGTATGCACTTCTCATCACTTACCCAATCATGTATTTGTGGTAAGTAGTCTATTTGGAACAAAATGATCAATATTATTTGAAGGTATATGAGTTTATATTTCGTACATGTTACGATCTGAGTCTACACCCTAGACGTGTCTGACACTCGAGAACCATTGATAGTCCCCAAGCGAATCCTCATCCTAGTAACTATGAGTGTAAGACTAACTCAAGCATACAAAGCTTTAAAACTGAAAAAAATTCATGAAACTTACAAATAATTAACTCAAATGAATAACTCTTAATAAAAATAGAATATTCAACTAGTCAAAAATAGACAACTCAAGTCTTTAATACATTTAATAAGATAAATGAAACAAACTTCTCAAACTCTACTATCTATCTATGAAACCTCTAAATGACAAAGATGAAAGTCGGAACAAGACCCACGACATTCTAATTACAACCGATATAACTGAAAGGTAAATGAAATCCTCCGAAAGTAATGAGGCTCACCATAGCTATAACTCAAACTCCATGTGGTATCAACGCAGCTACTACTGCTGATGATCCCAAACACCTGAATCTGCATCATGAAAGGATGTAGGTCAAATGACTCGGTAAATGGAATGCACGAGCATTGAAAAACACTGTACTCAGCCATTCCGGGATCATCGATCAACAGTAGTTTCGTTGATACCACATGTAGTTTGAGTTAGCTATGGTGAGCGTTCTTACTTCCAAAGGATTTCATTTACCTTTCAGTTATATCAATTTTTAGGATGTCGTGGGTCTTGTCCCGACTTCCATCTTTGTCATTTAGAGGCTACATAGATAGACAGTAGAGTTTTAAAAGTTTGTTTCATTTATCATTTTAAATGTATTAAAGACTTAAGTTGCCTATTAGTGGCTAGTTGAATATTCTATTTTTATTCAGAGTTATTCATTTGAGTTAAAGATTTGTAAGTTTCATGAATTTTAATCAGTTTTTAAGTTTTGTATGCTTGAGTTAGTCTTTCGTTGAGTAAGTAAGTCATGCCAAAGATTCTCTTGGAACCAAAAATAATTCTCGAATGTCAGTCACGTTCGGGGTGTAGGCTAACACTTGAAAGCCATGGACCTATTCCATCAACTCTAAATTGGTGTACAATAATCTTACTCTAATACTCGGGAAAGCTTATCTCATGGATTCTAAACTCTCCATAAATGGGTACTGATACCTCTTTCTAAGATGTCTCTCTTAACCTCTTCTGAGTGCATACCTTCTCGGCACACCTCTTAATGCTCTTGTTACTCTTGTGAATTATCCACACTTCATTGCCCTTATCTAAACATTAGGGTCTCTCACTTATATCACTCATATCTATTGCAGCTAATACCTCAATTCCTCACCTACTCTATGTCAAGTCTTCTAGATCAAATCTTAAGACTAACATCACCATCCTCGTGTTTTCATTCTTTTAATCATGACACTCATCTCAAATTCAAACTTAATATATATGAGTAAACCCGAATACCAATATGATTGCTCACTTACTATATTAACTTACAACTACAGGTACAAATTCAAAAACACTCGTCCACTAGGACCTTATGACAAATAGTCAATCCTTACCTCTTAGTATTCATACTTACAATATACTATCACATTCCCTTCACAACTTGAGCACTATTCACTCATTCACTATACACCAACGCTTAATTAGTTCAATAACACTTTGAATAGTTAAATTGAAAAATTGTACTGTTGCGATGAAAAAAGGTGACTCTGAAATCAACTATGTTGGGCCTATTCTAAAGCATGGGCCAAGGCGAATCTAGTCTATATGCTACATGTAAACTTTCTTAAAATATGTGATTCCAGTAGTACTTAGGGATTACAAGTCTATAACATTTGGTGATTTTTTTCATCCTCTTAGTAAATTCACGATTTTAATGTTATTTATAGGATAATGTGAATTCTCATACAACTACCTTTTTTCAAAAAGAGTTAACCCCAAGTGACATTGAACTTTAATAAGCTTACGTACACCTAAAAAATGCATTAAATTATTTTTCCTCAAATCCAAAGTGAGGAGATGAACTTCTATGATATAGGAAATTATGAAAGTTTAGATATTGTTATTGCAAAAGTAATCAAAAATTTATTTTTCAAAGGGTTGGTACAAATTTGTGAAAATGATTGTATCTTTTGCTCTTAAACCTTTCTCTTTCACAAACTTATGTCAACCCTATGTAAAAATAAACTTTTGGATTTCTTTTGCAATAATATCTAAACTTATATATCAGAAAGTTATGTTCTCACTTTAAATTTGAGAAAAATACTTTATTGCTTATATATTATTTTTTTAGATATATACAAACTATAAAACTCAACAGCACTTACAGTTATTTCCTTCTGAAAAAAATTGGTTCTACAAAATTCAACATTATCCTAAGTAACATTGAAATCATGAATTTATCAAGAGGATTAAAAAACACACAAAATGATGTAGGCTTGTGATCCCTAAGTAATATTAGAATCTCATATTTTGAGAAGTTTTACATATAGTATGCAGATATCTTTGTGGGTAACATATACAAATCATTTACATTGGTGTACATAATTTAAACTCTTAGGAATTTATATTTTCTGTGGATCGTTGTCAGAAAATATCTCTTGTATGATATGCAACAACAACAAGTCAACAACATACATACCAACTGTAATCCCACAAAGTGATGTATAAGAAGAGTAGTGTCTACACATATCTTAGCACAATGACCATTATGTTGGCCCACAACACCTTTGAATCTTGAACCAGAATTGCAAGTTTTTTTCTCACGTGGATGAATACTGTATTTACTTGGGCAATAGATGATTGCTCGCTCTTGAATCACAATCACCAACCGTTACATATATAATTGTACTTGATATTAAGTTTGTTTCGTTAGTTAGGTACAATTTTAATTGTTCAAACACAAAGATCGAAATATAAAAATAACATTAATAACAATGAAAAAAAATTAAAATACAAAATTCTAAATCATTTTAAATTTACCCAAAATAGGATTTTTCAAAAATAGGATTTGTTTATTTTCTATTTAGATGGTCTCACTCAATTAAATCACATTTTTTTGGTTGATTTCCAATTTTTCAACCATAAAATGACTTTCTAAGATGATAACTGTTAGATGAATTACTAGTTGAGAGGTCAACACAATTCTTTTTTATATGCTACTCTTTTTTCTTTTCAAATTTCACAAATTATATGTCCAAACTCTCATCCAAATAAAATACTTTCTCATAAGATATTCTAAGACTCTCACGCTTTTACAATTCAAAAAAATAAAACTACAAGGGTTTTCATACAACGATTTAAACTATAATTTTTTTTTTGCAAAACAACATTAACAAGAATTCCCGTGAAAAATATAAGGAGAATGAACAAAAACTAACCTAATTCTCTCAAGTATTAACGACGTTGCTTTGGAAAAAAACAAAAAAGAAGGAAGGAAAAAGAGGATACTTACATAGAGTTCGACCAATAACACACAAGACTTGACATCTTCGTCGAAACAATTTTGAAATCCATTGCATTCGTTGGAGTATACCTCTGTAAAGAAAGAGAAAATTAGAGGAGCTACATTTTTTTTTTAAAAAGAGAGAGGGAATGTTACCTACTTCAGCAAGCTGAGAAAGAGAAGAGTCCATGACATCATGAAAATAGACATAGATGATCCACAGAGCGAGAAGATGTAAAGTAGGTCAAGTTCAGACCTATTCTAAGAGAAACATGTTGCTGAAAGAGGCGGAGTGAAAGGAGGAGTTTCACATAGAAAATCCTACCATTCAAGATCAATTTATAGAGTGGTCCATTTTCTATTTTGGATGGGCTTGGTTAGGTAGTACTTGCTTGATTTATTTGGACTTATTTTAGGCCTTTTTGTGCATAATTTTTTTAAGTGGAATTAAGAAGTTAGATGCTCCACAATTTATTTTTTTATTTTTTAAAAATTGGCAGAAGCTACGTGATTTTTGTAAGCACCAAAAAATTATTATTATTGTTGTGATAGCCAAGTATGAACATTTTCAGGTGGTGAGGTTTAAGAAAAGTGTTGAAAAATATTTTCCTGATTTATGAAAAGTTTTAATTTTTTTTCTTATTTTATCTCATGATTCAAAAATGAATGTGATGACACTTTTCTTATCTCACCTAGACAAATAAGTCTAGCCCAACAATATGAAAGAAATGAAAAAAATAAACTATCAATATCATAAGTGCGGAAAACATAATCAATCTCATAATAACCCCACAATCTAATTGTCACATATACAAGTCACTAATGTATTACAACATAGTCAAAAGATAAATACAGTCTCAATGTCTTTGTTAGTAGAGTAAAACAAAAACATAGTAAAGAAACAAGAGAGCATGTTGAAGTAACAAACAACAACCTCTCAAGTTTCCACAGAAAAGTCTCGGACAAAGAAGAGAGGAAGAATAGTTACATAGATTTAGGCTCATAATCTGCACAAGTGTAGAATCAAGTAGTGAGTGTCAAACCACACGAAACTCATCAAGCAAAACACTAAACACGAGGTAGAGCAAATAGAATACGAGTACTTCTTTCTTCCAAATCAAACTATCACAAACTACAACATGCACAGAAAATCAATTCAACCTAACAATTCACAGTTCACATGACACATAGTACAATAGCAACAATCCATCAAGTATACATCAATCATGGTCATGTATTCAATGCATCAATCACAAGTCTCATAAGAAAGATCACATCTTCACAAATAATAATGATGCGCAATGTAATGATATGTTAAGTAAATGATACACGTCTGTCTTCGGAATCTATGAGGGATTTACAAGGCCTAGTATCTGTCGAAACAAACCTCAGCCTCAATATCACTCACCAAAATTATTTTTCATCAGCATCAATATCACTTATCGGGATCATTTTTCATCGGCATAATCACAATAGATCTCGTCACAATGTTTCAAAGCTGATGAAGATAGACATGTCCACACAATAATGACAAATCCATAGTAATTCACAGCCATAACAACACTATTATAGTATTTCATTAATAATTGAATTGATGTCACAATTCAAGTCTATCACAATATACCACACAACAATATCATCATATTGCATTTTTGTTATTCCCTTCATTTGTTGGGTTTTAAAAGGTGTGAATGGAAAATGAAGAGTTGCAACTTTTATAAAGAGTTGTGACTTTTAAGAAAGGTTGCGACTTTTACGAAAAGTTGTGATTTTTATGAAAAGTTGCGACTTTTATGAAAAGTTGTGACTTTTATGGAAAGTTGTGACTTTTATGAAAGGTGACGACCTTTCCGAAAGATTGTGACTTTTCAAAGGTTTGTGACCTTTCCGGTAAGACACAATAAGAACCTTTTCGCACTACCCTTTGTTTTCTATAAATTGAGGGATTTCCTTTTATTTTAAACATAGAATTTATGGACTTCTTCTTCAACTACTAAATCTAGTATTCTAAGTGTACTTTACTGCCGTTGAGTGGTTCACTGACACCAGAGTTTTTGGTATCTATACTCTGGTGATTGAGATCATTTTAACCTGGGAGGTCATATTCCAAATCAAACCTCGATACTAGAGGGGAATAATTTCCTTAAGGGGACACTGTGAGTTCAGTGGACTTGATCTTTTTCCTATTAAAAGATTTCCAGATTCTCGTATGTGTTTTACAAATTTAAGATTTGTGAATTAATTTCAATTCTTCTATTCTTTGTTTTTCAGTAGTTCATCAAACTTGGTAACTTCGTGTTTCTGCAAAGTTTGTTGGAATCAGTAAGATTCTTTTGACACATATTAACAACAATTCTTTTTAAGAAAAAAATTTCGTATATTTTTTTCTAATCTATTTCTGATTCTAGTTTCGCTACTAGTTTTAATTTTCTAGTTGTGAAAATGTTCTTAAACTTTGTTTTCTCACAAAGATGTTCAAAGTTTTGCTCTAAGCATGTTTGGAATACAAGATGGACAACAATCTTAAGGAAATTAGTATACTGTTAATATTTTTTGTATTCTACTGATTGAGAGAATCTGATCATGAAAGTAGAAGATAAATGCATTACTTCTCCATAATTCGTTGCTTTGTTTAGCAAGATAGAAGTGAGAATGTAACAGACAATTTTTGTGGTATTCCGTTTAAAGATTACCAGGTAACCTTCTTATTAAATTGTCTAAGGAGGAAAATAGTTTCTAAGAGTAATCATCTTTCATTTTCTTTTATCATGTGTATCTTTAAAAAAAAATCTGCAAATCATATGTTATGGAATGAATTTTACTTGGCAAATATTGTTGCTTTTAAAATTCTTTAGTTTGCAAAAATGAGAGATGCATAATTTTGTTTGATAAAATAGTATGTCAAAATGTTATAGTTGGAAGACTATTTGATAAGAAAAATATTTCTATGTGATAAAGAATATGTGTTATTCTGTTTGGAGAAAAAAAAAGACTTTTGTAGTTTTGTACTCCATGAGAAATGTTAGTGTGTCTGATTTTTGTAGACAAAAAACTTTTGTGGTTTTATGCAATTGGTTTGAAGATTATGAAAACTTCACATAATAAGTCAGTGTTGTACTTTTGATTTTCTATAAACTTCAATGTAATATAGAAATTAATTGTACAATTTTTTTTTGGTCCTTATTGTTAGTATTTAAAATACTAAGTGGTATGTCTATTTATGATGGAGGAAAAATACCAGTGACTTAGAATTTGTGATTTTGTTTCTCTATGGAATGAACTTTGACATTGTGTAAACATTGTCAAAGAGAATTGCAACACTATAGTTCTTTCGTAGAATAATGTTTCCAACATTAAAATATGTGAAAAAACTATTTTCAAATACTTAAAACATAATTTTGAGATCACATTTGAAATGTGGGGGTTCTTTGCTTATGATTAGACTTGGTGTCTAATTTAACTTTGGAGCAAAAGATATGAAATTCAATGATACTTTTGTATTATGTTATACCCACAAAATTCTTGGAGTATACTTGGTATTGTGGTTGTTGAGTTTCTCTATTACTAGTATATAGTGTGACTAGTATGAAACAACCAAATTATATATATACTTGTTCAAAATAATTGTGTTCTTTTATGGGGGGAAAAAATATCACTTAAAATGTTGTGATTTTTCATGAAAAGATATGTCTATTATAATAAAAGTATTTGCATAGACATGAATATTGGTAAATAGTCATTTGTTACATTTTTGTAAAAGTAACATTTGGACTATATTGCCTTTATTGAATCCGATGAAACTTTGTTCATGGGTAGTTCTATAACAATCAAAATTGAAAGTTATAGACAGGTCCTTATGAAAAGGACATTTGACAAGGTGATGACTCTAAACAATGTTTGTATCACACAAAATTGTAAGAAATAGGAACAAAATATTAGTGAGGAAAAAGCTACCTCGCGAAGAGCTTTTCAAACTCAATATTTTTTTATCTGTTCTTACTTGATTGAGTCAATTTTTGTGACATGAACACTTGGGGCATGTCAATTACAAAACCTTGTAAGGAAAACTTGTCAACTTAGAAGTTTTGTCTAATTTTGAGTGCAATAAACAAACAAAAAAAAATGTCAAGTTTTTGTGGAATCTAAGTTTGTTGAGCATTCTTATAAATCTGTTGAAAGGAATTCTAATCCTTTGGAATTGATTTACACTGACATTTGTGATATCATGTCTATTTGTTGAATGGTAAGGATGAAGCAACAGAAATGTCTAGACAATGTAATATCGAAGTTGAATATCAGTTTGGAAAAAGATAAGAAGTGATAAGAATGGAGAATATAAATCTCCTTGTGCAGAAATATGTTTGGAAAATGGAATTATCCATCAAATTACTGCCCTATTCACCTCAATCTAATGAAAAACCGAACATTGAAAGAAATGATGGATGCATTATTTATAAGTTCGGATTTACCACAAAACTTTTGTGGAGGAACTATCCTTACTGCAAAAGGGAACAAAAAAAAAGTTTTGTCTTTTGATGAAGAAAGTAATTTTGTTTGTTCAGGACACAATCTATTCCATATGAGAAATGGAAAGGAAGGAAATCCAACTTGAAATATTTCTCAGTGTGGGGGTGTCTAGCCAAAGTCTAAGTTCCTATTTCTAAAAGGATTGAAATATGACCTAAGACTGTGGACTGTAAAATTAGACTTGAGTAGTCTAGTGAAAGGTCTAAACGACCTTGGAAAGAACAAAAGGAGAATGTACTTAATAAAGAGATCAAGAGGCATAGTAAATGTCAAAGGACATATACTTCCTTCAAATATGATTTTGTAACATTTCTTGTGTCTTATGTAGACTCATCCTTTTGGACAAATGGTGTCAATAGTGAGATTGGTTCAATCTTGAGCAATCCTATTGAAAGTTGGTTGATCTTCCTCCAGGAAATAAACTTTTGGTTTCAAAGTGAATCCTCAAAAGGAAAATAAAAGTGGATAGAATTGTTGACAAATATAGAGCAAGACTTTGTGTCAAAGGCTTTAGACAAAAACAAGGTTTTGATCTTGTCGATATATATACTCGTTAGTAACTAGAATTACATCCACTCGGATGCTAAAATTATTAGTTGTGGTATATGACCTCCAAATTAATCAAATGAATGTGAAAAGAACTTTCTTAAATGTAGAATTGAAGGAAGAAATTTACATGGAACAACCTGAGATTTTTGTGGTTCCTGGTAAATGAAAGAAAGTGTGCAAACTTGTAAAGTCACATTATGGACTAAAGCAAGCACCCAAAGAATGACATAAGAAATTTGACCAAAAACCATGTTGGCAAATGGATTTAAGATTGATGGAAGTGATAAATGTTTTCACATTAAAATCATAAGGTCGTTGTTTGTTTCTATATTGGTGATATGTTGATCATCAATACAGACACTAATGACATAAATGCTACTAAACGTATGCTAGAAAGCAAGTTTGGAATGAAAAATATTGGAGTTGCTGATGCGATCTTAGATATAAGAATCCTTAGAACTCCATAATGTTTAACATTTTCACTGTCTCATTGCATTGAAAAGGTACTTGACTTGTTCAAATATTTGGATGTAAATATTGTCAGGTCTCCAATAAATTTGAGCTTTGCATTTCAAAAGAGTGAAAACAAAAGTGACTCACAATTGGATTGTGCTAGAGTATTGGGAAGTATGATGTATATCATGAAGTGTGCGCGATCAGATATAGCATTTGCTATTATAAACTGAGTCGGTTCACAAGTGATCCCAAATAAACTCATTAGATGGTAATAAATAGAGTTTTGGAGTATTTAAAATTAATACTTAAACTATGCCTTGCATTATAACAATATCCAACAGTATTGAAAGGATATAGTGATAAAATTTTGATCACCGGACAAATGAAGTAAAATTCACGAGTGGATATATACTTGCTCTTGGTAGAGAAGCAGTCTCTTGGAAATATTTCAAAAGAGACATGTATCGCTATCTATAATGATCTTTGAGCTAGGTGCTCAAGATAAGGTCGGTGAATAAGTTGAAAGACTCCGGAATTTCTTGATAGATATTCTTTTTTGGCCCAAATCATTGGCATTAGTATGCGTACACTTTGATAGTCAAGATGCAATAGGTAGGGCATGGATCATGATGTATAACGGAAAGTCTTGTCATATAGGACATAAAAATGATACCGTCAGAAAACTACTCTCTAGTGGAATTATCAGAATTGACTATGTAAAGTCAAAGAATAATGTGTCAGATCCACTTATAAAAAGGCCTAACTAGAGAGAAAGTTTAAAGATCATATAAGGGAATGGATTTATGGCTTAGGACAAGTCATCATGGCGGTAACTCTATCTAGCAGACTGGAGATCCCAAGAGCTAGATTCAAGGAGAAAAACAAAGTTGTGACTGACGGTTCGGCATTGTCAACAAACTCAATCCATTCTCATGACGAAGACAATGCTCAGGGACAAGGATACAACATTAAGGCTTGTTAATGAGTTAATAAAACTTAATGGTTTTAATGATTTGCTAAGTTTGGCATAGTTGACCAAATAGTATATCTACGCGATAACACGGTTAGAAATCACCTATGTGAGTGTGAAGTGTAAGCCGCTTCAAAGAGGATGATTGTCAAAAGCCCATCTCTCTATACACTCATGAAACCAGGAGGTGTTCATGGCTGAAACGAACACAACCGTAAGAACCATAAACGGTAAAGAGTTAATTGTGTGACATATGGTTGTCTAGGTATACACCAAAGCTCGACGGTTTAAAGATATCGCATCTACCGATTGACCGAGTATATCCGACATATGTTCACTAAGGAAAGTCCAAGGGAAAACCTACTTATCCAGATGCAATTAATTCTTGCTTGAAAATTACACATAATTGTCTGTTTCTTTGTCTTAGAGTCATTCCCCATTCATGCGGGGGATTGTTGGGTTTTAAAAGGTGTGAATGGAAAATGAAGAGTTGCGACTTTTATAAAGAGTTGTGACTTTTAAGAAAGGTTGCGACTTTTACGAAAAGTTGTGATTTTTATGAAAAGTTGCGATTTTTATGAAAAGTTGTGACTTTTATGAAAAGTTGTGACTATTATGAAAGGTGACGACCTTTCCGAAAGATTGTGACTTTTCAAAGGTTTGTGACCTTTCCGGTAAGGCACAATAAGAACCTTTTCGCACTACCCTTTGTTTTCTATAAATTGAGGGATTTCTTTTTATTTTAAACATAGAATTTATGGACTTCTTTTTCAACTACTAAATCTAGTTTTCTAAGTGTACTTTACTGCCGTTGAGTGGTTCGCTGACACCAGAGTTTTTGGTATCTATACTCTGGTGATTGAGATCATTTTACCCTGGGAGGTCATATTCCAAATCAAACCTCGAATACTAGAGGGGAATAATTTCCTTAAGGGGACACTGTGAGTTCAGTGGACTTGATCTTTTTCCTATTAAAAAATTTCCAGATTCTGGTATGTGTTTTACAAATTTAAGATTTGTGAATTAATTTCAATTCTTCTATTCTTTGTTTTTCACTAGTTCATCAAACTTGGTAACTTCGTGTTTCTGCAAAGTTTGTTGGAATCAGTAAGATTCTTTTGACACATATTAACAACAATTCTTTTTAAGAAAAAAATTTCGTATATTTTTTTCTAATCTATTTCTGATTCTAGTTTCGCTACTAGTTTTAATTTTCTAGTTGTGAAAATGTTCTTAAACTTTGTTTTCTCACAAAGATGTTCAAAGTTTTGCCTTAGGTATGTTTGGAATACAAGATGGACAACATCATTATCATTAAGATTAATCAATTTGAACGATTCAATCCATCACCAATTCTCATTACTCCTCAACACATATAACAAGGAGAACACAAGATTCTACAAGCTTAAAAAAGATTTAGAAGTTCACTTGTATATTAACCAATCAAAATATCACTTTGGGACTTAAACTTTCCCTTTTCGAACAACATTTGAATAAATATAATCTAATCAATAAAATAATCACAAAAAGTTTCAAAACTAACGGCACTCATATAAAATAGTTTAGAAAATGTGGTCAAATTGACCTAACAACCCGATTTAAAAAATGAAGGGTAAATATGTAATTTTTTACATAAATATGTTGCCAATTTTTTTAGAAATTAATGGTGAAAATTATTTTTAAAACGGAGATGAAACTATTCATAATCATTAATCTATCAAAACCCCTTCAATTGTTTTCAAAGAAATAATGCACAAGTACCCCCTCAACCTATGCTCGATATCCCAGAGATACACTTATACTATATAAATGTCCTATTACCTCCCTGAACTTATTTTATAAATAGTTTTTTTTACCCCTTTTCGACCTATGTGGCACTATCTTGTGGGTCCAGCATGTATTGATATTTTTTTTCAAACTAGTTCCACGTAGGCCGAAAAAGAGTAGAAAATTATTTATAAAATAAGTTCAGGAGGGTAATAGGACCTTAGTATAATATAAGTGTGTCTTTGAGATTTCAAGCATAGGTTGAGGGGATACTTACGCATGTTCCCTTTTTCAAAAGCATTTCAAGTTGGGGTCAAAATAAATGTTTAAACATCAAAATCATGAATGAATCAATGGGTAAAAAGGTTAGGCAATTAGAAATTGTAATCCAATCAATGAATCATGAAAAAATCTTTTAAATCGTGAAAATCGATATCAAGATATTAAAAAATGGTGAAATAGGGTTGATATCATGACTTTGAGAAGAAAATAATGTTCAGGCAAAAAGATCATTTATCACGATCGCGACCCAAGGCCTGGCAATCAAAATGAGTGAACATGTCAACCAAATAACCCTACGCGATTGCGAGTAAGGGTCACACGATCTCTATGGCCAGTTACGTAGGAACCATAAACAAAAAAACCAGCAAACCCATAGGGCACAAATATTTTCAAATGGACCATTGAAATTCGTTATGAACTCCGAGTTTATAAACCAAATATTTTACCCTTCTAAATTTAACATTTCAGACTTAATAAAATCATCGATACACGAATTCGAGGTCTCCTTGATCAAAAATCCGTGAAAGCGTAAAAACTAATTTAACGCTAGAAAAAAATAAACTAACCTCGATATCTCTGAAATTTCAACAAATACCTTTACGAAGCCTAAAATCATCCTCTGAATCCAATAAAATTATCGAAAATCCGATTTGAGCATCCAAACTCTAAATATTGATCAAAGTTAACTCAAAGACTAAAATTTTGAGAAAAAAACTTCTAACAAAGTTTTATTTTGTATAATAGTGTATAAAATTATATATTATTATGTATATGTATAAATACCTCTTATTATATTTTATAATATTTATATTGTTGTATTATATTGTATATTAAGTTTTTAAATATTTTTGTAAAAAAGAAATATGAAAGTTTTGTATGTTATTACATATCAAATGTATATTATTGTATAGAGAATTGTGTTTTAGGCTAAAATTTTGTAATGAAGTCATGAGTTATAATTTTACAATTTAAGTTAGGTAATTGTACTTTTATTAAAAAAAATCTATAATAAGTAAGAGTATTATAATTAATAATACTTTATACATATGTTGCTAAATACTTTACCAACTCTGGATATATAGTGACATTAATATAATTTAATTGTCGCTAAATATTTTTACGTTAATAAATTTTTCAAAAAATTTATTATAACTGTTATAAAATAGAAGTTCATAAGAATATAATCATGAAGAGAAGAAGACAAGATAAGTAGATGAAGGAGAAAACTTTCTTCTTATTCAAGTGTGTTCTATAAAAGGTGAATGATATCTCTATTTATAGAGTAGAGATATCACCCCAAAGGTCACCATGATAAGTGTCCAATTAGTAGATACATAGTTATCCACCAAGGTTCATATCACCTTGGAAATATACATACATGAATACAAGTAATTCATGAATATCCAATGGACAATCCACTTAATTAGTTCAATGGATTTATAACACTTCCCCTTGGATGTCCATAGATAATGCGCCTCGTTAAAACCTTACTAGGAAAAACCCTGTGGAAAAAAATTCTAGTGAAGGAAAAAGAGTACACATATCTTTTGATACACATTATTTGTTGCCTCATTAAAAATCTTGCCAGGAAAACCCAATGGGACAAAACCTCGGTCAAGGAAAAAAGAGTACAACGCGTATTATACTCCCCCTGATTAAAACATCACTTAATTTCTTGCGATGATGTCTCCAATCTTCGTACATTGTGGTTGGTACATTCTTTTTCAAAGAAAACCACACATTTCCTGAATATGGTTTGTCATTTATCTCAACCAGACGCACTCTCGACTTGCTTCATCGAGGACTTTTATTTCTGCATGGCAACATTTGTTTCATTGATCGTCAGGATATTATTGTGCCTCCATATGCAAATAAATAGCGGGTTCGAGATCGTGCTTTATGCGAATCAGATAAATATTCTGCATCTGCGTAACCAATCAGCTTTGACTTGAATTCTTCGGAATAGAATGAACCCGTATCTATGGTCCTTCAAAGATATTCAAGTATATACATAACACCATTTCAATGTCCTTTTGTTGGGGAGGAACCGAATATTGCCAGTAATTTACTGCAAAACAAATATCTGGTCAAATATTGTTAGCAAGATGCACTAGTGCCCTGATTGCACCAAGATATGGAGTTTCATCACCAAGAAGATCTTCATCCTTCTCTTGAGATCAAACTGAATCATCATTTATTTCAAGCGATTTCATAATCATTGGGGTACTCAATGAATGTGATTTTCCATATAAAATTGCATTAAAACTTTTTTTTTGTGTATGTTGATTGATGGACAAATATTTCATTCGTCAAATTATCAATCTGTTGGTCAAGACAACATTCTGTCTTACCAAGACCTTTTCACCATTTCAAACACTCAACAACTTTTAAAAACTCTTTAAGAGTGCTAATAACGTTCAACTCATCAACATACACAACTACAATAACAAATTCATATCCTGACCTTTTCATAAAAATTCAAGGATAATTAGGGTCATTTTTTTTGTACCCTTTTCTTCCTTGATTATTTCAATCCATATAAGGATTCTTGAAGCTTTGTTGAAAAAGTTTCCTTCAAACTTTTATATGTTTTAGACACCTCGATTTCTTCAAGGATTTTCATATAACCTTCATTGTCTAGCTAGACATGATAATTATTCATTACATGCATTCAAGTTTTTCATATGTTGCCAGATCAAAATAAACCTCATTGCATCCACCATAGGAGAAAACATCTCCAATAATGTCAGGATTTTTGCGACAAATCTTTATACCCCAAGGCACAAACCGTGTTTAATATCTTACGGTTGTACTATCGCATAATAATTTATTTGTACCCCACTGACATTATACCTTGATTTATGGACTACCAGTCCAAAATGTCACTTTTCTAAGTGAAACAAAATATACTTGAATTATGTATTTTACTTGGCCAATCATTTATCTGTCTCACTCTATGACAGATTTGAATTCAAGATCCTCGTTACAATTTATATGATTGAGCGCTACCTCATATCAAAGATACCGTCGACGTTTATTTGATATCGATTCCAACAAGACATAACTTATCGAGATCTCTTCATTTTTATTATTTTTCAAGTACCTGAACCTTTTCCAAGGTTTTATGAATTGTTATGTCGTGGTTCTCTCTTATAGCACTTGTCTCGTTATTATGACCATATTGATCATTTGATCCTCTCCTTCTTCAAGGAATTTTATATTTGAAACCGATTGGTCTATTACGCTTCCGGCATATCATAGACTTTGTCCTTCAAGGACTTCACATTGGAGCATTTGCAGCTGAATTATTTCATAGGGTCAGTACATTATTCTGGCAATTAATTTGCAACATTATGCAAATGAATTATCCCTTGAACTTTAAGTTCACATATTTATTTAACGAGGATCTAGATAATTCATAATTATCCTCACACATAATTTTCAGCTGTCAATCATCTCTCCCCCTAATGTTAGAAAATATAACATTCACCCCAATCTTATTTGGGAATTCATTTTTGTGCGTGGTGGAGCAACTAAAATCATAACCGCACATTCAACATTTTAGATGAAAATTATTTGGTTCTTGACCCTGAACCAATTATGCTGGGGAAACCTTGTTGGCTTGATGCATACATGTGTTGCTACATGTTAAATAAAATTATCTCATACCAAATCTTATTTGGGAGTTTTGTTCTCATAACCATGATTTAGCTATAATTGGAGGCATACAATTTCTGCTAAATCAACCAGCATTATTAATATAATTTTATAATTTGGAACTATGCTCTAAATTTAACAATTAGAGCAAACAACCTTACAAACACCAATTTTTAAGTTGACAACAAAGCACATGTGGTCATCCCGTAGATACATCTATCATATAGTTGCAAATGATCCACATGACAGATGAATGGGCCCATATTCACCTTTTTATATGTTCCAAAAATTTCAGGGAATTACAATCCAACCTTAGCTGGTACAATGATTATTTTATAAAGAGAGCAAGCAACATAAGAGAATTCTTGAAGAACCTTTTATTTCTTCATTATATAAGTCACCTGAATTCTCCTTTACATTTGCATCACATTTAAATCAGAATGGTCAACCGATAATGCCAACTGATCTTTATTTCAGTACACTTATAGTTTATTTTTGCATGTGATTCCATCAGCATGCCCATGTTTGTGTGCAACAAACAAGAGGGGAAAAATGGGTAATATTTATAACCCACTTCGGTTGTAGTAATTTAAAGATATTAAATCTTTTCATAATTTATAATCTCAATATTTCTTTTCAATTCATCCGAAACTTAAAAAGTTTCTTTTGAGACTTACTACAACCCATTTATTATTCCTCTGGTAATAATACAACTCTTTAAAGCTTGCTATTAATTTTGTGTACTATCACATATTGCATGACACCATTCCTATGGTGAACATCTCCTTCAAGAAGGAGATTATATTATTATTGTCATGGTCAAAACATTACGAGCAAGACATGTTTATTGCTTTACTTTTGTTGTACCATAGGTACACAATCAATGACAAATTTGTATTGCCACACAATAATGACCACAATCCTTATAGGCAAGAACTATTTCTTTCTTTTGCCCTTTCGGTAGTTCATAATAAACATATCATAGTGACGTATAAACTTACAATACCATTAACCATTTCTTTCAAATAAAATCTATTTCCTCTCAAACCTCCCGTAGAGGTGAGCTTTAACATATATCATTTTTCTCAAACCTCCCATAAAGGTGAGTTGTGGCATATATCCAATCATAATGATTTTATCACATTTTGACCCATTCTCTTATAGAATGGTGGAGCATTCACGATATTGATCACAAGCCACATTATCTTCAAGGAATGGACTAATCATTTATATGTACTTCATAAATTTGCATTATAAGCACATTGTCATGCATTTAAAATTCATCATATTTACATGACACACCTCAACATCACTTTGAAAGATCAAGTGTACCATCACTTTATCTTCTTGTCTTTTGATGGAGGATTTATAAATTTGTCAAATTATTGGGTCGACAACATTCACAAGTCCAATGTCCTTTCATACCATTTTGATAATGAGAACTGCTTTCACATTTTGAAGGATTATTTGGAGAACCCATATTATTCTTCCTTTTATAATTACCACAATGATGACTATTATAATTTCGCCCCTTCATGCCCTTTTTCATATCGTTAATCATTTCTCATCTTTCAGACTAATTATTTACTGCTACCACATTCATACGATAGAATGGAGCAAGTCAACATCAGATTTCAAAGTTATCATATGTTGCTACCACATTCTTTTCAAGAAATGGAGCAAATTCAATGGGACAAATTTCAAGGTTTTTCATCAAAAATATATTATTTTTCTTAGTCATCATTTTATCATCGATATGATGCATTGGCTCAAACTCAATGTCTTACCCATATAAGGTGTGTTACGCCATAATTCTATGGGACTTGAACCCAATCATCGTGCATCAAAACTCAAATTGATGTCTTACCCTTTTGGTGCGATAGAACATGAATCTATCGTCTTACCCTCAAACATTTTTTTTATTATGGTGCATCTGGACTTTAACCTGATGTCTTACCCTTAACCAACGGTATAATAGACCGAAATACAACATGACTCACCCTTTCTGTCTTTCAAAATAATCAAAATAATATTCAAACTCATGCTATTAAAACTTTACACCTTCTTCCATTTAAGAAGTTTTGTATAACATGTCATATTCAATCAATAGTTGTATATGCCTTTGGTTCCTGATAATTGTTAGTGTTTGAATACTATTGCATTCTAAATTATAAAAATATTTTAGAAAATACATACCTGATTTTATGCATATAAAACTTTGATTCTCATAACGAGATCAATTAAAACATGAGTTAAAGAAAAACTAAAACTCGATCTCATTGGCTAAAGTCTCGTGCTGTTAACGTGTTATAAAATAGAAGTTCATAAGAATATAATCATGAAGAGAAGAAGACAAGATAAGTAGATGAAAGAGAAAACTTTCTTCTTATTCAAGTGTGTTCTACAAAAGGTGAATGATATCTCTATTTATAGAGTAGAGATATCACCCCAAAGGTCACCATAATAAATGTCCAATTAGTAGATATATAGTTATCCACCAAGGTTCATATCACCTTGGAAATATACATACATGAATTACTTTAATTCATGAATATCCAATGGACAATCCACTTAATTAGTTTAATGGATTTATAACAATAACTAATTATTTTTTTATTGTAGCACAAAGAAATAGGAAACAAGTCAAGATTAGATTTAGATTCTAATGTGACCAAATCTAATCGACTTTTATAAGGAAAAAAGGTAATAAAAAATGTTGGTCTCCTTTAAAATTCCACTTAGAATATTTTCTACCTTTTATATCTGACCTTTCTTTTTCTTTCTTCTGTACATGCATTGCACTCGTTTGTTCTCAAAGTATGAACTTGAATTAATTTCTTTTTAATAAAATTTTATGCTTGTTTGGTGTTTATACAAAATTATATTTTTTTAATAATTAATTAAAATAAAAGATGTAAATATATTTAAAAATTTTCGATTTGAATCCAATCTTTCTTATTAGTGAAGTAGTACATCCCTCTTCGTTTAACAAATGATTTATATATACCTTTATCATCTGATAGATAATGCATATTTATTCCTTTTGTGTTTTTAAATTTGTTTACCTTATCCATTTTTTTAGTTTTTACCCCTCTAGACCCAACCTAGATCAATACCATGTAGAAAAAATACAATGCCTTTTGATTCAGATTCTATCTAAATTCATATTATGATTTGAGTAGAAGAGGGATTGCATATTTTTTTTTTTAAAATTTGTGGGGTAAAACAAAAGAGTGAGATAATTATTTAAAGTCACATGACATTCATGAAATTATTTGAAAACAACAAAATTGAAGGTTAAAATTTGGATTTACAACTTACAAGATGGGAAATCGAACTTTCATTAATAAGGTTAAAATTTAGATAGCGAACCAATTACTATACTAAAATTTCCAATAATTTCTTAAATTAAAACACTAATTTTAAGATATTGTTTTTCATTCAGTAAATACAAATATGTTAACAAAAATGATAAATATACCTTATTTATTGGACAGCAAGAATATATATGTATTTTTAAAACAAGTACTCTCTCTGTCCACTATTGTTTGTCATAGTTTCTATTTTTAGAGTCAAACTATAAGAACTTTGACTAACATTATAAGATGTATGTTTTCTTCATATTGATATGCAAATAATTGCAATTTATAATACTTTTCATATAATTTTTGAATATCTAAATTTTTTGTTTAAAATATCGAATTAATGTAATCTAATTTAACTTTAAAAATTAATCAAATTAACTTTCGAAAAGCGTAACATGACAAATAAAAATGAACGGAGGAAGTAATATTCTTCTTTAAATGGCAGAGTCAAGAGATATATTTACCCCCTTTTCCATTAATTAATTTGATGAAATGAAAATATGTCTATTAGCTATGGTCAAAATATTGAATAAACAAAATCATTAACTTAGTTGCAATTTAACATCTTGTCTTGTAAATTTTTCACCCTTATTTTTTTAGAGGAAATTATACAAATTGAACTCATTAGGTAAATTATTTATCTGAATTGGACTAAACTCAATATATTTATTCATATCAGATTCACGGTTTAAACTATTTATCCGACTGTCTCCTTGTTCTATTTATTGAATCACTGCTTCTTTATCTTCGATATCATCAGATTATATATATATATATATATATATATACACACTCTGGAAATCAAAATATTATTTTTCTCAATGTAAAAAGTGATACATTTGGGAATACTTAGTTTCCTTATACTCTTACTCAAATCATGTTTGAAACTCTTTATCAAAACTTATCTTTACTTACTCCGAAAATCAGTTTAAGACAAAAATATTTGCTTTAAAAGATTATCAAAAATTATAACTCAAAAAAGGATTTAAATATAAACATGAACACCTCAACTCAAGGATATCAATAACAATATAGAGAACTCAAAAAATTAAAAACTCATAATTCAACGATACTACTCACCTAAAAAATACTTAAAATTCATGATAAAATCCTAGATTACTCTTTTACTGAATTTAGATAGATGTAGAGCGTGAGGACGGACTTAGTCCACCATTATGATATCCTTACATACTTGGAAGAACAAAGTTCTTGGTGAAATCGGTGAAAACTCAAAGAACGCTCAAAAAACCTTAGCTTTCTCCTCTTGGATCCTTGTTTTAAGACTTCGAAGTATTAATGAACGTAAAGGATTGATTAACATTGTTCAAACCCTTAACTAGGTGTAAAAATATCATGATTTAGGTTTAGAAGAGGTAAGAAAAAACTAAACTATCCCTCTTAAAAGCTGGGAAAAAACTTTCACGGATCGTTCCTGATTTGATCTACGGACCATAAATCCCATATGTGCAATTTATATTGAATTTTAAGACTCGAATTTTATTCTATGAGTTCAATCTACATACTACATGTAAACCTCCTTGAAATACGTGAGTCCAATAGTACTTAGGGATCACAAGCCTATAGCATTTTGTGTTTTTTTTAATCCTCTTGGTAAAATCCATGAAATTAATGTTACTTATATGATAATGTTGAATTCCCATACAAATAGCTTTCAAAAGGAGCTACTCTAAGTGACGTTGGATTTTATAAGCTTATATACCTAAGAATATGCAATAAAATATTTTCTTCAAAGAGGACATGGGCTTTTATGATGCATAAAGAGACTATGAAAATTTAGATATTGTTATTATAAAAGAAAGAAAAATTATATACACAAAAGGATTGGCATGAGTTTGTTAAAGCTAAAGGTTTAAGAGCAAAATACACAATTATTTGCGAAAATAATTGTACTTTGCTCCTAAACCTCCGTCTTTCACAAACTTGTGCCAACACTTTTGGAAAATAATTTTTTTGATTTCTTTTGCAATAACAATACATTATATTTTATAATCTTCTTGATATATCATAAAATCTCACATTCACTTTGAATTTAAGAAAAATAAATAAGTTATTACATATTTCTTTAAGTAGATACAAGACTAGAAAGTCCAACATCATCCATCATTATCCTAAGTAAGCATTGAAATCATGATTTTAATGTTACTTATAATATAATATTGAATTCTCATACAAATAACTTTTCAAAAGGAGCTAACTCCAAGTAATATTGGATTTTAGAGGCTTATATACCTAAGAAATATGCAACAAAGTATTTCTTCATATCCAAAGTGAGGCCATGGGCTTTTATGATGCATAAAGAGACTATTAAAGTTTGGATATTGTTATTTTGTAAATGAAATGAAAAAATTATTTACACAAAGTATTGACATAGATTTGTAAAAGCTAAAGGTTTAAGAGCAAAATATACAATTATTTGACATAACTGTATCATTTGGTCTTAAACCTCCGTCTTTCACAAACTTATGCCAACCCTTTTGCAACAACATAAATATTTAGTGTAATTCCAAAAGTGACGTATAAGGAGAGTAACATCTACACATACTTTAGGACAATGATCATTAAGTTGGCCTAAACCACCTTTGAGTCTTCATCTAAAATTGCAAGTTTTTTTTGTTGGGAAATAAATCCGTAATAGAAATAATATTTGCGGTAATAAAGGTAATAAATGCGGAACACAACAATACGGTTAATCAACGAGAATAAAAGAGAAATAATGACACCAAGATTTTACGTGGAAACCCTCCTAAATAAGGGGAAAAACCACGACCCGAGAGGAGCAACGAATATCACTATAGTAAGGATTTTACACTTGTAGATCTGAGCAAAACTCCAAAGATCACTACACACTCAAAAGAAATAACCCTCTTTTGATTCCCACCTCACTATAATATCGCTCACACTCTCTATTTTTCCTCAGATTATTTTCCTCTGTGATGCCTCACTCTTCTTTTCTCTCCTTTGTAACTTTCTTTTGGTGTACTTAGAATGAAGAATTGTCCTCCATTTTATAGAGAACAAATACACTACCCTCCAAATGTGCTACAGAAGAAAAATAATTTTTTCTTCTTCATAGCTTACCTACTCTGCCAAACTTTGAAATTGGCAGAAAATAATTTTTTCTTCTTCGTAGCTTACCAACTCTACCAAACTTTGAAATTGACACAAAGTTATTCAAAGTTTGGTACATGGGGATGGACCCCACAATCTCCCCCTCCAGACCCATTCACCTGAAGGAGGTAGCTCTAGATTTCTAGCTTGAGTGCATGCCGACAAGTTCTTTGCATAGCTCAAACTTGTCTTTTGATACCACCTTGGTCAGCATATCTGAAGGGTTTTCACTAGTAGGGATCTTCATGACCTGCATAAATCCGTCCTCTATCTTTTCACGAATCCAGTGATATCTCACGTCGATATGCTTCGTCCTTGCATGATACATGGTGTTCTTGCTCAAATCTATTGCACTCTGACTGTCACAATAGACGACATACTCCTTCTGATGCAATCCAAGTTCTTGAAGAAATCGTTTCAGCCATACCATCTCTTTGCCAGCTTCCGTAGCTGCAATATATTCTGCCTCAGTTGTAGAGAGTGCGACACACTTCTGCAACTTTGACTGCCATGATATGGCTCCCCCTGAAAATGTAAACAAATATCCAGTAGTGGATTTTCTATTATCGAGGTCACCTGCCATATCAGCATCAGTATAGCCCTTCAAGATTGGATCAGATCCTTCAAAACACAAGCAATCTCTTGTGGTACCTCTTAGGTACCTGAGTATCCACTTAACTGCCTCCCAGTGTTCTTTTCCAGGATTTTCAAGGAATCTGCTAACAACACCAACTGCATGAGCAATATCAGGTCTTGTACACACCATCGCATACATCAAACTCTCCACTGCTGAAGAATAAGGAACTTTAGCCATTCCCTCTTTCTCCTCTTTTGTTGTAGGACACATCTGTTTGCTCAACTTCAGATGACTCGCAAGAGGCGTGCTAACAGGTTTAGCACTCTTCATGTTGAAGCGTTCTAGTACACGTTCAATGTACTTCTCTTGAGATAGACACAACTTTCTTTTTGTTCGTTCTCGAACAATCTTCATCCCTAGAATTTGTTGTGCTGGGCCCAAGTCTTTCATGTCAAATGACTTGGACAAATCTTTCTTCAACTTTGCAATCAGCTCTTTGTCTTGTCCTACAATTAACATGTCATCCACATACAACAACAAAATAATAAAATTGTTGTCAGAAAATCTTTTGAAGTATACACATGGATCAGAATAGGTCTTTGTGTACGTTTGACTTTTCATGAAAGAGTCAAACTTTTTGTACCATTGCCTTGGGGCCTGTTTCAACCCATAAAGACTCTTATTCAATTTGCACACCATGTGTTTCTTTCCAGATACTTCAAATCCCTCTGGTTGCTCCATATAAATCTCTTCTTCCAAATCTCCGTGAAGAAATGCAGTTTTCACGTCCAATTGCTCCACTTCAAGATCTAGACTAGCTGCTATGCTCAAAATAGTTCGAATAGAAGTCATTTTGACAACAGGTGAAAAAATTTCATCAAAATCAATACCTTTCTTTTGTTCGAAGCCTTTTACAACCAATCGAGCTTTGTATCTGACCAACTTGCCATTTCCATCTTTCTTGAGTTTAAAGAGCCACTTGCACTTAAGCGGTCTTTTGCCTTTTGGAAGTTCAACTAGCTGGTATGTGCCATTTTTCTGTAGAGATCCCATCTCTTCGTGCATGGCTTTCATCCATTGGCTCTTTTCTGGATGAGACAACACCTCCTTAAGACTTTCTGACTCACCTTCATCATTGATGAGGACATACTCTGAGGAAGGGTATTTGGTTGATTCTACCCTTTGTCTTTCTGATCTCCTCAGAGGTTGAGATTGTTCTTCTTCTTCTGGGTACTCCATTTGCTCGGTATTATCACCAAGTTGCTCCCCCTGCTCAACAATCTCATCAGGTTGCTCTTCATGCTCAGCAACTTTATCAATCGTACTTTCTGCACTTTTGGGATGGTTAGAAGAAGAGGGAATGGTAACAAGATTTGGGACTATACCACTCTTTTTCTTGGCCTTCTCGAATAGATCATCAGCAGTTCCAACTTCACTTTCTCAAAAGATTACATCTCTGCTTCTGATGACCTTCTTCTTTACAAGATCCCATAGTCTGTACCCGAACTCTTCATCTCCATATCCGATGAATATGCAGGGAAATGATTTATCATCTAGCTTGGTTCTCTGCTCCTTCGGTACATGTGCAAAAGCTTTGCAGCCGAATACCTTTAGGTGCGAGTAAGACATCTCCTTATTGGTCCAAACTCTCTCCGGAATGTCAAACTCTAACGGAACCGATGGACTATGATTGATAAGATAACACGCTGTCCGAACTGCTTCACCCCAGAATGTCTTAGGTAATTTAGCCATTTTGAGCATGCTTCTCACCTTCTCAACAATGGTGCGATTCATTCTTTCAGCTACACCATTGTGTTGTGGGGTTTCAGGAACTGTCTTTTCATGTCTGATTCCATGGTTTGAACAGTACTCTTCAAATTCCCTTGAAGTGTACTCACCTCCATTGTCGGTTCGGAGACATTATAGCTTTAGACCTGTCTCTCTTTCTATCAGAGCATGAAACTTTTGAAATACTTGAAACACCTGATCTTTGGTTCTCAAGATATAAACCCACAATTTTCGAGAAGCGTCATCAATAAAGGTAACAAAGTATTTATTACCTCCTATCGATTCTATCTCCATTGGACCACAAACATCAGAATATACCAAATCAAGTATATTCGACTTTCTTTCAGATGATGTCTGAAATGAAACTCTATGTTGTTTGCGAAATAAACAATAGTTACAAGGTTTAATCGTTGTACCTTTGGCAAAAGAGATGAGTGATTTTTTGGAAAGAATTTGCAATCCTTTCTCGCTCATATGACCCATTCTTTTATGCCATAAATCTGCAGAATTCTCTTCGTGAGTCGCAATTAATTCACCTTGGCATATTTCTGCATTTGTCCTGTACAACGTGCCACGAGCAACTCCTTTTGCAATCACCAATGCCCCTTTGGTGAGTCTCCATTTTTGATTTGCAAAGTAGTTCTCATATCCATCTCGGTCCAAAGCAACTCCCGAGATCAAGTTCATCCGCAAATCAGGTACGTGGCGCACATCTTTCAACACTAATGTGCATCTAACATTTGTTTTTAAGCAAATGTCTCCGATCTCCGCAATCTTTGAGTAACTTGTGTTACCCATTTCACATTGCCAAAATCACTGGCTACATATCTGCAAAAAAGATCTCTTACCGGTGTGGCATGGTAAGATGCTGCTGTGTCGACCACTCATTCCGACTCTACACCTGTCAAGTGCATGCATTCTTCTTTCTCATTTATGAAGAGAACAACATTGTCATTATTTTGCACCATGGCAGCTGTGTTGTCATCATTCTTCTGGCCGCTGCTTTCCCCTTTGCCCCTTTTTAGATTTGGACAATCTCTTTTGAAGTGTCCTGGTTAATCGCAATTGTAGCAATTTCTGGCCTTCGATTTTGATCGGACCTTGGACTTTCCACGAGCTCCGAATCTACCATAGTTACTTGAGCTCCTTTGATAACGTCTGCCTCTACTTTTCGTGATGAGAGCCCGTCCGTGATTTTCAGGCCTTTTTCTCATCTTCTCATTAAGCAAAAGGGTTGATGTGACATCCTTCAACTCAATAGAGTCCTTACCATGTAAAATGGTTGTTGCTAAAGTATCGTAGGAAGATGGCAACGAGTTTAGGAGCACTATGGCTTTATCTTCATCCTCGATCTTTACTCCGAGGTTTGCTAGCTGCGTGATTAGTCCATTAAGTACATTTAAATGAGACAAAAAATTTGTACCTTCACCCATATGTAGCGCATATAACTGCTTCTTTAGGTACAATTTATTTGTCAGCGTTTTGGACATGTATAGATTTTCTAACTTTGTTCAAATGTCACATGCACTCTGTTTATCGATGATGTTATTAACTACATCATCTGTTAAGTGCAATCTAATTGCACTAGCAGCCTTTTCATCCATTTCTTCCCAATCCTCAAGTTTCATGGATTCGGGCTTTTTGGATTTGCCGCCTAGTGCCTTGTGCAAACCCTGTTGGATGAGCAAGTCTATCATCCTTCTCTGCCACGTTGAGAAACCGCTATCACCGTTGAATTTTGCTACCTCGTACTTTACTCCAGACATTTTTTTTTTCAACTGAGTATAGTACAATAAGCTGCAAAAAATATTTCTGTAAATGAGCAGAACCTGTGCTCTGATACCAATTGTTGGGAAATAAATCCGTAACAGAAATAATATTTGCGGTAATAAAGGTAATAAATGTGGAACACAACAATACGGTTAATCAACGAGAATAAAAGAGAAATAATGACACCAAGATTTTACGTGGAAACCCTCCTAAATAAGGGAAAAACCACGACCCGAGAGGAGCAACGAATATCACTATAGTAAGGATTTTACACTTGTAGATCTGAGCAAAACTCCAAAGATCACTACACACTCAAAAGAAATAACCCTCTTTAGATTTTTCCACCTCACTATAATATCGCTCACACTCTCTATTTTTCCTCACAGATTATTTTCCTCTGTGATGCCTCACTCTTCTTTTCTCTCCTTTGTAATTTTCTTTTAGTGTACTTAGAATGAAGAATTGTCCTCCCTTTTATAGAGAATAAATACACTACCCTCCAAATGTGCTACAGAAGAAAAATATTCATAGCTTACCTACTCTGCCAAACTTTGAAATTGACAGAAAATAATTTTTTCTTCTTCGTAGCTTACCAACTCTACCAAACTTTGAAATTGGCACAAAGTTATTCAAAGTTTGGTACATGGGGATGGACCCCACATTTTTCTCACATGCATGGATTTTTTGGGCAATAGATGATTGCTCGCTCTTAAAACGCAGTCACCAATTGTTACGTATGTAATTATACTTGATATTAAGGTCATTTCGTCTTTCATGTTGAATCCTAAGTTTTTTTTTTAAAAAAAAAGAAGATATTTTGAGAAAATTTATGAAAATATTAGAGATTGGTAGGTAGTTAGGTACAATTTCAAATGCTTAATTTTATTGTTAAGACAGAAAGATCAAAATATAAAATATTAAGATTAATAATGGACAGTATAATAGATGGTCTTACTCAATTAATGTTTATTATCTTAGAAAGACATTCTTCTTGTTGATTTTCAAACTTTTTAACAAGAAAATGACTTTCTGAGATGATAAATATTAGCTAAGTGACCATTTGGGAGGTCAACACAATTCTCTCTTAAATGCTACTTTTTTTTCTTTTCAAACTTCACAAAATTTATATCCAAACGTCCATCCAAACAAAAGACTTTCTCTACTTTTACAAGCCAAAAGAAAAAAAACTACATTATCATGTAAAAAAATATAAGGAGAATGAACAAAAACAAATCTAATTATGTCAATTATTAATGACAAATTTAGAAAATGATAAAAAAAGAAGAAGGAAGGAAAACAACAGATACTTTCATAGAGTTCAACCAACAACGCACATAACCCAACATCTTTGTCGAGACAATTTAAAATCTACTGCATCCACCAGAGTATATATACCTCTGCAAAAAAAAGAGAAAGTCAGAGGAGCTAAAAAGAATTACAAAGATAAAAAAGAAATGATACCTACTACAGCGAGCTGAGAAAGAGAAGAGTATATACTATATAGCGTCAGGAGATACTCATATATGTTCCACAGAGCGAGGAGGCAGAAAATAAGTCAAGTTCAAACCAACTCCATGAGAAAACGTGTTGATGAAAGAGGCGGACTGAAATGAGGAGATCAGGAAACCCTACCATTTAGAATCAATTTATAGAGTGGTCTATTTCATATTTTTGATGGACTCAGTTAAGTTGTACTTGCTTGATTTATTTGGGCTTATGTTCGGCCTTTTTGTACAGAATTTTGAAGTGGAATAAAGGAGCTAGACGCTCCGCAATTTTATTTTATTCTTTTTCTAGATGATTTTCACAAGAATCGGAAAATTATTATTATTATGATAGGACAAAATAACAAATATATATATATATATATATATATATATATATATATATATATATATATATAAAATTGTACCATAGAGATTGTAGTTGATTTTAATTAATTAATTCAATAGATCAGTTGGAGAATTCATGGAAGTTTCAAACTTGTACATGGTAACTTTGTTTGTTAGTCATAGATAAATATTTTTAATTTGACACACTTTTTATGGAGTAATGGTTAGTCGAATGACTTGAAAAAAAAATGAATTTGTGAGTTAAAGTAAAACATTTTTAAAATAAATTATTTCAAAAAAATAGATTTTCCAAATCTAATGCAAAATCTTAATCAAACACTTGCTAAATATATAAGAATTTAGCATGAAATATATATAGTTATATCACATCGCATAGTTTAGATTTGGAAAATGAATTATTTTAGAAAAGATCATAATCGATTTAAAATCCCTAAATAGAATTGTCAATTGCATAATTTAAATAATAAAAGATTTACTAACCGAAATCGTTGTTGGTATAATATTTTTTATATATTAGAAATTTTTTATATTATAATCTTATTTAAATTTATTTTTCAAAACACAAAAAAAAGTTGACCTAACAAAGACGCGCATGCTTTGTAATCACAAGAGGAAAAATATATCTCTAAATTGGAGATATCTTCAAAAGTTATGACTTAAGTAATTAGTCCACACTTCATGCGACGAAACATATCACATTATAAATTTAGTGAACATATACTACCTAAACATATTATTCATCAAAAATAAATAATCTAATAAGACATATACAAAAAAAATATTAAGATTAGACTCAATAGTTATATTTATAATGTTTTTAAAAATAACAATTTGAAATAAAGCACTAAGTGGAACTCCAATTGAGCTCATAAAAATGCTAAGAGTCTATTTGATATTGCTGTTAAAACAATTTATTTTTAGAGGTTTTTTTTAAAAAATGACTTTTTATAAATGTGCTTTTGATAAAATAATAGGTATTTGACCAATTCATTTGAAAAGTGTTTTTCATTGGCTAATTGTGTTTGCGTAATCTTTTTTAAAAAGTGTTTTAAGAATCAAATTACAAAAAAAGATAACTATTAATTTACTTATGATATTAGAATTATTTTATAGAGAGAAACTATTCAAAATATCTATTACAAAAAACTAATTAAATTTTAATTTTTGTAAATTAAAATTCACATGTTTAAATTTTCAATCAATATTACACTTTTTTGGGAGAATAAAATAATTAATTGTTATTATATTTGTTCTTTTAATCTTGTAACAATATTATTGTTACCTTTTTACTAATTATACAAAATAATATGCAATATAATATATACTATATAAAATAATAATATATAAATGTAAAATAAGTTATAACATTTATCATATAAAAACTGAAAAATAAGATTCTTAAATATTTTTAACCAAACTTATTAATATTGTAATTAATTAATAAGAAATATATTGATAAGTGTATACATAAAAAAACAATATTTTAGTCTTGAGAAAAATAATTTTTTGTTTTAGTTTCGATTTATTCTTTTCAAGCAGAAATTTTTAGTTTCTTCCCAATAGAAAAAAAATGGTAGTGCTTTTATTTAAAAACTTTTATTGATTTGTCAAACATTTAATTTTTAAATAAAAGATTTTTTTCTTCAAAATAAATGCTTTAGACCTTTTAACAATAATGCCAAACAGACTGTAATATTGAGGACAATATTACTATATAATTCAATCACTATCTCATAAAAATAATTAAAAATCAATAAGGTAATCTATTTAAACAACTAATACTCTACCATACACGGAGATAACAGAACCAAAAAATATAATTGTAAAACTTACTTTTAGCATAAGATCAAACTATAAGACTTCACATTATAGTGATGGATGAATGAAAATATTGAGGAAATATAATTTCTATAGAAAGAAGATTAAAAATAAATGTCGATATATGTAATGATTATTCACTTCAATTAGAAATTCAAATGATTTGCACACATGAAATATAAGGAGATAGAGAAATTATTTTCATATATTCTTAATTTTAGAAAAAATATATCGTAAAATGAAATAATGAAATAAAGAAAATCATGACAAAATATTATAAAAGCATGCCAAAATATTCTGAACAAATCTAATAACTATAATAAAATAATATAATAATCAATTACAGAAAATGATAGATAGTATAAAAAAAATCAGTTAATTGATAAGAAAAATGAATTCCGTTTTACAAGCAGACAAAAAGTTTTTAAAAAATAAAATCTCACCAAAATGGAGACACCAATTGGGGATTAGATAGATGAGATGAAAAATACAAAATTGATACTCATCCCAATATCTCAGTTGGTATTTATAATCGACAACACTGAATATGTATTTATGGAAAGGGTAATGCTAAATGACCAGAAAATTTTGGCCAGAATTTGGCCAGAATTTGGCCAGAAATGTAAAAGACTAAAATAACCTTATTTTAAGTTTTACATTTATTTCCTCAATACTTTTCCCTCCAAACAAAATTAATTTTTGTCTATTTCCCAAACTTCTTGGACTACTAAATATTAACTATTTGGCTGCCAATGAAAATGATTTTTTTTTTTTTTTTGTGTGTGTGTAGTTTATCTTTAAAAATAATTATTGTTTAATTAATTAAAAACATGTACACTTTAATTTAAAAAGTATTTTTGTAATTTTATTTTATACGTTTATATTTTTTTCATTATATAGCAAATTATGTTCTACATATACCCCTCCTCCAAACTCAATTATGATCCTAAGGTTTCAACTTTGAAAAATTATTTTTCGCTTAAAATAAACCTCTTTATTGAAAAAAGACAATTAAATTTCTGATTAATAATAACTACAAATGACTATCTTATCTACTAAAGATTATACTTAATTATTTTATAATAAAAAAATTGTAAAATATAGTAATTAAGCATAGAATAAAAAAATTAATTAAATTCTTCTTTAAATATAATCAACTAAATAGATAAGTCTATATAATGGACATATTTTGAGAGAAAAATTATATTGAAATTTCGATATTTTAAAAAATAATTGATAATAAGACATTCAAAACTATGTCATAAATAACATATTTTTTTTTATATTATAATCATTCCGTACAAGAATTAACATATATAGAAAATGGTGAAATTATTTCACTAATTTTAACAATGAATAAATAATCCAGTTATTCGAATAGTATTTTAAGTGGATATTTAAAAACAAATGAATAAAAGATCATTCAATACCTACTTATCAATTATAATATTTTAAAATAGATGTATTTTATGTATATATTAATTTACAATATGTTTAACATGTATAAGTAAATTATAACATAACTAGGATATATATGTTTTAAAAGTATTTTTATTTATCTAGAATTTTTATATTTCAATAACGACAATCAAATCTCAAAATACTTTCGAGTTGATAGACATCGACACATTATAAAATCCATAATTTAATTTTCTTAAAACATAGTAATCAAATATGTAATTTAAATTTTTTAAATATGTAGTTTAATTTTTAAACATGTTGTTGTAAATATGTAGTTTAATTTTTTAAAACATAATAACCAAACATAAACTTTAAATATGTAATTTTTCAACATTAATGTGTAGTTATCTTGGGTTGTTGTTAAATAGGATCGACACTTATAAACCGTATGATTTTTAGTATTTCTTTAATGTGTTGATGTTTATCAATTCTAAAGTATTTTAATTTTTGATTGTTATTATTGAATTATTTTATATTATATATATAAAAAAAAGTATTTAAAATTTAATTTAACTAATTATTTAAATAGGTAATTTAAATTTATTTATATAATAAATGCAATAAAATTACTTAATTTTAAAAAATATTAATCCGTTCAAAATAAATATTAATTTGAAAGAAAAAAATAATATTGTGACTACAACTATGTATACTTAATATTTTTGCAGATCATTTAATAGCAAACATTTTTAATAAAATAACAAATAATACTACTAAAGAAAAATATATATGTGATGAAACTTAAATCTAGTTCATGTTAAATTTGTATTGTCATTGTCATCGGAGAACTATAAAGATGTTTTTCTTTCAAATTTTTTCATAAAGTTTATTTTGAAATCATAAAAAACTCTCTATATCCTTTTTATGTTATTAAATTTTTTTAATGAAGCACCATCAAAAAATTTATAATTTTTTTTTGTATATGTCTCTAGTAGTGAAATAATAAATAAAAATTAATTTTAATGAGTCTTTTTTGTGTATGACATGATTCATATGTTATCGAAAATATGAAGATAATCACATAATAGAGGAAACATGATGATAATTTTAGTTTTCTTCTTATTTCGCTCACATAATTTTGAGTATAATTGGATAAAATATATTTTTATCATTAATTTTTTTTCTAGAAAATCGGTGTATAACAATAACTCCTTTGAATAAATAAGAGTAACTCTTTAGCCAACTCGGCTAATTTCATATTTTTATATCTTAATATTTTAATTTAGATATAAATTATCTTTTCGCGATTAAAAATTATAAATTAAAATAGATAATTTAACATTAGTTCTGTTTTATACTTTTAAAATTTTTCTTATCATTAAGGAATAAGAAATGAAAAAAAATAAACTAAAAAGAATAAGTAAAAAGGAGGAAAATTGAATTATGTGAATTTTTTGGTTCTTTTCCCATGTTTAATTAAGAAATGATCAATAATTAATCTCACTAATCATTTTCAATGTATTGAAAACATAATTAAATAATACATTCAATATTTAAGTTAAAGGGCAAAAATGTCTAAAAGTAAACTAGATTATAGTGTGAACATATCATTTTACCATTCTGGCCAAATTCTGGCCAAATTTTTCTGGCCAAAAGGACTTTTCCTTATGGAAATATGAAAGAATTTTCATTTAATACAATAAATACGTTAAAATATATTTCAATTAATTAAAAATTGTTATGTGATAGACATCAACACGTATTAATTGTCCATTTAATTGAATAATAATGTTATGATCCTATTTAGTTAATTGAAAAAATGGTATGAAATATCAAATTATTAATTTAAATTAAATGTTATGTTCATAATTTATTTTATTTGCAATTCGCAGCAAATATCATCTTTTTTGCCCTCTGATTCGATATACCATTAGCCATTTTCGATATACAATTATCTATCTGATATATAAATGAAATAAAATGCGTTCGTATTTGTATAAAGCGAGAGAAAAAAGTGTATATACAAATATAAATACATATATTTTTGTTCTATAGACTTATAATTATACAAATACAAATTTTATTATACAAATTATAATGTATAAATTCAATTTATACAAACTAAACAATTTGTGTAAAATTGGATGTATCTAGAAAATTATAAAAATCAAAAACTTCATGACAAACATAAAATTTGCTATGCAGATAAAGCGTAATTATGCAAATTATAACTATAACTATAACTATAACATATAAATATAATTTTTATGTTTAATATATGTGAAAGTTGTTCTTAATAATATTACCTTTTCCATTATAAAAGAGAAGTCCAATTTTTTTTTATTTTTGAAAAAGACAAAAATGAGAAAAAAATAAATACTTATATTTTTTGGCAGAGAAACCTCATCGTGTTTTGGCAGAGAAACCCTAAGTTTATGTGACATTTTTCGCATTTCGAGGTTTAAAAAAATCTATCTTTGACCGTATGTTTTTACAGATTCTTTTAATATTTTGAATTATCAATTATTGTGACTTATAGTATTCTTACGTAGTTTACAAATATATCGATTTCACTTTTTAAAAAATTAAAGATTTCATACGCAAATGTCCGATCAAAGTTAAACTATTTGACTCTTGAAAAAAACTAAAAGTGTCACATAAAATGTAACAAAGGGAGTAGTATTTATAATTTTGTTCATGATGCAGAGAAAGGAATACTCGTACTTTAATTATTAATGTGTTAACTCACACATATATCAAATTTTAATGTAATCCCTCAGATTTTGGGGTACCATGGCTTGAATAAGCTTTAGCTAAATGTAAAAAATGTATTTCGATAATCATGTTTTCTCTGAAATCTTATTTAGATCATGTTATCAATTAACAATTATAGTAATAGGTGTTCTAAGAATTAGTTTCTAATTGATATTTTTCACCTCTTACTAGCTAAATGTAAAAATTCAAAAACACTCGTCCACTAGGACCTTATGACAAATAGTCAATCCTTACCTCTTAGTATTCATACTTACAATATACTATCACATTCCCTTCACAACTTGAGCACTATTCACTCATTCACTATACACCAATGCCTAATTAGTTCAATAACACTTTGAATAGTTAAATTGAAAAATTGTACTGTTGCGGTGAAAAAAGGTAGACTCTGAAATCAACTATGTTGGGCCTATTCTAAAGCATGGGCCAAGGCGAATCTAGTCTATATGCTACATGTAAACTTTCTTAAAATATGTGATTCCAGTAGTACTTAGGGATTACAAGTCTATAACATTTAGTGATTTTTTTTCATCCTCTTAGTAAATTCACGATTTTAATGTTATTTATAGGATAATGTGAATTCTCATACAACTACCTTTTTTCAAAAAGAGTTAACCCCAAGTGACATTGAACTTTAATAAGCTTACGTACACCTAAAAAATGCATTAAATTATTTTCCTCAAATCCAAAGTGAGGAGATGAACTTCTATGATATAGGAAATTATGAAAGTTTAGATATTTTTATTGCAAAAGTAATCAAAAATTTATTTTTACAAAGGGTTGGTATAAGTTTGTGAAAATGATTGTATCTTTTGCTCTTAAACCTTTCTCTTTCACAAACTTATGTCAACCCTATGTAAAAATAAAATTTTGGATTTCTTTTGCAATAATATCTAAACTTATATATCATAAAGTTCATGTTCTCACTTTAAATTTGAGAAAAAATACTTTATTGCTTATATTATTTTTTTAGATATATACAAACTATAAAACTCAACAGCACTTACAGTTATTTCCTTCTGAAAAAAATTGGTTCTACGAAAATTCAACATTATCCTAAGTAACATTGAAATCATGAATTTATCAAGAGGATTAAAAAACACACAAAATGATGTAGGCTTGTGATCCCTAAGTAATATTAGAATCTCATATTTTGAGAAGTTTTACATATAGTATGCAGATATCTTTGTGGGTAACCTATACAAATCATTTATATTGTTGTACATAATTTAAACTCTTAGGAATTTATATTTTCTGTGGATCGTTGTCAGAAAATATCTCTTGTATGACATGCAACAACAACAAGTCAACAACATACATACCAACTTTAATCCACAAGTGATGTATAAAAAGAGTAGTGTCTACACATACCTTAGCACAATGACCATTATGTTGGCCCACAACACCTTTGAATCTTGAACCAGAATTGCAAGCTTTTTTCTCACGTGGATGAATACTGTATTTACTTGGGCAATAGATGATTGCTCGCTCTTGAATCACAATCACCAACCGTTACATATATGGTTGTACTTGATATTAAGTTTGTTTCGTTAGTTAGGTACAATTTTGATTGTTCAAACACAAAGATCGAAATATAAAAATAACATTAATAACAAAGAAAAAAATTAAAATACGTAATTCTAAATTATTTTAAATCTACCCAAAATAGAATTTTTCAAAAATAGGATTTGTTTATTTTCTATTTAGATGGTCTCACTCAATTAAATCACATTCTTTTTGTTGATTTCCAATTTTTCAACCATAAAATGACTTTCTAATATGATAACTATTAGATGAATGACCAGTTGAGAGGTCAACACAATTCTTTTTTATATGCTACTTTTTTTTTCTTTTCAAATTTCATAAATTATATGTCCAAACTCTCATTCAAATAAAAGACTTTCTCATAAGATATTCTAAGACTCACGGTTTTACAATTCAAAAACAACAACAAGGGTTTTCATATAAAGATTTAAACTATAATTTTTTTTTTTGGAAAAACAGCATTAACAAGAATTCCCGTGAAAAATATAAGGAGAATGAACAAAAACTAACCTAATTCTCTCAAGTATTAACAACGTTGCTTTGGAAAAAACAAAAAAGAAGGAAGGAAAAAGAGGACACTTACATAGAGTTCAACCAATAACACACAAGACTTGACATCTTCGTCGAAACAATTTTGAAATCCATTGCATTCGTTGGAGTATACCTCTGTAAAGAGAGAGAAAATTAGAGGAGCTACAAATAGTTTAAAAACGAAGAGAGGGAATGTTACCTACTTCAGCAGGCTGAGAAAGAGAAGAGTGCATGACATCATCAGATAGACATAGATAATCCACTGAGCGAGAAGGCGGAAAGTTGGTCAAGTTTAGCCCCATTCTAAGAAAAACATGTTGATGAAAGAGGCGGAGTGAAAGGAGGAGTATCACATAGAAAATCCTACCATTCAGGATCAATTTATAGAGTGGTCCATTTTTTATTTTGGATGGGCCCGGTTAGGTAGTACTTGCTTGATTTATTTGGACTTATTTTGGGCCTTTTGTGCATAATTTTTTTGGAAAATTTAGCTAACTAGTCAAAAAAACCAACTGATTTAGTGATAACCTCCATACTTTAATAATATTAGTAAACATGTCAAAAATGTCATTATTTTAAAAATAAAAGATTATTCTGATATAAATCAGGTTTTCTCTCTCATTGTTTACACGCATGTTTTTTCTCTCATAGATTATACGTCTCATATATTTGGGTAATTGGATAGATATTAAAGTCCTTTTCAGTTTCTCTCTCATTGTTTACACGCATGTTTTCAATTTCTCTCTCTAAGTTTGTTCCAAATCAAAATCAAATATCCCCAGATTTCATATTCAATATATTTTTATTTTCGATTATTTTCCTTTAATTTCGTTGCAAGATTGGATTTGAAGATTAACATTGATTTGGGTATTATGTTTTTCATATTTCTTACTATTTACTTACTGATTTTACTGATTTTTTTTTTGATTTGTTGTTCTTAAAACCTATTTTAGGGTTTGATAATCCAAAATTCTCTCTTCAATGGACGATTTCAAGAGAGTTACTAGAGGTATTGGACAAAATAATCAAATTTCTTCTGATTTCCCATCATTTAATCTTTTTTTTCACTCAAGAAATGAACGACAATGTAGGTTCCGCTTCTAAATCTACGGAGGATAGACGATGGGGAAAAATGCAGGACTCCGTCGGTGTGCAAAATCCCACACAAATTCATAACCACGAAGTTGAAGAAGACCAATTTGTTGGAGAAGAGGTATTTTATTTTTTTGCATGTTCCGTGTCTTGCATATTTAGTTGAATTTGTTTAGTAATTTTTAAGATTCAAATAAATACGTATTACAATGCATGTGTACTATTATAAAATAGATTTGGAAATGTATATATAATTTTTATTCAGTTATAGTTAGTATGTATTTTTGTATTTAATATATTTATTGTATTTTGTATTCTATTTTTTTGTTAGTTATGTCAATGTAACACATATTATGAGTTTTATTGTGTATTTACTATTATTGAATAGATTTGTAAGTGTATATAAAATTTTGATTCTGTTATAGTTAGTATTTATTTTTGTATTTCATAGTTTTAATGTTTATTGTATTCATAGATTTGGAAGTGTATATTGAATTTTGATGCTGTTATAGTCGGTATATATTTTAGTATTTCATAGTTTTAATGTATTTTTGTATCCATAGATTGGGAATTGTATATTGTATTTCATAGATTTAATGTATTTTGTATTCTATTTTTTTGTGTGATAGTTATGTCAATGTACCATATATTAGTAACAATATGTGTTTTTTCTTTCCACATTGATACGTATTCAGTAAATTAAGTGCACATTTACATTTTTTATTTGATATTTTTTTGTTCGTTGTGGTATGTTGTTGTAACTGTGTTGTGGTTTTATTCATTATTCATATTTTTTTATTGTGTTATTTTAGTATTATTTAATTGTTTTGAATTCAATATGCCAGGGGACTTCTTATGCTTGCAAAAAACTGCAAAAAATGCATCCCACATTCACATAGCAAGCCATGACATTAAAATTCAGTTGACTGACAAGTTTACACCGAAGCAGTATAAACAGTTTTGTGAGAGTACATGTTTTGGTCAGTATATGAAAATCAGAAAATGTGTTGCTCAAGGTCAAATTCACAGGTGTTGTATGTCACTAGAAGTAGAAGTTAGTAATAAGCAGGCTCTTGTCATCAAAATTTCATCAATTTGGAAGAAGTATGAAGATTTAGATAGTGATATCTGCTATGCTGATGAAGAGCATTTTATAGGTGATTACATTAGATGGTATAAAGTTCATGTCGGCATTCCGTGACATTTGGTGGATCACGTATTTATTCCTGTAAATGTAAAGAAAAAATTTCATTGGGTATTGTCGGTACTCTCTCTTAATGATAAACGTGTATACGTTTATGATTCTTACAGAGCGGCAGGTCATGATGCAGCAATCAGGAAATAGGTTATCAAGTTGGCTCAACTCATTCCACTTAAGTTGACTATGAATGATTATTACAAGAACAAAGGTTTAGATATATTTGTTAGTCAAGAAGAGAACGAGCTATTTGAGATAGTTTTCATAGACAACATACCTCAACAGACCGATGGCAGCTTGTAAGTTGTATTAATTTGAATTTAGTATATCATTTTTATATGTATTTGAATATTAATTTTGTATTCTCATGTTTTATGCAGGGATTGCGGTATCTATATGCTTGCTTTTGCCGAGTGACTGTCTTATGGTCAAGGAAATCCAAGTGATACCTTCCACGTAATATTTTTAAGGTCAACATATGCTGCACTTCTTTGGAATTATGCCCAGCAAAAGCTAGACAACGGAGCTATTAGTGACACTGAGGCACCCCCAAGGCATAGCATGCCTCACTCTGTTCGTGTTGGCTCTGTTCCAATTGAAATATAGTATTTGTGCATTTGTTGTAGATACTTTATCGTGTTTTAGATTAAACTATTTCATTTATGTTTGATCAACTTTTATGTTGCTGTTTATTTTGCATACTTATCATTTTGATTAACGTTTATGGAGCAGATAATTCTGCATACTTATCATTTTGATTAACTTTTATGTAGCAGTTTATTCTGCATACTTATCATTTTGGTTTTATGTATATATATTATGTTAGTTGATTCCATGTGTTGTATCTTGTATTTTGTATCCATTTTTGTAAAATTGTTATATTACATTGTATTTTTTGACAATTTTTTCATTATGTTGTGTATTCATTACGTCACATTAGATGTTGTATTGTTTGCATTAAAATTTAATTTATTTTCAAATGTGGGCACATTAGTTGTATTAATTTGTTTGTATTTAGTATTTTATTTATTAATTTATTTGTATACAGTGTCAAATATATTTGTTTATGAACATTAAATCACAGTATCTCAAGTCATATTATTTAGTGTTCTTACATATACATATACATATTGAATTGTCAGCTTATTCCTATACAATGTGACCGGCAATAATATTTAGTGAGCTATCAAATGATTTTGTATTTGTTTAGAAACAATATTTTTTTGTATTCTATTTTTTTATATCAACGACTTTATTTTATTTTTGTGTTTAGTTTTTGTTTACATTTATTGATTAAGAACGTTTAAGTTATATATTACAAATACAAAATATTTATTAGGATACAAGTATATATGCGCAAACGAATATATTTTGAAAAAATATTATTCATTGAACATTATGAAAACATCAAATACAAATGTTAAAGGATAAAAGATATTTACAAACACTTGCAAATTTATTTTTCAAAACAAAATCAAACATATCTAACTATTCAGTTCGTGGTTCATTCCTGCATGATCGCCTATTATGCCCCTTTTGACCACAAGTACTATAAGAATTTTTGTTTTTCTTTTCATATAGCTCACTGTACGACTTATCACGAAGCTTTTTTTAAGACCTACCAGGTAGTTTTTTAACTTTGGAGGATTAACTACTTCATTCTCTACAGATGCAGGCATATTCCAATCCTTTCGATCAGGTAATGGATTGATTGGATTGACATATGTAACAAGCAATGTATTTGGCTTGTAAAGGTCTAAAACAACACGGTTTAGGATCAAGAAATTTCTTCTTTAAAACAGCCCAAGCGTGCGAACATGATATTTCATCCACTTGAAATCTCCTACACGTGCAAGTTTTCCTTGCAAGACAAACAATAAACGTTTTCCCTTCATGATGAACACTGTGCACATAATTACTTGTTGCAACTACCTATTACACAAAGTTAAAAGGAAGTTAAATCATACCAATTATACAATTTATACTTTTTACTGCATGAAATGAAAAATACAACACTTTTAAGGAAGCATAAACATACCATCATACGCAGTGAAAGTTCTTCATTTTCAGCGAGCATTTCTTGTGCTTTACCACAAAGTGTCGTGAATGTATTAGAAGCAGATGTATGATTTTTGAAATTCAGTCGACCAAGCATTTGTCTAATTTCATCAAAAAAAATCATATATAGGTAATTCTCTTGCTTCCACAAGGCATGCATTTATGCATTCATCTATGTTTGATGTCATCACAGTGCCTCGATCAATATTACATACACCCTAGCTCATTTTTCATAACCAGCCAATTCCAAATAATTCTTCACCCTAATATCAATCTGTTCTACTTTTTTCATCAGATCATTAAATTCAGAATGTCTGTATGCCTTTGCCATTGCATAAAACACTTCTGAAAGACTGTCATGTGACTTTTTGTAAAGTGTCTTTACGTTCTTCCAAAGATAAAACGTGCAAGCATAATGTGGTATATTGTATACCCTCAAAACTGCTTTTATAATACTCTCGTTTCTGTCGGATACAACACACATTTTCTCCTTTAAACCATGAGCTTCTCTAAACTGTTCAAAAAATCAAGTTCAAGATGCATCATTTTCCGAATCAATAATATCGTATGCTAGCGGCAATATATTTCCTGAATAGATACAATGCAAATATTATGATACACATCGGCAAATACAACAAATATATTTTTTAATAATATAATACAATGCGTTTTTCCTTATGAAATTATAAATATGTAATAGTTATCTGCTCCATCCAGAGTGCTTGCAGACACAAATGTGCCATTATAAGTCCCCCTGAGATGGCTGCCGTCTACTACAACTATTGGCCTACAACTTTCAAACCTTTTATGAAAGGAAACAAAGATATAAAGACATATAGAAATTGATTTTCATCCGTCTTCTTCATTCTTATATGTGATCCAGGATAAGTGGTGTCCAATAGATATAAATAACTGGGCAATTTACTATATGAATCAGATTGTGTCCCCCTTAATGTATTTATTGTCTTTTCCTTAGCCTTCCATGCCACAGAGTAGGATACATCTACGCCGAGTTCGAGTCTAACATCAACTTGTATGTCTTTCGGTGTCAACTTTTTTTTATAATCAACTAGCTTGGTCTTTATTATACCTCCAACAAGACTGCGTGTTGCTTGTTTCTGACTATACCTTATCTTTTAATGGACATGTATGCTCATCTACAAACTTTCTAATTCTAAACATTCCCGATTTATTGATGTTGGAAGCCTTCATTATCCATCCACAATTTTCAGATACACAAACAAGTGTATAACTGCTTGAATTATAAAAGAAAATAAACAAAACACATTAAAACATGATATTATATGGAATAATTACTATAATAACAAATGATAAAATCGATATAAATACAAATACCTTACTTCACTTGATCTTTCTGCCTTCCACTGAAATCTATTATCAATGGCATATTTCATCATTATTGTTGACACCCAATTTAGGACCTCCACGATATAAATTAATCATCGAGTTTTCCAAATTTCAAACAAGTTAAATTATTTGACTTCACAAAGTTTAAATTATGAAGTCATTTTAAAGTAGTGTTAGTCGATTTTTCATAATTTTTAAGTTTCATATATATATATATATATATATATATATATATATATATATATATATCTTATATAGCTAATTTGTTGTATAAAATACCCAAAAATCATCTAAAAAGATTTTGGGTTTACTTAGCGTTTTATTAATTTAAATTTGTCTAAATTGGTACTTACATTTTGATTTTCTTAGTTTACAAGTGAGTTAACTATTTTATCTTGTTAAAATTAAGAAACTCGTAAATTAATTAAATATTTAATTCTTCTCGTTCATATTTTAGCCTAGTGCTTTAAAGAAAATTCATTGGGTCAGCCTTTTAATTTCCATCGGAACATAATTACAATGCTTATGTCCATTTTTCTTGCCCCACTTTAAAGATGGGCCAGCTAGTCCAATTCTGGTGGCCCATTGATAAACAAATTCTCCATCTCATAAATAATTTAGCCCATTATTTCAGGCCCACTCTTCCAATTCCCAGACCTCCCTCCAATACCCTTGACCCGACCTTTTTTTTGCCCAATAAAACCCCCAAAAAATCAGTTCAACAACAGCAAAACCAGCGAACCAATCCACCGCCCCAACCCGTCTGATAACCCGACCCATTTCTTTCCCCTTTATCCTTTCACGCTAGAGAAACCTAGAAAAGCTTCGTACCCCAGCAAACCAAGCCGACTCCTGCCAATCTTTATATCTTTCACGTGCGGAGTAGATTAGACCCAGTTTTCTCGTCTTGAGCTAGACACGGCGAGAATTGCGTCATCCCTTTCGCCTTTCCCTTTTGTTTCGTACAAGTTCGCCAGAGAGAGAGCAGCAAAGCCTGAGCCTTGCTTGTCCTTGTTCGTCCTTGCTCGCCTTGAGATGACGCCGCGTGGATCCAAGGACGGAGAAATCAATCCAAACCCTAAAGAATCATGATGGCATATTCCTTGGTTCTGATTTGAATTCCGAGTCTGGTGGGCCTGGAGTGTTGGGTTTTTGGCCTGATTTCCCTAAAGAAAGCCTTAATTTCTTTCCCCTATATAAGGTCGTTTCCTGCTTTTGTTGAGGGGTTTTGTTTTTTGTTTTTTGTTTTTCTCTTTGAATACGACTGTGGGAAATATATATATATAGGAAATATCGAGAGAAGAGGAAAAATTGAGAAAACAGTGGAAGCAAATAGTTGCGAGATGGTTTAGTGATATTCAAGAGAGGAGGCCTTAGGAAAAAAAATCTCGAATTTAAAGAGTTTAGAATTTTACTTGAGCAAAGAACACTGAGAGAGTTGAGGAAAAGATACGTTCGATACGTGAACACACTGTGAAGAGGAGAAAACAATAGTTACAACGCTTTGAGGTCTAAAGTTTTTGATTGTGTCTCTAGTCGATAGTTGGTACTCAAGTTGTTGTTGTGGTGGAAGACAGACGTCTCCCACTCGTTCGTTGTCTTAGTTCGCTTCACAAAGAAGGTAATGTCTCTCCTCTGTAGTATTCTCTTCGCCTCTTATTTTTCTTTTTTTTTATTTTTTTTTGGGGGTGCGATATCATGTTTCCTGAAGGTTTCCATTTTGTGTTGGATTTGTTGTTAGTCACTGTTAAATTGATATTATTCAAATATAATGGGTGCATTTTAGTCTTTCACTGTGTGGTATTCATCTAAAGTTTCAAAAATCCGCAGATTATTAGCGGGAAATCTTCACTTTGCCATTTTCTTTTGGATCTGTTGTGCGAGTCTATGTTGGAGCATGTCGGTTTAGATTTTATTATATAAAATGGCTGTCTTTTAGTTATCTATCTTGGTCTCTGTTTTGCTCCTCTTTTCCAAGTTCTACTGTTAAATAGTAACAGTCTCCGTTTAGTTCGTGTGTAGGGTGTTAAGGTCATACGTTGCACTTGATACTGCCCCTTTTTACTTGGTTGCTTGTCAAGTCGTCATTGAGATATAGACTTTATTTCCCTTTCTCCCGGATCAACATACTATCTGGGCACTGTTAGAATCCATGTTAAAGTCTAGTTACCAGAATTTGATCCAAGAATAGGGTTTAACCACGGGATTATAGTTTCGTCGCCTTTCTTTTATTGGTTCGAGCTCGTTTCATCTTATCATTGATCAGTCGGATAAGCGGTCATTTTCTCATCTTGATCTCTTTTAGGTGTAGGAGTCTTAAATTCAATTTATATAGCATGTTTGTATGGCAGTGAGAGATTAAAGCATTGATAATTCTTCAAGTCTCCTTAATATATCTGTTCGTTTATTCATGTAGTTCAATGTTCTATTTGTTTATTATTTTTTTATATTTTTTTTATATATTTAAAATCTGGTGAGTATAAGTTTTAATTCATTTCTTGGTGTTAAGCTTATGTTTACTCATACAAGTTTGGAATTCCAAGTCTTGATGTTATCGTAAAGTCTCTCTATCAAATAGATGAATATTTTGCCCTCTATGTTAAAATGAACTCGTGATTTGTTTTTTTGTCGAATTGGTCCCTAGCAAGTTTTTTTTTATCTTATTTAAGGGAGATGAAGTGATAACATTTTTTTTTTGTTACAGAGCTTGAATTCATGTTAGGTAGATTATATTAATCAAATTTTACTTTATGTGAGATTGAAGTACTATCTGATTTATTCGAAGAAGGAATATTGTGTCATTTTTTTCAAATGTGAGGTCAACAGTAGACAAGCGAGTCGTATTATTTGGCATGTCGTTGCTTTCTCTCTCTTCCGTGAAATATTGTACTAAAGATGTCTTATTGATCTATTTTTATTCATTTATTTATCTATTCATTTTTCTTCCTCTCTTATGAATTATCATGGGTTTACTTATGTATCTCATTCGTTTTGTCGCATGTAAAAATGATCCGGGTTCGCTGAGAATTCGCTCACCCCTTGCATCTTCGAGAGAGTCATTAAGACTCATAATTCCTCTTTTTGAGTCAACCCATAAAGATGATGAGCGGATTTTGGAGTAAAAAATCGGAGCAAGTCGGAAGAGTTGAAGAGATTGAGACAATTAACCCAATTTTTTTTTATCGTATTGTATTTATTTTGGGAATAAGCCCTAGTTTTTTTTTTATTTCCTGTATTTATTTGGTATTAATTATTTGCTTAGTTTAGGACAGGTACAAATGGGTTGAAAACCCAAAAGGTCAAATGGGTCAAAAATTCAAAAGCAGGCGGGTCAAAATTTCCGGTCAAGGCGAACAGAACCCGGAGTTGGACCCAATATCTCTCTCCCTATCTATCTTTACATGCTTTGAATTATTTGCCTTGTTTATTTGTCGTTAATTTTAAAGTTAGAAAATCCGAATCCCCGCAAATGCCGTAAATGTTTTTATCGACTTAAAATTAAAATAATTTTGCAAATGAAATAGCCTAAAGAATAAGTTAATATTTTACTCTCTAAATATTTCTCAAGTCAAGTTAAAACAATTTTTTTAGCCTAACTATGTTAGTTGCTGGAAAACCATTTTAAACGGATGTTTTAGGTGCCTAACACCTTCCTAAAACATTAATTTGAATCCCCGAACCCTTTAAATGTTTTCAAACATTTTTCTCTGTTAAGTTATTTGAAGACAAAAGTTTTCTTAATTTTTCTCAAAAATTAAGTGGCGACTCTAAAAGTCAAAAATTCTCGAAACAAAAATATTTTCGATAAAACAGAAATGGCGACTTCCTCTGGGGAGTAGGAGGATTCTAACCTTAAAACTAACTTTATTTGTCTATAATTGTTTATTTGTTTACTTTATCGCTTTATTAAACTGTTGAATTCATGGCATAACATTTTTTCCGTCAAAGGACGATTGTTTCATTTCCACTAAAGGACAATTATGCGGGTTCGCAATCGTTCATTAACCAAATGTTTTTTCGGGGCACCCTGACGAGTGTAGTTGGCTACTTGATAGTCAACGATCGTTAATTGTCCCAGTCCAAGTAGTCCGCTTGGGTTACACTTTCCACTCTAAATACATCCCACTCTTAGTTAAACTAAGATAGAGCGAAACCCAATCCCGAAAAATAGCGCATTGGCCTAAGACGACCCAACACCCAAGGAGTGTTGGGCCCATTAGAAAGACCACCTTGAGTCCAAAGAGCCCACGGCTCGATAGGGCGATCATATTTGTGTGTTCTGAAGGATGTATTGTGTGTTTAAATGTTTGTTGTATCATGGGGGGTGGCAATTAACTAGTTGTATGTTTTTGTAGATATCGAGTCAGTTCCTCCATTTCAACATGGTCACCAAGACGCCCGACATTCTCCGTGTATGGTGGGATAACGTCAAAGATTATCAAAAGAGAGAAATCTCGATTCACCTGGTCACTTACCTTCGGTAATAAACTTCAAGGTTTGGCCCATGTTTATCGAGGTTATCACTCGGTTTTGGGATGACAAAAGGATGGTGTTTCGATTTGGAGACGTCGAAATAACACTAACACTAGAGAAAATTAAAGATTGTATGGACTCTATTGGGACATGTGGTAAGAGAAAAAAGTATCCTGATCATCACAACCTTCTGTCAGATAGGCCAACTGTCGGAGAATTGAGAGACATATTGTTACTGGTAAGGGCTAACTGGTTGGACGCCCAGAGTATACCACTAATGAGATTCTTCGAAAGGTGGGGGCACGATAGCTATTTCGAGCAATTTCCAAACGAATTCCACGATCACAGTACTTGGAGGCAAACTCAAGCCATTGCATTCTCCGCATGCCTTTTAGGAACTATGGTGTTCCCTAAAGATGAAGGAAATGATATCGACACCCGGGTCGTGATGGTAGTGGACGCCATGTTCAGAGGGATAGGTAAGAAACAAGAAGAAAAGAAATACTGCAGTTTGGCCCCGGTCATTTTGGCCGACATTTATCGATCTTTGAGTTTGTGCAAGAATGGATTCCCGTTTTTCCAAGGTTGCAACATTCTACTTCAATAGTGGATGACTGAACATCTCTGCAAAAGGGACGGTGCCCGACCACAAGAGTTGTCCAAGCCAAGCCAGACGAGTCCCCTTGATAATTATGAATTCTACCTAAGCATCCGCCAATTGCCGATTCATACCACCAGGGGTACGTGGGGGAGGGTATTTTATAATTTGAGAGAAGGAGATATACAATGGATGTTACCGAACTTCAAGTCCAAGAGGATAGCAGCACAAGGGGCCAAACTTCCATTTTTAGTCCATCCCGGCATCAGAGGATTACGACCCTACAACCCAGCTAGGGTAATGCGGCAATTTGGTAGAACTCAAATCATACCCGTCCAAGGGGATGCTAGCTCTTTTATTGTCGATTACAGCGAGAGTGACAAAATACCTTTCGCCAAGATCATCCTCCAAGAGTGGGTCAGACGTGTCAACATAAAATGGGATATGGCTGAAAACAGATATGAAGCTAGGTATGTCGATGAATACAATACATGGTTGCAGAATGATCTGTGTGGTGTAGTGAACCCAACACCACGCGCAGGTCGAGAAATTGAAGACGTAAAAACAAGGCTTCAAATCCATGCATATCATTTTCAGCAAGAATGGGACCGAAGAGAGCAAGAATTTCAGCAAAGGGAGCAAGAGTTTCAGAAAAGGGAGCAGGAATTTCAGCAAAGGGAGCAAGAATTTCAGCAAAGGGAGCAAGCGTACCAGCTCCGAGAGTTAGAAAGTCAGAGGGTTTTGGCTGGGACGTCACAAGAATTAGCTGATACAAGGGCTTGTCTAATGCGTTTGGATGCGACCCTGGACGAGCAGATGAACACTCTACATGTCGTACCAACATCTTTCAAAGCTGCGTTCGCTGAGACGTACGTGTTCACAAGCAAGTGTATTATCCGCGAAGAGGTAAAGATAGCCAGAAGAGGAGCAGAGCCATAAACCTTCTAACTCCCCTGCGTGGGACTATTTTTTATCTGTATTCGCATTGTATCCCCCTCCCTGAAAATGTACCCCGTTTTGATTGAAGTTATGTAACGAACGTTACAATTTTAAGTAAAGTTATTTTGGGGGTGCAACATTACGTTTTAAATAATACAATACATCCTTCAGATTTGTTAGGCCTACCTTTGGCGAAAAAGGGTCACATGCATGATTAGGACGCGATATACGTGTTATTTAACTGCTTATGTGTTGTGTTGCTGTGAATGAGGATATCGGAAACCCACTCTTTTTCAGAAAATTCCAAAATAAACAATCAAGTCACTATTATAAAATGTCCGACCAAAATTTCCTGAGTCTCAAGTTTCTCACTCAAAATACACCTCCCATACCAAATTCTGAAGCGTTACTCTACTGTCTCAGGAAAAGCAAATCACTGATATGGATAAGGATAAGAGTATACAGATGAGGCTCACTGGAGAGGAGTTACAAAGAAAGATAGAAAAAATCACGCGAAAGATTCAAGAGGTTAGAGAGGAGGGGCTTAGGGTCGAAGTTGCCACGTCAGTCTACAAAGTTGCGACTGCGACACTGGACGAAGAATTGACGTCAAAAGAAAAGAGGAAGAAAAGTATTGAGGAAGAAAAAGAGGATCTAAGCCAGAAATTAGACATGCTTCGATTACAGATTCAAGAAAGAGAGGCAAGAGAAGCAGAGATAGATTCGGAAACCGCTAGTCTGTTGGCAAAAAATGTGTCACTAGATGAAGAGCTGAAAGCGGAAATGGCAGAATTCATCGCTATGAAAGAAAGGATGTCGGCATTAAGGAAGAAGAACAAGGCGTTCTACCATGACATGATAGACAAACTTCAGAAAATGCGCTGGAAATACTCTATCCGCGAGCAAGAGGCTAGTGGTGGTCCAGATGACACTCATCCTAGAGCGGTTGGCGAAGACGCTGATGAGGAAATCGTATACAAGCCTCCATTTCTAGGCCGTATGAAAGGAGGAGACATATGGATTACTCTTTCGGCCTACGAGCCAACACACCGTGTGGGAGCAAGGGTCATGAGTTGCGCCTTTTTATATGAGCATCTTGGATGGGGACCTGAGGAAGGGTCATTTTCATTTATTGAGCAAGGAAGCTATTCGAAAGTGTGTTCCTTCCACCCAAATTAACGAGGACACACTATAGAGGAATGTGTACGACTCAAAATTGAGGATTTGCCACCAGATCGACATTGGGGATATCCCGCACATGTGGGATAATAATACCGTTCTCACTTACGATCCGTCAGAGCCAATTGAGCGCACTCAGTTTGTTTGTCACTACTTCACTCCGTTCAAGGATTCTATGTTGCATATCTACATGGAATTGGTTAAGAATGGAGTCTTAGCCTCCTTTCACGATGATGACAGAGGTCTCGATCCTGTTTGGGGGAAGTCTTCAAACCTTGTGCTTATCATGATGCCATCGATTATAGTCTTCCAAGATGTCTTGCATTTTGCTATGACCTCGAATCCCTCGTCAACCTGGGAAAGATTCGAGTCGAGTTTGTTCCTCGTAACTGATGCAGCATACGAGAAGAAAATGACCAAGATGTAGTCGTTATTTTATCCTTAAAGCTTTATCGTCTTTCAATTTCTGTTGTAACCATCCTAAAGAAATGAATGAAAAATCAATGTTTAATTTTCTACTCGAACTACGTTGGGCCTGACTTCTCCTTGTGAGATACGTAGGCAGCCTTCCAAGGCCCGGTCCCTATCTTTGAAAATTTTCATTCTCCCTTCCCCCCCCTTTCATGTTACAAGAAAATGTGAAGATCGGATCAACGGACGTCAGAGAGCAACTGCAAGAAGACCTTAGCTCAACATGATTTAACCTTTCTGAGACAGTGTCAAATTAAAGAGCAAGCAAATTCCTGCTTGTAAAAAATCTGTTTCCGTCCTTACTCGTGGGTTGAAGATATTCCTCAAACATAGCAACTTTGTTTATCTGCTCTATGTGTGATATTATGTATTTGTATTCTGAGT
>CM040625.1:5444845-5475532 GCA_022817965.1 Solanum lycopersicoides
AAGGGAAAGAAATGGGTCGGGTTATCAGACGGGTTGGGGCGGTGGATTGGTTCGCTGGTTTTGCTGTTGTGAACTGAACTTTTTTGGGGTTTTATTGGCAAAAAAAAGGTCGGGTCAAGGGTATTGGAGGGAGGTCTGGGAATTGGAAGAGTGGCCTGAAATAATGGGCCTAAATTATTTATGGGATGGAGAATTGTTATCAATGGGCTACCAGAATTGGACTAGCTGGCCCATCTTTAAAGTGGGCAAGAAAAATGGACATAAGCATTGTAATTATGTTTCGATGGAAATTAAAAGGCTGACCCAATGAATTTTCTTTAAAGCACTAGGCTAAATATGAACGAGAAGAATTAAATATTTAATTAATTTACGAGTTTCCTAATTTTAACAAGATAAAATAGTTAACTCACTTGTAAACTAAGAAAATCAAAATGTAAGTACCAATTTAGACAAATTTAAATTAATAAAACGCTAAGTAAACCCAAAATCTTTTTGAGATGATTTTTGGGTATTTTATACAACAAATTAGCTATATAAGTATTATATATAATATATATATATATATATATATATATATATATATATGAAACTTAAAAATTATGAAAAATCGACTAACACTACATTAAAATGACTTCATAAATATTTTAAACTTTGTGAAGTCAAATAATTTAACTTGTTTGGAATTTGGGAAAGTCGATGATTAATTTATATCGTGGAGGTCCTAAATTGGGTGTCAACAACTGTCCCTCGTTTGACTTGGATTGATGAAAGAAATCCGAGGCAAATGAAATTGACAAATTCAATTTTGACCGACCACATCTTCATCTTTAAAAAAGGGGATTTTGGTACGGACTTTAGGAATTATGGCCGAACCCTGGAAATGGTTTTCCTACATATCTCAGGCTATATGAGAATTCAGGTCACTTGTAGTTCAATACGCTAGATTTAACGCACGATTTTGAATGAATTCAAAAGTCATCTCAACACTGAATTATGAGGGGATCAAAATGCTTGGGAGTAAGATTTAAGATCGAATGTTGGAATACAGCCGAGTTTCAACGTTGATCTCGCCTACATATCCTTAAACCTTTGGAATCAGGCTGCTTGTAGTTCAACTCGATAGATTGAGAAGGAAATCTATTATGCTAGATAACCTTCAGTTCTGGAAGAGCGACAATAGATTGAGTATGAAAAAAAGGCTTGTAACCTCTCAGTCATGAATGTGGTGCACTTCACACCCATAATTAAGAACTTACACGGACATAATTTGCAAAGCTCTTGGTGCATTGTCACTCAAATTGGAAACTTGCTTTCGGTAGACACCAAAATTTCCGGATGCGAGACCGAAAAAAAACCCACATGCCTTACGATAGGGGTGTGGTTTGATTGTGGTGGAAGTCACTCCTCTTCTCGCATCCTAAGAGTTTGACACTCCTCTTCGTACTATGTCCCAGTTCGCTGTTAAGAAAAAGTTCCACGTTGTGCTGCATCCTTTTTGATGTCTTCCGCACCTGTGGTTATGTTTTGGAGAATTCATCCTTTCGGATGCTCTCGATAAAGACTGAGATAAAACTCGTCAGCTTAAAAATGCAATTCAAATGGGAGATAGTGTCTTTTACTGTATCGACACTTAATTGTTCTCCTTCTTCATTTGACGTCAACTCGATCGGTTTGATGTAAAGCAAATAAAGCTTATGTCTTGTGTTTGCAATGTAATCTCCAATGTACTCTTCACTTGATGACAAAATAAATAAATGCTGAGGCAATGCTAATATTTCTTTTGATATCAATGTACTCTTCATGCTGATGTCAACATAAATGAAAGATGATACAGTGCTGATGCTTCTCTTGATGTCGATGTACTCTTCATGTCGTTTACTCTTATCATAAATAAAAGAGTGCAGTTGATGCCAATAAGTGAATATTCTTCTTGAAATGCACGACTTCTACTCTGGTAGTGCATGATTACTTGCGGGGTATGAATATATTCCCGTGATTCATAAATTTTGCGAGGGATGGAATCTTCTCGCGATGCATAAATTCCGCAAGGTATGACATTTCTTGCGATATATAAACTTTTGCGAGGGATGAAATCTTCTCGCGATTTATAAATTCAGCAAGGTATGAAATCTTCTTGCGATGTATACACTTTTGCGAGGGATGGAATCTTCTCGCGATGCATAAATTCTCGCGAGGGATGGAATCTTCTCGCGATGCATAAATTCCGCAAGGTATGAAACCTTCTTGTGATGTATAAACCTTTCGCGAGGGATGAAATCTTCTCGCGATGCCTGAATTTCGCAAGATATGAAATCTTCTTGCGATGTGTAAATTTCTGCAAGGCATGAAATCTTCTCGCGATGCATAAATATTAACTCGCAATGCATGATCTTCCGTGATGCATGATTATTAACTCGCGATGCATGATCTTCCGCGATGCATGAGTATTGACTCGCGATGCATGAATTTTTTGCGATGCATGAGTATTGACTCGCGATGCATGATCTTCTGCAGGGCATAAATATCCTCTTGTCATTAAATTTTGATGTCGTCCTTGGTACCAAATAAAAATAGTGCTTAAATCGAGCAACGTAGTGATCTTCTGGGTGCCTTCTGGATAATCATATCGTCTTAATTGACGATAATGGTAAAATGACTTCCAGATAGTATATCGTCTTGATTGGCAACAATATAAATGTCCCCTCCGGGTAATGTATCGTCTTGATCGGCAATAAAATAAATAACTCTTCCGGGTAATGTATAATATCATATATGACATTATAATGCAAATGACGACCTTTACGGAAACCGTAAACTCTTTCTTGAGATTTTTGCTTGATTCACCTTCGAATCTAGCTGGACGTTCCTTACAAATATCATGTTGTTGGAAATTGACTGAAATAAACAAATCATATTCCCATGTCTCCGGCATCAGCGATATAACATGATTCCTGCAATCCCGGAAAATTATTGATTTTGGGAGAGTTTCCTCCTCCCTTGACTTCTCCATATTTATCGATAGGAGGAATCTGCTGATATCAAAGCAAAGCTATAAACCTGCATCCACAGAAAAATTGTTAGTTTTTAAAAATGAATTGATCTGTGTCGATTCTTCAGTCGTCTGCTCCTTGTCCTGCTATCTCTGGTTGTTTTCCAGATCTCCCAACTCTTGATAGACAAGGCAAAGTATTTCATGCCAAAACAAATAAACATAAAAGGAAATTTTTTTAAGAAAATAAATTTTCGAGAAGTAATATTTTGAAAAGGGATCACTGCCAAGTGTCATGTCACGTTAATCTTAGCGAACTTCTTTGAGTCTGATGCTTGGTAATATATCTTATTATTCGATGGGGAGTATTCGAAACCATTTTAGACTTGGTGGACCCAAGTTGAAATTTTGAGGCCTCTCTCAAAATTTCTGTCTCAGTTACAAGTTATGGCTTATCTTCAATTGTCGGTAAGTAAATCATGGAATTTTTTAGGTCCTCTCGAAAATTATGTCCCAGTTGCAATTTTGAAGTATTTTCAGTCTTGGCTTGCTGAGGAAAAATCTTCTTCTTGAGAATTTTTGAGACCCTCTCAAAAATTCTGTCCCAGTTTTTATTGTACAGAGGAATAGAAATTTTACGGTAAATATGACCGAACACTTGTGGCGCCTACGTATCCCGTTGAGGCAGGAATCAGGTCAAACGTAGTTCCCCTCAAGGCTGGCAAAGATAAAAAAATTACAAAGAAAACCGACCGAGGCCGACATAGGCCGCCTACGTATCTTATTCTTGAGAATTTAGGTCGAACGTATTTCAAATACAAAGAAATATTTAAAAAGGATAAATGGGGTGACCGAGGCCGACATAGGCCGCCTACGTATCTCATTCTTGAGAATTCAGGTCAGACGTAATTCGTTACAAGAGGGATAAAATCTAAATAAAGCAAATACAAGCAAAATAGAACAAATACAAGCAAATGACAAAAATACAAACTGAAACTTTAAACATAGTATCTCTTGACGGCATCTGAGTTGATCGGTTTCGGCCATGCGGTGCCATCCATCTCCGACAGGACCAAAGCACCTCCAAATAATACTTTGCGAACCATGTACGACCCTTGCCAATTTGGTGTGAATTTTCCTTTGTACTCGTCTTGATGAGGAAAAATGCGCTTAAGTACCAACTGACCGATTTAAAAAATTCTCGCTCTCACTCTCTTGTGGAAAGCACGAATCATTCTCTGTCGATATAGTTGACCATGACAAACGGCAACCATTCTCTTCTCATCAATCAAAGTCAACTGATCAATTCTCTTGCTAACCCATTCAGCATTGCTCAACTCAGCTTCTTGGATAATTCTCAAAGACGGTATTTCGACTTCAGCAGGTATGACTGCTTATGTTCCATACACTAGCAAATACGGAGTAGCTCCAGTCGATGTTCTGACAGTCGTTCGATAACCCAACAAAGCATATGGCAGCATCTCATGCCAACCTCGGTGATTATCAATCATTTTCCTCAGAATCTTCTTGATATTCTTATTAGCGGCCTCTACAGCTCCATTCATTTGAGGACGATAAGCGGTTGAGTTTCGGTGAGTAATCTTAAATTGTTCACAAATATCTCTCATCAAGTGACTATTGAGATTTGTACCGTTATCAGTAATGATGGATTCTGGCACTCCAAATCTGCATATTAGATTGTTGCGAACAAAATCAGCTACAACTTTCTTGGTGACCGACTTGTAAGAAGCTGCTTCCACCCACTTGGTGAAGTAATCAATGGCGACCAAAATAAATCTGTGTCCATTAGAAGCGGCTGGCTCTATCGGACCGATGACATCCATGCTCCAAGCTACAAACGGCCAAGGTGAACTCATAGCATTAAGTTTGTGAGGCGGCACTCGGATCAAATCACCGTGCACTTGACATTTATGACACTTCTGCACAAACTTGCAACAATCATTCTCCATAGTCATACAGAAATAACCGGCTCGAAGGATTGTTCGTGCCAAAGTGAGCCCATTCATATGCGTTTCACAAACTCCAGCATGTATTTGTTCAATAAGCTTTGCAGCTTCGACAGCATCGACACATCTGAGAAGACCCAAATCTGGAGTCCTCCTATAAAGGACTTCTCCACTTAGAAAGAAATTGAGATCCATACGGCGTATCGACTTCTTTTGGTTGGATGTTGCATCTTCAGGATAATTTCCAGACTCCAAACATTTCTTTATATCAAAATACCATGGCAAACCGTCTGGTTCTGCTTCAACATGTAAACAATGGACTGGATGTTCTTTCAACTCAATATCCAAAGGATCAATATAATCAGTATCTGGATGTTTGATCATTGACGCAATGGTGGCAAGAGCATCGGCCAACTCATTCTATATTCTGGGAGTATGTCTGAACTCGATCTTGCGAAATCTCTTGCACAACTTTTGTACATACTGTACGTACGGTATAATCTTTGGGTTCTTCACGGCCCATTCCTCTTGAACTTGATGAATCAAAAGATCTCAATCTCCAATAACTAACAACTCATAGACATTCATATCTATGGCCATTTTCAAACCAAGAATACAAGCTTCGTATTCAGCCATGTTGTTCGTGCAATTAAATCGGAGCTTGGCCGCCATGGGATAGTGCTGACCATATTCTGACACTAGAACCACTCCGATGCCTTTCCCTTGATGATTTGCCGCTCCATCAAAGAATAATCTCCAACCAGGATATGCTTCAGAAATATCTTCACCCACAAATGACACTTCTTCATCGTGAAAATAAGTCTTAAGCGGCTCATACTTTTCATCAACAGGATTTTCTGCAAGATGATCAGCCAAGGCCTGTGCTTTTATTGCCTTCTGAGTCAAATACACAATATCAAATTCACTCAACAGCATTTGCCATTTAGCTAACTTTACTGTTGGCATCGCCTTCTGGAAAATATACTTCAACGGGTCCATTCTGGAAATGAGATATGTAGTATAAAAAGACAAGTAATGCCTCAACTTCTGAGCAAGCCAATTCAAAGAACAACATGTTCTCTCCAACAGAGTGTAACGAGACTTATATGGAGTAAACTTCTTGCTTATGTAATAGATAGCTCTTTCCTTCTTCCATGTCTCGTCGTGTTGACCGAGTACGCATCCGAATGCACTATCTGATACGGAAAAATATAGCAACAAAGGACTCTCTTCTCGCGGAGGAACCAATACTGGCGGAATTGACAAATAGTTCTTGATAGCATCAAAAGCAGTCTGACACTCTTCAGTCCACTTCGTCGGAGCGTCTTTCTTCAACAGCTTGAAGATAGGCTCACACATCACGGTTGATTGATCTATGAATCGACTGATGTAGTTCAACCTCCCTAAGAAAATCATCACCTCTTTTCTCATCTTCGGTGGAGGTAATTCTTGAATCGCTTTAATCTTTAAGGGATCGACCTCAATACCTCTTCTTCTAACTATAAATCCCAACAACTTGCCGGCTGGCACCTCAAAAGCACTTTTGGCGGGATTTAACTTCAAGTTGTAACGACGCAAACGATCAAAGAACTTCTTCAAATGCATCAAGTGGTCCGAACTCTCGCGGGACTTGATTATGACGTCATCCACATATACCTCAATCTTCTTATGAATCATGTCATGAAATATGGTCGTCATAGCCCTCATATAGGTAGCACCAGCATTTTTGAGGCCAAATGGCATCACCCTGTAATGATATACACCCCAGGGTGTAATAAAAGCTGTCTTTTCTGCGTCTTCCTCATCCATTAGAATCTGATGATAACCTGCGTAACAATCCACAAACGACTGCATTTCATGCTTAGCACAATTATCGATCACAATATGAATGTTCGGCAATGGAAAATTATCTTTAGGACTAGCTTTGTTGACATCCCTGTAATCGACACAAATTCTGATCTTTCCATCTTTTTTGGCGATCGGAACAACATTTGCCAACCAAGTCGAGTATTGTGTCACTTCCACTAATTGAGACTCGATCTGCTTGGTGATCTCTTCTTTGATCTTTAAACTCAACTCAGGCTTGAATTTCCGAATTTTTTGCTTCACCGGATCGAACCCTGGATTAATCGACAGTTTATGAGATACAACATCGGTACTCAACCCTTGCATGTCGCCGACTTCCCAGACGAACACATCAATGTATTCAGTGAGTAAGTGTATCAGATCCTTCTTCTGAGTTTCATTCAAGTGAACGCTGATTTTGGCCTCTTTAACGCACTCTTGGTCTCCCAGATTTACAGTCTCAGTTTCCTCTAAATTCGGCTTGTGCTGATTTTCAAACTGCAAAAATTCTTCAGCAACATATTCTGGTACCTCATTTTCCCCTTCGTATTCATCAACCTCGTCACCACCTGCCTCACTTTGTTCGTTCAGCTCATGACATGACACGACATTGGCAGGTTTAAAACTTATATTACTGAAACCATAAATAGACAAAGTTAGACAAGTAAAAATATAGCAAATAAGTAAATAAACCAAATTTAAGTAAAAGAGGCTTTCATTCAAAAGGGAAATAATGCAAACTTTGGCTATGGCAAGGGCCATGTTGCCTTTTTCAAACATCACGAGGGAAATTTAAAATGCACGCAATTAAGAAAATACAAAATGGTGGGTCTCGGGCCTCTTCTGGACTACCACCGATTTAAATATGCATGAAATAGTGCCCTTCTACCAAGGAGTTTGGGGAATCAGAATCGGCGTGGAGGTCCAATTCTGCAACATCTCTCCAGGCTCAGCATCATGGAATCCTGTCAGCTCGACCTCGTCCTCAATGACAGCGTCAATCTCTTCGAAAAGGCCACAGATTCCTTCCCCAAGGTCCTCCTCCTCGGCATGCTCACGAACTGGAAAGGATTGATATAGATTAGGGATTGGCTTGGCCAATGCTCGATCCTTCTTCTTCTTCATCTTCTCATCGTCATCTGTGGGGACATACCCTAACCCATATTTTGCCCCCTTGGCAGGAACTTGAATGGGCTCAAAATTTCCTTGGGAATTCCTTCCCAACCCAAAACCTGGTTCAAAACCACTTTGCAACATCACAGTGGCAATCATTTTATACACAGAAGGCATGAGAGGCTGCGGGGCCAAGTCTTCACCGGTGACATTTACCAACTCCACCGTGTAAAAATCAGTGCCTCGAGACACTTCATCGATAATAGGCGCTTGTCTGACAGACTGACTACCTTTGCCCTGGATGACCAGCTCTTCATTCTTCCAGATGAGTTTCATCATTTGATGCAGGGTGGAAGGCACAGCTCCAGCCATGTGAATAAAAGGCCTTCCCAGAAGAAGGTTGTAGCTGGTGTCAATATCTAGAACTTGAAACTGCGTACTGAACTCAGCTGGGCCCAGTTGGACAACAATATTCACAGCTCCCAAAGTATCTCTCTGGACCCCATCGAAGGCCCTCACGTTGACTTGATTTTGCTCAAGTTTCCCCAAGTCAAACTTCAACTGCCTCAACGTCGTCAATGGTCAAATGTTAAGACCAGATCCATCATCCACTAAGACTCGATTGATAACCTTTTCACGACAAACAACAGTGATATGCAACGCCTTGTTATGAGACTTCCCCTCAAAGGGCAACTCGTCGTCACAGAAGCTGATGCGATGTCCTCGAATAACCTGTTGGATCATGGCGGCCACATTATCGCTGCATGTGACCGCGGGCACATATGTATCATCGAGTGCCTTCATCAAAGCTTGCCTATGTGATTGAGAACTCATCAACAGGGCCCAAACAGAAATCTGGGTAGCAGTCTTCTCCAAATGTTTGACGATAGAATAATCCTTCGACTGCATTCTCCTCCAAAACTCATCCGCTTCTCCTTCACTTATCTGACTTTTAGCATGATCCTTCTTTTGACCTCCGAGAGGAAGCTCCTCAGGAGTATAACATCTTCCGGATCGTGTCATACCTTGTGCAGCTGCGGTTTCTATCACGAACTTCGGCTTGATAAGACTTTTTGATGGCACCAAGGCAACAACCTTTGCAGGTGTCAATATAACGAACTCTTTTTTCTCTTTGATAGTTAATGAAGCCACAGACCTTTCCAACTCGTCAGGTACAATTAGAGTTATCACCTTTGTCACACACCAATCGTCGTTTGTCTCTATCATATTCACATTGCCACCTCCATGATTCGGCAACGAGTTGGTGTTGACATTCGGTGCCGATGGTTGGAGAGAGACTACCTCTTGGTCAATTAAATCCTGAATTTTGTGCTTGAGGTTGATACAATCCTCAGTATCATGCCCAACACTGTTAGAATGATAAGCACATCTCTGGTCAGATCTGTAGAATCTTGAATTGACATCCATGGGTTTGGGCCCCACAGGGTAGATGTGTCTGGCCGCAACCAGTCGTTCGTACAACTTTGTTCGGCTTTATGCGAGCGCGGTGAAGTTCCTCGAAGGCTTCTTTTCGAACCTAGGTCGAGACGGACCATAATTTCCTTGAGAAGGAGGCACCTGTTGGTAACTTTGGTTATTTGGACGAGTAGCTTGATTTCTGGGATATGGATTTGTTTGGTAGTTTGGCAATGGAGCTTGGTAATTCGGGTGGGGATTTTGATATGGTGGAGCTTGGACTTGATAAACAGGAAGGGGTGATATGTAGCTCGACTGCACGTTAGCACAGCTGGGAGTGACACCAGGATAATGAGGAGATGGAGTTTGGTAGAGTGGAGGGTGATTTGGATAAATGGGAGATGGATTTTGGTAATTTGGGGGTGGACTTTGGTATAGTGGAGCTTGGACATTCGGACTAGTGGGGGTAGCATTTTGATAAAATAGAGGATTATCGGGATGACTAGCTTGCATGTAGCGATCTTGATAGGAATTTTGGGAAGGTCGAGGACGACCACGGGAATATGATGAGCTTCTGGGGGTTTTCTTCCCTCATATGAAACAACAACAATTTCTTCTCTCTTCTTCTTTAACAACGCTGAAGATCCAGGTGATGCGGCTACACGGGCTATCTTCCACGTTTTCAAACCGTCTTCAATAGTCTTACCGATCTTGACTATTTCAGCACATTTTGCTCCAACGAGCAACATAATTCTGTCATAATATTCAGGTTCTTGCACCCGCACAAACACTTCAACGATTTCTTTTTCAGACTTGGGCGGCCTCACCCTCGCCGCTTCTTTCCTCAACCTATAGGCAAATTCTCTGTAGCTCTCAGTAGACTTCTGCTTCATCTTCTCCAAAGAGTAACGATCAAGAACGATTTCTACATTATAAGCAAATCGCTCGATGAAGTTCTTTGCCAGAGCATTCCAGCTGGGCTATTTTCGGGTTTCATGGGAGGTGCACCACTCCAAAGCCTCCCCGCACAAACTTCGACTGAAAATCCGCATCAGCAAAGCTTCGTCCCTTCCAACTCCCACGAGCTTGTCACAGTAGGCTCTCAGATGAGCCATAGGGTTACCTACTCCTCCGAAGGTATCAAACTTCGGAAACTTGAACCCTTCTAGAAGGTCCAAACTCGGGTGAATGCACAAATCTTCATAGTTAAGTCCGATAGCATCGGGGACGCATTGAAGCTCTTTCATAGCCTTCTTGATCCCCTCTTTTATGTCTACTTTTGCTTCTTCCTTCGCCCTCCACTCTCTTTCATGTTCCTCATAGTAGTCCAACTCAGAACGGTGCACGTCGTGCTCAGCATGGATAGGGATTTGGAAAGTGGTTCTTTTAGGCAAGGGTGGAGCTATGGAAGGATTCTGGGCATTTTGAGCAGCTTGGTAATTTTGGGGGTAAGTCTGAGGATTGGTGTTCTGATTTAAATGATGGTGGGGTGCCTAAGGATTAGAAGTGTTCTGATTCAGATTTTGACTTTGGTTTTGCAGTGGGGGAGCAAATTGAGGTTGAGTATTTTGAAGATGAGAGGGCATTTGGGGGTGGTTGTTTTGAGGAGGAGGTGGAGTTTGATAAGAGGCTGAAGCATACTGCGGATTTTGGATAGTTGGGTCTATAGTAGGGGGATTCGGAGCGAGCGGCACGCCTTGAGCTGGATCCACATTTGAGGAAGGAAAGTAGATAGGAGACCTTCCCTCTGTAGCATTAATAGCAAAACCCGGCGGAGGCAGATCCTGTCTCCTTTGCATTTCCATTCTCATTTCTGCAATTTGTTGCATCAACTGCAGAATCAACTCGTTTATGTCCGCTATGGTGGGTTGAGCCACCACAACATTAGTAAGACCTAATTCCTCGCTATTATCTCCCATAATCATCTTTTTTTTGTCAGAATTTTGCCTTGGGAAGGAATCTGCGGGACCTTTTGATCTGGTGAAGTAAGGATGATCTGCAAGCTTAATCAACACAGATCAGTTCAAAATACCTGAGGAGAAAAACAACTCAAAGGCAGATTTGTCAGTTTGGACTCAGAATACAAAATACATAATATCACACATAGAGCAGATAAACACAAGTTGCTATGTTTGAGGAATATCTTCAACCCACGAGTAAGGACGGAAACAGATTTTTTACAAGCAGGAATTTGCTTGCTCTTTAATTTGACACTGTCTCAGAAAGGTTAAATCATGTTGAGCTAAGGTCTTCTTGCAGTTGCTCTCTGACGTCCGTTGATCCGATCTTCACATTTTCTTGTAACATGAAAGGGGGGGGAAGGGAGAATGAAAATTTTCAAAGATAGGGACCGGGCCTTGGAAGGCTGCCTACGTATCTCACAAGGAGAAGTCAGGCCCAACGTAGTTCGAGTAGAAAATTAAACATTGATTTTTCATTCATTTCTTTAGGATGGTTACAACAGAAATTGAAAGACGATAAAGCTTTAAGGATAAAATAACGACTACATCTCGGTCATTTTCTTCTCGTATGCTGCATCAGTTACGAGGAACAAACTCGACTCGAATCTTTCCCAGGTTGACGAGGGATTCGAGGTCATAGCAAAATGCAAGACATCTTGGAAGGCTATAATCGATGGCATCATGATAAGCACAAGGTTTGAAGACTTCCCCCAAACAGGATCGAGACCTCTGTCATCATCGTGAAAGGAGGCTAAGACTCCATTCTTAACCAATTCCATGTAGATATGCAACATAGAATCCTTGAACGGAGTGAAGTAGTGACAAACAAACTGAGTGCGCTCAATTGGCTCTGACGGATCGTAAGTGAGAACGGTATTATTATCCCACATGTGCGGGATATCCCCAATGTCGATCTGGTGGCAAATCCTCAATTTTGAGTCGTACACATTCCTCTATAGTGTGTCCTCGTTAATTTGGGTGGAAGGCACACACTTTCGAATAGCTTCCTTGCTCAATAAATGAAAATGACCCTTCCTCAGGTCCCCATCCAAGATGCTCATATAAAAAGGCGCAACTCATGACCCTTGCTCCCACACGGTGTGTTGGCTCGTAGGCCGAAAGAGTAATCCATATGTCTCCTCCTTTCATACGGCCTAGAAATGGAGGCTTGTATACGATTTCCTCATCAGCGTCTTCGCCAACCGCTCTAGGATGAGTGTCATCTGGACCACCACTAGCCTCTTGCTAGCGGATAGAGTATTTCCAGCGCATTTTCTAAAGTTTGTCTATCATGTCATGGTAGAACGCCTTGTTCTTCTTCCTTAATGCCGACATCCTTTCTTTCGTAGCGATGAATTCTGCCATTTCCGCTTTCAGCTCTTCATCTAGTGACACATTTTTTGCCAACAGACTAGCGGTTTCCGAATCTATCTCTGCTTCTCTTGCCTCTCTTTCTTGAATCTGTAATCGAAGCATGTCTAATTTCTGGCTTAGATCCTCTTTTTCTTCCTCAATACTTTTCTTCCTCTTTTCTTTTGACGTTAATTCTTCGTCCAGTGTCGCAGTCGCAGCTTTGTAGACTGACGTGGCAACTTCGACCCTAAGCCCCTCCTCTCTGACCTCTTGAATCTTTCGCGTGATTTTTTCTATCTTTCTTTGTAACTCCTCTCCAGTGAGCCTCATCTGTATACTCTTATCCTTATCCATATCAGTGATTTGCTTTTCCTGAGACAGTAGAGTAACGCTTCAGAATTTGGTATGGGAGGTGTATTTTGAGTGAGAAACTTGAGACTCAGGAAATTTTGGTCGGACATTTTATAATAGTGACTTGATTGTTTATTTTGGAATTTTCTTAAAAAGAGTGGGTTTTCGATATCCTCATTCACAGCAACACAACACATAAGCAGTTAAATAACACGTATATCGCGTCCTAATCATGCATGTGACCCTTTTTCGCCAAAGGTAGGCCTAACAAATCTGAAGGATGTATTGTATTATTTAAAACGTAATGTTGCACCCCCCAAAATAAACTTTACTTAAAATTGTAACGTTCGTTACATAATTTCAATCAAAACGGGGTACATTTTCAGGGAGGGGGATACAATGCGAATACAGATAAAAAATAGTCCCACGCAGGGGAGTTAGAAGGTTTATGGCTCTGCTCTTCTTCTGGCTATCTTTACCTCTTCGCGGATAATACACTTGCTTGTGAACACGTACGTCTCAGCGAACGCAGCTTTGGAAGATGTTGGTACGACATGTAGAGTGTTCATCTGCTCGTCCAGGGTCGCATCCAAACGCATTAGACAAGCCCTTGTATCAGCTAATTCTTGTGACGTCCCAGCCAAAACCCTCTGACTTTCTAACTCTCGGAGCTGGTACTCTTGCTCCCTTTGCTGAAATTCTTGCTCCCTTTGCTGAAATTCCTGCTCCCTTTTCTGAAACTCTTGCTCCCTTTGCTGAAATTCTTGCTCTCTTCGGTCCCATTCTTGCTGAAAATGATATGCATGGATTTGAAGCCTTGTTTTTACGTCTTCAATTTCTCGACCTGCGCGTGGTGTTGGGTTCACTACACCACACAGATCATTCTGCAACCATGTCTTGTATTCATCGACATACCTAGCTTCATATCTGTTTTCAGCCATATCCCATTTTATGTTGACACGTCCGACCCACTCTTGGAGGATGATCTTGGCGAAAGGTATTTTGCCACTCTCGCTGTAATCGACAATAAAAGAGCTAGCATCCCCTTGGACGGGTATGATTTGAGTTCTACCAAATTGCCGCATTACCCTAGCTGGGTTGTAGGGCCGTAATCCTCTGATGCCGGGATGGACTAAAAATGGAAGTTTGGCCCCTTGTGCTGCTATCCTCTTGTACTTAAAGTTCGGTAACATCCATTGTATATCTCCTTCTCTCAAATTATAAAATACCCTCCCCCACGTACCCCTGGTGGTATGAATCGGCAATTGGCGGATGCTTAGGTAGAATTCATAATTATCAAGGGGACTCGTCTGGCTTGGCTTGGCCAACTCTTGTGGTCGGGCACCGTCCCTTTTGCAGAGATGTTCAGTCATCCACTATTGAAGTAGAATGTTGCAACCTTGGAAAAACGGGAATCCATTCTTGCACAAACTCAAAGATCGATAAATGTCGGCCAAAATGACCGGGGCCAAACTGCAGTATTTCTTTTCTTCTTGTTTCTTACCTATCCCTCTGAACATGGCGTCCACTACCATCACGACCCGGGTGTCGATATCATTTCCTTCATCTTTAGGGAACACCATAGTTCCTAAAAGGCATGCGGAGAATGCAATGGCTTGAGTTTGCCTCCAAGTACTGTGATCGTGGAATTCGTTTGGAAATTGCTCGAAATAGCTATCGTGCCCCCACCTTTCGAAGAATCTCATTAGTGGTATACTCTGGGCGTCCAACCAGTTAGCCCTTACCAGTAACAATATGTCTCTCAATTCTCCGACAGTTGGCCTATCTGACAGAAGGTTGTGATGATCAGGATACTTTTTTCTCTTACCACATGTCCCAATAGAGTCCATACAATCTTTAATTTTCTCTAGTGTTAGTGTTATTTCGACGTCTCCAAATCGAAACACCATCCTTTTGTCATCCCAAAACCGAGTGATAACCTCGATAAACATGGGCCAAACCTTGAAGTTTATTACCGAAGGTAAGTGACCCAGGTGAATCGAGATTTCTCTCTTTTGATAATCTTTGACGTTATCCCACCATACACGGAGAATGTCGGGCGTCTTGGTGACCATGTTGAAATGGAGGAACTGACTCGATATCTACAAAAACATACAACTAGTTAATTGCCACCCCCCATGATACAACAAACATTTAAACACACAATACATCCTTCAGAACACACAAATATGATCGCCCTATCGAGCCGTGGGCTCTTTGGACTCAAGGTGGTCTTTCTAATGGGCCCAACACTCCTTGGGTGTTGGGTCGTCTTAGGCCAATGTAAAGAGAGATAGGGAGAGAGATATTGGGTCCAACTCCGAGTTCTGTTCGCCTTGACCGGAAATTTGGACCCGCGTGCTTTTGAGTTTTTGACCCATTTGACCTTTTGGATTTTCAACCCATTTGTACCTGTCCTACACTAAGCAAATAATTAATACCAAATAAATACAGGAAATGATAAAAAAAACTAGGGCTTATGCCCAAAATAAATACAATACGATAAAAAATATTGGGTTAATTGTCCCAATCTCTTCAACTCTTCCGACTTGCTCCGATTTTTTACTCCAAAATCCGCTCATCATCTTTATGGGTTGACTCGAAAAGAGGAATTATGAGTCTTAATGACTCTCTCGAAGATGCAAGGGGTGAGCGAATTCTAAGCGAACCCGGATCGTTTTTACATGCGGCAAAACGAATGAGATACATAAGTAAACCCATGATAATTCATAAGAAAGGAAGAAAAATGAATAGATGAATAAATGAATAAAAATAGATCAATAAGACATCTTTAGTACAATATTTCACGAAGAGAGAGAAAGCAACGACATGCCAAACAATACGACTCGCTTGTCTACTGTTGACCTCACATTTGAAAAAAATGACACAATATTCCTTCTTCGAATAAATCAGATAGTACTTCAATCTCACATAAAGTAAAATTTGATTAATATAATCTACCTAACATGAATTCAAGCTCTGTAACAAAAAAAATGTTATCACTTCATCTCCCTTAAATAAGATAAAAAAAAACTTGCTAGGGACCAATTCGACAAAAAAACAAATCACGAGTTCATTTTAACATAGAGGGCAAAATATTCATCTATTTGATAGAGAGACTTTACGATAACATCAAGACTTGGAATTCCAAACTTGTATGAGTAAACATAAGCTTAACACCAAGAAATGAATTAAAACTTATACTCACCAGATTTTAAATATATAAAAAAAATATAAAAAAAATAATAAACAAATAGAACATTGAACTACATGAATAAACGAACAGATATATTAAGGAGACTTGAAGAATTATCAATGCTTTAATCTCTCACTGCCAGACAAACATGCTATATAAATTGAATTTAAGACTCCTACACCTAAAAGAGATCAAGATGAGAAAATGACCGCTTATCCGACTGATCAATGATAAGATGAAACGAGCTCAAACCAATAAAAGAAAGGCGACGAAACTATAATCCCGTGGTTAAACCCTATTCTTGGATCAAATTCTGGTAACTAGACTTTAACATGGATTCTAACAGTGCCCAGATAGTATGTTGATCCGGGAGAAAGGGAAATAAAGTCTATATCTTAATGACGACTTGACAAAGCAACCAAGTAAAAAGGGGCAGTATCAAGTGCAACGTATGACCTTAACACCCTACACACGAACTAAACGGAGACTGTTACTATTTAAGAGTAGAACTTGGAAAAGAGGAGCAAAACAGAGACCAAGATAGATAACTAAAAGACAGCCATTTTATATAATAAAATCTAAACCGACATGCTCCAAACATAGACTCGCACAACAGATCCAAAAGAAAATGGCAAAGTGAAGATTTCCCGCTAATAATCTGCGGATTTTTGAAACTTTAGATGAATACCACACAGTGAAAGACTAAAATGCACCCATTATATTTGAATAATATCAATTTAACAGTGACTAACAACAAATCCAACACAAAATGGAAACCTTCAGGAAACATGATATCGCACCCCCAAAAAAAAAAGAAAAAAAAAGAAAAATAAGAGGCGAAGAGAATACTACAGAGGAGAGACATTACCTTCTTTGTGAAGCGAACTAAGACAACGAACGAGTGGGAGACGTCTGTCTTCCACCACAACAACAACTTGAGTACCAACTATCGACTAGAGACACAATCAAAAACTTTAGACCTCAAAGCGTTGTAACTATTGTTTTCTCCTCTTCACAGTGTGTTCACGTATCGAACGTATCTTTTCCTCAACTCTCTCAGTGTTCTTTGCTCAAGTAAAATTCTAAACTCTTTAAATTTGAGATTTTTTTCCCTAAGGCCTCCTCTCTTGAATATCACTAAACCATCTCGCAACTATTTGCTTCCACTGTTTTCTCAATTTTTCCTCTTCTCTCGATATTTCCTATATATATATATTTCCCACAGTCGTATTCAAAGAGAAAAACAAAAAACAAAAAACAAAACCCCTCAACAAAAGCAGGAAACGACCTTATATAGGGGAAAGAAATTAAGGCTTTCTTTAGGGAAATCAGGCCAAAAACCCAACACTCCAGGCCCACCAGACTCGGAATTCAAATCAGAACCAAGGAATATGCCATCACGATTCTTTAGGGTTTGGATTGATTTCTCCGTCCTTGGATCCACGCGGCGTCATCTCAAGGCGAGCAAGGACGAACAAGGACAAGCAAGGCTCAGGCTTTGCTGCTCTCTCTTTGGCGAACTTGTACGAAACAAAAGGGAAAGGCGAAAGGGATGACGCAATTCTCGCCGCGTCTAGCTCAAGACGAGAAAACTGGGTCTAATCTACTCCGCACGTGAAAGAGATAAAGATTGGCAGGAGTCGGCTTGGTTTGCTGGGGTACGAAGCTTTTCTGGGTTTCTCTAGCGTGAAAGGATAAAGGGGAAAGAAATGGGTCGGGTTATCAGACGGGTTGGGGCGGTGGATTGGTTCGCTGGTTTTGCTGTTGTTGAACTGATTTTTTGGGGTTTTTATTGGGCAAAAAAAAGGTCGGATCAAGGGTATTGGAGGGAGGTCTGGGAATTGGAAGAGTGGGCCTGAAATAATGGGCTAAATTATTTATGGGATGGAGAATTTGTTTATCAATGGGCCACCAGAATTGGACTAGCTGGCCCATCTTTAAAGTGGGGCAAGAAAAATGGACATAAGCATTGTAATTATGTTCCGATGGAAATTAAAAGGCTGACCCAATGAATTTTCTTTAAAGCACTAGGCTAAAATATGAACGAGAAGAATTAAATATTTAATTAATTTACGAGTTTCCTAATTTTAACAAGATAAAATAGTTAACTCACTTGTAAACTAAGAAAATCAAAATGTAAGTACCAATTTAGACAAATTTAAATTAATAAAACGCTAAGTAAACCCAAAATCTTTTTGAGATGATTTTTGGGTATTTTATACAACAAATTAGCTATATAAGAACATATATATATATATATATATATATATATATATATATATATATATATATATATATATATATGAAACTTAAAAATTATGAAAAATCGACTAACACTACTTTAAAATGACTTCATAATTTAAACTTTGTGAAGTCAAATAATTTAACTTGTTTGAAATTTGGAAAACTCGATGATTAATTTATATCGTGGAGGTCCTAAATTGGTTGTCAACAATAATGATGAAATATGCCATTGATAATAGATTTCAGTGGAAGGCAGAAAGATCAAGTGAAGTAAGGTATTTGTATTTATATCGATTTTATCATTTGTTATTATAGTAATTATTCCATATAATATCATGTTTTAATGTGTTTTGTTTATTTTCTTTTATAAATCAAGCAGTTATACACTTGTTTGTGTATCTGAAAATTGTGGATGGATAATGAAGGCTTCCAACATCAATAAATCGGGAATGTTTAGAATTAGAAAGTTTGTAGATGAGCATACATGTCCATTAAAAGATAAGGTATAGTCAGAAACAAGCAACACGCAGTCTTGTTGGAGGTATAATAAAGACCAAGCTAGTTGATTATAAAAAAAAGTTGACACCGAAAGACATACAAGTTGATGTTAGACTCGAACTCGGCGTAGATGTATCCTACTCTGTGGCATGGAAGGCTAAGGAAAAGACAATAAATACATTAAGGGGGACACAATCTGATTCATATAGTAAATTGCCCAGTTATTTATATCTATTGGACACCACTTATCCTCGATCACATATAAGAATGAAGAAGACGGATGAAAATCAATTTCTATATGTCTTTATATCTTTGTTTCCTTTCATAAAAGGTTTTGAAAGTTGTAGGCCAATAGTTGTAGTAGACGGCAACCATCTCAGGGGGACTTATAATGACACATTTGTGTCTGCAAGCACTCTGGATGGAGCAGATAACTATTACATATTTATATTTTCATAAGGAAAAACGCATTGTATTATATTATTAAAAAATATATTTGTTGTATTTGCCGATGTGTATCATAATATTTGCATTGTATCTATTCAGGAAATATATTGCCGCTAGCATACGATATATATGAGTTCGTGTATTTTGTTAGTTTGGTCTATCACAACAATAATAATAATTTTTTGGTTCTTACAAAAATCACGTAGCTTCTGCCATTTTTTGAAAAATAAAAAGTAAATTGTGGAGCGTCTAGCTTCTTAATTCCACTTAAAAGAATGGAATTTTTTTTTAAATGTCAATATTTTATTATTTAATAGGCTATATTGTCAACAGTTTCAATATTTAGTGATAATGTTAAAATTTTACCTTATTATGTATATTAATTATATTTTAATTATTTTGTTTAGTTAAAAAGAATGCAGAATTTATATAACAAACATGAGCTATTTAGGGAAGAGAAAATTTATAAAAAGTAACAGATGTTTAAAACTCTCAACATCAGTTACAACATATTTAAAAATAGAACGATAAATCTATCTATTATTCATGATGTTCATCAATTACAAAAAAATTCTTGCGAGGTTTATGTTTTGGAAAATAAAGTGGGTAAAAGCTTTTTAAAAAATAAACACGATAGAAAAGTCAAAAGTCAGGTATTTTTTAGTTAATTAATCCTATATGTTTTTATTTGATTGTGATTTGATGCGATTTTGTTTGTATAATTAGTAATCATATGTATTTGCGTTTTGAATTTTTATGTATTTTGATCAATGCAATTATCATTATATTTTCTGTGTTTGTTGACATTTTTTTTTCAAATTCAAATATACTGATTTAATGTAAAAATAAAGAGTATTCTGATTTGAATTTGTTTTGTAACTTTTGTATAAATATTGTATATCCAACAGAATACGTATGTGATGCATCAAATGTTTAGACAACGAATCATGTTCGAATCATATATTCAAATTACTATTGTAACTTTATTGTTTTGTATTCTTGATACAAATTAATGGTAACGTCTCGATTTTTGTATCTAATATTGACTTTGTGTATTGCTTTTTTTTTTTACTACAAAGCATATTTGGGGAGCATTAGTTTTATAATTATGCATTCTGGACATTGGACTGAAGATAATTGCTATGTTGATTACACAATTGAGGCAATTATAATTATAGAATATGCATCGTTTAAAGATTTAGTTGATGAAGTTACTAAGAAGATTGGGGTAGATTTGAGGTATAACAGATTGAAGCTTAAGTATAAAATAGAAGATAGCATTGCACCTTTGGAGATACACAACGAGATGGGTATGAGAGTATATGTGTCATTGAAGAAAGAAGCTCGGGAATTCGCAAAGTACCCCATTTGTGTAACTGTATTTGTGAACGATCGTGATATAAATAGTAGAAATCTGTATGAAGAAGATATTGGCATGTGTAGTATAAATGGAGGAAGTACTACTGATAACCAAACATTAGTTATTAGTGCATCATTAGTCAGTACTGAGTTAAGTAACTCTAATATATGCAATACGAATCATAAAGAAGTCATTGAGGATCAAGTTTATAAGAATAAACGTACTTTGAAAGCTGTCGAAAATATTTTGGTTTCGAGAATTTTTTACTTTTAGAGTCGCCACTTAATTTTTGAGAAAAATTAAGAAAACTTTTGTCTTCAAATAACTTAACAGAGAAAATTATTTGAAAATATTTAAAGGGTTCGGGGATTGAAACTAATATTTTAGAAAGGTGTTAGGCACCTAAAACATCCGTTTAAAATGGTTTTCCAGCAACTAACATAGTTTGGCTAAAAAAATTGTTTTAACTTGACTTGAGAAATATTTAGAGAGTAAAATATTAACTTATTCTTTAGGTTATTTCATTTGCAAAATTATTTTAATTTTAAGTCGATAAAAACATTTCTGGCATTTGCGAAGATTCGGATTTTCTAACTTTAAAATTAACGACAAATAAACAAGGCAAATAATTCAAAGCATGTAAAGAGAGATAGGGAGAGAGATATTGGGTCCAACTCCGAGTTCTGTTCGCCTTGACCGGAAATTTGGACCCGCGTGCTTTTGAGTTTTTGACCCATTTGACCTTTTGGGTTTTCAACCCATTTGTACCTGTCCTACACTAAGCAAATAATTAATACCAAATAAATACAGGAAATGATAAAAAAAACTAGGGCTTATGCCCAAAATAAATACAATACGATAAAAAAAATTTGGGTTAATTTTCCCAATCTCTTCAACTCTTCCGACTTGCTCCGATTTTTTACTCCAAAATCCGCTCATTATCTTTATGGGTTGACTCGAAAAGAGGAATTATGATTCTTAATGACTCTCTCGAAGATGCAAGGGGTGAGCGAATTCTAAGCGAACCCGGATCGTTTTTACATGCGGCAAAACGAATGAGATACATAAGTAAACCCATGATAATTCATAAGAAAGGAAGAAAAATGAATAGATGAATAAATGAATAAAAATAGATCAATAAGACATCTTTAGTACAATATTTCACGGAAGAGAGAGAAAGCAACGACATGCCAAACAATACGACTCGCTTGTCTACTGTTGACCTCACATTTGAAAAAAAATGACACAATATTCCTTCTTCGAATAAATCAGATAGTACTTCAATCTCACATAAAGTAAAATTTGATTAATATAATCTACCTAACATGAATTCAAGCTCTGTAACAAAAAAAATGTTATCACTTCATCTCCCTTAAATAAGATAAAAAAAAACTTGCTAGGGACCAATTCGACAAAAAAACAAATCACGAGTTCATTTTAACATAGAGGGCAAAATATTCATCTATTTGATAGAGAGACTTTACGATAACATCAAGACTTGGAATCCCAAACTTGTATGAGTAAACATAAGCTTAACACCAAGAAATGAATTAAAACTTATACTCACCAGATTTTAAATATATAAAAAAAAATATAAAAAAAATAATAAACAAATAGAACATTATTGAACTACATGAATAAACGAACAGATATATTAAGGAGACTTGAAGAATTATCAGTGCTTCAATCTCTCACTGCCAGACAAACATGCTATATAAATTGAATTTAAGACTCCTACACCTAAAAGAGATCAAGATGAGAAAATGACCGCTTATCCGACTGATCAATGATGATATGAAACGAGCTCGAACCAATAAAAGAAAGGCGACGAAACTATAATTCCGTGGTTAAACCCTATTCTTGGATCAAGTTCTGGTAACTAGACTTTAACATGGATTCTAACAGTGCCCAGATAGTAAGTTGATCCTGGAGAAAGGGAAATAAAGTCTATATCTCAATGACGACTTGACGAAGCAACCAAGTAAAAAGGGGCAGTATCAAGTGCAACGTATGACCTTAACACCCTGCACACGAACTAAACGGAGACTGTTACTATTTAACAGTAGAACTTGGAAAAGAGGAGCAAAACAGAGACCAAGATAGATAACTAAAAGACAGCCATTTTATATAATAAAATCTAAACCGACATGCTCCAAACATAGACTCGCACAACAGATCCAAAAGAAAACGGCAAAGTGAAGATTTCCCGCTAATAATCTGCGGATTTTCGAAACTTTAGATCAATACCACACAGTGAAAGACTAAAATGCACCCATTATATTTGAATAATATCAATTTTAACAGTGACTAACAACAAATCCAACACAAAATGGAAACCTTCAGGAAACATGATATCACACCCCCCCAAAAAAAAGAAAAAAAAAGAAAAATAAGAGGCGAATAGAATACTACAGAGGAGAGACATTACCTTCTTTGTGCAGCGAACTAAGACAACGAAGGTGTGGGAGACGTTTGTCTTCCACCACCACAACAACTCGAGTACCAACTACCGCCTAGAGACACGATCGGAAACTTTAGACCTCAAAGCGTTGTAACTATTGTTTCCTCCTCTTCACAGTGTTTTCACGTATCGAATGTATCTTCTCCTCAACTCTCTGAGTGTTCTTTGCTCAAGTAAAATTCTAAACTCTTTAAATTCAAGTTTTTTTTTTCCCTAAGGCCTCATCTCTTGAATATCACTAAACCATCTCGCAACTATTTGCTTTCACTGTTTTCTCAATTTTTCCTCTCCTCTCGATATTTCCTATATATCTATATTTCCCATAGCCATATTCAAAGAGAAAAAAAAAACCTCAATAAAAGCAGGAAACGACCTTATATAGGGGGAAGAAATTAGGGCTTTCTTTAGGGAAATCAGGCCAAAAACCCAACGCTCCAGGCCCACCAGACTCGGAATTCAAATCAAAACCAAGGAATATGCCATCACGATTCCAAATTTGCAACGTATTGAAGGATGAGATGGAGGGTTTGAATTGATTTACCCGTCCTTGGATCCACACGGCGTCATCTCAAGGTGAGCAAGGACAAGCAAGGCTCAGGCTTTGCTGCTCTCTCTCTGGCGAACTTGTACGAAACAAAAGGGAAAGGCGAAATGGATGACGCAATTCTCGCCGTGTCTAGCTCAAGACGAGAAAACTGGGCCTAATCTACTCCGCGCGTGAAAGAGATGAAGATTGGCAGGAGTCGGCTTGGTTTGCTGGGGTACGAAGCTTTTCTGGGTTTCTCTAGCGTGAAAGGATAAAAGGGAAAGAAATGGGTCGGGTTATCAGACGGGTTGGGGCGGTGGATTGGTTCGCTGGTTTTGCTGTTGTTGAACTGATTTTTTGGGGTTTCTATTGGACAAAAAAAAGGTCGGGTCAAGGGTATTGGAGGGAGGTCTGGGAATTGGAAGAGTGGGCCTGAAATAATGGGCTAAATTATTTATGGGATGGAGAATTTGTTTATCAATGGGCTACCAGAATTGGACTAGCTGGCCCATCTTTAAAGTGGGGCAAGAAAAATGGACATAAGCATTGTAATTATGTTTCGATGGAAATTAAAAGGCTGACCCAATGAATTTTCTTTAAAGCACTAGGCTAAAATATGAACGAGAAGAATTAAATATTTAATTAATTTACGAGTTTCCTAATTTTAACAAGATAAAATAGTTAACTCACTTGTAAACTAAGAAAATCAAAATGTAAGTACCAATTTAGACAAATTTAAATTAATAAAACGCTAAGTAAACCCAAAATCTTTTTGAGATGATTTTTGGGTATTTTATACAACAAATTAGCTATATAAGAACATAGATATATATATATATATATATATATATATATATATATATATATATATATATATATATATATGAAACTTAAAAATTATGAAAAATCGACTAACACTACATTAAAATGACTTCATAAATATTTTAAACTTTGTGAAGTCAAATAATTTAACTTGTTTGGAATTTGGGAAAGTCGATGATTAATTTATATCGTGGAGGTCCTAAATTGGGTGTCAACAACTGTCCCTCATTTGACTTGGATTGATGAAAGAAATCCGAGGCAAATGAAATTGACAAATTCAATTTTGACCGACCACATCTTCATCTTTAAAAAAGGGGATTTTGGTACGGACTTTAGGAATTATGGCCGAACCCTGGAAATGGTTTTCCTACATATCTCAGGCTATATGAGAATTCAGGTCACTTGTAGTTCAATACGCTAGATTTAACGCACGATTTTGAATGAATTCAAAAGTCATCTCAACACTGAATTATGAGGGGATCAAAATGCTTGGGAGTAAGATTTAAGATCGAATGTTGGAATACAGCCGAGTTTCAACGTTGATCTCGCCTACATATCCTTAAACCTTTGGAATCAGGCTGCTTGTAGTTCAACTCGATAGATTGAGAAGGAAATCTATTATGCTAGATAACCTTTAGTTCTGGAAGAGCGACAATAGATTGAGTATGAAAAAAAGGCTTGTAACCTCTCAGTCATGAATGTGGTGCACTTCACACCCATAATTAAGAACTTACACGGACATAATTTGCAAAGCTCTTGGTGCATTGTCACTCAAATTGGAAACTTGCTTTCGGTAGACACCAAAATTTCCGGATGCGAGACCGAAAGAAAAACCCACATGCCTTACGATAGGGGTGTGGTTTGATTGTGGTGGAAGTCACTCCTCTTCTCGCATCCTAAGAGTTTGACACTCCTCTTCGTACTATGTCCCAGTTCGCTGTTAAGAAAAAGTTCCACGTTGTGCTGCATCCTTTTTGATGTCTTCCGCACCTGTGGTTATGTTTTGGAGAATTCATCCTTTCGGATGCTCTCGATAAAGACTGAGATAAAACTCGTCAGCTTAAAAATGCAATTCAAATGGGAGATAGTGTCTTTTACTGTATCGACACTTAATTGTTCTCCTTCTTCATTTGACGTCAACTCGATCGGTTTGATGTAAAGCAAATAAAGCTTATGTCTTGTGTTTGCAATGTAATCTCCAATGTACTCTTCACTTGATGACAAAATAAATAAATGCTGAGGCAATGCTAATATTTCTTTTGATATCAATGTACTCTTCATGCTGATGTCAACATAAATGAAAGATGATACAGTGCTGATGCTTCTCTTGATGTCGATGTACTCTTCATGTCGTTTACTCTTATCATAAATAAAAGAGTGCAGTTGATGCCAATAAGTGAATATTCTTCTTGAAATGCACGACTTCTACTCTGGTAGTGCATGATTACTTGCGGGGTATGAATATATTCCCGCGATGCATAAATTTTGCGAGGGATGGAATCTTCTCGCGATGCATAAATTCCGCAAGGTATGACATCTTCTTGCGATATATAAACTTTTGCGAGGGATGAAATCTTCTCGCGATTTATAAATTCAGCAAGGTATGAAATCTTCTTGCGATGTATAAACTTTTGCGAGGGATGGAATCTTCTCGCGATGCATAAATTCTCGCGAGGGATGGAATCTTCTCGCGATGCATAAATTCCGCAAGGTATGAAACCTTCTTGTGATGTATAAACCTTTCGCGAGGGATGAAATCTTCTCGCGATGCCTAAATTTCGCAAGATATGAAATCTTCTTGCGATGTGTAAATTTCTGCAAGGCATGAAATCTTCTCGCGATGCATAAATATTAACTCGCAATGCATGATCTTCCGTGATGCATGATTATTAACTCGCGATGCATGATCTTCCGCGATGCATGAGTATTGACTCGCGATGCATGAATTTTTTGCGATGCATGAGTATTGACTCGCGATGCATGATCTTCTGCAGGGCATAAATATCCTCTTGTCATTAAATTTTGATGTCGTCCTTGGTACCAAATAAAAATAGTGCTTAAATCGAGCAACGTAGTGATCTTCTGGGTGCCTTCTGGATAATCATATCGTCTTAATTGACGATAATGGTAAAATGACTTCCAGATAGTATATCGTCTTGATTGCCAACAATATAAATGTCCCCTCCGGGTAATGTATCGTCTTGATCGGCAATAAAATAAATAACTCTTCCGGGTAATGTATAATATCATATATGACATTATAATGCAAATGACGACCTTTACGGAAACCGTAAACTCTTTCTTGAGATTTTTGCTTGATTCACCTTCGAATCTAGCTGGACGTTCCTTACAAATATCATGTTGTTGGAAATTGACTGAAATAAACAAATCATATTCCCATGTCTCCGGCATCAGCGATATAACATGATTCCTGCAATCCCGGAAAATTATTGATTTTGGGAGAGTTTCCTCCTCCCTTGACTTCTCCATATTTATCGATAGGAGGAATCTGCTGATATCAAAGCAAAGCTATAAACCTGCATCCACAGAAAAATTGTTAGTTTTTAAAAATGAATTGATCTGTGTCGATTCTTCAGTCGTCTGCTCCTTGTCCTGCTATCTCTGGTTGTTTTCCAGATCTCCCAACTCTTGATAGACAAGGCAAAGTATTTCATGCCAAAACAAATAAACATAAAAGGAAATTTTTTTAAGAAAATAAATTTTCGAGAAGTAATATTTTGAAAATGGGTCACTGCCAAGTGTCATGTCACGTTAATCTTAGCGAACTTCTTTGAGTCTGATGCTTGGTAATATATCTTATTATTCGATGGGGAGTATTCGAAACCATTCTAGACTTGGTGGACCCAAGTTGAAATTTTGAGGCCTCTCTCAAAATTTCTGTCTCAGTTACAAGTTATGGCTTATCTTCAATTGTCGGTAAGTAAATCATGGAATTTTTGAGGTCCTCTCGAAAATTATGTCCCAGTTGCAATTTTGAAGTATTTTCAGTCTTGGCTTGCTGAGGAAAAATCTTCTTCTTGAGAATTTTGAGACCCTCTCAAAAATTCTGTCCCAGTTTTTATTGTACAGAGGAATAGAAATTTTACGGTAAATATGACCGAACCCTTGTGGCGCCTACGTATCCCGTTGAGGCAGGAATCAGGTCAAACGTAGTTCCCCTCAAGGCTGGCAAAGATAAGAAAATTACAAAGAAAACCGACCGAGGCCGACATAGGCCGCCTACGTATCTTATTCTTGAGAATTCAGGTCGAACGTATTTCAAATACAAAGAAATATTTAAAAAGGATAAATGGGGTGACCGAGGCCGACATAGGCCGCCTACGTATCTCATTCTTGAGAATTCAGGTCAGACGTAGTTCGTTACAAGAGGGATAAAATCTAAACAAAGCAAATACAAGCAAAATAGAACAAATACAAGCAAATGACAAAAATACAAACTGAAACTTTAAACATAGTATCTCTTGACGGCATCTGAGTTGATCGGTTTCGGCCATGCGGTGCCATCCATCTCCGACAGGACCAAAGCACCTCCAAATAATACTTTGCGAACCATGTACGACCCTTGCCAATTTGGTGTGAATTTTCCTTTGTACTCGTCTTGATGAGGAAAAATGCGCTTAAGTACCAACTGACCGATTTAAAAAATTCTCGCTCTCACTCTCTTGTGGAAAGCACGAATCATTCTCTGTCGATATAGTTGACCATGACAAACGGCAACCATTCTCTTTTCATCAATCAAAGTCAACTGATCAATTCTCTTGCTAACCCATTCAGCATTGCTCAACTCAGCTTCTTGGATAATTCTCAAAGACGGTATTTCGACTTCAGCAGGTATGACTGCTTATGTTCCATACACTAGCAAATACGGAGTAGCTCCAGTCGATGTTCTGACAGTCGTTCGATAACCCAACAAAGCATATGGCAGCATCTCATGCCAACCTCGGTGATTATCAATCATTTTCCTCAGAATCTTCTTGATATTCTTATTAGCGGCCTCTACAACTCCATTCATTTGAGGACGATAAGCGGTTGAGTTTTGGTGAGTAATCTTAAATTGTTCACAAATATCTCTCATCAAGTGACTATTGAGATTTGTACCATTATCAGTAATGATGGATTCTGGCACTCCAAATCTGCATATTAGATTGTTGCGAACAAAATCAGCTACAACTTTCTTGGTGACCGACTTGTAAGAAGTTGCTTCCACCCACTTGGTGAAGTAATCAATGGCGACCAAAATAAATCTGTGTCCATTAGAAGAGGCTGGCTCTATCGGACTGATGACATCCATGCTCCAAGCTACAAACGGCCAAGGTGAACTCATAGCATTAAGTTTGTGAGGCGGCACTCGGATCAAATCACCGTACACTTGACATTTATGACACTTCTGCACAAACTTGCAACAATCATTCTCCATAGTCATACAGAAATAACCGGCTCGAAGGATTGTTCGTGCCAAAGTGAGCCCATTCATATGCGTTTCACAAACTCCAGCATGTATTTGTTCAATAAGCTTTGCAGCTTCGACAGCATCGACACATCTGAGAAGACCCAAATCTGGAGTCCTCCTATAAAGGACTTCTCCACTTAGAAAGAAATTGAGATCCATACGGCGTATCGACTTCTTTTGGTTGGATGTTGCATCTTCAGGATAATTTCCAGACTCCAAACACTTCTTTATATCAAAATACCATGGCAAACCGTCTGGTTCTGCTTCAACATGTAAACAATGGACTGGATGTTCTTTCAACTCAATATCCAAAGGATCAATATAATCAGTATCTGGATGTTTGATCATTGACGCAATGGTGGCAAGAGCATCGGCCAACTCATTCTATATTCTGGGAGTATGTCTGAACTCGATCTTGCAAAATCTCTTGCACAACTTTTGTACATACTGTACGTACGGTATAATCTTTGGGTTCTTCACGGCCCATTCCTCTTGAACTTGATGAATCAAAAGATCTCAATCTCCAATAACTAACAACTCATAGACATTCATATCTATGGCCATTTTCAAACCAAGAATACAAGCTTCGTATTCAGCCATGTTGTTCGTGCAATTAAATCGGAGCTTGGCCGCCATGGGATAGTGCTGACCATATTCTGACACTAGAACCACTCCGATGCCTTTCCCTTGATGATTTGCCGCTCCATCAAAGAATAATCTCCAACCAGGATATGCTTCAGAAATATCTTCACCCACAAATGACACTTCTTCATCGTGAAAATAAGTCTTAAGCGGCTCATACTTTTCATCAACAGGATTTTCTGCAAGATGATCAGCCAAGGCCTGTGCTTTTATTGCCTTCTGAGTCAAATACACAATATCAAATTCACTCAACAGCATTTGCCATTTAGCTAACTTTACTGTTGGCATCGCCTTCTGGAAAATATACTTCAACGGGTCCATTCTGGAAATGAGATATGTAGTATAAAAAGACAAGTAATGCCTCAACTTCTGAGCAAGCCAATTCAAAGAACAGCATGTTCTCTCCAACAGAGTGTAACGAGACTTATATGGAGTAAACTTCTTGCTTATGTAATAGATAGCTCTTTCCTTCTTCCATGTCTCGTCGTGTTGACCGAGTACGCATCCGAATGCACTATCTGATACGGACAAATATAGCAACAAAGGACTCTCTTCTCGCGGAGGAACCAATACTGGCGGAATTGACAAATAGTTCTTGATAGCATCAAAAGCAGTCTGACACTCTTCAGTCCACTTCGTCGGAGCGTCTTTCTTCAACAGCTTGAAGATAGGCTCACACATCACGGTTGATTGATCTATGAATCGACTGATGTAGTTCAACCTCCCTAAGAAAATCATCACCTCTTTTCTCATCTTCGGTGGAGGTAATTCTTGAATCGCTTTAATCTTTAAGGGATCGACCTCAATACCTCTTCTTCTAACTATAAATCCCAACAACTTGCCGGCTGGCACCTCAAAAGCACTTTTGGCGGGATTTAACTTCAAGTTGTAACGACGCAAACGATCAAAGAACTTCTTCAAATGCATCAAGTGGTCCGAACTCTCGCGGACTTGATTATGACGTCATCCACATATACCTCAATCTTCTTATGAATCATGTCATGAAATATGGTCGTCATAGCCCT
>CM040625.1:5476532-5553612 GCA_022817965.1 Solanum lycopersicoides
GTGAGTACCGATGTTGTATCTCATAAACGTCGATTAATCCAGGGTTCGATCCGTGGTGAAGCAAAAAATTCGGAAATTCAAGCCTGAGTTGAGTTTAAAGATCAAAGAAGAGATCACCAAGCAGATCGAGTCTCAATTAGTGGAAGTGACACAATACTCGACTTGGTTGGCAAATGTTGTTCCGATCGCCAAAAAAGATGGAAAGATCAGAATTTGTGTCGATTACAGGGATCTCAACAAAGCTAGTCCTAAAGATAATTTTCCATTGCCGAACATTCATATTGTGATCGATAATTGTGCTAAGCATGAAATGTAGTCGTTTGTGGATTGTTACGCAGGTTATCATCAGATTCTAATGGATGAGGAAGACGCAGAAAAGACAGCTTTTATTACACCCTGGGGTGTATATCATTACAGGGTGATACCATTTGGCCTCAAAAATGCTGGTGCTACCTATATGAGGGCTATGACGACCATATTTCATGACATGATTCATAAGAAGATTGAGGTATATGTGGATGACGTCATAATCAAGTCCGCGAGAGTTCGGACCACTGATGCATTTGAAGAAGTTCTTTGATCGTTTGCGTCGTTACAACTTGAAGTTATATCCCGCCAAAAGTGCTTTTGAGGTGCCAGCCGGCAAGTTGTTGGGATTTATAGTTAGAAGAAGAGGTATTGAGGTCGATCCCTTAAAGATTAAAGCGATTCAAGAATTACCTCCACCGAAGATGAGAAAAGAGGTGATGATTTTCTTAGGGAGGTTGAACTACATCAGTCGATTCATAGATCAATCAACCGTGATGTGTGAGCCTATCTTCAAGCTGTTGAAGAAAGACGCTCCGACGAAGTGGACTGAAGAGTGTCAGACTGCTTTTGATGCTATCAAGAACTATTTGTCAATTCCGCCAGTATTGGTTCCTCCGCGAGAAGAGAGTCCTTTGTTGCTATATTTGTCCGTATCAGATAGTGCATTCGGATGCGTACTCGGTCAACACGACGAGACATGGAAGAAGGAAAGAGCTATCTATTACATAAGCAAGAAGTTTACTCCATATAAGTCTCGTTACACTCTGTTGGAGAAACATGCTGTTCTTTGAATTGGCTTGCTCAGAAGTTGAGGCATTACTTGTCTTTTTATACTACATATCTCATTTCCAGAATGGACCCGTTGAAGTATATTTTCCAGAAGGCGATGCCAACAGTAAAGTTAGCTAAATGGCAAATGCTGTTGAGTGAATTTGATATTGTGTATTTGACTCAGAAGGCAATAAAAGCACAGGCCTTGGCTGATCATCTTGCAGAAAATCCTGTTGATGAAAAGTATGAGCCGCTTAAGACTTATTTTCACGATGAAGAAGTGTCATTTGTGGGTGAAGATATTTCTGAAGCATATCCTGGTTGGAGATTATTCTTTGATGGAGCGGCAAATCATCAAGGGAAAGGCATCGGAGTGGTTCTAGTGTCAGAATATGGTCAGCACTATCCCATGGCGGCCAAGCTCCGATTTAATTGCACGAACAACATGGCTGAATACGAAGCTTGTATTCTTGGTTTGAAAATGGCCATAGATATGAATGTCTATGAGTTGTTAGTTATTGGAGATTGAGATCTTTTGATTCATCAAGTTCAAGAGGAATGGGCCGTGAAGAACCCAAAGATTATACCGTACGTACAGTATGTACAAAAGTTGTGCAAGAGATTTCGCAAGATCGAGTTCAGACATACTCCCAGAATATAGAATGAGTTGGCCGATGCTCTTGCCACCATTGCGTCAATGATCAAACATCCAGATACTGATTATATTGATCCTTTGGATATTGAGTTGAAAGAACATCCAGTCCATTGTTTACATGTTGAAGCAGAACCAGACGGTTTGCCATGGTATTTTGATATAAAGAAGTGTTTGGAGTCTGGAAATTATCCTGAAGATGCAACATCCAACCAAAAGAAGTCGATACGCCGTATGGATCTCAATTTCTTTCTAAGTGGAGAAGTCCTTTATAGGAGGACTCCAGATTTGGGTCTTCTCAGATGTGTCGATGCTGTCGAAGCTGCAAAGTTTATTGAACAAATACTTGCTGGAGTTTGTGAAACGCATATGAATGGGCTCACTTTGGCACGAACAATCTTTCGAGCCGGTTATTTCTGTATGACTATGGAGAATGATTGTTGCAAGTTTGTGCAGAAGTGTCATAAATGTCAAGTGTACGGTGATTTGATCCGAGTGCCGCCTCACAAACTTAATGCTATGAGTTCACCTTGGCCGTTTGTAGCTTGGAGCATGGATGTCATCAGTCCGATAGAGCCAGCCGCTTCTAATGGACACAGATTTATTTTGGTCGCCATTGATTACTTCACCAAGTGGGTGGAAGCACTTCTTACAAGTCGGTCACCAAGAAAGTTGTAGCTGATTTTGTTCGCAACAATCTAATATGCAGATTTGGAGTGCCAGAATCCATCATTACTGATAATGGTACAAATCTCAATAGTCACTTGATGAGAGATATTTGTGAACAATTTAAGATTACTCACCGAAACTCAACCGCTTATCGTCCTCAAATGAATGGAGCTGTAGAGGCCGCTAATAAGAATATCAAGAAGATGCTGAGGAAAATGATTGGTAATCACCGAGGTTGGCATGAGATGCTGCCATATGCTTTGTTGGGTTATCGAACGACTGTCAGAACATCGACTGGAGCTACTCCGTATTTGCTAGTGTATGGAACATAAGCAGTCATACCTGCTGAAGTCGAAATACCGTCTTTGAGAATTATCCAAGAAGCTGAGTTGAGCAATGCTGAATGGGTTAGCAAGAGAATTGATCAGTTGACTTTGATTGATGAGAAGAGAATGGTTGCCGTTTGTCATGGTCAACTATATCGACAGAGAATGATTCGTGCTTTCCACAAGAGAGTGAGAGCGAGAGCGAGAATTTTTTAAATCGGTCAGTTGGTACTTAAGCGCATTTTTCCTCATCAAGACGAGTACAAAGGAAAATTCACACCAAATTGGCAAGGGTCGTACATGGTTCGCAAAGTATTATTTGGAGGTGCTTTGGTCCTGTCGGAGATGGATGGCACCGCATGGCCGAAACCGATCAACTCAGATGCCGTCAAGAGATACTATGTTTAAAGTTTCAGTTTGTATTTTTGTCATTTGCTTGTATTTGTTCTATTTTGCTTGTATTTGCTTTGTTTAGATTTTATCCCTCTTGTAACGAACTACGTCTGACCTGAATTCTCAAGAATGAGATACGTAGGCGGCCTATGTCGGCCTCGGTCACCCCATTTATCCTTTTTAAATATTTCTTTGTATTTGAAATACGTTCGACCTGAATTCTCAAGAATAAGATACGTAGGCGGCCTATGTCGGCCTCGGTCGGTTTTCTTTGTAATTTTCTTATCTTTGCCAGCCTTGAGGGGAACTACGTTTGACCTGATTCCTGCCTCAACGGGATACGTAGGCGCCACAAGGGTTCGGTCATATTTACCGTAAAATTTCTATTCCTCTGTACAATAAAAACTGGGACAGAATTTTTGAGAGGGTCTCAAAATTCTCAAGAAGAAGATTTTTCCTCAGCAAGCCAAGACTGAAAATACTTCAAAATTGCAACTGGGACATAATTTTCGAGAGGACCTAAAAAATTCCATGATTTACTTACCGACAATTGAAGATAAGCCATAACTTGTAACTGAGACAGAAATTTTGAGAGAGGCCTCAAAATTTCAACTTGGGTCCACCAAGTCTAAAATGGTTTCGAATACTCCCCATCGAATAATAAGATATATCTCCAAGCATCAGACTCAAAGAAGTTCGCTAAGATTAACGTGACATGACACTTGGCAGTGATCCCTTTTCAAAATATTACTTCTCGAAAATTTATTTTCTTAAAAAAATTTCCTTTTATGTTTATTTGTTTTGGCATGAAATACTTTGCCTTGTCTATCAAGAGTTGGGAGATCTGGAAAACAACCAGAGATAGCAGGACAAGGAGCAGACGACTGAAGAATCGACACAGATCAATTCATTTTTAAAAACTAACAATTTTTCTGTGGATGCAGGTTTATAGCTTTGCTTTGATATCAGCAGATTCCTCCTATCGATAAATATGGAGAAGTCAAGGGAGGAGGAAACTCTCCCAAAATCAATAATTTTCCGGGATTGCAGGAATCATGTTATATCGCTGATGCCGGAGACATGGGAATATGATTTGTTTATTTCAGTCAATTTCCAACAACATGATATTTGTAAGGAACGTCCAGCTAGATTCGAAGGTGAATCAAGCAAAAATCTCAAGAAAGAGTTTACGGTTTCCGTAAAGGTCGTCATTTGCATTATAATGTCATATATGATATTATACATTACCCGGAAGAGTTATTTATTTTATTGCCGATCAAGACGATACATTACCCGGAGGGGACATTTATATTGTTGGCCAATCAAGACGATATACTATCTGGAAGTCATTTTACCATTATCGTCAATTAAGACGATATGATTATCCAGAAGGCACCCAGAAGATCACTACGTTGCTCGATTTAAGCACTATTTTTATTTGGTACCAAGGACGACATCAAAATTTAATGACAAGAGGATATTTATGCCCTGCAGAAGATCATGCATCGCGAGTCAATACTCATGCATCGCAAAAAATTCATGCATCGCGAGTCAATACTCATGCATCGCGGAAGATCATGCATCGCGAGTTAATAATCATGCATCACGGAAGATCATGCATTGCGAGTTAATATTTATGCATCGCGAGAAGATTTCATGCCTTGCAGAAATGTACACATCGCAAGAAGATTTCATATCTTGCGAAATTTAGGCATCGCGAGAAGATTTCATCCCTCGCGAAAGGTTTATACATCACAAGAAGGTTTCATACCTTGCGGAATTTATGCATCGCGAGAAGATTCCATCCCTCGCGAGAATTTATGCATCGCGAGAAGATTCCATCCCTCGCAAAAGTTTATACATCGCAAGAAGATTTCATACCTTGCTGAATTTATAAATCGCGGTAAGATTTCATCCCTCGCAAAAGTTTATATATCGCAAGAAGATGTCATACCTTGCGGAATTTATGCATCGCGAGAAGATTCCATCCCTCGCAAAATTTATGCATGCGGGAATATATTCATACCCCGCAAGTAATCATGCACTACCAGAGTAGAAGTCGTGCATTTCAAGAAGAATATTCACTTATTGGCATCAACTGCACTCTTTTATTTATGATAAGAGTAAACGACATGAAGAGTACATCGACATCAAGAGAAGCATCAGCACTGTATCATCTTTCATTTATGTTGACATCAGCATGAAGAGTACATTGATATCAAAAGAAATATTAGCATTGCCTCAGCATTTATTTATTTTGTCATCAAGTGAAGAGTACATTGGAGATTACATTGCAAACACAAGACATAAGCTTTATTTGCTTTACATCAAACCGATCGAGTTGACGTCAAATGAAGAAGGAGAACAATTAAGTGTCGATACAGTAAAAGACACTATCTCCCATTTGAATTGCATTTTTAAGCTGACGAGTTTTATCTCAGTCTTTATCGAGAGCATCCGAAAGGATGAATTCTCCAAAACATAACCACAGTGCGGAAGACATCAAAAAGGATGCAGCACAACGTGGAACTTTTTCTTAACAGCGAACTGGGAAATAGTACGAAGAGGAGTGTCAAACTCTTAGGATGCGAGAAGAGGAGTGACTTCCACCACAATCAAACCACACCCCTATCGTAAGGCATGTGGGTTTTTCTTTCGGTCTCGCATCCGGAAATTTTGGTGTCTACCGAAAGCAAGTTTCCAATTTGAGTGACAATGCACCAAGAGCTTTGCAAATTATGTCCGTGTAAGTTCTTAATTATGGGTGTGAAGTGCACCACATTCATGACTGAGAGGTTACAAGCCTTTTTTTCATACTCAATCTATTGTCGCTCTTCCAGAACTGAAGGTTATCTAGCATAATAGATTTCCTTCTCAATCTATCGAGTTGAACTACAAGCAGCCTGATTCCAAAGGTTTAAGGATATGTAGGCGAGATCAACGTTGAAACTCGGCTGTATTCCAACATTCGATCTTAAATCTTACTCCCAAGCATTTTGATCCCCTCATAATTCAGTGTTGAGATGACTTTTGAATTCATTCAAAATCGTGCGTTAAATCTAGCGTATTGAACTACAAGTGACCTGAATTCTCATATAGCCTGAGATATGTAGGAAAACCATTTCCAGGGTTCGGCCATAATTCCTAAAGTCCGTACCAAAATCCCCTTGTTTAAAGATGAAGATGTGGTCGGTCAAAATTGAATTTGTCAATTTCATTTGCCTCGGATTTCTTTCATCAATCCAAGTCAAATGAGGGACAGTTGTTGACACCCAATTTAGGACCTCCACGATATAAATTAATCATCGACTTTCCCAAATTCCAAACAAGTTAAATTATTTGACTTCACAAAGTTTAAAATATTTATGAAGTCATTTTAATGTAGTGTTAGTCGATTTTCATAATTTTTAAGTTTCATATATATATATATATATATATATATATATATATATATATATATATATATATATATATATATATATATATATGTTCTTATATAGCTAATTTGTTGTATAAAATACCCAAAAATCATCTCAAAAAGATTTTGGGTTTACTTAGCGTTTTATTAATTTAAATTTGTCTAAATTGGTACTTACATTTTGATTTTCTTAGTTTACAAGTGAGTTAACTATTTTATCTTGTTAAAATTAGGAAACTCGTAAATTAATTAAATATTTAATTCTTCTCGTTCATATTTTAGCCTAGTGCTTTAAAGAAAATTCATTGGGTCAGCCTTTTAATTTCCATCGAAACATAATTACAATACTTATGTCCATTTTTCTTGCCCCACTTTAAAGATGGGCCAGCTAGTCCAATTCTGGTAGCCCATTGATAAACAAATTCTCCATCCCATAAATAATTTAGCCCATTATTTCAGGCCCACTCTTCCAATTCCCAGACCTCCCTCCAATACCCTTGACCCGACCTTTTTTTTGTCCAATAGAAACCCCAAAAAATCAGTTCAACAACAGCAAAACCAGCGAACCAATCCACCGCCCCAACCCGTCTGATAACCCGACCCATTTCTTTCCCTTTTATCCTTTCACGCTAGAGAAACCCAGAAAAGCTTCGTACCCCAGCAAACCAAGCCGACTCCTGCCAATCTTCATCTCTTTCACGCGCGGAGTAGATTAGGCCCAGTTTTCTCGTCTTGAGCTAGACACGGCGAGAATTGCGTCATCCATTTCGCCTTTCCCTTTTGTTTCGTACAAGTTCGCCAGAGAGAGAGCAGCAAAGCCTGAGCCTTGCTTGTCCTTGCTCACCTTGAGATGACGCCGTGTGGATCCAAGGACGGGTAAATCAATTCAAACCCTCCATCTCATCCTTCAATACGTTGCAAATTTGGAATCGTGATGGCATATTCCTTGGTTTTGATTTGAATTCCGAGTCTGGTGGGCCTGGAGCGTTGGGTTTTTGGCCTGATTTCCCTAAAGAAAGCCCTAATTTCTTCCCCCTATATAAGGTCGTTTCCTGCTTTTATTGAGGTTTTTTTTTTCTCTTTGAATATGGCTATGGGAAATATAGATATATAGGAAATATCGAGAGGAGAGGAAAAATTGAGAAAACAGTGAAAGCAAATAGTTGCGAGATGGTTTAGTGATATTCAAGAGATGAGGCCTTAGGGAAAAAAAAAACTTGAATTTAAAGAGTTTAGAATTTTACTTGAGCAAAGAACACTCAGAGAGTTGAGGAGAAGATACATTCGATACGTGAAAACACTGTGAAGAGGAGGAAACAATAGTTACAACGCTTTGAGGTCTAAAGTTTCCGATCGTGTCTCTAGGCGGTAGTTGGTACTCGAGTTGTGGTGGTGGTGGAAGACAAACGTCTCCCACTCCTTCGTTGTCTTAGTTCGCTGCACAAAGAAGGTAATGTCTCTCCTCTGTAGTATTCTATTCGCCTCTTATTTTTCTTTTATTTTTCTTTTTTTTTGGGGGGTGTGATATCATGTTTCCTGAAGGTTTCCATTTTGTGTTGGATTTGTTGTTAGTCACTGTTAAATTGATATTATTCAAATATAATGGGTGCATTTTAGTCTTTCACTGTGTGGTATTGATCTAAAGTTTCGAAAATCCGCAGATTATTAGCGGGAAATCTTCACTTTGCCGTTTTCTTTTGGATCTGTTGTGCGAGTCTATGTTTGGAGCATGTCGGTTTAGATTTTATTATATAAAATGGCTGTCTTTTAGTTATCTATCTTGGTCTCTGTTTTGCTCCTCTTTTCCAAGTTCTACTGTTAAATAGTAAAAGTCTCCGTTTAGTTCGTGTGCAGGGTGTTAAGGTCATACGTTGCACTTGATACTGCCCCTTTTTACTTGGTTGCTTCGTCAAGTCGTCATTGAGATATAGACTTTATTTCCCTTTCTCCAGGATCAACTTACTATCTGGGCACTGTTAGAATCCATGTTAAAGTCTAGTTACCAGAACTTGATCCAAGAATAGGGTTTAACCACGGAATTATAGTTTCGTCGCCTTTCTTTTATTGGTTCGAGCTCGTTTCATATCATCATTGATCAGTCGGATAAGCGGTCATTTTCTCATCTTGATCTCTTTTAGGTGTAGGAGTCTTAAATTCAATTTATATAGCATGTTTGTCTGGCAGTGAGAGATTGAAGCACTGATAATTCTTCAAGTCTCCTTAATATATCTGTTCGTTTATTCATGTAGTTCAATAATGTTCTATTTGTTTATTATTTTTTTTATATTTTTTTTTATATATTTAAAATCTGGTGAGTTTAAGTTTTAATTCATTTCTTGGTGTTAAGATTATGTTTACTCATACAAGTTTGGGATTCCAAGTCTTGATGTTATCGTAAAGTCTCTCTATCAAATAGATGAATATTTTGCCCTCTATGTTAAAATGAACTCGTGATTTGTTTTTTTGTCGAATTGGTCCCTAGCAAGTTTTTTATCTTATTTAAGGGAGATGAAGTGATAACATTTTTTTTGTTACAGAGCTTGAATTCATGTTAGGTAGATTATATTAATCAAATTTTACTTTATGTGAGATTGAAGTACTATCTGATTTATTCGAAGAAGGAATATTGTGTCATTTTTTTTCAAATGTGAGGTCAATAGTAGACAAGCGAGTCGTATTGTTTGGCATGTCGTTGCTTTCTCTCTCTTCCGTGAAATATTGTACTAAAGATGTCTTATTGATCTATTTTTATTCATTTATTCATCTATTCATTTTTCTTCCTTTCTTATGAATTATCATGGGTTTACTTATGTATCTCATTCGTTTTGCCGCATGTAAAAACGATCCGGGTTCGCTTAGAATTCGCTCACCCCTTGCATCTTCGAGAGAGTCATTAAGAATCATAATTCCTCTTTTCGAGTCAACCCATAAAGATAATGAGCGGATTTTGGAGTAAAAAATCGGAGCAAGTCAGAAGAGTTGAAGAGATTGGGAAAATTAACCCAAATTTTTTTTATCGTATTGTATTTATTTTGGGCATAAGCCCTAGTTTTTTTATCATTTCCTGTATTTATTTGGTATTAATTATTTGCTTAGTGTAGGACAGGTACAAATGGGTTGAAAACCCAAAAGGTCAAATGGGTCAAAAACTCAAAAGCACGCGGGTCCAAATTTCCGGTCAAGGCGAACAGAACTCGGAGTTGGACCCAATATCTCTCTCCCTATCTCTCTTTACATGCTTTGAATTATTTGCCTTGTTTATTTGTCGTTAATTTTAAAGTTAGAAAATCCGAATCTTCGCAAATGCCAGAAATGTTTTTATCGACTTAAAATTAAAATAATTTTGCAAATGAAATAACCTAAAGAATAAGTTAATATTTTACTCTCTAAATATTTCTCAAGTCAAGTTAAAACAATTTTTTTAGCCAAACTATGTTAGTTGCTGGAAAACCATTTTAAACGGATGTTTTAGGTGCCTAACACCTTTCTAAAATATTAGTTTCAATCCCCGAACCCTTTAAATATTTTCAAATAATTTTCTCTGTTAAGTTATTTGAAGACAAAAGTTTTCTTAATTTTTCTCAAAAATTAAGTGGCGACTCTAAAAGTAAAAAATTCTCGAAACCAAAATATTTTCGACAGCTTTCAAAGTACGTTTATTCTTATAAACTTGATCCTCAATGACTTCTTTATGATTCGTATTGCAGATATTAGAGTTACTTAACTCAGTACTGACTAATGATGCACTAATAACTAATGTTTGGTTATCAGTAGTACTTCCTCCATTTATACTACACATGCCAATATCTTCTTCATACAGATTTCTACTATTTATATCACGATCGTTCACAAATACAGTTACACAAATGGGGTACTTTGCGAATTCCCGAGCTTCTTTCTTCAATGACACATATACTCTCATACCCATCTCGTTGTGTATCTCCAAAGGTGCAATGCTATCTTCTATTTTATACTTAAGCTTCAATCTGTTATACCTCAAATCTACCCCAATCTTCTTAGTAACTTCATCAACTAAATCTTTAAACGATGCATATTCTATAATTATAATTGCCTCAATTGTGTAATCAACATAGCAATTATCTTCAGTCCAATGTCCAGAATGCATAATTATAAAACTAATGCTCCCCAAATATGCTTTGTAGTAAAAAAAAAAAGCAATACACAAAGTCAATATTAGATACAAAAATTGAGACGTTACCATTAATTTGTATCAAGAATACAAAACAATAAAGTTACAATAGTAATTTGAATATATGATTCGAACATGATTCGTTGTCTAAACATTTGATGCATCACATACGTATTCTGTTGGATATACAATATTTATACAAAAGTTACAAAACAAATTCAAATCAGAATAGTCTTTATTTTTACATTAAATCAGTATATTTGAATTTGAAAAAAAAATGTCAACAAACACAGAAAATATAATGATAATTGCATTGATCAAAATACATAAAAATTCAAAACGCAAATACATATGATTACTAATTATACAAACAAAATCGCATCAAATCACAATCAAATAAAAACATATAGGATTAATTAACTAAAAAATACCTGACTTTTGACTTTTCTATCGTGTTTATTTTTTAAAAAGCTTTTACCCAGTTTATTTTCCAAAACATAAACCTCGCAAGAATTTTTTTGTAATTGATGAACATCATGAATAATAGATAGATTTATCGTTCTATTTTTAAATATGTTGTAACTGATGTTGAGAGTTTTAAACATCTGTTACTTTTTATAAATTTTCTCTTCCCTAAATAGCTCCTGTTTGTTATATAAATTCTGCATTCTTTTTAACTAAACAAAATAATTAAAATATAATTAATATACATAATAAGGTAAAATTTTAACATTATCACTAAATATTGAAACTGTTGACAATATAGCCTATTAAATAATAAAATATTGACATTTAAAAAAAATTCCCATTCTTTTAAGTGGAATTAAGAAGCTAGACGCTCCACAATTTACTTTTTATTTTTCAAAAAATGGCAGAAGCTACGTGATTTTTGTAAGAACCAAAAAATTATTATTATTGTTGTGATAGACCAAACTAACAAAATACACGAACTCATATATATATATATATATATATATATATATATATATATATATATATATATAATATATATATATATATATATATATATATATATATATATATTATGGAGTAATAATTAATAAATATTAATTTTTCTTGAAAAAAACATGAACTTTTGTGAGTTAAAGTGAATTATTATTTTTTTTTAAAAATAATTAAAAGATATATTTTTCAAAATCTAATGCAAAATTTAATATAAGCATTTAGAATGGTATATATCCTTATATCACATTAGATAGTTCAAATAAGGAAAATAAGTTATTTAAGAAAAAATCTTAATCGATTATAAAATTCCTAAATACATTGATCTTTTGCATAATTAAAATAATAAAAGATTTACTAGCCAAAATCAGTGCTGATATAAAACATTTTATATATTAGAAAAAGTATTATGTTATAATCTTGTTTAAATTGATTTTTCTAAACATTTTAAAAGAAAAAGTCAACATTTCATATAGAAAATCGCATACTTTTTAATACCAGAGGAAATACATGTCTTTAAATTGGGAAAATCTTCTAAGGTGATGACTTAACTAAGTAATTGGTGAGTCCGGAGTCTAAAGGTAAAAAATGTTAATAAAAATTTCAAAACAGTATATGAAATTTCTTTTTAACAAAAACGGTAAAATCGCTACTATAGCAGCAATTTGTTAAATTTGAATTAAACAAAATAGCTCCCAAAGGAGCGATTTTCAAAATAATTTTTTTTTAAATTTTTTTAATATGTCGCTGCCTCAGCAGCGACTTATGTTAAAAAAAAAATTAAAATTATTTTTTGCTTCTTTTTTTTTTAAAAGAAAGAGTTTAAATCAAAATTATTATTTTTTATTTTTTTAAATAAAATCGCTGTCAAGGCAGTGATTTTAATATATTTTTTATTTATTTTTTAAAATCAAATTGCTGCCAAGGCAGAAAATCGTTGCCTTGGCAGCGATTTGATTTTAAAAAATCATATTTTTTTTATTTAAACTTTAAAAAAAAAATAAAGAAGCAAAAAAAAAAAAAAATTTAAACGTATAAGAAAATTATAAAAAAGAAATTTATTTTGAAAATCACTCCCAAAGGAGAGATTTTGTTTAAATTTTTTTAAAAAAAAAAATAAATTTCATAAATCGCTGCTATAGCATTGATTTTGCTTTTTTCGGCGGACAAAATCGCTACTTCGTGAGTGATTTTGTCGTTTTGGTTAAAAAGAAATTTCATATACTATTTTGAAATTTTTGTTAATATTTTTTACCTTTAGGCTCCGAACTGAGTAATTAGTCCACGCTTCATGCGATAAAATATATCACTTTATAAATTTTAATGAACATATATATATTAAACATTTAATTTATCAAAATAAATATTCTAAGACATACAATACGAAAAACATTAAGATTACGTAATAATTACATTTTTTAACAAACTTCAATAAAGTACTAAGTGGAACTCCAATTCAGCTCATAAATAGTGCATTATAAGTTGTTTTTTCCTTTTTACGAAGACTATCCTTTAGATAAAATTGTTCGAGTCTCACATTTCTTATATCATACACATTCGATCCTATGCCAACTCATAAATTTATTATGAATGTATACAAAGAACTTAACTTTAATATTGTCAATCATTATGTGAACTCGTATCAATTGCTTGATGCCAACAAGAAGACAGGTAAGTAAATGAATAATTTTTTTCATTTATTCATATAATAGTTATGCAAGAAAAGAATTAAAATAAAAATAAATATTGTACGACAACACTTAAAAAAATCGATTTATATTGATGCATAATTAAATCATTATCTCATACAAAATAATTAAAAATCAATAAGGTAGTATATCTAAACAACTTATACTCAATAACACACATAGACAACAGAACAAAAAAATATAATTATATAACTTAATTTTAGGCATAAGATCAAAACTATAAGACTTAAAAAAAGAAACATCTATCTATGTAATTATTATTCACTTTAATTAGAGATCCAAATGATTGCACATGAAACATGCTTGAATTAACATGGGAGGTGGAGGAGTTATTTTTTTTACATGGAAAATGGTATGAAATATCAAATATTAATTCAAACTAAATGCTATAGTCATAATTCTTTTATTTGTAATTCACAAGAAATATTTCATGTTTTTGTCATCCCATTTGTATACAAAAATATACAAATAGATTGACATATATAAATGCAGGACCCATTTGTATATCGAAATATACAAATACAGGACCCATTTGTATACCAAAATAACAAATACATGACTCATTTGTATACCCAAATATACAAATAGACCCAAATACAGATTTTTATATATATGCATACGTATACCGAAATATACAAATTATTAGTCATAGCAAACATAAAGTTTGCTTAAAGCGCGATTATGCAAACTATATCTATAGCATACAAATATTATTTTTATGTTTGCTACATGTGGAAGTTGATCTTTTTTTATACACCCCCGCTTAAGGAAAAACATATAGAAAAAAGAAATAATGAAATTATGGTAAATATTATAAAAAACATGATAAAATATTTTTTAAAATCTGATAACTACAATAAAATAATATAGTAATTAAAGAACGAAAAATGGTAGATAACTACGGGTTGATTGTAGAATATTAAAGGTTTATGAATTAATTTTTGGTTGTCATTATAAGTTACTGCTATATTCTTGTTTTAGTATTTCATGCTTGATCATCATAAGATAAATCTATTTTCTATTCTTAAAATCGAGAGAGGAGAGGGGTAGATAGACTAGAGAATATAGAGAGCTCGATCATCCATTGAGTTGCAGTGATTTGTGTTTAGGAGTGACGCTTGGACGAACAACCTGCTTGGTTACGAAAAAGGATGAAATATAAATGTTCGCCAGTTAGGTCTGTTTATCCCCGCTCAAAGATGTAGTTAGACAGCTAACTGGAGTAGGCGTGTAACACTCCTAAATATTAAAATCGATATGTAACATTTCGTAACTCGAAATAGCTAGGAATAAGCTAAGAAACTAAAAATAATCACTTTTGGAAAGAAAGGAAAAAATCTGAAAAATTTCTTCAGTTAAGAAAGTGAGTTTAGTCATTTTCAAATGGTCATAACTCCTATTTCAAAATCTAATGCAAAATTTAATATAAGCATTTAGAATGGTATATATCCTTATATCACATTAGATAGTTCAAATAAGGAAAATAAGTTATTTAAGAAAAAATCTTAATCGATTATAAAATTCCTAAATACATTGATCTTTTGCATAATTAAAATAATAAAAGATTTACTAGCCAAAATCAGTGCTGATATAAAACATTTTATATATTAGAAAAAGTATTATGTTATAATCTTGTTTAAATTGATTTTTCTAAACATTTTAAAAGAAAAAGTCAACATTTCATATAGAAAATCGCATACTTTTTAATACCAGAGGAAATACATGTCTTTAAATTGGGAAAATCTTCTAAGGTGATGACTTAACTAAGTAATTGGTGAGTCCGGAGTCTAAAAGTAAAAAATGTTAATAAAAATTTCAAAACAGTATATGAAATTTCTTTTTAACAAAAACGGTAAAATCGCTACTATAGCAGCAATTTGTTAAATTTGAATTAAACAAAATAGCTCCCAAAGGAGCGATTTTCAAAATAATTTTTTTTAAATTTTTTTAATGCTTATGTTAAAAAAAAAATAAAATTATTTTTTGCTTCTTTTTTTTTAAAAGAAAGAGTTTAAATCAAAATTATTATTTTTTATTTTTTAAATAAAATCGCTGTCAAGGCAGTGATTTTAATTTATTTTTTATTTATTTTTTAAAATCAAATTGCTGCCAAGGCAGAAAATCGTTGCCTTGGCAGCGATTTGATTTTAAAAAATCATATTTTTTTTATTTAAACTTTAAAAAAAAAAAAAGAAGCAAAAAAAAAAAAAAAATTTAAACGTATAAGAAAAATTATAAAAAAGAAATTTATTTTGAAAATCACTCCCAAAGGAGAGATTTTGTTTAAATTTTTTTAAAAAAAAAATAAATTTCATAAATCGCTGCTATAGCATTGATTTTGCTTTTTTCGGCGGACAAAATCGCTACTTCGTGAGTGATTTTGTCGTTTTGGTTAAAAAGAAATTTCATATACTATTTTGAAATTTTTGTTAATATTTTTTACCTTTAGGCTCCGAACTGAGTAATTAGTCCACGCTTCACGCGATAAAATATATCACTTTATAAATTTTAATGAACATATATATATTAAACATTTAATTTATCAAAATAAATATTCTAAGACATACAATACGAAAAACATTAAGATTACGTAATAATTACATTTTTTAACAAACTTCAATAAAGTACTAAGTGGAACTCCAATTCAGCTCATAAATAGTGCATTATAAGTTGTTTTTTCCTTTTTACGAAGACTATCCTTTAGATAAAATTGTTCGAGTCTCACATTTCTTATATCATACACATTCGATCCTATGCCAACTCATAAATTTATTATGAATGTATACAAAGAACTTAACTTTAATATTGTCAATCATTATGTGAACTCGTATCAATTGCTTGATGCCAACAAGAAGACAGGTAAGTAAATGAATAATTTTTTTCATTTATTCATATAATAGTTATGCAAGAAAAGAATTAAAATAAAAATAAATATTGTACGACAACACTTAAAAAAATCGATTTATATTGATGCATAATTCAATCATTATCTCATACAAAATAATTAAAAATCAATAAGGTAGTATATCTAAACAACTTATACTCAATAACACACATAGACAACAGAACAAAAAAATATAATTATATAACTTAATTTTAGGCATAAGATCAAAACTATAAGACTTAAAAAAAGAAACATCTATCTATGTAATTATTATTCACTTTAATTAGAGATCCAAATGATTGCACATGAAACATGCATGAATTAACATGGGAGGTGGAGGAGTTATTTTTTTTTACATGGAAAATGGTATGAAATATCAAATATTAATTCAAACTAAATGCTATAGTCATAATTTCTTTTATTTGTAATTCACAAGAAATATTTCATGTTTTTTGTCATCCCATTTGTATACAAAAATATACAAATAGATTGACATATATAAATGCAGGACCCATTTGTATATCGAAATATACAAATACAGGACCCATTTGTATACCAAAATAACAAATACATGACTCATTTGTATACCCAAATATACAAATAGACCCAAATACAGATTTTTATATATATGCATACGTATACCGAAATATACAAATTATTAGTCATAGCAAACATAAAGTTTGCTTAAAGCGCGATTATGCAAACTATATCTATAGCATACAAATATTATTTTTATGTTTGCTACATGTGGAAGTTGATCTTTTTTTTATACACCCCCGCTTAAGGAAAAACATATAGAAAAAAGAAATAATGAAATTATGGTATAATATTATAAAAAACATGATAAAATATTTTTTTAAAATCTGATAACTACAATAAAATAATATAGTAATTAAAGAACGAAAAATGGTAGATAACTACGGGTTGATTGTAGAATATTAAAGGTTTATGAATTAATTTTTGGTTGTCATTATAAGTTACTGCTATATTCTTGTTTTAGTATTTCATGCTTGATCATCATAAGATAAATCTATTTTCTATTCTTAAAATCGAGAGAGGAGAGGGGTAGATAGACTAGAGAATATAGAGAGCTCGATCATCCATTGAGTTGCAGTGATTTGTGTTTAGGAGTGACGCTTGGACGAACAACCTGCTTGGTTACGAAAAAGGATGAAATATAAATGCTCGCCAGTTAGGTCTGTTTATCCCCGCTCAAAGATGTAGTTAGACAGCTAACTGGAGTAGGCGTGTAACACTCCTAAATATTAAAATCGATATGTAACATTTCGTAACTCGAAATAGCTAGGAATAAGCTAAGAAACTAAAAATAATCACTTTTGGAAAGAAAGGAAAAATCTGAAAAATTTCTTCAGTTAAGAAAGTGAGTTTAGTCATTTTCAAATGGTCATAACTCCTATCTCAAGATGCGTTAAAGGTAGTTCTTGTTATGCTTGGAAAGCCCTTGGAGAAATCTTTCAAATGCCGTCGAGTTTGCACATTTTTGATATCATATAAGGGAGATATGCCTATCGAAAGTTGGGTTGTTGGATTGAGAAGGTCACAATACGGATTTAAGGAAGGGCAAACCAGTCTTTTCACCAATTAATTTTCTATTTTTTTTAGGGATTTATTTGAGGTAAAAACTCGTACAGTTTTAGAAAATCAAAATCACGCTTGGAATTGGAGAAGAGAGAAGAGAAGAAGGAAAGGGACAGAAGTCATGAATTCACCAAGAACGTCAAGGTTTGCGAATGGAAATCATCGAGGGTGATCACTATCAAGGTATGTGAGATCTTTTCCGATTGGGTTAGTTCACCCACACACAAACTTGTTTAAATTCAACAATTTGAGTAAGGTTGAATAATAAAAAGTGAAGTTCTTGAAGAACATTGTTGAATTCTTGTTGGTTGAGTTGTTGCATGCCTAGAGTTAGATTTGATTCGTATTTCAAAGTTATTTTTCGAGTCAAATATACTGGGTATTGAGGGTACTAATAATCTTAAGTGTTTGGAGAAAGAACCATGGAAGTTTAGAGGGTTTAGAGATGAAAATCGGAGAAAAAAAGTCTAAACGTTCGTCCGTAGGGCCCTGGGGCGCCGCGCCTCCCATAGCCCCTCATGAGAAACTTTGTCAGTAGGACCTTGGGGAGGCGCGCCAGCCACAACACTCCAACTTGGTCTCTGAATTTTGGGGCCTGGACCCCCACGCCTCTCATAGCGCCAAGGATGCCAGTGCACCCTATTCGTTCCCCACTCTTTCGTACTAGTTCCTAAGTGATGTACCCATGTTTGTTAGTTGATTCCAATACTCTAAGCTACATCTAAACATCATCAAACAATCCATAAACATGAGATCATGAGCCTTGAATCCATAATACAATTCAAGGAAAGTTAAGATCAAAGTCAAAGAAGTTAAGAGTTAAGTCTAGAAGTTAAGAAGTAAGTCAAAACAAAGTTTCTTAAAGTTTCAAGAGTCTTTATTAAACATTTTAAACTTTGTTTTTCAAGTTAAAGTAAAGAGTAAAAAAATTGAAGTCTTTCTTTCAAAGTTATAAGAAAACTAAGTATTCCTTAAGAGATGATTTAAGACTCAAGTTTCAAGTTAAGCAATGAGTAAAGAGTTGGTTCAGTTCTCAAAAGTTATAAGTTCCCTAGAAAGATTATAAATGTTTTTACATTTAAGTTAAGAGGAAACTAAGATTTCCCAAAAGAGTTTTGAACAAGAAAAGGGAACATTGATTCCAAGCGAGCTTTTTAAAGCTAAGTGTTGAACAATTATATAGACCCAAAGAAAGGAAGTTGATTTTAAAAGCATGAGATAAAATATATTTTTGAAGTAGTATTGAGCACCGATGTGGGTATGAGAGTTCATATCAACTCAAGTCTCCATGTAAACCATGTAGTTATCATGGGTATTAACGGGTCCTACTTTTTAGATGATCACGTAACATAAGCTAGTGGATCCACTAATTTAAGGAGTCCTATGCGACGGCAAAGTATAAGACAGTTCTGACAACGTGAACAAGACGATACATGTTGCAGCCCTAGAATTTTTTCAATCACTGTAAGTAATGTTATATGTTATTCCTGCATTCGTTTCTTTTGAAACTCTTAAATAAATAATTAGACTAATATAATTTAGTAAAAATATTTCATTGACAAGTCTTTTGGGTTCGATAGTTCGATCCTTTTAAGAGTTGTTATATTACTTGCGCGACCATGTACACTTGCGTGTGCAATTGAAAGCAATATTCTTGTTTTATCTTTTTGTTTTCTTTCGTTTCGTTGGATCGAGGTTGACTTATTCTTGGTGAGAATAGACACTTTTCATCACGTCCTATTTTTTGGATCGTGACAACATGTTATACAAGATATATTCTCTGACAATGATCTACAAAAATATTAAATTCATAAGAGTTTAAATTATATAAACCATCAGTGTAAATGATTTATATATTATTAGGTTACTCACAAGGATATGTAAACCTTAAATATGCGATTTCAATAGTACTTAGAGATCATGAGCCTATAACATTTCATGGGTAAATTCACTATTTTAATGTTATTTATATGATAATGTGAATCCTCATAGAAGCAACTTTTTCACAAAGAGCTAACTCCAAATGATGTTGAACTTTAGTAAGCTTATATATACCTCAAAAATGCATTAAGTTATTTTCCTCAAATTCAAAGTTAGGACATGAACTTTTATTATACATCAAGAAAATTATGGAGGTTTAGGTATTACTATTGCAAAAATAATCAAAAGTTTACTTTACAACGGGTTGATATAAATATGTGAAAATAACTGTATCGTTTACTCTTATATCCTTCTCTTTCACAAACTTATGCCAACCCTTTGTGAAAATAATTTTTTAAATTTCTTTTGCAATAACAATACCTAAGCTTTCATAATTTCCATGATATTATAAACGTTCATGTTCTCACTTTAGATTTGAGAAAAATACTTTATTGCATATATATATTTTTTAGATATATACAAACCTATAAAACTCAACTTCACTTATAGTTAGTCCCTTCTGAAAAAATTAGTTGTACGAGATTCAATATTATAACATAGAAATCATGAATTTTATCAAGACGATTAAAAAAACATGAAATGTTATAGGTTTACATATACTATGTAGATACCGTTGTGGGTAACTTATACAAATCATTTACATTAGTGTATCTAATTTAAACTCTTAGGAATTTATATTTTTTGTGGATCGTTGTCATAAAATATCTTTTGTATGACATGCAACAACAAGAAGTCGAAAACATACGTACCTAGTGCAATTCCACAAGTAGTGTATAAGGAGAGTAGTGTCTACACATACCTTAACACAATGACAATTATGTTGGCCACAACACCTTTGAATCTTGAACCAGAATCGCTAGCTTTTTTCTCACGTGGATGAATAGTGTATTTTCTTGGGCAATAGATGGTTGCTCGCTCTTAAATCACAAGTTGTACTTGATATTAAGTTCGTTTCGTCTTCCATGTTGAATCTAAGAACATCCAAAAAAATAATGAAAATATTAGAGATTGGTAGGTAGTTAGTTAGGTACAATTTTATAGTTCAAACACAAAAATTGATATATAAATATAACATTATTAACAATGAACAAAATAATAAAATACTTAATTCTAATTCATTTTAAATCCACTCAAAATAGGATTTATTTATTTTCTATACGATGGTCTCACTCAATTAATGTTTATATCACATTTTGTTTTTGTTGATTTCCAATTTTTCAACCAACTGAGATGTCAACACAATTCTTTTTTAAATGCTACCTTTTTTCTTTTCAAATTTCACAAATTTTATGTCCAAACTCCCATCCAAACAAAAGATTTTCTCATAAAATTTTGTAAGACTCTCACACTTTTACAATTTAAAAAATAAAACTACAAGGTTTTCATATAAAGATTTAAAATATAACTTTTTTTTCTGCAAAACAACAGTAACAAGAATTCATGTGAAAAATATAAGGAGAATGAACAAAAAACAAACATAATTCTTTTAAGTATTAACAACGGGGCTTCGGAAAAGAAAAAAAAATGAAGGAAAAAGAGGATACTTAAATATAGTTTGATCAATAACACACAAGAATTGCCATCTTCGTCGAGACAATTTTGAAATCCATTGCATCCAGAGGAGTATACCTCTGCAGAGAAAGAGAAAGTTAGAGAAGCTACAAAAAGTTAGAAAAAAGGGAAAAGATACCTACTTCAGCGAGCTGAGAAAGAGAAGATTGCATGGCATCATGAGATACACATAGATGATCTACAAAGCGAGGAGGCGAAAAGTAAGTCAAGTTTAGAACTATCTTAGGAGAAAACATGTTGATGAAAGAGGCGGAGTGAAAGGAGGAGCATCAGATAGGAAACCCTACCATTCAGGATCAATTTATTGAGTGGTCTGCTTTCTATTTTTAATGGGCCCGATTAGGTAGTACTTGCTTGATTTATTTGGGCTTATTTGGGGCCATTTTGTATAGAATTTTGTATTAATTACTTAACTACACTACTTTACTTTATCTATTCCCAAATTTCCCTACTCTTTTATTAAATTTTAAAAATCCCTTTTGTCACCCAATGATACTTAACCAGTATTGTTTATCTTGAACTAAAAATTAGACTTTTCCCATTATCTAAAATTTCGCCCAAAATTTTTCCCACTAAAATTTTCAGTTATGATTTGAAATTCATAAAAAATATATCCCTATTCATCCGAATTAGAGTCAAAAATAGGTCATCATCTTCTCCATTTCGATTTCTTCATTTTTTTTCCTTTTTGGCGTATCTATTGTTTTTGTTTACAATATCAATCTAACTTCTAACAAATCTCTAGTTTTTATTTCAGAATCAAAAACATCAACGAATTGAGTTCTAAAAAGTCGCATGACCCGATAGTCATGACAAATCCAAGTTCTAGCAAGAGAAAATATGTAAAGAACAAACATGCATCAACTTCGAAAGATCCGAAAATCCAAAAGAAAAGGGATAGAAAGGTGACACCTCCAATTATTCGACCAACATTACCCATGGTATGCACGTTTTCACTCATATTCGTAACTTTTTCTTTAGTTTGATGATTTTTATTTTTTCGTTTAAGTATCGTTTATTTCAACTTTTCACTGCGCACATGAAACATTGAATTTGTGATACTTTTAATTTTATCATTTTATATAATGAAAAGGTGTTGTTTTGATTGTTCTGAATACTTTTTAATTTTTATGTGATATTAACTATTTTTCAAAAAATTAAGGATACTGGAGGCGTTTCATCGCCACACATGATGTATGATTCTGTGGCGAAAAACAATGTTGGTCCACAATCCAATTTTAGTAACTTCGATCGACAAACCATTTCACCCATGTAAATGGATTTTGCAAATGTTGATGATGTTGATGAACCCGCCGTGAAGGTTGGAAAACAAAAGGTTTCTGTTAAAAATGTCACAAAGTTATGTAGGTATCTGATACTTAAACTAGTATCACATGCATTATTATGTTATTTAAACCATTAAATAATTTAAAAATGTACCTTTTTTATGATTGATAGTTTAATTTATGAATTCATTGTCGCTATTTATGTATCACTGATTGTACCTTATACATTAAAACTGTATATGATACTTTTAATCTTGATTGTTATTTATACTTTAATTTATGAAATAGGTGTTGTTATACTTAAATTGCTATTTTAAGTATCACTGATACGGAACACTGTTATGGAAGTATGGTATGGACAAAGTCAATGCTGGATATGTTAGTGATACTCACGATCCTACAAGGCCAAAGAGTGACTACACAACACCAGCAGAAGGTGGACTGATTAATGTAGAATAGTTAGATTTTTATTGTGTTGAAGTTACGTTAATTAGTATTTTGTATTATCAATTCTCCTTTCAACACAATCTTACTAAGTAATTATTAATTTAAAAAATATTTTTTGTCAAGAAATATATTTCAATGTTTATTTTTGTCTCCAAGTATATAATTTAATTTACAGTCACTTGTTATAAATAATTTTTTATAAGTAGGATTTACAGAAATATTGCTGATACAATATAACAATTGTACACATAATATCTAATATTATATTTTATACACCTGTTAAACAAACTGATTTTCAATTTAAATAGTATACATTAACATGTAGTCTTAAAGTAAATTTAAATAGTATACATTAACGTCTGATACAATATTATCATTAGATATACAATATCCATAAAATTATTAAGTATTTGATACACATTTTATTATCAAAAAGTAAAGTTGTGTATACGTATCAATTGATACAAAATAATTTACTTCATATATTTAGTATCGTTTACCACGTTGAATCATATAACTTTGATTAAAATCATAATAACCAACAAAACTTTGTTATCAGATACATAATATATTTGACGTTTAATGTAAATGAGAAGGGATAATGCACAAGTATCCCCTTAACCTATGCCCGAAATCTCAGAGACACACTTATACTATACTAAGGTCCTATTACCCTCCTAAACATATTTTATAAATAATTTTCTACCCCTTTTCAGCCTACGTGGCACTATCTTGTGGGCCCAGCATGTGTTGACATTTTTTTTCAAACCAGTGTTACGTAGGCCAAAAAGGGGTAGATATTTATTAATAATATAAGTTCAGGAGGGTAACTGGACCTTAGCATAGTATAAGTGTGTCTCTGAGATTTCAGACGTAGGTTGAGGAGGTAATTATGCATTTTCCCTAAATGAGACTAAATAACTTATCAATATAGCTTAGTATAATTACACTTGATATAAAACAATGAAATTCAATATATTACGTATCATTCTACAATTTGATACAAAATTAAATGTATCACATTATGATACTTTATTGTATACCGTAATCATAAATTTAATCTTAATCACAATTTGAAATTCAAATTTGCCCAAATCAGTTAAAGGTTTATGCAGACTGGATGCTAAATTTTTAAACGTTCGCGTAATTCGTGGGTTAATTTAATCCCTTTTTTACGCTGTAACTGATAACAACAAATAAAAAGTTAAAGTATTCTTTCGCTTTAATTTAAGTATCGTTCTGTAATATTATGTATCCAAAATTCTATAAAAAGAGATTTTTGGTAAATAGTGAAAGAGTAGGGATAGAAACTAATTTGTTCCTTAGAGTATGTGATTTGCCTAATTTTTACTAGAATTTTTGAAGTGGAATAAAGGATCTAGACGCTATATAAAGTTATTTTATATAATTTGACCATAGTTGATTTTGAGGAGTTGCTTTTCTAATATAAATTTTAATGAACATATAATATATATAACATTTAATTTATCAAAATTAATATTTTAAGACATACAATACGAAAAACAATAAAATCACGTAATACTTACATTTATCAAAAACAAATAACAAACTTCAATAAAGTACCAAGTGTAACTCCAATTCCGCTCATAAGTAGTGCATTATAAGTTTTTTTCTTTTTTACCAAGACTATTTTTGTAGATAAAATTGTTGGAGTATCATGACTTTAATTTGCAATCGAAAGCTCATCAAGTATTAAAGTTAATAACAATAATTTAACTAAGATTTTTTCGCCATCTAAAGGTTGAACAATTTTATGTAGTACAACTTCATGTTCAAATATTTTAAAGAAAATAATAGTGTTGTCACGACCCAAAAATGAGCGTGATGGCACTCGTCTTATCCCACCAAGACGAGTCAGCCTAAACTCAACCATTACAATAAAAATGCGGAAATTTGAGAAATCAATTCAACCATCCCCAAAATCTGATTGTCACGTGTACAAGTCTCTAAGGTATTATAATTGATTCATAAAAAACGCAAATCTCAAATGAACTTTTTTATAGAATAGAACAAGGTAATAACTAAGGAGAAAGAAAGTACGCTGAGACGACAAACAACTACCTCACAAATCTCCAAGAAGCCTCAGACAAGGCGAGAGAAATATCACAAGGTCCGGGCTAGTAACCTACAAAAAAATTATAGTAGCCAGGGGTGAGTATCAAACTACACGGTACCCAGCAAGTAAACGTCTAAACACAAGCTAAGGAGATAAAATACGAGTATTCCTTACACACCAACCGACCCTCCACAACTACAACCTGCATAAAAATCAGCCCAACCTACAGTTCACAGTGTTCATAGCACCGAACTCATCAAAATCATTTTAACAAATTATACATCCTCAACTACAAACTAAATATTCAACAACCACAACTTTACACAACATGCACTCACAATATCAGCAACACATAAGATCAAGTTCATCAAATAGAGGTAATCAAATATCAAGTAATTCACAACCACCAATAAAACACATAATCATCAAGAATGAAGAATGTCATGGGATGCAATGCAATATGACACCATGAAGTAATATGTCCCAGAATACCAATTTCTCTCAACCGTATATACATGATACTCCACGGAAATATATCGAGAGTTCATGACCCATGGGGGACTCGCGAGGTCCATATACCGACACGGACGATCTCCACGTGTCTGTTGCGGACGATCTCAACGCACTATCATAAATCAAGCAAATTCGCACGGATGATCTCCACGTGCCCAAATCATAATCATAACTTTTCTATCGCACAGACGATCTCCACGTGCCCAAAATAATCATAACTCGATCTCAACACAGACGATCTCCACGTGTTAGACCCTTACTCATACCCAGTCTCATATCAATGCATGTGCACAATATGATATCAAATAAAGGAGATGATGCAACATCTCAATAAACCAAATGTCGCTATGACATATAATCACCTCAATTATCACATTTATACGGGTTCAGTAAAGAACACAATCACACATAATAAATCAAATCAATAATATTTCAGTTAATGTCCATATACTTTGACATTCTCAGATTACAAACATTCTATAGTAATAAACATTCCCATTATAATACCGATACTCGTACCATTCACAATACATCACATACAAACAAATAATCACATTGTCTTTTATTACCCCCTTTTATCATTAGAAATAATCAATGTGGACAAGTCAACCCATCACCAAGTCCCATTACTCCCAAACATATACCACAAGGAAAACACGCATTTCATACACTTAGCAAGGGTTTAGAAATCCACTTGTCTTAAATAGCCGAACAATCACTCCAAGACTTGAGTCTTCCTCTTTAATTGGACTTCTAAATCAATTCAATCTATTCAAGCAAATAATCAAAATAAGATTTCAAAACTAACAACACTCATATTACTATGTGTTTAGTCTTGATCTAAAAACTCACCCAATATAATCAAGTTCGTAAATCTTGATGACAATTAGCATTTCAATTACCATATTTTCAAGTTTCAAGTCTAGGGTTAAATTCAATTTTCCCAATATCATAATTCAAATGTTATTCACATAATATCATACACATATTAATTAATTACATATCTAAATATATTAAAAACTAAATTTATAATATAATAAATAATTAATATTAGTAATTCCAAAGTCACTATTACAAAAACAAACAAAAAAATGACGGTGACATCATGACTCCAGTGGCAAATCTTGCCCTTTTTCATGTAAATTTTCATTTATAATTCATATTTATTGATGATTTCCTACTCATCAGTGATATAATTCACTGGGATCCTTCCGCTAACAAACAAAAATCATAATTTTGATCAATTTATTCCCACCCAAACCAAAAAGGTGTAAACTTAGCAAAATTTTCAAATACCCATCAATTTTTATTAAATAATAATATTAATAGTGAACAATTTTAAAGCATTATTTCTTAATTACCCGCCGCCGAAAGCACGTTCCTCCTCCATTGTTTCTTCATCTTTTCTTTTGTTTTTAAATAAAATAATTAGGTATTTAAAGTGGTAAATTTTATTAACTTAAATTAATTATATGAAACAAATTGTATATGATTTTAATAAATGATACTTTAACCCATTAACTATCGATTAATTTAATTATCCACAATTACACATTAACTAATTAACTAAAGTCAACGAATAGTTCGAAATTATCAAAAATGAACTAGCGGGTCATTAGTAACATGTCAAACAGTATTACCATTTTTTTTAATGAAACTCTCACATTTCTTATATCATACACACATTTGATCATATGCTAACTCATAAATTTATAATAAATGTATACAAAATACTTAGATAAAATGACACCTGAAGTTGTCCCGAACTTTCAAAATGACACTTAAACTATTCAAACGTCCCATTACATCTCTAAACGATTTTGAACTGATATTATTACATTATTTTTTGTCCACTGGCATGGAGAGTGTATGCACTCTCTTAAAGAGCGTGAACAAACTAAAAAACAAATATAATTTTATTTTTACAATTGCTCCTTTCTTCTTTTTTTCTTTAGTAATTTCTTAGTATTTTACTGACATAGACTTTTTTATTTACATTATCGAAAAAGAAAGAGAGGGTATTTGTGTGCATTTATTCATGATTGAGTATTCTATTTTTATTTTCTATTTATTTAAAATTGTAGAAATATAACGTGTTCCTCTTCTTGCTAATGTTACTATATCTTTTTTATTTCATTTCACAAAAAATAAAATTTTACTTCATATTCTTATCTTTGAAATAATAATCAAAATAATAATATCATTGAAATAAGAAAGAAGAGAAATATTCGAACTTGAATTTTTATTTTCGAATTTAAATAATGTAAAAATGAAATGTAAGTAGGTGAGGGGGCGGATGTAGCCAAGTGGATCAAGGCAGTGGATTGTGAATCCACTATGATCGGGTTCAATTCCCGTCGTTCACCCATAATTTATAAATATGAGATATTAGACAGATAAAAATTATGACCTGGATCAGATTGATTGTTTTTTGAATCTCTATACGTGCAATTCCCTCGATGCCAGAGGACGTTCTCATATTCCTTTGTACATAATTCTTGATACAATCTCTGATTTTTTATCTTCTCGTAAACTCTCAGAATAATTTTTGGGTTGTGAAATTCAAAGGGAATGATGACCTTGGGTTGTACCTAGTCTGAAACCAAATGAATTTATATTTTGTCCCATAATCCCCCGCTATTATACATATCATGATACATTATAGCTGTAGATTTTTTTTTCCATCTCGTTATTTTTAACGAAGACATCTTGTCATATTCATCATCTAAAGATATATCTTTCATTACAATAGTTATATGACAAATCGATCTTTTTATCGGAAAACTACGTCCTTGAGCTCGAGGTTTCAATTTCTTCACAGTAGTACCTTCATTGAATTCGGCTTTACTAATGACTAAATTGGTTTCACTGGAACCCATATTGTAACTAGCATTTGCTGCTGCAGAATAAACTAATTTCAAAATGGGATAACATGCTCGATAGGGCATGAGTTCTAGTATCATAAGTGTTTCCTTATAGGAACGTCCACGAATTTGATCAATTACTCTTCGTGCTTTGTCAGCAGACATAGATATATGTTTACCTAAAGCATATACTTCTATTTTTTTGCTATAAAATATATTTTCTTGTTTTTCTTATTATTTTAACTTTTTCTCCTTGTTAATTTTCTCTTTTTCTTTCTTCCTTCTTCAAAAATTCATTGTCAAATCATTGTAACTTCTCACTTTCAATGTCATTTTTTATCACAACTTCACCTCCCTTTTTTACTACTATTAGTTTAACTCTCTCCAATTTTAATATTATATCTAAATATTTTATTACATTTCGAACAATTTGATATCCCACTAGAATTCAAGGTGATTAGTAGGTATTATTTATTTTTTAAAATCCAAATTTCACTTAAACTTTCAATTTTCAAAGAGTTCTGATTCTTTCAAAATTATCATTTCTTGTTTTGAAGTTATATAAATGAGATAAATTAATTGATGATACCTTCAAATTTTGTTTCTTAGAAAAATAATTAGTTTTGTTATCAACAACACAAATACTAAAAAATAATATAATTTTGAAAGAAAGAAATTTGACCGAAGAAGAAGAAAAAAATGGAGGGGATCAACTTGACGTAGGGGTGGGGTGAGGTGAGGGTGGGAGATGAAGAAGAAGAAGAAGAAGAAAAGAAAAGAAAATGAAGGGAGGGGTAATTTGAAAGTAGGGGTGAAATATAAAGAATTTAAAGTGAAATTAAAATTAAAGCAATAAAATTAAAATAAGTCAAAAAGTAAGAGAGAAATAAAGAAAAGTTAAAATTAAAAATATATATATATATATATTTCAAATTCAACTAACACGTGTCACACAATGATTGGTGTGTGATAATCACTTGCTATTTAAGATCTGGTATTGATCGAAAAATGATGTAATAATATATTTTCAGGATTGTTTAGGGGGATAATAGAACGTCCACGTAGTTAAAGGATCTTTTTGAAAATTCGAAAAAACTTCAGATATCACTTTATGTCTTTTCTCTTAATATTATCAATCATTATGTCAACTCATATCAATTGTTTGATGCCAGTCAGAAGACAGGCAAGTAAATGAATAATTTTTTTTTCATGAATTCATATAATATTTATGCAAGAAAAGAATTAAAATAAGAATAAATATTGTATGACAACACTCAAAAAAAATCAATTTATATTGATACATAATTCAAATCATTATCTCATACAAAATAATTAAAAATCATTAAGATAGTCTAATTAAATAACTTATACTCGACAATACACATGACAACAGAATAAAAAAATATGATTATATAACTTAATTTTCGGCATAAGATCAAAACTATAAGACTTAAAAAAAAGAAACATCGATATATGTAATTATTATTCACTTTAATTAGTAATCCAAATGATTTCACATGAAACATGCATGAATTAACGTTGGAGGTGGAGGAGTTATTTTTTCATAGGGAAAATAGTATGAAATATCAAATTATTAATTCAAACTAAATGTTATAGTCACAATTTCTTTTATTTGTAATTCACAAGAAACATTTCATGTTTTTCATTCCATTTGTGTATTAAAATAGAGATAAATGTCAAAAACACACATAAACTATTCATATTTTTTTAGTTTAATACCTAAGCTATTGAGAGTGTGAGTTTCATACATAAACTATCACTGTTTAGCTTGACAAACACACCTCAGTGGTGTGTGTAATGTACTATCTCTTTTATTTGAAAAAACATTGACACATGACATTCACATAGATAAAACATTTTACATAGATAAAAGGGAAAAGGGTCTGATATACCCCTCAACTTTGTCATTTAGAGCTGATATACCTTTGTTATGAAAGTGGCGCATATATACCCCTACTTATAAACATATGGCTCGCATATACCCTTTTCCTAACGGAAAATGAAAATAATAATAATTTTGATCTAATTTTTTATTATTTGTTTCTAAAAAATATAATCCCATATGAGTAGATTTAATCCTCGTCAAACATACTCTTTTTTTATTTTTTTTATTTTAATGACTAATTTAGAATTATTATTTTTGATGATCAAATTTATTAAAGTTTCACTAATATTCTTGTAAAACTTATTGTAGATGACCAATTTTTTTCTTCGAATACAAAAAATAAATTACAATATAGACATAAAAAATAGTTTAAAATATTTTTTCTTTACACTAAGGAATGAAAGAAAAAAAATAAGAATAAGAAACTCAAATAATTATAGTAAAAGAAGTCAAAAAATAATTTATGTATGAAAAAAATTGTAATATACCTTGAACTTTGATAAAAGAATCATATATACCCCTAAATAATTTTTAAAAAAAAAATAAAAGTAAAAAATACAAATTTAAAACTAATTTTTTCACTTCCGTTAAAAGAAGGGTATATGTGAGCTCATTTTGTAATGGCAGGGGTATATGTGAGCCGTTTGTATAACAGTAAGGGTATATATGAGTCACTTTCATAACGAGGGATATATCAGCTCCAAATGACAAAGTTGAGGGGTATATCAGACCCTTTTCCCTAGATAAAAATTAAATAATAAAATATTAATATTAATTAAAAATTAAAGATTGAAGTATTACCATCCATATAAATAATTAAATTATTTTTCTTACCCCAATCCACCACCTCCTCCACGTACCCCTTCCCCCCCCCCAACTCTCCACAACCAACCCCATCATTTTTAAAAAAATCATTTATAAAATATTTTTAAAATTTTCATACTTCATCCTCTCCGCCACCCCCAAAAAAAACACTCAGTCGTCCCCCCCCCCCCCCTAAAGAAATAAAAAATATATCCCGTCCTATTTAATCCTCTTCTCCTAATTTTTATTTTTTTTACGTTTTTCTCATTTTGTGTTACATATGCACGTAAATATATATTTTAAAAAAAAATTCTACTAGTGTACCGAATATAACATAAATAAATAAAAAATTAAAAACTGTTTTGTGGCGGCAAGTAAAAAATATTTTCGATATGTACATCTAAGCACTGAAAAAAATTTGGAAGTAGAGGGTTAAGCGGTTTTAAGAAAATAAAATAATTTTAAATTAGTAATTGTGGAGGAGGAGGAGCAGAAGTTAAGAAAATGAAATACTTTTATAAAAGAAATTTATACAAAATTAAAAAATTAAAAAATAGTGAGGGTAGGTGTTGGGGGGGGGGGGGCGGGGGAAGTGGTGTGGGATTAGAAATGTTTTACATTTTATTTTATAATAATTTTTAAAATTTTTAATTTTAACTAATACTAATAGTTTATTTAATTTTTGTCAAGGTTGAATGTATTGTTCATGTGGAGTGTGATGTGGAAATTCTTTAAAATAAAGAGAGAGTGTATTACATATACCATGATGAGAGTGGTATAAAAGAGAGAGATTTGTTTCTCAAACTAAAAAGTGATAGTTTAGGTATGAAATTGAAAGTCTCAATAGTTTAGGTATGAAACTCAAAAAAAAAGGGATAATTTAGGTGTGTTTTTTCTATATAAATACAGGACCTATTTGTATATCGAAATACACAAATACAGGACCCATTTGTATATCAAAATATACAAATGCAGGACCAATTTTTATACCAAAATATACAAATGCAGGATCCATTTGTATACCCAAATATACAAATAGACCCAAATACAATTTTTTTTATGTATATATATCGAAATATACATATTATTAGTCATAGCAAACATAAATTTGTTATAAAGCGCAATTATACAAACTATAGATATAACATACAAATATGATTTTTATGTTTGATATATGTGAAAGTTCTTTTTTTTTTATACACCCTCGCTTAAGGAAAAATATATAGAAAAAAATAATAAAATTATGGTAAAATATTATAAAAAATATGATAAAAATATTTTTTGAAAATCTGATAACTAGAATAAAATAATGTAGCAATTAAAGAGCTAGAAAATCTGTTTGAACTTCCCGAAAGATGGTAGATAACTACGGATTGATTGTAGAATATTAAAGGTTTATGAATTAAGGTTGTCATTGTAAGTTACTCATATATTCTTGTTTTAGTATTTTATGCTTGATCATCATAAGATATATCTATTGTCTATTCTTAAAATCGAGAGAGGAAAGGGTTGATAGACTAGAGAATATAGAGATCTCGATCATCCATTAAGTTGAAGTGATTTATGTTTAGGAGTGACGCCCGGGATAAACTTGCTTGGTTACGAAAAAAGGATGAAATATAAATGCTTGCCAGTTAGGCTTGTTTATCCCCGCTCAACGATGTAGTTAGACAACTAACTGGAGTAGGCGTGTAACACCCCTAAATATTAAAACAGATATGTAACATCTCATAACTCGAAGTAGCTAGGAATAAGCTAAGAAACTAAAAATAATCACTTTTGAAAAGAAAGGGAAAAGTGTGGAAAATTTCCTAAGTTAAGAAGTGAGTTTTGGTCATTCTCAAATAGTTATAACTCCTATCTCAAGATGTAGTTCTTGATTTGGTTGGAGAGATCTTTCCAATGCCGTTGAGTTTGCACATTTTTGATATTGTATGAGGGAGATATGCCTATCGGAAGTTGGGTTGTTAAATTGAGGAAGGTCCCATTTCAAATTTAAGGAAGGGCAAACTAGTTTTTTTACCAAATCATTTCCTATTTCGTTTTACTGATTTATTTGGGGTAAAAACAAATTTAGTTTAGTTTTAGAAAGGGCTTGGAGAAGAGAGAAAAGAAGAAGGAAAGGGAGAAAAGTCGAGAATTCGCAAAGAACGTCATGGTTTGCGAATGGAAATCGTCAGAGGTGATCCCTATCAAGTTATGTGAGATATTTTCGTGATGGATTAGTTCACCCACACACCAACTTATTTAAATTCAGCGATTTGAGTAAGGTTGAATGATAAAAAGTGAAGTTCTTGAAGAACATTGTTGAATTCTTGTTGGTTGAGTTATTGCATACCTAGAGTTAGATTTGATTCGTATTTCAAGGTTATTTTTCGAGTCAAATATATTGGTATTGAGGGTACTAATAATCTTAAGTGTTTGGGGAAAGAACCATGAAATTTTAAAGAGTTTAGAGATGAAAAATGGAGAAGAAAAGTCAAAACGTCTTTCCGTAGGGTCCTGGGGCGCCACGCCTCCCATAGCCCCAACTTGGCCTCTGAAGTTTGGGGCCTAGCGCCCCACGCCTATCATAGAGTCAAGGACGCCAGTTCACCCCATTCATTCGCCACTCTTTCGTACTAGTTCCTAAGTGATGTACCATGTTTGATAGTTGATTTCAATACTCTAAGGTACATCTAAACATCATGAAACAATCCATAAACATGAGATCATGAGCATTGAATCCATAATTCAATTCAAAAAAAAATTAAGATCAAAATCAGAGAAGTTAAGAGTTAAGTCTAGAAGTTAAAAAGTAAGTCAAAACAAAGTTTCTTAAAGTTTCAAGAGTCTTTATTAAACGTTTTAAACTTCGTTTTAAGGCTCAAATTTCAAGTTAAAGTAAAGAGTAAAAAAGTTGAAGTTTTTTTTCCAAAAGTTATAAGGAAACTAAGTATTTCCTAAGAGATGATTTAAGACTCAAGTTTCAAGTTAAGCAATGAGTAAAGAGTTGAGTTCATTTCTCAAAAGTTATAAGGGAACTAAGTATTCCCTAGAAAGTTTATAAATATTTTCACATTTAAGTTAAAAGGAAACTAAGATTTCCCAAAAGAGTTTTGAACAAGAAAAGGGATCATTGATTTCAAGAGAGCTTTTTAAAGTTAAGCGTTGAGCAATTATCTAGACCCAAACCAAGGAAGTTGATTTCAAAAGCATGAGCTAAAGTATATTTTTGGAGTAGTATTGAGCATTGATGTGGGAATGAGAGTTCATATCAACTCAAGTCTCCATGAAAACCATGTAGCCATCATGGGTTTTAACGGGTCATAATTTTTAGAGGATCAAGTAAGTTAAGCAAGTGGATCCACTAAGATAAGGAGTCCTATTCGACGACAAAGTATAAGACAGTTCTGCCAGCATGGGCAAGACGTTTTATCACCACTTAGGCTCATAGTAGTGGTTTTCGGTTAAAGAAGCTCCCACTGAAACTATATTACTTCAAATTTAAGCAAAGTTATGTTTGTTATTGCATTTTATTTAACGAACTAAGTGTTTTTATTGTTTTTACAAGCTTTTATATATATATATATATATATATATATATATATATATACATATTTCATATGTCTACCTGTTTTATATTAAGTTAAGTTTTCTTGAGTTGAGCAGAGCCAATGTAAGTGTTTATTTCTACTTTTTTCAAGCTTAAATTTGTAAGCATTTCAACTCGCATACTCGTACATTCAATGTATTAATGTCAGTTGGCCTGCATCGTATCATTATGCAAACGAAGGTAACAAAGATCAGCATTATCCAGTGCCTCTTTGATCCAGCCAAGCATTCAGAGTCAGTGATGAGCCTTCTTGTATTCTGGAGGACACATTTACATGTTTTTAGGTCATTCTTCATAGTATGTTGTGGGGCTTGTCCCAACATCCATCTTAGTACTATAGAGGCTTCATAGATAGTCAGACCGTTTAGTTTTTTATTCTCTCTTTATTTGTATTTAAGATATTCTATTATGAGACTTAAGTGTCATTTTGACCAAGATATCTATTTTAAGTTATTTTCATGAGAATGATTCTTACTTTATATTGAGTTAAGTCTTCCGCTAAGTTAAGCAAGTCAGGCCAAGGGTTCGCTCAAGGCCAACAATGGTCATTGGATGTCGGCCACGTCCAGGGTGTAGGCTCGAGGTGTGATTCGATATTCGCATTTCGAAACACCATTTCTTAATTACTTCAGTATATTTTATTCTCTTTTTAGGAACTCGAAATTTTGTAATATTTACAAATTTGCATAAGATAAATTGAGACTGTCATTTAAGGGATAGTTTTGGAGTATTTACATAATAATCTAGTTGGAGTTATTTATAACTTGAAATGGTGATGAGGTATATATATTGGTATATATGTATACTTTTCGGCAGCAAACATTTTACTTAAGCCAATCTTTAAATTTTGGCTTTATCTAGTAAGTAATGAACTTCACTTTTATAACATATATTTTCACACCTCCTCCATAAGAATTCATGTTCTTTAACTCTAAAACATTTGTAGACTCCCTCTAACCGTTGTTAGTGTTTTCAATATATATTTTTGTATAAAATATATTTTAAGGTAACTCTTATTTATTTTTAACCTTAAGAGATGTGTCTACATCTTTCATAAAGGGTGTAAAGTCCAATTTTTTCTTTTTATTTTTCAAATCTAAGTTGCAACAAGAGGTACTAAGCTAGTTAGAATTACTGTTTTGGGAGCATCATCGTAAATGTATAGGCAAAGCTTACTTGTGATGATAATCTTTTTTTACGTCAACATTATTAAGCTGTTAATAATTAAAGAAGTCATTCAATTTTTATTTTTAAGATTGTATATACTCGTGAATAAGTTGAGGACCTCAATACGTTGGTTGGTCTACCGTTTAAACTTTTGACGTTATGTTGGATTCTTTCTATGCTAAAGTACTAAGGTTTGTGTACAAACTTATACTCGTACTCTTTTTACTTGCTAGTATATTTGAAAGTTTATCTTGGTACCTTGGTTGCCTCTTGTCACTTTGCATTTTCATGTTTGTATCCTTTTAAGACATGAAACACACTTGTGTAACTCGCCCACTTGTATGAATTGTTTGATCGCTTGGCACTTTTGTTGAGACCTTCTCCTTCTTGTGGCTATGACTTTGTTACTATTGGCATGCCTCTTGATTCGAATCATTTTCTATCTTGACTCTGGATTTTTAATTCGTCTTAAATATGGAATTTGTCCATTTTAAGTACGAATTAGAAAGTCATTTTTATATGGTTCTTGATTCTCTTGATTATTAGGCTTCGACCCTTCTTGATGCAGGGCGTCGATGCTTCTTGATACATGTTTATGCTTGGTGTGACGACATGGTGTATATATTGGGCGAGCTTTGTTATTGAATTTCTTGAAAATGGTGCTATGAGCATTTTTGACAATTGAATCTTTAAACACCGAACTTGACACTCTTTATATATATTGTTTACTTGATTTATTCATTATGTTCAATTGTGTTGTCCATGACTTGAGAAAGTTAGCTTGGTGAATCTGAGGTCTCAAATCTATAGGTTTTATAACCACTAAGCTATATGCTTAGCGATAGTTATTTCTATAGTAGGGAATGATCGAGAGGAGGCATGAAGCATACCATTGGAGGGAGATTTTGAGAGCCTCAAGGAAGATCACATTTGCATATAGGCATCTACATTTTGTATAAACGTTGGTACTTGTGCATGATCTTTCTGTTGTACATGTGTATGATCATTCGAAAGCTAATTTGATCATGTCACCATAGGTTGTAATATAAGTATGACTACATGTTTTGCGTTTTCGGGGTGTGTAAACCCAAATCTTGTAATATACTAAATTTACTATTTGTTTTAAATAATTGTCTGAAGAATGAACCGGCTAATTTTAGTACTTGAAAGTTGGTAATATTCTTTTATATTATTATTAAGTCTGAGGATAAAATATGCAGGAACATCTCGCAAGTTATTTGCTTAAGATTATTTTGGAAGGGTTCTTTCTCCATAAGATAAAATCTTACACAACTTTAATTTGACATCAAATAAATGTTTAAATAGGCAGGATGCATATCTTTAACTATTTTTTTCTTTCTTTATGAATGTAATCTCTCTACTAGATTAAAATCAATATGACTTTCGTTAATCTCTTTATATCTTGCAAGTATTTAATTAGATTTTTTGTTTAAGTGGTAGTATTCTTTCAAAAGGGTCGCTACAAGGAGACTAGAGGTCGAGAGGCCCGACTCATATAATTAACCTTATAAATCAATAACTTGACAACCAAAATAAGTTCATTGCCTGAAATACGATACATGAAATCAGATACATGTTGCAGCCCTAGAATATTTTTAATCACTGTAAGTAATCTTATTATTTTATTCATGCATTCTTTTCTTTTGGAACTCTTAAATAAATAATTAGACTATTATAATTTAGTAAAAATAGTTAATTGACAAGTCTTTTAGATTTGATAATTCGATCCTTTTAGGAGTCATTATATTACTTGCGTGACCATGTACACTTGCGTGTGCAATTAGAAGCAACATTCTTGTTTTATCTTTCTGTTTTCTTTCGTTTCGTTGGGTTGAGGTTGACTTACTCATGGTGGGAATAGACACTTTTCATCACGTCCTATTTTTTGGATCGTGACAACATGTTATACAAGATATATTCTCTGACAATGATCTACAAAAAAATTAAATTCATAAGAGTTTAAATTATATAAACATCAGTGTAAATGATTATATATTATTAGGTTACTCACAAGGATATGTAAACCTTCTTAAATATGTGATTTCAATAGTACTTAGAGATCATGAGCCTATAACATTTCGTGTTTTATTAATTCTCTTGTTAAATTCACTATTTTAATGTTATTTATATGATAATGTGAATCCTCATAGAAGCAAATTTTTCACAAAGAGCTAACTCCAAATGATGTTGAACTTTAATAAGCTTATATATACCTCAAAAATGCATTAAGTTATTTTCCTCAAATTCAAAGTTAGGACATTAACTTTTATGATACATCAAGAAAATTATGGAGGTTTAGGTATTACTATTGCAAAAGTAATCAAAAATATATTTTACAACGGGTTGATATAAATTTGTGAAAATAATTGTATCGTTTACTCTTATATCTTTCTCTTTCACAAACTTTTTCCAACCCTTTGTGAAAATAATTTTTAAATTTCTTTTGCAATAACAGTACCTAAGCTTCCATAATCTCCATGATATATTATAAACGTTTCATTTTCTCACTTTAGGTTTGAGAAAAATACTTTATTGCATATATATATTTTTTAAAGATATATACACACCTATAAAGCTCAACATCACTTATAGTTAGTCCCTTCTAAAAAAATTGGTTCTACGAGAATTCAATATTATAACATAGAAATCATGAATTTTATCAAGAGGATTAGAAAAAACATGAAATACTATAGGTTTACATATACTATGTAGATATTGTCGTGTATATAATTTAAACTCTTAGGAATAACTTCATAAAATATCTTTTGTATGACATGTAACAAGTCAAAAACATACTTACCTAGTGCAATCTCCAAGTAGTGTATAAGGAGAGCAGTGTCTACATATACCTTAGCACAACGACCATTATGTTGGCCACAACACCTTTGAATCTTGAAGTAGAATTGCTAGCTTTTTTCTCACGTGGATGAATAGTGTATTTTCTTGGACAATAGATGATTGCTCGCTCTTAAATCACAAACACCAACTGTTACATATATGGTTGTACTTGATATTAAGTTTGTTTTGTCTTCCATGTTGAATCTAAGAACATTCAAAAAAACTTCATGAAAATATTAGAGATCAGTAGGTAGTTGGGTACAATTTTTATTGTTCAAACACAAGATCGAAATATTAAAATAACATTATTAACAATGAACAAAAATATAAAATGCTTAATTATAATTCATTTTAAATCCACTCAAAATAGATTTGTTTATTTTCTATTAGATGGTCTCACTCAATTAATGTTTATATCAAATTTTGTAGTTGGTACAATTTTTCAACCAAAAAAATGATTAAAATAACATTATTAATGACCAATGAACAAAAATTAAATGCTAATTTTTTTTTTAAATCACTCAAAATTAATTTTCATTAGACTCACAATCAAATAAAATTTTTTTTGTTGATGTCCAATTTTTCAACCAAAAAAATGACTTTCTAAGATGATAACTATTAGGTGAATGACCAGCTGAGAGGTCAACACAATTCTTTTTTAAATGCTACCTTTTTTCGTTTCAAATTTCACAAATTATATTTTCAAACTCCAATCCAAATAAAAGATTTTCTTATAAGATATTCTAAGACTCTCACACATTTACAATTTGAAAATAATAAAACAACAAGGGTTTTCATATCAAGATTTAAACTATAATTTTTTTTTAAATATTAACAACGAGGTTTCAGAAAAAAAAAAAAAAAAGAATAAAGAAAAAGGAGGATACTTAAATACAGTTCGATCAATAACACACATGAATTGGCATCTTCGTCGAGACAATTTTTAAATCCATTGCATCCACGGGAGTATACCTCTGCAGAGGAAGAGAAAGTTAGAGAAACTACAAAAAGTTAGAAAAAAGGGGAAAGATACCTTCTTCAGCGAGCTGATAAAGAGAAGAATGCAAGGCATCATGAGATTTGCACAACTGATCTACAGAGCAAAGGAGGCAAAAAGTAAGTCAATTTCAGACCTATTCTATGAGAAAACATGTTAATGAAAGAGGCGGAGTGAAAGGAGGAGTATCAGATAGGAAACCCTACCATTCAGGATCAATTTATTGAGTGGTCTGTTTATTTTGGATGGGCCAATTAGGTAGTACTTGCTTGATTTATTTGGGCTTATTTGGGCCTTTTTGTATAGATTTTTTGAAGTGCAATAAAGGAGCTAGACGATACACAATTAATTTTCTTTTTAAAAAAACCATGGCATAAACTACATGATTTTACCATAGATTTTAGTTGATTTTGAGGAGTTATTTTTTTAATATAAATTTTAATGAACATATAGTATATTAAACATTTAATTTATCAAAATAAATATTTTAAGACATACAATACGAAAAACATTAAGATCACGTAATAATTACATTTATATATAAAAAAAATAACAAACTTCAATAAAGTACTAAGTGGAACTCCAATAATTCAGCTCATAAATAGTGCATTATATGTTTTTTTCTTTTTTACCAAGACTATTTTTGTAGATAAAATTGTTCGAGTCTCGTGACTTTAATTTGCAATCGAAAGCTCATCAAAAATTAAAATTAATAACAATAATTTAATTAAGATTTTTTCGCCATCTAAAGGTTGAACTATTTTATGTAGTACAACTTCATGTTCAAATATTTTTAAGAAAATAATAGTATCATGTCAAACAGTATTAATATTAAGTGTATATATATATATATATATGCACTTACCATTTTTTATGAAACTCTCACATTTCTTATATCATAGACACATTTGATCCCACGCCAACTCATAAATTTATTATGAATGTATACAAAGAACTTAGCTTTAATATTATCAATAATTATGTCAACTCATATCAACTGTTTGATGCCAACAAGAAGACAGGTAAGTAAATGAATAATTCTTTTCATGAATTCATATAATATTTATTTATTCAAGAAAAAAGTTAAAATAAGAATAAATATCGTACGATAATATTTAAAAATTATGATCGATTTATATTGATATATAATTTTATCGCTATCTCATACAAAATAATAAGAAAATAATAAGGTAGTCTATCTAAACAGCTTAATTATACTTTCGAGCTTACACATAGACAACAGAACCAAAAAATATAATTATATAACTTAAGTTCAGCCATAACATCAAAACTATAAGACTTCATATTTTGTAGTGATAGATGAATGAAAAAATTGAGGAAATATAACTTCCATGGAAGAAGATTAAAATAACATCGATATATGTAATTATTATTTACTTTAATTGGAGATTCAAATGATTGCACATAAAACATGAATTGATGTGGTAGGTAGAATGGTTATTTTTTATATACCCTCTACCTAAGGAAAAACATATAAAAAAAATGAAATTATGGCAAAATATTATAAAGAAAAACATGACAAAACATCTTTACAAAACTAAATTAATTGATATGAAGAAATAACTCAATTCTACAACCACACAAAATGTTTCAAGAGAAAAAGGTAAAAAAATAAAAATAAAAATAAAATTCTCACTAATATGGGGACACCAATTGGGCACACAATAGCATATTGCCAAAAAAAATGACTAAGTTGTCAACAGATAAGATGAAAAATACAAAATTGATACTCATCTCAATATTTCAGTTGGTATTTATAAATAGAATAGAACACTGAATATGAATTTATGGGAATATGAAATATTAATGTTTATTAAATTCAATTAATAGGTTAAAATATATTTCAATTAATTTAAGATTGTCATGTGATAGACATTAACATGTATTAATTGTCCATTTAATTGGATAATAATGTTTTATACAAGAGGAGATCTGATTTATTTATTTTTGTTGAAATAAAGACAAAAAAAAAAAGAATAAATAAATATATAAATAAATTTATTTTTTGGCAGACAAACCTCATTGTGTTTTCTGTTTCAGCCTTAGATGATTGCATACGAAAAGGTGGGATAGTAATAACTATTCTTGAAATGACATGATTGTATGGATTAAAATCTTTGCTATAATTTCATAACTTATTATTTTGTTTTCTTAATAAAAATGAATTGAATTATCAAAAAGTTTGAGAGAAAAGATAGATACAAATCTGAGCTATAAAAATGTGTCACATCACATTCTTTATATCAATCATTATTATTATATGTCAAATTAGATTTTAATCAATCTTTAATCATATATATACAAAGCGATTTGATATTTATGGTTATTTATGACAAAGGGATGGGTGAGTTGAATACTGATTGGTCAAAATAAATAAAGTAAAAATAAAATAAAATATTTTATACAAATCATATTTAATATTGATAAAAATAGGTAAATCGAATAAATAATATGGATGCTAATATTATTCATTGCTTTTATTATGTAAAAAGTGTATTTCAGATTACAAGATTTTTTTTCTTGTTTTTTTCCTTTTAGGTGTGTTTGGTATGAAGGAAAATACTTTCATATTTTTCTATAAAATGTTTTTCTAAAAAAATGAGTAGTCCTAGGTCAATGTCGGGAGGTGAAAATTCGGGTCTCAAAACAGGGTCAAGACTCAAGAGTTAGGTCAAGGTTGGGTTGGGTGCTGGATCCCAAGTATGAACATCGGGTGGTGAGGTTTAAGAAAAGTGTTGAAAAATATTTTCCTGATTTATGAGAAGTTTTAATTTTTTTGGCTTAAGTTATACACGACCCCTTAAAGTTTTCCTCATATTTCATTTAGCCACCCAAATTCAATATTTTTCTTATTGAACACCTATACTGCAGTAAATTTGTACCTATTAAACATTTTTTGCTGACATGGCAATGTTTACTACACACCAGAAGAGCGTGGAAGACATCATTTACTGAAAAAAAATTAAAGTAACATCTCCTCTTCTTCTTTGACTCAACTTAACCACCATTGCTACCAACTTTCCGTCATCACCATTCTTTCTCCGGTCATTTTTCTACCTTTTTTTTTTAAGCCATCGTTTTCTTCCCCTTCTCTCACCACCCATCACCGGCATCACAAATATTTAAATATATTGTGGCAAAAAATAGAATCAAAAATAATTTTGACGAAACTCTATTTTTTCCAACGAATCTGAAATTATTTTTTTCAAAATCTTTAAAAAATTTAAATCCTAAAGAACTCACAACATAGAAGAAAAAAAAGTATCAACAAATCAAAATTAATATTTAAGAAAGTAGTGAGATTGGGAGAAATACTAATTACAATAATGAATAAGATTCAAGGAGAAGGGACGTAGGTGGATGGGTGAAAAAAGTTCATTTAATTTTGAATTGAAAGAAAAAAAGTTGAAGTTACAATTGCTATTGAAATGCTTCGATTTTGTCTGGTGGTAAGGGAAATGGTGAACGGACGTTGGGAGAGGGGGTGGGGTGGGATGTTCTAGGAAGAAGAAGAAGAAAAGGGGAAAGAAATGATTTTTTTTAATTATTTTCTTTTACTGAAAACATAATTTTTGTTTATTTTATTTTTTAATTTATGTTTAAGTGTTTTATGGGCCCAATGTCACATGTCTCTTTTTAATTAGCTATTATGCCATATCAGTCGCGAGTGTATGATACACTATCTTTACTTTTAGTTAATTGTCAAAATATGTTCAATAGGTATTTTTATTAAGTAAAAAAGGTGTTCAATTGGAACAAATTCAAGAATAGGTGTCTAAATGAAATATGTGGACAACTTTAGGTGGCTATAGATGACTTAAGCCTTTTTTTTCTTACTTTATCACATGACCCGAAAATGAACGTGATGACACTTTTCTTATCTCACCTAGACAAATTAGTCTAGCCCAACAATACGAAAGAAATGCGAAAAATAAACTATTAATATCATAAGTGCGGAAAACATAATCAATCTTATAATAACCCCAAAATATGATTGTCACATATACATATCACTAATGTATTACAACATAATCAAAATATAAATGTAGTCTCAATGTCTTCGTTAGTAGAGTAAAACAAGAACATAGTAAAGAAACAAGAGAGCAAGTTGAAGTAACAAACAACAATCTCTCAAGTCTCTACAGAAAAGACAGACAAAGTAGGGAGGAAGAATAGTTACATAGATTTAGGTTCGTAATCTGCATAAGTGTAAAAGTAAGTAGTGAGTACCAAACGACACGAAACTCATCAAGCAAAACACTAAACACGAGGTAGAGCAAATAGAATATGAGTACTTCTTTCATCCAAATCAAACTTTCACAAACTACAATCTGCATAGAAAATCAATCCAACCTAACAATTCACAGTTCACATGACACATAGGTCAATAGCAACAATCCATCAAGTGTACATCAATCATGGTCAAATATTCAACACATTAATCACAAGTCTCATAAGAAGATCACATTTTCACAAATAATAATGATGCGCAATGTAATGATATGTCAAGGAAATGATACACGTCTGTCTCTGGAATTTATGAGGGACTTACAAGGCCTAGTATCTGTCGGAACAAACCTTAGCCTCAATATCACTCGCCGAAATCATTTCCCATCAGCATCAATGTCACTTATCAGATCATTTTTATCTGCATAATCACAATATATCTCGTCATAGTGTTTCAGAACTGATGCAGATAGACATGTTCACACAATAATGACAAATGCATAGTAATTCACAGTCACAACACTATCATAGTATTTCATTAATAACTGAATCGATGTCACAATTCAAGTTTATCACAATATATCACACAACAAATATCATCACATTGCATTTTTGTTATTCCCTTCATTATCATTAAGATTAATCAATTTGAACAATTCAACCCATCACCAATTCTCATTACTCCTCAACACATATAACAAGGAGAACACAAGATTCTCCAAGCTTAAAAAAGATTTAGAAGATCACTTATCTTAATCAATCAAAATATCACTTCGGGACTTAAATTTTCCCTTTCGAACGGTATCTGAATAAATACAATCTAATCAATAAAATAAGAAAATCACAAAAAGTTTCAAAACTAACAGCACTCATATAAAACAATTTAGAAAATGTGGTCAAATTGACCTAACAACCCGATTTGAAAAATGAAGGGTAAATATGTAATTTGTTACATTAATATGTTGCCAATTTTTTTAGAAATTAATGGTGAAAATTATTTTTAAAACGGAGTTGAAATTAGTCCATAATCATTAATCTATCAAAAACCCTCCAATTGTTTTCAAAGGGATAATGCACAAGTACCTCCTAAACCTATGCCCGAAATCACGAGATACACTTATACTATATAAAGTCCTATTACCCCCCTGAACTTATTTTATAAATAATTTTTTTACTCCTTTTCGGCGTATGTGTCACTATCTTGTGGGTCCAGCGTGTGTTGATATTTTTTTTCAAACTAGTGTCACGTAGGCCGAAAAGGAGTAGAAAATTATTTATAAAATAAGTTAGGGGGTAATAGGACATTAGTATAATAAAATTGTCTTTGAGATTTCAAGCATAGATTGAGGGGATACTTACGCATTTTTCCTTTTTCAAAAGAATTTCAAGTTGGAGTCAAAATCAATGTTTAAACATCAAAATCATGAATTAATCAATGGTAAAAAGGTTAGGCAGTTAGAAATTGTAATCCAATCAATGAATCTTGAAAGAATCTTTTAAATCGTCAAAATCGATATCTCGATATTCAAAAATGGTGAAATAGGGTTGATATCATGACTTTGAGAAGAATGTTCAGGCGAAAAGATCATTTATCACGATCGCGACCCAAGGCCTGGCAATCAAAATGAGTGAACATGTCAACTCATTTAAGATAAACATCGTGATTGCGATGGGACTTCACACGATCACAATGCATCCTATAATAACCCTACGCGATCGCGAGAGAGGGTCACGCGATCGCTATGACCAGTTACTTAGACACCATAAACAAAAAACCAGCAAACCCATAGGGCACAAATATTTTCAAATGGACCTTTGAAATTCGTTATGAACTCCGAGTTTATAAACCAAATATTTTACCCTTCTAAATTTAACATTTCAGACTCAATAAAATCATCGATACACGAATTCGAGGTCTCCTTGATAAAAAACCCGTGAAATCGTAATAACTAATTTAACACTAGAAAAAAAAATCAAACTAACCTCGGTATCTCTGAAATTTCAACAAATACCTTTACGAAGCCTAAAATCATCCTCTGAATCCAATAAAATTGTCGAAAATCCGATTTGAGCATCCAAACTCTAATATTGATCAAAGTTAACTCAAAGACAAAAATTTTGAGAAAAAAACTTCTAACAAAGTTCTATTTTGTATAATAGTGTATAAAATTATATATTATTATGTATACATATAAATACCTCTTATTATATTATATAATATTTATATTGATGTATTATATTGTATATTAAGTTTTTAAATATTTTTGTAAAAAAGAAATATGGAAGTTTTGTATGTTATTGTATATCAAATGTATATTATTGTATAGAGAATTGTGTTTTAGGCTAAAAATTTGTAATATAAGTCTTGAGTTATAATTTTACAATTTAAGTTAGGTAATTGTACTTTTATATAAAAAAAAAATCTATAATAAGTAAGAGTATTATAATTAATAATACTTTATATATATGTTGCTAAATACTTTAACAACTCTGAATATATAGTGACACTAATATAATTTAATTATCGCTAAATATTTTTACGTTAATAAATTTTTGAAAAAATTTATTATAACTAAATATATTTTTTTATTGTAGTACAAAGAAATAGGAAACAAGTCAAGATTAGATTTAGATTCTAATGTGACCAAATCTAATTTACTTTTATAAGGAAAAAAGGTAATAAAAAAGTTGTCTCCTTTAAAATTCCACTTAGAATATGTTCTACCTTTTATATCTGACCTTTCTTTTTCTACCTTCTGTACATGCATTGCACTCGTTTGTTCTCAAAGTATGAACTTGAACTAATTTTTTTTAATAAAATTTTATGCTTGTTTGGTGTTTACACAAAATTATATTAATTTTTTAATAATTAATTTAAAGAAAAGATGTAAATATATTTTTTTATTTTGCGATTTGAATCCAATCTTTCTTATTAGTGAAGTGGTACATTCCTCTTCGTTTAACAAATGATTTATTTATATCTTTATCGTCTAATAGATAATGCATATTTATTCCTTTTGTGTTTTTAAATTCGTTTACCTTATCCAATTTTTTTACCCCTCTAGACCCAACCTAGATCAATACCATGTAGAAAAAATACAATGCCTTACAATTCAGATTCTATCAAAACTAAAAAATGATAAAATATACATTATTTGTTGGACAACAAGAATATATATGTATTTTTTAATCATGTAATATATCATCTTTAAATGGCAGAGTCATGAGATATATTTCCCCCTTTTCCATTAATTAATTTGATGAGATGAAAATATGTCTATTAGCTATGGTCAAAATATTGAATAAACAAAATCATTAACTTAGTTGCAATTTAACATCTTCTCTTGTAAAATTTTCACCCTAACTTTTTAGGGGAAATTATACAAATTGAACTCATTTGGTAAATTATTTATCTAAATTGGACTCAACTCAATATATTTATTCTTATCAGCTTCACGGTTCAAACTATTTATCCGACTGCCTCCTTGTTCTATTCATTGAACCACTGCTTCTTCATCTTCGATACCATCAGATTATATATATATATACATACACACTCTGATGTATCTATACACTCTGATGATATTAAATAGTAATTGATCAGTCTTTTTACTGAAACATTATATGTTCCTCCTTGATGCATCATCAAAGTATATATATGTATAAATTGTGTATTAAGTCAAACTAACTCTATAAAATGGAGCAGAACGGAGGAAGTATATCCTTTTGCATGAAATGGTTGTTGGATAGTCAATGTCATTCGTTTTGACAGGTTGAATCAAGTAAAAGCTCTTTCAACCATCATATTTCAATGTTGTTCCCCTCTTTTAGGATGCATGAAAAATATATCCCACTTTCTTTGGAGAAGATGAATGAAATCATGAGTTTATTGAAGCCACTTGTTGTCCTAACAAGATGAATGAAATCATGAGCTTCTTTTGATTTGACCATTAATTTTCAAGGTAACTTTTGACCTTCTTTAGGAGTAGGTTGACTCAATAGTATTAGATTTGGGCTTGATTTTTGTTGTAATCATCTTGATAATTTTAAACCTAAGTTGATTAGTGATCTAAAGTCAAAAGTAACTCGAAGGTATTAAATTTTTATTTTTTATTTATTTTATTTAAAAAATTTTTAGTTTTTCAAGATGCAGAATTGTTTATATATTCTAACAAAGTTTACAAAAGTAAAAAAAGATTTTTTTTTTTGAATTTTATAGTCTTAAACATGATATTTAAAAAGTTACAATTAAAAAAAAGATAAAAAATAAAATATTCCTTTCGAAATGAACTAAAACAAATAAGACAAATAAATTAAAATGACACTATATAATTACTATTTTTTAAAAAACTTATTTTATTATTACTTGAAAAAACGAGAGTTCTCAAATTTGGAGGTTTAAGACGAATGCTTAATTTTCAAAGGCATTGAGTCACTGCCCCGGGATAAGCGGTAGATATTATTTCATTGCGCGTGGTAAATTTATAGACGATTAAAGTTGCGTCAAGAAAAAATAATCAAGTCTAAAAAATCTTGTAACAAGTCATATAGTATTTCATTTCAATATGTACGATGAATATTATAATCTCCATAACTCCTCCAATTCTCCTTTGCATAAATAAATTCATGAGCCTTTGAGTTTGATCTTGAATTTTGATATTTATTTTTAAATATTTAGAACACTTGAATCCTTGTAGTTTCTAGAGAACTTTGTAGTATTTGATCCCCAATGAGCTCACTCTGACTTCATATTTTAGTTTTGATGTATTTTCTTAATTACGATGATTCCTATTTATAGTTATAGAAGAAAAATAAATTTTTATTTCCATTGATTGGTTAATCGAAACTCTAACCAATTAGATTTTGATGAACGAGCAAATTTGATTGACTAAAACATTTGACTTTGGTGTGTCATATCATTTGAAACATAACACCAATCTAGCCTCAAGAATAAGATGACAACATGGGCTTAACAAAGTGACTAGACCAAAGAAATAGGTCCATTAATTCAAGGAAAAATTAGCAAACTAGTCAAAATTAATAACTTAATTAGTAAAAACCTTACTACTTTAAAAATATTAGTAAAAATATCATAAATGTCATTATTTTGAAAAATAATATGTATCCTAATTAAATCCCTATTTTATCTCTTAACCTACACATTTTCCAACTAATTTTACACATAAAAAAAGAAATTATTTACTTACCTTTCCCATGTATATCTCATAGATTACATTACCCGACTATTCCATTGTTCACGTTTTTTCTTATCTATCTCTTCCAAATTTATCTCAATTTAAAAAAAAAAAGTTTTTATCTCTTCCATATCTTCTTTTCATATTCTCTTCAAACCTTCAAATTCCTATTATCTTCTACCAATATTCTTCTTATCTTCTACCGTTTTCTTTGTTCTTTTTTAATCTTCAAATACTGGATTCACAAATTCCACTAATAAAGGTATTTCGTCGTTATCTTTTTTTTTTTAGATTTATTTTCTGATTTTATTGTTCTCTAAATCATTCATATTTGGTGAAAGTTGGATAATTTTCAATTAAACCTCTAAAACACTCTTCAATGGATGATTCTGAGAGAGTTACCAGAGACATTCACCTTAATCATCAGATTTCTAGTGATTTTCCATCTTTTAATCTATGTATTACTCAAGAAATAGCGGATAATGAGGATCCGCTTCTAGTGTATGTACACTGTGTAATATTTATTAGTTTGTATTTTGTATTCCGTTGTTTTTATTATTGTATTTTGGGGTCAGTTTTTGTTAATTTTGATAATGTATCATTTTTTATTCATTCCTTAATATTTTTTCACATTTGTAGATATTCAATAAAATACATTTACATGACTATGATATTTCATATTTTATTAATGAACTTTTGTTGGATTTGTTTTGTATGCTATGAAAATTTTATGTGTTTGTTGTATTTGTGTTATGTGATTATTGTTAATGAATTCATTTTGAGTGATTTTGGATTCAGATGTGTTTATACTAATTGTATTTTGTGTGAGCCTTGTTTGTATCCGTAAAATAAATATACACATTGTAATGCTATTTGTATATTTCTAAAGTGAATACATATTAGTTGTATTCAGTGTATTCTTATTGTATTCTGAATTCAGATGTGTTTATTCAGTGTATTCTTATTGTATTCACATTAAAAAAAACTTCTCAAGACATTAATAAAGTCAGGAGTAAAGTTGTTAACAAAGTCAAAATTAAGTAACTAATATATGTATTCACAATTGTACTTGGATCATGTTATGAACAAAACTTTATTCAAGTAATATCGCTGCTTACTGAATACATAACAATCATCATGTTATAAACAAAACTCCATCATAGTAATAAATATTGTGTATTCACAATAGTAATTCTTTATATTATTTCATAGAAGCCCCTTAACATATACGTATACAAAACAACTATTGAAATTGTATCCATTTCAGAACAAACGCTTACAACATTACACTGACCATATTTGTTTCGTTAAGAAATACAACTTATTCAAATAGTCATACGTTATCCATAGTTCATACAATTTACAATCAAAACAGAATACAGACGAAAACAAAAAACGAACGAAAACAGACTACTTGTTTATAATTATACAAAACCTGAATACTACGCTTTACAATTATTTTCAATTACACTTGCATTTTTTTATACTATATCAATTTCAAATATACGAAAATAGAATACGATTAACAATTATATCAATTATAAACAATTAGAAAAAGAATAAGAAAGAAACAATTATCTTGTCGAATTTTTATGGAAATCTTGAAAATCAAAAGTTGAGAGAATTCATCAGATTTTGGAGTGTCGATTAATTTTTTGATTTTTTGTAACTGATGAGAGTTTTAAGCAATACTTCCATCTTTAGTGTTTTTCTCTTCCCTTAATTTCTTCTTTCAGTTTTAAATATTTGTATTCTTTCAATTTAAACAATTAAAAAATAAATTAAAAAGATACATAATAAACTAAAATTGTGACATTTTTACTAAATAATGAAAGTATTGACAATGAGTCCTCTTAAATAACAAAATAATGACATTTTGAAAAATTTCCCTTAATTCAATGTATATTATACAACGACAATATACAAGTGTAGTTTTACAAGTCAGGTCTTAGAGAGTGATGTGTACACAATTTTGCCATGAACTTGTTAAGATAGAGAAACTATTTCAATAGACTATTGTCTCAAGTCAAGTATATCAACATAAAGTATAAAAGGAAATACAGTAATAAATTAGTCATGCTAAAAATAAAGTAGAAGATAATATGATAATAGAGGCACATGAAAAAACATGTAGTAATAGTAGAGGAATAAATAAGTAGGAGACTTAGCAATAACAATTAATATGATATAGAAGCAAAGGAAAAGATATATAGTAATAGCAGAATAATAAAAAAGTAGAAGAGTTATAATATTAACAATATTGATAAGTTAAACTAAACAACACTGATTATCCTATTAATCTTCTATCATAATCTTCGACCTCTATATTTTTGTATCTAAAGTCATATCCTCAACAAGCTACATATATGTAATGTTCTTTCCAATCAGTACCTCTTCACAATATCTATTCGGCTTATCTCTATCGATCTCTCATCATACCCACCATAACTAGCCTCATACGCCTCCTCATTGGAGTATATGTGCATCTCCTCGATCTTCACATGTCTTTCCATTTCAGTCTCATCACAAATATCACTTCTACCTTGTCCCCAATATCTATCTCATTTTCTAATCATATCTCTCTATATGCCCCTCATCCATCGTAACATCCTCAATTTCGCTACTTTCATTTTTTAATCAAACATGTTAGTTCTTTATATAACATAATTGATCTAACAACCACTTTATAAAACTTACCATAAATCCATATTCATTGCACATAAATATTTAATTCAATGGACTTTTTCATTTTTGGCCCATCGCCCTTAATAGTACAAAATATACACTAATTATGTGTGTACATATAGGAAAATGACATTTTTGACCTACTAAGTCACAACATGAATATTTTTGAAATAAAATATTAATTGTTGGGACATTTTTGGACCAAATTGGAGAAAATGACATTTTTAAGCCCTAATTTTAATTAACAAGATACTCCACTTATTTATTATTTATTTTAATTTCCCTTCTCTTTGTGTAAATAAATAAAGCTTTCATTTTCTCAAAGTTAAAGGCAAAAAAAGAAGAAACTTTGCCTTTAAATGCCTTTTAGAAAGGGAATTCAGAAGTGAGTGAGAAGCTGTCAGTGCGTCAGCTCCCACTTCCCTTTCTTTCTTTATTTTTCTCTCAAAAATATACTGACAATACCCAACCCCCCACCTCCACGCATGTTACACAAATATACCTTCAAATTATTAATTAAAACATAATTTATTATAACGATAGAATCAAAATTTTCACTAAAGAAAACAATTCAACATTTGCTATATAGGCACGTAAAAATATAACAAATTTACTTTATATACATATATATATACAATATAACTTTTTATCAAGAAGATTCATATAAACATCTTGTTCTCAGTTGACTCTGTTGGTAGAAGTTTTGAAACAAAGTATTCCCTTCGTTTAAAAAAAATACATCATTCTCTTTTTAGTCTGTTTCAAAAAGAATAACCTTTCTTTTTTTGGTAATATTTTAATTTCAGCTTTTCACGTGACATGTTTAACGCCACAAGATCAAAGGACAATTTTGTATATTTGACTTAACTTTAATTTAGGACCACAAGATTCAAAAGTCTTCTTTATACTTTTAAATTCCGTGTCAAATCAAACCAGGTCATTCTCTGTGAAACGGAAGGAGTAATAATCATATAAGTAATAATTAATGAAGTACCAGACTCCAGAGTGTACATGTCTGTTGACAACAAAAATTCTAAGTTTGATTCTTTTCATCATTCATTATTTATTTGAAAAAATAAATGAGAAAATGTATGTTTGGTAATAGAAAAAAAAAATGTTCAAGAGAGATTGTGAGTCCTAAATCATTATTTTTATATTATGAATAATTGTGTATAAAGAATTTTACAAATATTATATATGAATTTATTGTCACAATTTGGTCAATAAGTTGGTTTATGTCTAGAACTATATTTAGTTTTTGTATCAATCATATATATATATATGTCCACTTTGTTTACTAGTCAAGGAGTTTCAAAAGGTGTTTTAGGTCACAAGTTGAGCCAATTAGAACATTGTAGTTAGTTTTGTTTCTTTCTGATTATTTTATCATGCTTTTTACAGTATTTTATCATAATTTTTCATTTTTTTTAATTTGCTTTGATATGTTTTTCTCTCGAAAATAACTCATCCATCTCTCAAAGTGCAGATAAAATTTGCGTACAAGATACTCTCTTTCTGTGCTCTACTTATGGAATTATACTGACTACTGAATATATTATTATTGTAAGTATATATATATATATATATATATATATATATATATATATATATATATATATACCTTCCACAACCACCCTTTCTTTTTCTGAACAATTTTATATTCACATAAAAACAAAGACAAAATTGTATTTACATTAACATGTTATTATTTTTATTTTATTTGTTTGCTTTTCAGTTGTGTATCAACCAACCTTTTTGTCATAACTAAGTGTGATCCTTCATAGATTCCCTCCTTTTTTTTTATTCTCTCTCTCTAATAACTTTGAATTTTCTCATTATTTTTTTATGCTCATGCATCTGTCAAAGAATAATAATCTCACCATAATATCTTTCAAATCCATCTTCAACTCTTCTTTTTTTTTTTGAATTTTTTTGAATTTTTTCTTAGTCTCCAAATATTATTGTTGCTACATTTTTTTTTTGCATATAAAAAAAAAGAAAATAAAACAGAGTTTCTCTGTTTTTATATATAAAGGAAATTTCCTTTTGTGGTATGTGATTAATGGAAAATATGAATTTTAAAGAAGGGAATAATCAACATATGAATGTTACAAATTCATGTAGTGGGAATAATAATAATAATAATAATAACAATAATTCAATAGGTGGAAGAGATAATTCATCTTCACCTACAAATTTTCAACAAAATCAAGTTTCAATGGATTGGACTCCAGAAGAACAAGCTACTTTGGAGGAAGGCTTGGTAAAGTAAGTGAATCTTTTTTTTTTTGTAGTCAATTTGATGTTTTTAATTTGATATTATATGTTGTTTTCTATTTAGAGGCGAAGTCAGAAATTGAAATTTATATACTGAGTTCTAAATTAATAATTTGTACGTATTTGATGAATTTTTTTGATACAAATATAGGGTTTGGACTAAAATGATTTGTAGATATTCAATGATAAGTTGTTGTTTCTATTATGGGTTGGCTAGTGGAGTTAGAAATTCGGGATTTTAGTAGCTTGAAGTTACTGAGTTCTAAATTAATAATTTTTACTTTTTCAATATAAATATAGAATTTGGACCAAAGCTATTCGATAGAGATAGTTTTGTCTTTGTGGCCAATTATGGTGGCTTGTCAAATTATTTGTTTGTTGTTGTGGTTGTCTAATCTTTGTGATTGCTATACTGATGAATTAGTCAAATGTTTGCATGTGAAATTTGTAAGGGTGCAATCTTTGAAGATTCGTATATAGCTGACTCCAACTTGTTTGAGATTTCTCCGTGAGGAATTAGGAAATCAAGCACAATTGTTTTAGGGAGATGGGAAATGTGAGACAAGAGGGGGAAGAAAAATGAGGGCATCGCGTAAAATCAAGAACACTATCCTTCTTAGTTTACGATATAGAGTTATTGAAGTTGAATAGCTCTGTCATCAAGTGTTGTCACCGAGGTTCAAACTCGAGCCACTCACTGGCATCAAGAGCCAAATGAACACAATGACTAGCTTCCCTAATCAGATATGTTTGAGGGGTAGTTCTTTAAGGTATATATACAGAGTTTTTTCGGAGATTAACTGGTACACGTGCACATTCTCTTAATAGACTAAGTCCACCCTTGGTTCGGGAGAAGGGCTGACCACAAGGATCTATTGTACACATCAAACTTTACTAGTTTTAACTTAGAAGCAAAGATAAAAGGATGATTCAGGCTGATGTTTTTGGTCTCTTATTTTTTGTTGTAAGCCACTTTACTTGAGGTTTAGAGTTTGTTTGTAAGCTCTATACCGCGTGGATCAATGCAATAACTCCAAAATACCTGCAGATATGCCTCTGAGACGAGCATATCCCGTTATGCAAAAATTGCAATTGCACTGAAGAACAAGACTGTTCGTGATGTGGCATTACGATGCAAATGGACCACGGTATGTGTTACTAAGCTAGATGCTGCATTTTTCTGTTTTTTTTAGCATAAATTGGGACGGAGGTAGTAGCTATAATTCTCAAATTCCTTGGAGTAAGTTGTTCTTATTCTGTTGTTGTTGTTGTTGTATTGACTGTGTTATAGAAAAAGGAAAACAGCAGGAGAAGGAAAGATGATGCAAATCTATTGAAGAAAAATAAAGATAGAAAGGTAAAGCACTTATTTCTATAACTACAACATACCAAGTGGGATTGTAATCTCACAGGGATCGAGGGTAGTGTGTACGCAGACCTTAGCCCTACCTTGTGGAGGTATATAGGTTGTTTCTTATAGACCCTCGACTCATGGAAATCAGTTGTAAGAAAAGAACAAAAAAAGAACATATATTTATTTAATCAAAGTTGAGATACATATGCATATTCTCGACTGTCAAATACATCATGATTCATGAGTGGTACGATGTCTAACATGTAAGACTTCAATACGGAGATGATGAGTCCGTATCAAGGTGTAGTCAGAGTGTAATCCCTGACGTAGCTATGAACTATGATCCATTAATGACAATTCAACTTTTATGTATGATACATGCATGTTGTTTCAGTAGCATGATTAGATCTTCTTAATTAGCGATTAGACCACCACATATAAGATACTATCCCCTTAACTATGACGAGATAAACAAGACGTTTCAAGGCTACAAAGTGTCTTACTGAACGATCAATTTCCTTACGATGCTACTCTTGCTTTAATGAGAGGATCAGAGATGTGTGATTTCTTCTTTTTTTGTTCAGTCTTGTTTTCTTAAAACTTGTTAATATACAATACAACAGCTTCAAAACACTATCAATCACTCGAATTCATTCTTGAAGTCAAGCAGAGAAAATGTTTCTTCTTCACTTCACTCGACTTGCTTACATAATCAATCATTCTCAATATCAACTGAATCAGTCTTACTTACCACGTCTAGCCTATATACCATTATATCATTATCTTGGTTCACAACAGTTACTGCTGCTTTAGGTCCTTTTTGTGTTGTTTACTTTGATGTATATATCTAGAGGCTCAAGGATTGTGTTAAATTCTTTTGTCAGGAAAAATTGATTGATCCTACTGCAGTATCGCCCCCCGTGGTAATGCAGCAGCCTAGTTATGCTCCATACACTCAAGGTGTGATTTCAAATAAGAGTGAAGGTTTCGCCTCGTATCATGGTCAGTTTTACTTCTCAATAATAGCCAGTACATTAAGATTTCTCTTCTTTTAGCTACAATTTGCATTTTTATCATCTGTTTTATTCTGAAAAAAAACAGAATTTTGTTCTTTGCAGCCACAGTCAGTATGACTACACAGCTTATTCATCAAAACGCCCGAATCTTTGAACAAATTTCTGCAAATCTTGTTGCTCATCAAGTAAGTATGCTACTTATCTGATATACTTTCTTGCTTCTAAAAAGTCTGCAAGTTGCTTCTTGTTAAGTTGGGCGTTTGATCATGTTTCATTGTGAAATTTTAATTAGTAGGCCTTCGTTCTTGCAGATACACGAGAATACTCGACTTTTGTGTCAAGCTCGAGATAATATCTTCAAGATTTTACATAAGTATGTTTCGAAAGTACTATCTTGAGTATGTCTGTCTCTTGACATTTGTTATATTATAGCTTTGTTCTTTATTTACAGGTTGAATGAGTCGTCCTGCACGCTGAAGCAGATGCCACCACTCCCAGTTAAGTTAAATGAAGAACTCGCGAACACCATGCTTCCCCCCTCAACTCATGCATTGGGGTGATGATCTCGCGATAGAAAGTTAAGCATCCATGGCCATTGATCTTACCAAGGGAAAAAATGTCATCTCCATCGCGAAAAAGAGAAAGAAAGAACAAAGAGTTGACTGATTCATGTACAATTTTTGGGCATACTATACTTGCCTTTATTGATCCCTTCTCTGGTAAAGACTTTTGTACAGTAATAAAATAGAGTTTAACTTTTATACACCGACAGTATTTTAGATTTTTCATATATACCATCAGGTTAAGTGTGTGCTTATTTTCACTTTTATCTTTGTCACTATCATCAATTAGAAAGAAAGTTTATATATCATACTTTTCATTGGAACAAAGATGTGTAATTCGAGAAAGAATATATCTGTGAAAAAAACATCTTTTCATTTTGGACAGTGCCAGCAATTGCTGCAGTTAAGGGATACATTTACATGATGAAAACCAAACAGATGTCCTGGGAAATTCGCTATAGGGACCTCCTTCAATCGAGTAATGAAAAGAAAAACACACCAATCAGATACCGATAATACAAGCAACTAAAGGAATACAAAGAGAACCAAAACGACGAATTCATGGAAATGGGGATAAACATGTCAGATGTTTTTAACTGAAGGAGGCCATGACAATCTCCTGTGGCTCATACTATCACCTTTTTCAATTTCACTACCTTCTTGAGGCTCACTTTCTTGCCTTCTCAGGTTTCCAACTGCTAAATCGTCAAAGCTTGATTCTGTTCTCCATGGGGGAGGAGTCACGCAGTCAGTATCTCCAAGTGTTGTTTGAGAAGGATCGTTGCTTGGTGTTGTAGACAAGGAAGAAGAATGACCAACTCTCAAAGCATGCAGTGTTGCAATTGACTCTCTCATAGCAGACATGGCTTCAAAGAATCGGGTGCTGGAAGCCAAAGCAACAGGAATTGGACGAAGCATTTCCTACATTAATTTAACATCAAACTTGAATATCAAATGCAATTTGGTATATGTCTAAAATATTTAACCTTGTTTTCCGTCCATAGATGTGAATTCATGACTAATTCGGGGTCTTGAGAAGGGAATAATTTGTATCCCATTGTGTACTTCGAGTTATGTTGCTCGAACTCCTCAAAAATATCGACCGGTGTGTGTCGGATACTCCAAACATAGTGCATTTTTAGAGGATCTGACACGGGTGTTGCAACAGTTTTGGACAGTCCAAGCAACATTGACTTTGAGGGTTCTAACTCCACCAGACATGCAATAAAACAAGAATGCAAAACTGCACTAATGATTTCATAGATTCCTATTTCCTTTAATCCTTTTGCAGATACAACTTCTTGAATCAGACTTACCTGAGCGCACATACAAATGTGTTGCTTCTATACAGATTCAAACATGCCAACATCTAGCTGCATCAACATCTACGTCCCTATTTGACAGCTATAGCTCCTACTAACTAAAGCTACACATACTATTTTATTTTTTCCTTATTGAGTTTTACAATATTCTTTCCATCAAAGTGTATGCAGAAGTTGGAACTAGAGTGACACGCCTACCACAAAATGAATCTCAATATTTTCTTGCAGTAGAAAATAGGGAATAAAACATGAGCTGCCAAGGACCTGACTGTCACCAGAACAGATATATGCTAACATGATGATGCCATTTACTCTTCACTGATTCTGGAACCCAATATATTACAAAAATAAATGATAGTTTCCACGTGAAACATATCATATACAATTTCACAAATAATACTTTAAACTCAAACCATCAAGACAATTTAGTTTTATTTTGACAACATATGAAGAAAAAGTTAATCAGCAGGATTGAAAAAGGAAGAAGTGCATACCCCCCATACTGTTGGTGGCTCTTTAAAATTCTGACTCCACTGAAAATCTGTTACGGAGGCCGTCAAAGCACCGTAATCACTGGCAGCCCTCATCAGCAATTCTGAAAATTGTTTCTGCACAATTCAATTACATAAGACATCTATTGGCTCATCGTGTGTCTGAATGATCAAATGAACAGTTTTAAAAAGCTAAAAGAGTAATATAGACTATAGAAGCATCTGGGTTCTTCCTCTCAGGATACATAGGGATGTATCAGTCGAAATATAACTACTGTGAGTCTCTGTTTTTACAAAGCAGATAATGTACAGTAGGGTACGTTAAAGCGAACCTAAGAATGTTAAGATAACATCTGATTAGTTCCTCTTTCAACTAAATATAAGATGTAGGTTATCCTTATTTTGAAGGTAAATTTTTTTATTAATGATGGCGGAAAACCTCGTATACAAGTACAAGCAGTATACCGAAACATAGAGAACCTACACCAATATATGTATGGTTCTCTAAGAAAGCAATCCAGTCATCTACACACATAGGAAGTTCAAGGGTACACCAAAAAGAAACATGAACAGAGTACTTTGCAATTTAACAAAATAACTATATACTCCTTCAAATGCTCTCATGTTCCTCTTTTTACAGAAAACCCACACATAATGGCTACTGAAGATTGCATCCTACAACAATAAATAGGTGCATCCTGCATTCCACTATCATCGTGTTATCGAAACATCTCCTCCTCTTAGTTTTTCTCACTGGGTGTGTAAGTTTCAAAAAGGGCTACAAGACAAGTAAGCAGTAGCTCTTTGGCAAAGCGCCCCACACAGTGTGTGAGTATAGCATCAATTGCTGTTGCCTGTTTTTTGTTTTCAATTTGTGTTGTCAATGCTGAAGTGCTTTTGAATTGTGTAGCAATTGTGCACATAATAGCAGAAGAATAAAGAATTAGAGATTTGGTATTATGAAAAATAATACTCATTCTTGTTGATAAATCAAAGAATAGTAATGACAAGCATCATATCAGGGAAGAAATAGAGTTATTTTCAAAATATAATGAGATACTTTTAATAATTTGTTCAACACCGCGGCTTTAAGAAGTTTTAATGAGGTGATATTAACAAAATTGGCAAAATAACATGAATTTTTCAATCTAGAAAACTAATTGAAATTGTAAAAATAGGTGTACTAATACAATTTTTACATTTTTGATAAGTTCGCTTATGCCATTTTTAGAGAAGAGTTAATTACTGACAGTGTGGAATAGCAGAAAAATCTTGTTCAAATTAACTGGTTAAAAACTCATCAAAGAGCTCCTTATATAAGAATTTTCAGCGACAAATTTTGTAATATTTATGTTTCGTAATTATGAGACATATATTATGAATATTCTCCACTTCTAATTATTCTCTGGCTAATGTAACTATTAAGAAATGAATAAGTTTTCTTTCTTGACTTTCATCATGCTCCCTCAAACTCGGGGTTATAAAGTAACTTATAGAGTTATAGTTCGCTTATTTTGAAAACGATATACTACAATAGACCAGGTAGTTACTAGCTGTCTGGATAGTGTAGCCGAAATGGAAAGCAATCAACCCAGGAAAAAAGAGATGTGGAATTCTAGAACATTGGCAACTTTTCTCGGATAAAAATTGGTGTGCGTTATTATGTAGGAAAGGATGGAGACATAATAGATAATACTCCCTCTGTCCATTTTATGTGGCAAGATTCAAACAAGTCTATCTTTGACCGTAAATTTTTTTATATATCTTTTGAACATTTCGAATTATCAATTATTGTGACTTTTAGTACTTTTTGCGTAGTTGACAAATATATAATTTCATTTCAAATAAATGAGATAAGTGTCAAAAACACACCTAAACTATTCACTTTTTTTGAGTTCCACACCTAAACTATTGAGAGTGAGTTTCATACCTAAACTATAAATTTTTAGTTTGAGAAACACACCACACCTCAGTGGTATGTAATGCGCTCTCTTTTATTTGAAAAAACCTTCGACACATGGCATTCCACATACATAAAATATTTTACCTACATAAAAATTAAATAATAAAATATTAATATTTATTAAAAATTAAAGATTAAAGTATTAATATCCATATAAAAAATTAAATTATTTTAACTTTAACTTTATCAAAAAAGATATTAAATTATTTTTCTTACCCCACTCCACCACCTCCATGTACCCCCTCCCCCCGACAACCCCCATCCTTTTTTTAAAAAAAATCATTTATAACTTTTTTTTTTAAATGGTGGGGGTTGGGGGGTGAGAGGAAGTCATGGTGTGGGACTGTGGGGTAAGAAAAATATTTTTACATTTTATTTTACAAAGAAAATATTATTTTTTTATAATAGTTTTTTAATTTTTAATTTTAACTAATACTAATAATTTATTTAATTTTTGTCAAGGTTGAATGTTTTGTCCATGTGGAGTGTGATGTGGAAATTCTTTAAAATAAAAGAGAGAGTGCATTACAAATACCATGATGAAAGTGGTATAAAAGAGATAGGTGTGTTTCTAGTGCATTACAAATACCATGATGAGAGTGGTATAAAAGAGATAGGTGTGTTTCTCAAACTAAAAAGTGATAGTTTAGGTATGAAACTCAAACTCTCAATAGTTTAGGTATGAAACTAAAAAAAAAAGGACAGGACAAAAATCATGTTGTTTTAAGGTAAAATTACCATTTGTCCCTTATAAGTTTATAATTACAAAAATTCCTCAAACTGATACAATAATATAAGCGCTGATACATTAATATGATGCGCGAGTTACATTAATCATTAAGTAAGATACATTACATTTTATACATGATACACTAATCTGATGTACATTTTATACATGACACACTAATTTGGTACGCGAGATACATTAATGCGATGCGCGAGATACATTAATGTGATGCGCTGATACATTAATCTAATGCGCGAAAATGAGGGATTTTGGGGATTTGTAAAACTAATAGGGGATAATGGTAATAAGAGAACTTAAATGTGGTATTTCTGTCATTTTTCCAAAAAAAAAAAGGTATAGTTTAGTTTTTTTTTATTTTTATATAATGGTAACTTATAGTTTAGGTGTGTTTTTGACACTAATCTCAAAAAAATTAAAAATTTCATGCGCAAATTTTCGATCAAACTTAAATTGTTTGACTCTCGAAAAAACGAAAAGTGCCACATAAATTAGGACAGAGGGAGTTCTGAAAATAATGCTTTCTGGAGGAAGGCAATAAATCAAAAATATGGTGGTGCACTAAACCAGTGAATTTTTCTTTTGGGGTTAGTATTAGGAAAGGCATCAAGAAATTTTGGGAGAACTTTGAGATAAACATTGAGTTCAGGATTGGTAATGGAAGGAAGACATTCTTCTGGAATGATAATTGGTTAGGACATGGTCCTTTAAAAGAATTATATCCAGATTTGTTCTGTTTGGCCTCTACACCTGAAGCTACAATTGAGGATGCATGGAGACAACAGGAATGGAATATCTCTTTTAGAAGATTGTTGTATGACTAGGAGATTGAAAGGGTGGCTGAAATTCTGAAGACACAAGAGGTCTTTCATGGTCCACGAAATTTTGAGGACTCTGTGGTTTGGAATGGAAGCAGCAAAAAAAGGTTTACAATCAGTTCTGCCCATCACTCTCTGTCAGGTACTGATTCCATTCACCCTGACTGGCCTTAGGAATTTCTTTGGAAAGTCGAAGCTCCATTCGAAGTTGCCTGTTTTACATTGTTAAAAGGGTGTTGAGCTCTAGGTGTTTTTTGTGTCAGGAGGAGGCAGAGAACACTAGCTATTTATTTCTGCATCGCAAAGGTTACAGACCTACTATAGCAATTATCTTGTCTTTGGCTGAGGTTAAATTATTAAATAGATGATGCCTAAAGATACAAAGGATCTTTTGTGGACTTGGAGCAATGGGACAGGAAGTATTAGATAGAAAAAATGGTGGAATGTTGTTCCAGGCTTGTATACGGGGTGGACTGTGTGGAAAGAAAGGAACACTAAATGCTTTGAAGACATGAGCTGCTCTATACAGGAAATCAAGAACTGTTTTATATTCTGGTGTAAATAAATTACGTAAAGAATGCAGAAACAATATAGATTTTTCAACTCCTTTTAGATTTTGGACTGGGCCTTCTGTGATTATATATACTGATGCTAATGAATATAATGTTAAAAAATCTTAAATTTTCATATAAGATATTCACAGTACTACGCTAGCGAGATGCAATGAATCTAATCAAATAAGATTCTGTGAAAATTCTCTTACATACCTACGTTGTTTTCCAATCTTCCACAAAAATAATATTTTGCAAATGAGATTAAAACTCTTTAGTAATCAGTATATATATATATATATATGGAAAACCATAGTCATAAAAAAAAAGTATAGTATATATATGGACAAGCATTTATCTCTCGAGTTCTAGATATTCATGAAAGATAAACTAATTTCATATTACAGTTGGCAAGTAACAAACCTGATATTCAGCTTCAACGGGAATGCAATCCAACGAATATGGTTGTTGAAGGCGAGCAATTATGCGGTCCTAAAAGACCAACAGAAGAGGTTTAAGCAAACACCGGGGCAAAATGAAGCAAATGAGGAAGGAAATCATAATTACAAAACAAATAAATAAGAGGATTCCATCATGTAATTCTGCAATTGTATGAAATTTACTTAACTACACCAAAAATAATTGGCAGTGCTCTCTGCTGCATAGGCACAACTGCAAGCCAATGCAAGCTTTCTTAACCCAATATTCTGGTCTCATCTCAAGGTAGGGCCTGCTGTCTTCCCGTGCATTTCAATAAAATATTCTCCATCTTAAAATCATGAAGGTTCTCACATTACAAGGAACATTCATGTAAAGCCCCATAATGTCATATAACTAATTAGGACCCACTCGAGTGTATTGAGCGTAAGATATTGGACTTACTGGAAGCGATTAGGTGGCTTGAAATACTCAAAAAAAACAAAATAAAATGTCTCAGGACCTGAACAAGGGTTATGCGTTGCACAACCATTGCATGGGCTGAAATAGAATAATACCAGTTTGTGGCACTTTAGTTGTTCGTCACAAGACCTGGAAAAGATTTCAGGTTTGGCATGGCACTGTCGTCGTGCAGACACGCCAAGTCCCCAGGCTCAGAATAGAATTTAAAAGTCACGTCCAGGAGAGAGAAAACATATTATTTTTTCTTCAACATTTTTGAGAGCTTGGGAGGATAAAAGTGACTTAGTGCTTTCCCCTTTACATCCATGGTAAGAATCCAAACTCGTGTGAATTCAAGTCATTTAACACAAAATACCACGAGGATTAACGCATTAATTACAGAGTTCCATTTCAAGAACTCAAGGAGAGACGAATCTAGGGATTAAAACGATTAAAACTTTATTGTAATACGGCCTACAAAGTTTTTAATACAATTAGAAATCAAGGACCAAAATACGCGAGGATCAACACAATAAAAACTCGAATCATCCTACGAATTATAATGAGGATAAGGACTGAATTATACGAACTAGTAGATTATTTAAACCATGAATTACACAAATCCTGGTTCCATGGATGTAATTTGGTTAAGATATGGAATAAAATTTCAACCTTTGTACATGAATTGATTATTGACCCTGAACAACAGGTCAAACACGAAATCAAGCACTGAATCGCGCGAAAAATATGAGAAGTTGAGTATGCTCGAAGCTTGAGGTAAGTTAAAGCTCACTAGCTTACTAAATAAGAATTCTAGAAACCTCTGTGTACCCTACATGTTCGACAGAATACTGTAGATAATATCCCAGGGAATCAGCTCTCAGTCCACTGTTCAGTAGTAAGTAAGAACATACGAGTTGTACATGTATTATTTGATCACTTTCTTGACTTATATGATTTACATACTCAGCTTTCAGAATATGACGCGCGTACAGGAATCATGAACCATTACACATCACGTTCATTGCATTCTCACGTTTAAGCTCAGTTCAAATTTAGATACCGGTGTGACCAAATTAGACTCAGAAGGGAGAAATGGCCAACCTCCCCTTGTATGAGAGCCACGAGGGTCAGGGTTAGCTACCCATGCTCGTAAGCACCAACTTAGGGGATAGGCCGACAACCCCCCCCCCCCAAATGTGTGTTTCCAGATCTCAACGTACATAGGGTCACAACATTAAAATCCTTTTCCATACGAAAATCATTTGCTTTCAAAATTACGTATACATTCATGTCTAGTTTTATTGTGAGCATGCAGTTCAGCTACCTTTAGAAGAATATGCCAGTTTCCAACATATGTGATATTTTCTGTTCTTGCTATTTTGTACCTTTAACCCAAAAGTTTCGTTCTCTTTCACTGAGGAAATAGTCAATGAGACTTACTGGTATCCTATTGGAGATACTTAGCCTGTGAGGGCCTGCATCAATTTTCTTGGATGCAGATACTACAGATTACACTCCAGGCATGACCAGATTGGTTAATCTTCATCGCAACTCACTTTCATTAGTCACTTTGACGGGAGCTCAATCTTATATATTGCTTTAAGCTTTTAAGTATTTGAGGTAATGCACCAACGACATATTTTTAGTATTCTTAGAGGCTCATGACTTAGCCTAGTGGGTATGTTAAGGATTTCAATCTCAGTTTGCGATATTCATTTATAGACCTATTTGATTAAGTAGAACTCCAACCCATGGCACGAAACCACTACCTCTTTCTTTTTTTGCCTCTCTCTATGTATTGACTCCCCCATACAAGAACGCAAGAGTGCACAAGGAAGCACATCTGTAATACTTTCATGAATATGGCTGTGCCCAAACAAAAAACACATATGAAAACCAACATCATTCTTCTTTTTCAGTCTTTGCCTTGCAGAAACAAAGTTCATTATTCCAAATTATTCTATCATGAATACGACTCTTTTTTGTTCAGTATGAAAAAAATCTATACAAATCAGCAACCACTTGAACAATCATACTTATGTTTAAACAATGCAGAAAATAGAAGCTAAAATTTAGATTAGGTCAATTACCTTGTTCTGAATAACGTCCTTCAAAATAGTAGTAATCCTTTGCAGTGTTTCAATCTTCTTTTCCATTTCACTGACGTGTGTCAGATGAGCAACATTTTTGTCCTCCTAAAGTTGTAGCACAGTACTATGTTAGTTCGGGATACCGTCTAAAAGAGTAAATTTTCAGGTAACCACGTGATGAAAATAAAATATCACAATTATTAGTCCTTGTAAACTCAATTTATAATGTCCCATGCAGTACTCCAGGAGTCCACTACGAAGAGCACAAGGTGAAGACCCACAGAAATACAGTTAGAGTTGAACTTGAAGCAAAGTAAGTGGCAAATCCTCTCTGTGCCCGATCAAATCAAGATGCTTTGTAGTGTTAATATTAGGTTTTTCCTTAATGTAGTACATCATCTGGGAGTCGGAAGATTGAATGATTGAACTGCAATGATCCTCCCCCAGATTATGTTCATGCAGGTCAAAGTCGCATCTAGAATTCAGTTAAGTATTCTGCATTTAACTTAGACATAGACAAGTGATACTACTGAACTTATGTTTTCCCAAGATGAGACAAGTATATATTTTTGAGGTACATGCTCATTAGGTAGCTCATTGCATTAATGGTCACCCATTTAGACCAAATTACCAAAACTATTAAACTAATCTGCCAACCCAATGTAAGCTAGTCTCTAACTATAGTGCGCAAGCTATTTATGCACTTGAATACATAGACGAAATAGAAAACGATATCTAACAAGTATTATAAATACACAACCAAATAATTGTATATGCTGTGAGCTTTTGTTAACATTGTTCAAAACGGTAGGATGTTCTCCTTTTTATTGGTTAATATCCATTGATAGGAAAACCTACTTAAGGATGTTCTCAAATTAATTTGAACGATATGGTATCCATGCCCTGTCTAAATAGATAGAACATTTGTATATTAGGGTCAGACTAAAAGGTCAAAGTGGTATATATTCACGCCGGCAGGAAGCACATTCACTAGATTTAAAGCACCACATTGTGTTGGATATTTTAAGTAAAATGTAAAACCTTAAACAAAAAGATAGATGAATCATTACAATAACAACAATATCACCTTTCGACCTTGAAGTTCCACTTGTAAATCTGCAATCTTCCTTTGAACAGCAGTAAGTTCCTTCAAGACCCTGATCAAATCATCACCATTTTCGCCAGTGGTAGTTGATAAGTTTTGGATCTCCTCCTAAACAAAGGGAATGTTGTTGAATTCCAGTCAATAAATACAAATAAATCTCAAAGTACGAGAGAAAACAAAGAACAGTAAAAATAGAGATGAACAAAGAGAGAAGCAAGGACTTATTGAAAGCCATTCAATACACATGCACAAATTTTGGGTATCCCCGTAGTGTAAGAACAATAGAGAAAACAAAAAAGTTGGGAAAAGGAAAGCAATCTCCAATGATGAAAGGTCAACAAACATGAAAGCATAGATAAACTGCAGTATTACAAAAGCACGTAAACTGATTTTTTTCCTTTTAAGTAGCATAAATTTTTCATTTCCCAGCAAAAACCAACTAAACTCTTTTCTCTTTCTTTTTCTGTTTCCTTTTGTTATGGGTAGTGACTGAGCCACCTTATGCACACCACGACAAATCCACATAGTAGCATGTCTAGCAACAACAACAACAACATACCCAATAAGTCCCACAAAGTGGAGTCCTGGAAGGGTAGAGTGTACGAAAACCTTACCCTTACCCTTCAAAGGTAGAGAAGTCGTTTCCGACAGACCCTTAGCTTAGGGGAAAATAGTCCAAAGCAAGCCCAAAAAAGAGTAACGGAAGTACAAGTAACAACCTATATTTGCATGTCTAGCCTACAAGCAAATATTCGCGTCCACCAACAAATTCTCTAGAATCTTAAGCTAAACCATGTAAATTCCCCCATTTCTCTGCAACATTATACAGTTGCATCTCGTTTTAAGTTGAAGCCCTTTTAAAATCATTGTATTTCCCCTTCATAAATGCCTAAATGTAACTTCCAAAAAACAAAGAACATTAAACTTGCAGTCATCACAATCAAATGGATCTACATTAAAATGGGAATTCAGCAACAAGTCTTCAATTACAATTATCACAACAATCAAACAACAAAACTCTAAAAGGTATTACGGAATTCCACCAATAAAATCAGCAATACAAGACCCAGTTGGGCAGTAAAAAAAGGTGAACCTGAGAAGGAGGAGGAGGAACAGAAAAGCCCAATTCAGCAGCAATAGAGAGAGCATCAGACATTCCACCAAGTCGTCTCATAGGTTTTCTTCCTACCCATGTTGAATCGCTTCCCATCATCGGATTTTCTCTCTCTACAACGTCTTGTACTATCTACCAACTTCAAATGTAAGTAATTAGAGCAAAGGGATGAGCACGTCGGAGGAAATGAATTAATAAAGATGTGCAATTTTTCAAAGGGATCGGACGGCAAACTAGTTAATATCAGCTATATGAATCCTCCATAACAATTTTTCTCCATTTCAATCCCTAACTACTTAATGTCCCCTTTATAACCATTCCCTTCAATTGAAAATTACAATCTCTGTGTGTGAGAGAGAGAGGGATACATACTTGAAGTTCGAAGTCTGAAATAGGAAAAATCCGGCGCCGGCGAAACCTCCGATCTTCACCGGAGAGAGAGAATGAACTGATAAATGAAAGTTCAAATATATTTAAAATAGTTTTCAAATTTTTATACAATAACTTTTTTAATAAACTTTAAATTTACACTTATATTAGTTTTTATCAAATATATAATATTTTTGTTGTTGCAGTCTAGAAGTATAAAATATGTACAACACTTGTATTAAAGTGGTCATTCCTCAAAATACCTACTATATTGTAAATATGTGTATATTTATGTTCAAATTGTAATTTTTATTTTTGAAGTAAAATAGATTATATAAAAAAAAAGGATATCAAGAACTAAAACTTTTTCAAAAAGAATACGATTGTTATAAAGATTTCATTAATCGTTATAGAATACTATTCTTTATACTGACTATTGATTTATTGATTGTTTTAATTTTTTAAAGTGTATTTTAAATTTAATATATATCAACTATCAAAATTTTAGAAGAATTGATTATTATTATAACAAATGTTCCTTAGAAAAGATAGTTTTATAGTTTGATGGTATTAATTATTATCTATATTTATTATTTTATAAATAAGGAGGTTATGAAAGAGAGTTTAAGAATATTTTTCTTCAAAAAAGTAATGACATATGTTACATCACATATTTGGTAGAACTATTTTTAAATTAATTTTTAAAACTGCTTTAAAATCATTTGAAAATAAAATAGTAATTTATTATTTAACTCTATTACTTGTTATTAATTTAATTATTTAAAAAAGAAACATGGAATTATTTAGTTTGGTTACCTTTTGTTTTTGGTTAACTTTAGATACAATTTTTTAAAATAATTAATTAAAATTTATAATTGTTATCTTTTGAAATTTAATATGCGAGACGTAAATGATTCGAGTATAATTATTGTTAACAATGTATAAATGTTACTCCATGTATTAATTTTTTAAAAATAAAAATAATTATAAGCAAACATAAATTTACTAAATATATTGATATTAACGGTTAAAAGTATTATTTATTTGATGTAATTATTTGTTTCATGAATTTATATTTTTTATTTAGTATAAGATAACTACTGATAAAATAAAATGTTATCAACATACTTTTTTCATTGATTATAAGACTGTATAGTAATGGATGGTACAAGGTGAAATAAAAAACGTTACTTGGATCATTGTTACTCATTATTTCATAATGTATTATATTGTATTGTGTTGTATGATAGATACTCCCTCCGTTTAGAAAAAGAATGTCTCTATTTTCTTTTTAGTTTGTTTAAAAAAAAAACTCATTTCCTTTTTTGGCAACACTTTAACTTTAACTTTTCACGTGGCATGTTTAAAACCACAAAATTAAAGGGCATTTTGGTACATTTGACATAACTTTAATTTAGAACCACAAGATTAAAAGTTTTTTTCTTTTCTTTAACTCCGTTCCAAGTCAAACTAGGTCATATCCTTTTTTAAACAGAGGGAGTACTATGTTTGGATAAACAGTATTGTTTGTTTGTTGTTTAATAACATTTTAATTGTTTGGGTTGATTGTATCGTACTAATTTATAAATTTACTAAAATATCCTTAATTATTATAGGGTAGGAGGTTTGAAATAATATTTTGAAACATTATGTAAAGATATAATTAAAAAAAGAAATTAAGTAACAATCGGAACACACCAAATCGGCTGTTCCATAAAATAGGGGTTTTCATTGTTACGTAACAATGAAATTTAACAATACAATACAATATATTTTAAGTAACAATCAAAACAAACATCAATACAATACATTTTAAGTAACAATCAAAACAAATATTATAGGTATAGTAACAATACAATACAATACAATGAGTAACAACGATCCAAACAGAGTGTAAAAGTACAAGAATTTAACTAAGTTTGGCCAGACTATCAGAAGACATACAAGTAGTTACAAAATATGTAGGAATTTTCATCTGGAATTAGTTTTATTATTCTCACAACATACTGAGAATTACATAACAAGTAAGGTTGAAATGAAAATACAGTAAACTTTAGGAGAATCAAACATACAGAAATGAAGCAAACAAAGGGAGATTACACTTAACATAATGAAAATTTTATTTCAAGATTTATTCAAACTCCAGCTAATATCTTCATTTTCATGTGTACTCAAACCTCTTCTATATTGACACACTGTTTGGAATTCCTTTGCCTGTAAGTCCACCTTCACTTGTTGGGAACAGCAACGTATACGGAGCGTTAACGGGGCCTGTTCTGTTTGTCAATATGTTGTTGTCATTCCTCTGCAGAATCTGTTTTTCAATGTCTGTTAACTTCTTGCCAAATCTGTCGAAAGCAGCGAGTGGTTCTTTGTCCTTTGTCCATTCAGGTGACTCTCGTTGTCCGAGGTAAATCTCATCTGTAGTATGCCTTGACAATATCTCAATGAGGGAAACACCAAGCAATGTTTGTAACTGAGCTGTGATTGTTTTCAAGAATGCCTTATCGGGGTTTTTCTTTAGCTCTTCGTATTCAGGAGTACCTTGTTCAGGCATGAATCTTCGACTTACTGTGGGACGATTTGGGAGGTAACCTGCATAAGGATATTGACCGAAATTAACTGCTGCATGAAGTGCAGAAGCTATCCATATGATGGTTGTACACGAATCGATTAGCTCTTCTGGTGTTTCCATTTCAGGCCACCATGATTCATTTTTCTTGTCACCATGTCCCACTTCTCGGACTTCCTTCCACCACGATTGTAGTTCATTGTCTTTCAAAATCTCTTCATTAGATCCGTAGTAGAAACTGCAGTAATCTGTCACCCAACTTTTGATTGCAGACCAGATTTCTAAGCCATCAACAGCGTATGGATAGTCATCTATCAGTAAACGAACACCATGAGGAGAACTCGAGTCCTCAACTGCTACTCCCCTGAAATGAATTGATCATATTAGCAACATACTAATGTTTTCGTATAACGTTGAGTTTTGACGTAGTACCTCTTAACAAGATCAGCCGGAAGGGCTTGATCAGGGAAAACCCAATCTTTGTAAACGACAGCTGACATTTCCATAGCAAATTTGGATGGAAAAACTGTACTCTCAAGAACTCCACCAGCATTGATTAGGATCTGTCTTGCCAAAGCATTAATATTCATTGTGTCTCGGAAATGAGGATATAGAAGCTTATGAATAGGGTGAAGCACACTTAGTTGCCTGTTTGTTGCAATCACAAATGGCTCAATCACAGCATGTGTATTCAACCTGCGAAGATGATCAAACGTATTAGATTAATACTACAAGGCATGTGTTGATGCAGGGTTTAAAGAAGGGCCGAACCACAAGGATCTATTGTACACAACCTTATGAACTCATTACAACTTCACTAGTTACTTCAAGGCTCCCCTTCGAGTTAGTTATTATTGTGTATCATGAATCTTTATAGAAGTCTTTCGACATAAAGGGAATTACCAATGACTAATCAGTTGATGAACACCAGAGTCATTCACCGCAACATAAGCTTTGGCCAATTGCCAGATAGAGCTCTCAACACCTTGATCACTTGGAGTATACACTTTACTAGTAGCACCAAATTGATCTCCATCTGGATGTGGCAAACTCAATTCAATTGCTAGGGGCTTCAAAGATCCATTATCTTGCAAGAATAGCAAAGTTCTCGAGGCATATGTTTTCGTTGTTGTAGTGTTTATCCTCCTCAAATATGGTATTAGAACATCATGATGGTTCAAAATGAAAAGTTTATTACTGTTGATCGCCTGTCAAATAACATGTTAAAATCCTTATCGTAATCATACAAACTAGTATGGAATTTCGAGTAAATGTATATATTACCTCATCAATCGTTAGTCCATCCAGCTTATCCTCTATATGTTCTGCAGTAATTGTACTGTTTTGATTTCCATACAGTTCGGGATCTAGCTTGCTTTTTGGAGGAAATTCCTTGCAAATTAAACAAGAAACAAAACATCAATACTCTTTATCTAACAAGAAGACTTACTAGTCGCGACAAATTCAAAGTTTTAGTCCCCTATTTCCTAGTCGCGAAGAAACTAACTTACTTCAAGTCTACTAATTATAACAGGATTAACTCCAGCTAGCATTTCTCTTGCAAATTCTTCATCAGTCCTCCACGCGGTTTTACTATCTGCACAATCAATAGTTAAATCATACAAACACTTAAATATGAGTGATCATTAGTTAGATTACTTCTTATAATGTAACAAATTGTACCTTTAATCACTAGAGGAGTTGGAAATCTCAATATTCCTTCACCGTCTGTTCGAAGGAGTTCTCTTATCATTTCTAGAGGAATAGTATCAGTAAGAGCTTTAAATAAAGGTCCTTGAGGAAGTTTGATCCCTCCTTCATATAGTCTAAGTACATCCTCAAAACTATCGAACTCGTTAGGGGTACCATCAAACAAGGCATGTAATTCAGGGAGGATGAATTGAACAATGGATTTCAATGCATATGTTAGGAAGTCTGACATCTTCAAGTGACCAAAACGCTCGTCTCTCGGTACATAGATGTCTAAGCTCAGAATAAGTGGAATCCTGCTTTCACTTTTAGGATCTATACATAGCAAAAAACAACAATGTAACTGATCAAAAAGTTTGCTTTCAATGAAACTAAACGCGTTGAATGGACTGATATTTGTGAAACGTCTAACTAACCTGTTCGTGTTGGTGGTCTACCAGTTCTTCCTCTCCGTGGATACGGGTAGTCAGCAGAACCTCCTAAGGTAGTTCTAACATTGTCTTTGCCTTGATCAGGATTACCTAAGTCATTGTAGACATCATAGTCATAAATCCTATCCCACGCCTCGCGCTTTCCAGTTCCATCTCCTCTTAATGTTAGCAATTCATTTTCTCTGTATTTTTGCAAAAGCTCTGGTGTTTCACTTGGGAGATATGGCTGCACAAACAATCAAAACATTGCCTTTGTTTACATGCTCAGAGGTCGTTTCAGGGGTCGTTTCGTAGCTGGTTAGAGTTATGCATGTATTAGTAGTATACAGTATAAGGTATGGATTGGTTTAGTCATTATATTCATGTATATAATACATAGATTTTCTCATATAACATATATATGTAGTATTGGTTATGCTTATTTTAAATAAGTAAACCAAACATCATATCAAATTTCATATATGAATAACTTGCACTACCAAAAAAATGACTATAATCGGACTGAAAAATGTTCAGTAGCTATTCCCACAAATATTTTGATTAAATTGGTGACAAAACAAATCTATAGTAATTGTATCATTTGGAAAAATTAAAAATCTTCTCACTATTTCAGTAAGAATCTGTTTATCATCATGCATTTTCTCAGTGAGTTGATTCGTTGAAAAATGAAAAATGAATAGGAAAATCATGTTGTATAGCACATGATTCCCGAATCAGGAAAAAAACTTTGTTTCTAGTAGTGTTACCCCCTACCTACCTACCAAACGTGATATTACGTATACAATATTAATTTAATACCTGCATAACGTGACATACTTGTGCAGCATTTAATACATGCATAACTCACTTTCAAACCAGCTACGTACGAAACGACCCGTTAGTACTTTGAAAAAGTAAATCATACCTGATTTGCAAAGAAAATTCTATCTGACTTGTATCTAAATGATGGATAAACCCAAGAATTGCAAATAAAATGGACCTTGCCATGATTAGGCACATCTTCAAGTGTGAGTGACTTAAGAAAGAACTCATTGATATGCATATTTTTTATGACAAATGCACCTGGAACTCCAAATTCCTCATTCCAATCAAATGTGACACCAAAGGCTGATTCACCAGCTGCTAATGGTGTTAGAGTAAGGAGAAAGTTCTCCAAATAAGCTGGATTGCTGTGTTTCCCTTGTAAACCATTTGCTGTCGAACAGTGGCGAAGTCAGAAATTTAGTTCACATGAAAAATAATTTTAATATAATTCGTATCATGTTAATATTGTCGATCATAGGTTAATATTGTCACTAAATAACGATAATTATATTATTGTCATTTAGTGATTGCAGTGAAACATGATATCCAAATGTTTAGTTAATAATAGAGTAATAATAATTTCAAGTCATTTTATGAGATTATTTTATTTTACGTTTAATCAAAATATATCCATATTGAATCTCATGACAAAAGTCCATAAACTTTTCAAAAAAATTATATAAAACATTGTGAAATTTTTAGATATTTTTTAAATTTTGTGTTTAGTTAAATCATATCACATAATTTTGAATGAATTGAGTAATATATTGAAAAATATATCAGGATTTTTCAGTATCAACAATACGTATATGCTATTCACATATATCTATAATAATTTATAGTAGGCACTCTCTGTTTTAATTAGTATATTGTATTTATTTATTATTTTTTGAAAAAAGAAGAATATTTATGATTATTAGTATTTTTTTAAAATTTCAAATTTTCACATAAAATATTTAGTTTACAGGATAAAAAAAATTGAAATTTATAAATTTTTAATTTAAAATTATATGATTTTAAAAAAATCTTTTTAAAATTACGTGTAAAATTAAAATAAAACAAATAAAATTGAAACTAAGAAAATAGTAAAAGATAAAATTGTGCCTAATCATCTAGATAACTTCATAAAACAATTTATTTATATATCGTGTGGGGTGCAATTATTCAATGATAGATCTTGTCCTTTTCAATCATTTGCCCGTTCAAATACTATTATATTTAAAATGAGATCAATAAAGTGCAATATCATTTTTATCTATATCTAATATAAAAATAAAAAAAATTGAAAAATTCAAATACGACTAAATCTAAATATATAAAATTCTTTCATAACTAATCTCTAAATTAGTAGTACTTGGGTAGCACTAAAATTCTACACCAAATGACTCCTAAGTTGATAGACAAAATGTTGCACCTATTTTCATATTTATTTGTTGCATAGAAATTTAAAATAAATAATGTTTATTACAAAAATAAAAATAATTAACGATATTAAATAAAAATATAATAGTGAATAACACATAGTTATTATGAAATACTTCACAATATTTCCTACAAATAGGACTACCTAATAAGTTGTTAATGAATAATTTTGGTAGTTGGACGTCTTTTTCTCTTTAAAAACTCCATAAAATTATTCGTAATTACTTCTTAAAAATATGATAAACATAGCATAAATGAATAAATGTTTTCACTCTAGCATCACTCTTACGTGGATTATCTCTTGATGTATCATCTGTGTTATATTTAATTCATTATCCACTATAAAATTCCTAACATTTTTTTTTATAAATCATAAAACAAAAAATGTGTCATTTAACATCATCTTCTTTAAAAATTATGTTCTCCAACTTTGGATGTGTACAAATAACCGCTTAAACTGCATCCAACGAGGGTCATCAGGTTCACGTGAACCCATGCTCTCCTCCCGAGATCATATATCGTTGTGTTATATTTTTAAAAAATTATTCAAATATAGATGTGTGAATCCATACTCGGAGTACAATATAATGATGATGATTGGATGCACCTCTCTACGTGAGGTTAGAAATTTGATTTTTAATATTTATCTTGTTTTATTTTTCTTTCTAAAATTAGATAACACCTCTTTAAGAGGTTATTGGTAGCACTATTGACATTTTAATTAATATATGAAGTATGTATGTATATATATATATATATATATATATATATATATATATATATATATATATATATAAGCTATAATATTAAAATTTGAACATTTTTTAGTAATAAGAACCTTAAGTCAAACGGATCAAATTTACATCTTAAATCAACCTTTGTAATAGTGTACCCATCATCTCGAAATTCTGAATACGCCTCTAAATTACATATCAATATGTAAGATGCAAATTGTCACGTAAGATGTCATATAGGACGTGTGTCTAGTTATTCAACTTTATATTACAAAATTTAAAGGGCTATCAGTACACACTCAAAGTTAAAAGTCATAATTGGGAGTCAAGGCTAAATTAAATGTCATATTTATATATTATGTCTTTCTATAAAATAGCCCGGTGATATAGCTCTCGACTGGTATTAAAAAGGTATGAAAATCTTTATATTTACAAACAATTAAGACGATCATAAGGTTCAAAAATCTGTCATTATTTCCCTTCCAATTATACTTCGAGTACTCCAATTGTAGGAGACACCTTCGAGTAACACAAAGGCATTCATCTAAACCTCCTTCGATAGAAAGTTAACGTTGTTTATACAACACAAATAAAATTAATGTTAAACCATCTTTAGTGATAATCTTGGCTTTGTCACTGCAACAAAAAAAACTAATGCAATATATAAAGTGCATGAGAGGTTATAAACTTACCAGGATCACTTTGAACAGAACTAATTAATTGAAAAGAAACCTTTTGGCCAAGGGCT
>CM040625.1:5554612-5587077 GCA_022817965.1 Solanum lycopersicoides
GCGAGACGTAAATGATTCGAGTATAATTATTGTTAACAATGTATAAATGTTACTCCATGTATTAATTTTTTAAAAATAAAAATAATTATAAGCAAACATAAATTTACTAAATATATTGATATTAACGGTTAAAAGTATTATTTATTTGATGTAATTATTTGTTTCATGAATTTATATTTTTTATTTAGTATAAGATAACTACTGATAAAATAAAATGTTATCAACATACTTTTTTCATTGATTATAAGACTGTATAGTAATGGATGGTACAAGGTGAAATAAAAAACGTTACTTGGATCATTGTTACTCATTATTTCATAATGTATTATATTGTATTGTGTTGTATGATAGATACTCCCTCCGTTTAGAAAAAGAATGTCTCTATTTTCTTTTTAGTTTGTTTAAAAAAAAAACTCATTTCCTTTTTTGGCAACACTTTAACTTTAACTTTTCACGTGGCATGTTTAAAACCACAAAATTAAAGGGCATTTTGGTACATTTGACATAACTTTAATTTAGAACCACAAGATTAAAAGTTTTTTTCTTTTCTTTAACTCCGTTCCAAGTCAAACTAGGTCATATCCTTTTTTAAACGGAGGGAGTACTATGTTTGGATAAACAGTATTGTTTGTTTGTTGTTTAATAACATTTTAATTGTTTGGGTTGATTGTATCGTACTAATTTATAAATTTACTAAAATATCCTTAATTATTATAGGGTAGGAGGTTTGAAATAATATTTTGAAACATTATGTAAAGATATAATTAAAAAAAGAAATTAAGTAACAATTGGAACACACCAAATCGGCTGTTCCATATAATAGGGTTTTTTATTGTTACGTAACAATGAAATTTAACAATACAATACAATACATTTTAAGTAACAATCAAAACAAACTTCAATACAATACATTTTAAGTAACAATCAAAACAAACATTATAGGTATAGTAACAATACAATACAATACAACGAGTAACAACGATCCAAACAGAGTGTAAAAGTACAAGAATTTAACGAAGTTTGGCCAGACTATCAGAAGACATACAAGTAGTTACAAAATATGTAGGAATTTTCATCTGGAATTAGTTTTATTATTCTCACAACATACTGAGAATTACATAACAAGTAAGGTTGAAATGAAAATACAGTAAACTTTAGGAGAATCAAACATACAGAAATGAAGCAAACAAAGGGAGATTACACTTAACATAATGAAAATTTTATTTCAAGATTTATTCAAACTCCAGCTAATATCTTCATTTTCATGTGTACTCAAACCTCTTCTATATTGACACACTGTTTGGAATTCCTTTGCCTGTAAGTCCACCTTCACTTGTTGGGAACAGCAACGTATACGGAGCGTTAACGGGGCCTGTTCTGTTTGTCAATATGTTGTTGTCATTCCTCTGCAGAATCTGTTTTTCAATGTCTGTTAACTTCTTGCCAAATCTGTCGAAAGCAGCGAGTGGTTCTTTGTCCTTTGTCCATTCAGGTGACTCTCGTTGTCCGAGGTAAATCTCATCTGTAGTATGCCTTGACAATATCTCAATGAGGGAAACACCAAGCAATGTTTGTAACTGAGCTGTGATTGTTTTCAAGAATGCCTTATCGGGGTTTTTCTTTAGCTCTTCGTATTCAGGAGTACCTTGTTCAGGCATGAATCTTCGACTTACTGTGGGACGATTTGGGAGGTAACCTGCATAAGGATATTGACCGAAATTAACTGCTGCATGAAGTGCAGAAGCTATCCATATGATGGTTGTACACGAATCGATTAGCTCTTCTGGTGTTTCCATTTCAGGCCACCATGATTCATTTTTCTTGTCACCATGTCCCACTTCTCGGACTTCCTTCCACCACGATTGTAGTTCATTGTCTTTCAAAATCTCTTCATTAGATCCGTAGTAGAAACTGCAGTAATCTGTCACCCAACTTTTGATTGCAGACCAGATTTCTAAGCCATCAACAGCGTAGGGATAGTCATCTATCACTAAACGAACACCATGAGGAGAACTCGAGTCCTCAACTGCTACTCCCCTGAAATTGAATTGATCATATTAGCAACATACTAATGTTATCATATAACGTTGAGTTTTGACGTAGTACCTCTTAACAAGATCAGCCGGAAGGGCTTGATCAGGGAAAACCCAATCTTTGTAAACGACAGCTGACATTTCCATAGCAAATTTGGATGGAAAAACTGTACTCTCAAGAACTCCACCAGCATTGATTAGGATCTGTCTTGCCAAAGCATTAATATTCATTGTGTCTCGGAAATGAGGATATAGAAGCTTATGAATAGGGTGAAGCACACTTAGTTGCCTGTTTGTTGCAATCACAAATGGCTCAATCACAGCATGTGTATTCAACCTGCGAAGATGATCAAACGTATTAGATTAATACTACAAGGCATGTGTTGATGCAGGGTTTAAAGAAGGGCCGAACCACAAGGATCTATTGTACACAACCTTATGAACTCATTACAACTTCACTAGTTACTTCAAGGCTCCCCTTCGAGTTAGTTATTATTGTGTATCATGAATCTTTATAGAAGTCTTTCGACATAAAGGGAATTACCAATGACTAATCAGTTGATGAACACCAGAGTCATTCACCGCAACATAAGCTTTGGCCAATTGCCAGATAGAGCTCTCAACACCTTGATCACTTGGAGTATACACTTTACTAGTAGCACCAAATTGATCTCCATCTGGATGTGGCAAACTCAATTCAATTGCTAGGGGCTTCAAAGATCCATTATCTTGCAAGAATAGCAAAGTTCTCGAGGCATATGTTTTCGTTGTTGTAGTGTTTATCCTCCTCAAATATGGTATTAGACCATCATGATGGTTCAAAATGAAAAGTTTATTACTGTTGATCGCCTGTCAAATAACATGTTAAAATCCTTATCGTAATCATACAAACTAGTATGGAATTTCTAGTAAATGTATATATTACCTCATCAATCGTTAGTCCATCCAGCTTATCCTCTATATGTTCTGCAGTAATTGTACTGTTTTGATTTCCATATAGTTCGGGATCTAGCTTGCTTTTTGGAGGAAATTCCTTGCAAATTAAACAAGAAACAAAACATCAATACTCTTTATCTAACAAGAAGACTTACTAGTCGCGACAAATTCAAAGTTTTAGTCCCCTATTTCCTAGTCGCGAAGAAACTAACTTACTTCAAGTCTACTAATTATAACAGGATTAACTCCAGCTAGCATTTCTCTTGCAAATTCTTCATCAGTCCTCCACGCGGTTTTACTATCTGCACAATCAATAGTTAAATCATACAAACACTTAAATATGAGTGATCATTAGTTAGATTACTTCTTATAATGTAACAAATTGTACCTTTAATCACTAGAGGAGTTGGAAATCTCAATATTCCTTCACCGTCTGTTCGAAGGAGTTCTCTTATCATTTCTAGAGGAATAGTATCAGTAAGAGCTTTAAATAAAGGTCCTTGAGGAAGTTTGATCCCTCCTTCATATAGTCTAAGTACATCCTCAAAACTATCGAACTCGTTAGGGGTACCATCAAACAAGGCATGTAATTCAGGGAGGATGAATTGAACAATGGATTTCAATGCATATGTTAGGAAGTCAGACATCTTCAAGTGACCAAAACGCTCGTCTCTAGGTACATAGATGTCTAAGCTCAGAATAAGTGGAATCCTGCTTTCACTTTTAGGATCTATACATAGCAAAAAACAACAATGTAACTGATCAAAAAGTTTGCTTTCAATGAAACTAAACGCGTTGAATGGACTGATATTTGTGAACGTCTAACTAACCTGTTCGTGTTGGTGGTCTACCAGTTCTTCCTCTCCGTGGATACGGGTAGTCAGCAGAACCTCCTAAGGTAGTTCTAACATTTTCTTTACCTTGATCAGGATTACCTAAGTCATTGTAGATATCATAGTCATAAATCCTATCCCACGCCTCACGCTTTCCAGTTCCATCTCCTCTTAATGTTAGCAATTCATTTTCTCTGTATTTTCGCAAAAGCTCTGGTGTTTCACTTGGGAGATATGGCTGCACAAACAATCAAAACATTGCCTTTGTTTACATGCTCAGAGGTCGTTTCAGGGGTCGTTTCGTAGCTGGTTAGAGTTATGCATGTATTAGTAGTATACAGTATAAGGTATGGATTGGTTTAGTCATTATATTCATGTATATAATACATAGATTTTCTCATATAACATATATATGTAGTATTGGTTATGCTTATTTTAAATAAGTAAACCAAACATCATATCAAATTTCATATATGAATAACTTGCACTACCAAAAAAATGACTATAATCGGACTGAAAAATGTTCAGTAGCTATTCCCACAAATATTTTGATTAAATTGGTGACAAAACAAATCTATAGTAATTGTATCATTTGGAAAAATTAAAAATCTTCTCACTATTTCAGTAAGAATCTGTTTATCATCATGCATTTTCTCAGTGAGTTGATTCGTTGAAAAATGAAAAATGAATAGGAAAATCATGTTGTATAGCACATGATTCCCGAATCAGGAAAAAAACTTTGTTTCTAGTAGTGTTACCCCCTACCTACCTACCAAACGTGATATTACGTATACAATATTAATTTAATACCTGCATAACGTGACATACTTGTGCAGCATTTAATACATGCATAACTCACTTTCAAACCAGCTACGTACGAAACGACCCGTTAGTACTTTGAAAAAGTAAATCATACCTGATTTGCAAAGAAAATTCTATCTGACTTGTATCTAAATGATGGATAAACCCAAGAATTGCAAATAAAATGGACCTTGCCATGATTAGGCACATCTTCAAGTGTGAGTGACTTGAGAAAGAACTCATTGATATGCATATTTTTAATGACAAATGCACCTGGAACTCCAAATTCCTCATTCCAATCAAATGTGACACCAAAGGCTGATTCACCAGCTGCTAATGGTGTTAGAGTAAGGAGAAAGTTCTCCAAATAAGCTGGATTGCTATGTTTCCCTTGTAAACCATTTGCTGTCGAACAGTGGCGAAGTCAAAAATTTAGTTCACATGAAAAATAATTTTAATATAATTCGTATCATGTTAATATTGTCGATCATAGTATAATATTGTCACTAAGTAACGATAATTATATTATTGTCATTTAGTGATTGCAGTGAAACATGATATCCAAATGTTTAGTTAATAATAGAGTAATAATAATTTGAAGTCATTTTATGAGATTATTTTATTTTACGTTTAATCAAAATATATCCATATTGAATCTCATACAAAAGTCCATAAACTTTTCAAAAAAATTATATAAAACATTGTGAAATTTTTAGATATTGTTTAAATTTTGTGTTTAGTTAAATTATATCACATAATTTTGAATGAATTGAGTAATATATTGAAAAATATATCAGGATTTTTCAGTATCAACAATACGTATATGCTATTCACATATATCTATAATAATTTATAGTAGGCACTCTCTGTTTTAATTAGTATATTGTATTTATTTATTATTTTTTGAAAAAAGAAGAATATTTATGATTATTAGTATTTTTTTAAAATTTCAAATTTTCACATAAAATATTTAGTTTACAGGATAAAAAAAATTGAAATTTATAATTTTTTAATTTAAAATTATATGATTTTAAAAAAATCTTTTTAAAATTACGTGTAAAATTAAAATAAAACAAATAAAATTGAAACTAAGAAAATAGTAAAAGATAAAATTGTGCCTAATCATCTAGATAACTTAATAAAACAATTTATTTATATATCGTGTGGGGTGCAATTATTCAATGATAGTTCTTGTCCTTTTCAATCATTTGCCCGTTCAAATACTATTATATTTAAAATGAGATCAATAAAGTGCAATATCATTTTTATCTATATCTAATATAAAAATAAAAAAAATTGAAAAATTCAAATACGAATAAATCTAAATATATAAAATTCTTTCATAACTAATCTCTAAATTAGTAGTACTTGGGTAGCACTAAAATTCTACACCAAATGACTCCTAAGTTGATAGACAAAATGTTGCACCTATTTTCATATTTATTTGTTGCATAGAAATTTAAAATAAATAATGTTTATTACAAAAATAAAAATAATTAACGATATTAAATAAAAATATAATAGTGAATAACACATAGTTATTATGAAATACTTCACAATATTTCCTACAAATAGGACTACCTAATAAGTTGTTAATGAATAATTTTGGTAGTTGGGACGTCTTTTTCTTTTTAAAAACTCCATAAAATTATTCGTAATTACTTCTTAAAAATATGATAAACATAGCATAAATGAATAAATGTTTTCACTCTAGCATCACTCTTACGTGGATTATCTCTTGATGTATCATCTGTGTTATATTTAATTCATTATCCACTATAAAATTCCTAACATTTTTTTTTATAAATCATAAAACAAAAAATGTGTCATTTAACATCATCTTCTTTAAAAATTATGTTCTCCAACTTTGGATGTGTACAAATAACCGCTTAAACTGCATCCAACGAGGGTCATCAGGTTCACGTGAACCCATGCTCTCCTCCCGAGATCATATATCGTTGTGTTATATTTTTAAAAAATTATTCAAATATAGATGTGTGAATCCATACTCGGAGTACAATATAATGATGATGATTGGATGCACCTCTCTACGTGAGGTTAGAAATTTGATTTTTAATTTTTATCTTTTTTTATTTTTCTTTCTAAAATTAGATAACACCTCTTTAAGAGGTTATTGGTAGCACTATTGACATTTTAATTAATATATGAAGTATGTATGTATATATATATATATATATATATATATATATATATATATATATATATATATATATAAGCTATAATATTAAAATTTGAACATTTTTTAGTAATAAGAACCTTAAGTCAAACGGATCAAATTTACATCTTAAATCAACCTTTGTAATAGTGTACCCATCATCTCGAAATTCTGAATACGCCTCTAAATTACATATCAATATGTAAGATGCAAATTGTCACGTAAGATGTCATATAGGACGTGTGTCTAGTTATTCAACTTTATATTACAAAATTTAAATGTCTATCAGTACACACTCAAAGTTAAAAGTCATAATTGTGAGTCAAGGCTAAATTAAATGTCATATTTATATATTATGTCTTTCTATAAAATAGCCCGGTGATATAGCTCTCGACTGGTATTAAAAAGGTATGAAAATCTTTATATTTACAAACAATTAAGACGATCATAAGGTTCAAAAATCTGTCATTATTTCCCTTCCAATTATACTTCGAGTACTCCAATTGTAGGAGACACCTTCGAGTAACACAAAGGCATTCATCTAAACCTCCTTCGATAGAAAGTTAACGTTGTTTATACAACACAAATAAAATTAATGTTAAACCATCTTTAGTGATAATCTTGGCTTTGTCACTGCAACAAAAAAAACTAATGCAATATATAAAGTGCATGAGAGGTTATAAACTTACCAGGATCACTTTGAACAGAACTAATTAATTGAAAAGAAACCTTTTGGCCAAGGGCTTCAAAGATTTTATCAGTCAAAGAGCCAGCAAGATCAGTAAAATCTAAAGCATTTTTCTTCATCATCACCACAGTTCCTTTAACTTTCTTTGAGTCATGATGGCCACCAATTAATCCACCCACAAGTTGACCTAACATGATGATGAAGGGAAATATTAAAAAGTATAAAAAGAGATGATGAGTTTTTGTTGTGAAATTCCAATGGAAATGAGTCTTCTATTTATAGCCAAAAAAAACAAAAGTATACTAGCTAGCAAGATATAAAGATAATAATAAAACAATAATAGAACAATAGACAAATCCACATGTTACACGTTCTTAAGTCCACATTTTTTTTTTTTTTAATTTTATACTACTAGTTGATTAATAGAAAATTTTCTTTTCTTTTTGGTGGTCACTTTCATCGTATTCGTGGTGGCGAATTCAAGATTTTCATCACTAGCGTTTTGTTTGTATAAGTATTATGAGTTATTTTATAATATATTATATTGTATTGTTTTAGTTAATATAATGTTTAAATAAACTGTATCGCTCTCTATTGCTATATAATATCATGGGTCTATTATTTGAATAACAAGCCTAAAAAAAAGAAGGGTAAAGTGAATGTGTGATTATTTTAGACAAGGTAAAGGATAAACTAAGATTATTAAATAATAAGTAAAGACAAAAATAAGAAAAATACATTCAAGTGATGACACAATCACAACAAATCAGTAGTTACATGAAAATGAGACTCCTCGTCTTTACCTAAGGATGAATTTAAATTATGCGGTACAATAAAATTGAAGTAATGATCAAATCAAACGTTATACTTAAACTAACAATACATACAACTTGTAACAACAATCCAAACAAGGTGTAAGGGGGTTTGAAATATAAAAATATGGTGCTTAAGATTTAATTTGAACTAGAAATTCAAGCTAAGGTGAATTTTGAACCCCCTCAACTAAGAGATTCAAAATCTATATGTATACATAAAAAATCATATATATATATACATATGAAAAAATGACAGAAATATCACCTTTAAATTTTTTTATTAACATTATTCCCCATTAATTGTACAACTCCTCAAGATCCCTCATTTTCACGCATCATATTAATGTATCAGCGCATCAGATTAATGTATCTCACACATCATATTAATGTATCTTGTGCATTTGACATATCATGTATAAAATGTACATCAAATTAGTGTATCATGTATAAAATATAATGTATCTTACTTAACAATTAATATATCTCATACATTAAATTAAGGGCAACTTTCACATATAGCAAATAAAAAATTCATATTTGTATGCTATAGCAAAGTTTGCATAATTGCGCTCCATAGCAAACATAGAAACTGTATAATTCGCTATACATATACAGTTGAAGCAAATTGTATAAAATGGAGTGTATAAAACGAGAAAGAGAAAGACACTTGGGCAGAAACTGTATAAAAACAAAGTGTATAAAATGAATTGCATTATTATAAGTGTATAGAACGATTATATACAATTTGAATTTGTATAAAATGAGAAAGAGAGAAAGACAAAAGAGACTTGACAAGGAATATACAATTGAATCGAATTGTATAAAACGAGAAAGAGAGAAATTAGATACAATTTAAAAATTGTATAAAACGAGAAAGAGAGAAAGGAAAAAGAAACTGGGCAGGGGAGTATTTTTATTGTACAATTATAAGAGTATAGAACGAAAATATATGTACTTGCATGTGTATATACAATTTTCTCACGCTTTATACAAACAGAAACGCAATTTATACATTTCGCTTCTGTTTGTATAAGTGAGAAAGGCGAGGGTGACGAGCGAGATTTGGGAGAGTGGCAAGCGAGATCTGGAAGAGGGGAGAGAGAGGAACAAGAATATATGTATTTATACAATTTTCTCTGCTTTATACAATTAGAAACAATTTTTATACACTTGTGTTTGTATAAAAAGTGAGAAAGCGAGGGAGAGATTGGAGGAGAGTGGCGAGCGAGATATTTGGGAGAGAGACGCCTGGCAATTTTTTGCAAACGTTTGCTATGGAGCACAATTAAATCAAACCCTAGCTACTCCATTTATTTTAGGTTATTAATTTGCTATTATATATAATTTTCCCTTAAATTAATGTCAACATTTATATTATTGTATCAGTTTGAAGAATTGATGTAATTCACATACTTTTGAGGAATTTATGGAATTTACCATGTAATGTTTTGTATACCTCCACGCTACCCTCAAGATCTGTCCATGCATATTGAGAGAAATTTAATTTGCAGGCGTTTTAGCAAAATTATTAGGATAAATGAGAGAAATTTCACGTTTAAGTTTTTTTATTATCATTATCCCTTATTAGTTGTATAAATTTTTAAAATCTCTCATTTTTACATATCAGATTAATGTATTAGCGCATCAAATTAATGTATCTCGCACATCAAATTAATGCATCCCGCACATTAGATTAATGTATCCCGCGCATAATATTAATGTATCATGTATAAAATGTACATCAGATTAATGTATCATGTATAAAATGTAATGTATCAGCGCTTATATCATCAGTTTGAGAGATTTTTGTAATTATAAACTTATAAGGAACAAATGAAATTTTACCTTAAAAGTATAAAATTTCTGTCCTTTGCCCAAACTATTATATATACCATACGATACGATTTGTACCCTCAAAATCAATATTTTGACTTATGATTTGGGATCATGATTATAAATGTTAGATTCTACAAAAAGTATGATTTGAAATTATTTTAATGTAAAACTTGATCAATATATATATATAAATTTATATTATATATACTTGTTCTACTTTCTAAAATTTTATGATCGAACCTATTCATCGATTTTTTATCTGTCAATTCCCCCCCCCCCCCAATTATTTTAGGTAGTGTTTATGTTCTCTTAGTCTTATGTTTACATTTTGTTGATTCTCGAGAATAAATAGATAATTACTTATGGAACTTGAGATTATAAGAAGGTTTGAGATAGAAGTGTCTACGAATGAATTTGCCGCTAGGATGAAAATCATATGAAAAATGATTTTTAGAGGTATTGAAATATGATTTTGACGATATTGAAATATGAAAAATGATTTTTAGAGGTATGGTTTGAATAGTAGGTGGGCTTTCAACACAAATACATCGTCTGTTTTTAATTATTTGTCTACTTTTAAATTGACAGACTTATTAAGAAATCAATAATTGAAATAGTCATTTTATTATTTTATTTCTATTAATTATGAAGTGGATGAATTAAAACTTAATATTTTCAAGAAGTTGTACATTTTTTAAAATAATTAATTCAGGATATAATAGGTAAAAAAAATTCCTTTTTTGATTTGTCAAAATTAACAAGTAATTAGGGACAATTAAAAGAAAAAATGTGGACAAATAACTAGGGACAGAAGGAATAAGTCTTTTCTAAAATTTAAGGGGGAAAAGATAAATATACCTCAGAATTATCGTAAATAATATGTAGATAACATCCGTCATATATTTGATGCCTCTGCCGTCCAAAAAATAGAGCATATATGTCCTTCATCTAAATATCGAATCGATAGATAAGATTATAACACGTGTATATTTGTTAGTATAAAAGATATATATGCTCTAATTTTTTTACGGCAAAAACACCAATGTTTTATAAGTATTACAAAGGATATTTACATATTATTTATAATAGTTCAATAATATTTTTTTTTTTAAAATTTAATGACATATTTAAGTTTTTTTCATAATTTTAACGATGGTATGGTGCTAAAAATAATCCAAATCCAGTAAGGCTATAAAAGGCACATATTATAAAGTCAATAATGAAGCCATACATTGTCCCCTTACCTACTGCTTCCAATAGACCTATGCTTCTTGAAAATCACGCCAAACGAGTCATTTTCATGCTACATATATCTATAATAATTCAGAATATACAGATGATAAGATAGCAATTTCAATTGTTTATACAATTATTACTTTCTTCGTTTTGATTATTGATTAGGAGTGATGATTGAACGGTTTTGATTATTGATGAGGGGTGATGATTGAACGGGTTAAATTATATTTGAACAGATTAAAATGAATCAAGATAATAAATCACTTAAGATTCATTTCAACTAAAATTTGTTTGGATCAAAATAGTTCGGAGCAAAATCAATTATCTAATTTTTATTACTTTATTTGGTTTCTTATAAGATTTTAGTACTTAATAAAATTATTGTTTCTCTTTATTATGGCTAGGTTGTTCATGATTATGGTTTAAAAAATCAAACTCAACCACAATCTAAACTAAACTGATTTAAAAAATCGACATCTGGTGTAGTTTGATTTAATTAGGTTAGGTTTAGTTTTAAATTTTGAGATCGATACTATTTGACACAAGATTTCTCATTAGTTTATTTGGGCTATTCATCAGTCCAATTTTTAATGAGTTGAGCTGATAAATATGTTGTTTAATAATCCATTCAAACTTAAATGAGTTCGACTGTTTGAGTTTGATTTTGTCACCCCTAGTTTCAACCTATATTTTTTTACTTGAGGTTGATATGCATAATTAAAAATAATTATATATTTTTTATTTAGTCAACCTAACTATTTAATAAAAAAATAAAAAAATATTATTTTTCTTTCAAAATTTGAATAAAAAATATTTAAGTGAACTACTTTATTAAAAGTTAGAGGTATTAGCTTGAAATATGACTTTAGTTCAATTTGAAAAGACTAAAAAGAAATAAAATATTTAAACGAGGACGGAGAGGGTAATTTAATTTGTTTTAAATGTAATAATGGATAGTTGTACTAATAATAATAATAATAATAATAATATCATAAGTTTTACCACGAAATAAATGCATGTATTCAATAGTCGGTTTGACCTGAATTTATAAATATACTCTCCTTTGTCTCTTTTTATATGTTTAATTTTAATTTTTTATTTGTTATTTTTGATAAATTAAAATAAGATAATAAGTTTTAATTATTTTATTCTTAATTTATTTAGAGAGTTGATATTTTCAGATAAGATAGAATCTTGAATTAATTTTTGAACATCTATCAATTAATCAACATAAAATGATAAACTAACTATGTCAAATATATATTTTTTAATATGTGCACAAAGTAAAAAAATGAAAAAATAAATACAAAATTTCACTCTAGGCTTAAAAAATTCACTCAAGGCATAAAAAATTTCTTAAAATTTCGCTCACTTTTTTCAGGTATGAATATATAAATTTGTATGAAATCTCCCAACATTTTGAAATTTTTATTCATAATTTTATGTATTAAAAGTTTTTTTATACAGTTCATATTGATTTTTTGAAAACACACACACACACATCAAATCTCACACATAACTCATGTATGAAATCTGTTTACAAGCGTATAAATTTTATATAAATTTCATGTTAGTTTCTGAAAATTTTAATATAATTAAACATTATAAAATACAATTTTCATACCATTGTAAATTTTAAGATACTTTTGATATAAATACGAATGTAACTTCAAACTTCGATAAACCAAAGTTAAAATTAAATTCAAAATTAGCTTAAATCTTATCTATAAATAGCCCCAAATTTTATATTCAAGAAATATCACCTACTCAAAAAAATAATAATTCATTTGCGATGAAATAGAAGCCAAAGATGCTATTGATTTTATACATATTTTATTAAATTTTGAATAATTTAACTTGTGAGCTAAATATTTTATTAAATATGAAGAAAAAAAAGGAAAACTTATGGCATTATTGAGGGGTCATAGATAGTGGATCAAATTGTAGGTATAGAAAAATTAATGCTCTTTACCAACATGTTTTTTAAAAGAATTTCGATCTTTTGTCAGGTTATAATAATAATAATAATAATAACAATAATAATAATAACAATAATAATAATAATAAAATGACAAAGAAATTAATATAGTCAAAGAAGTTGAAGGAGAGAGGTTTTATTTCTTTTTTGAAAAAAGTCATATTTGTGCATGTACATTGAAAAAAAAGTTTAAATTTATCTCATATCATACTTTTGATATGTTTATTCTTTATCATTTAACTTGGGTTTATTATTTGTCTTTGAACAATAAATTTTAATTTTTAAACTCTCATCATCCTATGTGACACCTACATAAATACATTTTTATTGATGACCACGTTTTTCTATGGAAAAGTGACTAGGCAAATATGGTATTAGGAATGGATTTAATGGGTTAGATGTGTGGGTATAATAATTATATTGGAAGCAAGTTTTGATTGTGATAGAAATATATATATATATATATATATATATATATATATATATATATATATATATATATATATATATATATATATATATATATCAATATCACGTAGGATAATAAAAGTGGTGAAATAAGATTTAACAATTCAACGAAAAATATAAATTTAAAGTTGAATGATACGGATAAATGTAATTATATTAAAAAAATATAACAAAAGGTAAATATAACTTTTTTTCTAATAGTACAAGGAAAATATGAAACTCTATCGTTTTTTTTAAACTTAGTTAGACATTTGGACATACTGATTTGAAATCATAAGATGAAATTATGGTTTGAACATGTGATTTTTCCATCTCATGATTTCAAATTCATGAGATGAAATCTCGAATTCTCCAAATAGTTTAATTTGAAAATTTTATAGCATGACTTCACATTTTTCAAATATAAAAGTTAGCCCACAAATTTATATTTTATAAAAAAAAATCATTGTTTTTTATCTACATATTTTTTTCTTTTGCGAGAATATAAACCAAAGAGTGATGAAACATAAGCCCAATATAAATATGTTGATACAATTACTAATGATATTAATCATGTTCAATTTTATAAAAGAGTAGTACACTATAATTTATGTTCTATTTCATTAAAGAGTAATATACTATAACTCAAATTCAATTTTATCTTTTTAATGAATTAAAGTTTGATTAATTAATGTTACATATATTTAGAATAACTTTATGACAATGCACTATACTTTTATTTTGAACTTCTGCTTATTTTGTAAGATTGTATAAAAATTAAAATAATTTTGATAGTTTTTATAACTTGTGAATTTTCTATATTTACAAATAAAGCATATAACTTAAAATTTCAGATGACATTCAACAAAACTTTAACTTAATCTTACGTGAGAATAATAAATATAACTAGTTTCAATAAGTTGGGTGTATATTGTGGCTTTAAATAAAATTATAGGAGTATATTTATTGCAAAAAAAAGTTAAAAAAAATAACGAATGATAAATATTACATTTTTTTAATAGTATAATGACAAATATGATCATTTATCATTTAAAAAGTAGAAAATCACCTTAAGATTAACAGATGAATACATACATCATCACCATTGATGGATGTGATGTAACGGATGATCGAATAAGATTATTTCTTTCTTAATTAGAGATCTCGATTTTGAGATTTTGATATGAGTTTTTTTTTTATAGGAAGTGTTTTCACCCAAATGAGGCCCTATGATGCATAAATTTAAAATAATCGAATTTATATTATAGATCCAATATAGATTCTGAACACTAAATTTAATTAAAAAAAGTGCATATATTGCCATCATTAAGAACCTTTACTTGTGAGTAACAATGAAAGAACCATCAACAACATTTTATACCTCTTTTTTCTAAAAAAAAATTAACTCCTTTTAATTACTTTTACTAGTTTGTTATTGACTTAATACTTTCTTTAAGAAATTACTCAGTTGTTAAGAATTTATTTTATTGAATTATTGACATTAACAATATTTTACAATTTTAAAATTGTTATAAAATCAAGCTCATAAGAATATAATTATAAAGAGAAGAAGGTAAGAGAAGTAGATAGAAGAAGATGACTTTTCTTCTTATTCAAGTGCATATTTTAAATGGTGAGTGATATCCCTATTTATAGTGTTAAAATATCAATCCCAAAGGTTACCATGATAAATGTCCAATCAATAGGTACATATTTATCTACAAAGGTTCATGTCACCTTGGAAATGTAGATACATGATAGGATAAGTTCATGAAGAAAGCAAATGGACAATCCACTATTCAATAGATTTATAACACTCCCCATTGGATGTCCATAGATTATGTGCCTCGTTAAAACTTTACTAGAAAAAATCCAGTGGAAAAAAATTCTAGTGAAGGAAAAAGAGTACAAATATCTTTTGATACCCATTGTTTGTTGTCTCATTAAAAACCTTGCCAGGAAATTCCTGTGAAACAAAACCTCGGTCAAGAAAAAAAGGTGCAATGCGTATTATACTCCCCCTAATTAAAACATCACTTAATTTCTTGTGATGATTTTTTCAATCTTGTACATTGACTTCTCAAATATTGATATTAACGGTGTCTTTGTGATCAAATTGCATTCACGGAGATGTTGCATTGTTGAACTCATCCTGACATATCATTTTCTGATTTGATGAATATGACGAGGCTTTGAGCTTAGCCAAATTCATTATTGAATATCATTCTATTCGTCATGACCTCGTTATTGCAAGTAATTTGCTCATTCAACTTGTTCATAGCAACAACCATCTTGTGGACACTTTCACTTGCACTTGATTATCTTCGTACATTGTGATACATTCTCTTTTTAAAGATAAATCACACATTTCCTGAATATGGTGTGTCATTGATATCAACCATACACACTCTGACTTGCTTCATGGAGGACTTTTATTTCTGCATGGTTTGAAGAAGTGATTACCAACATTTGCTTCATTGATCGCCAAGATATTATTGTGTCTCACATACAAACAAATAATGTGCTTGAGATCGAGCTTTATGCGGATTTGATAAATATTCTGCATCTGTGTAACCAATCAATTCTTTTTTGAATTCCTCGAAATAGAATAAACCTATTACTATGATCATTCGAGGATATTCAAGCATGTGCTCTACACCATTTCAACGTTCTTTTATTGGGGAGGAACTGAATCTTGCCAGTAAATTTGTTGCAAAATAAATATCTGGTCGAGTATTGTTAGCAAGATGCACTAGTATCCTGATTGCACTAAGATATGAAGTTTCATCACCAAGAAGTTCTTCATCCTTCTTTTGAGATCAAACAGAAGCATCATTTATATCAAGTGATCTCATAATCATTGGGGTACTCAATGAATGTGATTTGTCCATATAAAAATTGCATCAAAATCTTTTTGTGTATATTGATTGATGGACAAATATTTCATTTGTCAAATTATCAATCTGTAGGTCAAGACAATATTCGGTCTGACCAAGACCTTTTCACCCTTTCAAACACTCGACAACTTTTGAAAGCTCTTTAAGAGTGTTAACGACATTCAAGTCATCAACATACGCCACTATAATAACAATTTAGATCCTGACCTTTTCATAAAAATGTAAGGACAATTAGGGTCATTTCTTTTGTACCATTTTCTTCCTTGATTATTTCAATCCATTTAAGGATTCTTGAAGCTTTATTGAAAAAGTTTCTTCAAACTCTTATATGTTGCAGACACCTCGATTGCTTCAAGGATTTTCATATAACCTTCCTAGTCTAGCTAGACGTGACAATTATTCATTATATGCATTCAAGTTTTAGATATGTTGTCAGATTAAAATAAACCTCATTACATCCACCATAGGAGAAAACATCTCCAATAATGTTAGTACTTTTGCAAAAAATCTTTATGCCCCAAGACATAAACCATACTTTACATCATACAGTTATACTATCGCATAATTATTTATTTGTACCCCACTCACATTATACCATGATTTATGGACTATCAATTCAAAACATCACTTTTCTAAGTGAAACAAAATATACTTGAATTATGCATTTTACTTTGCCAATCATTTATCTGTCCACACTCTATGACAAATTTGAATTCAAGATCTCCGTCACAATTCATATCATTGAGCGCTACTTCATATCAAAGATATCGTCGACCGTTATTTGATATCGATTCCAATATGACATAACTTATCGAGATCTCTTTAGTTTTCAGGTACCTAAACCTTTTCTAAGGTTTTATGAAGTGTTATGTCGTGGTGCTCACTTATAGAACTTACCTCATTATCATGATCATATTGATCATTTGCTCATCTCCTTCTTCAAAGAATTTTATATTTGGAACCGATTGGTCTATTATGGTTCCGGCGTACTTCAAGGACTTCACATTGGAGGATTTGCAACTGAATTATATCATAGGGTCAGTACATTCATCTGCAATTTATTTGCAACATTAAGAAAATGAATTATCCCTTGAAGTTTAAGTTCACATATTTATTTAACGAGCATCTAGATAATTCATGATTAACCTCACACAAAATTTTCAGCTGTCAGTCATCTCTTAAATCTAACATTCATTTCAACCTTATTTGGGAATTAATTTTTGCGCGTGCTGAAACAATTAAAATCATAACCGTACATTCAACATTTTAGATGAAAATTATTTGGTTCCTGAACCTGAACCAATTTTAATAGGGAAACCTTGTTGGCTTGATGCATACATATGTTGCTACATGTTAAATAAAATTATATCATACCAAATCTTATTTGGGAGTTTTGTTCTCATAAATGATTTAGCTATAATTGGAGGCATACAATTTCTGCTAAATCAACCAGCATTATCAATATAATTTCATAGTTTGGAATTGTGCTCTTAACTTAACAATTAGAGCAAATAACCTTTCAAATACCAGTTTGTAAGTTGACAACAAATCACATGTGATCATCGCATAGATGCATCTATCATATAGTTGCAAATGATCCACATGACAGGTGAATGAACCATATTCACCTTTTTATATGTTCCAAAAACTCTAGGGGATTACAATCACAACCTTAGCTGGTACAATGATCATTTTATCAAGAGAACAAGCAACACAAAGAATTCTTGAAGAATCTTTTATTTCTTCATCATATAAGCCACCTTAATTCTCAATTACATTTGCATCACATTTAAATCAGAATGGTCAACTGATCATGCCAATTAATCTCTATTTCAGTACACTTATAGTTTACTTTTACATGTGATTTCATTAGCATGCCCATATTTGTGTGCAACAAACAAGAGGAAAAATGATAATCTTTTACATAAATATTTATAACCCGCTCCGATTGTAGTAATCTAAAGATATTAAATCTTTTCATAATTTATTATCTCAATATTTCTTTTCAATTCATTCGAAACTTAAAATATTCTTTTGAGACTTACTACAACCCCAATATTATTCATTTAGTAATAATACAACTCGTTAGAGCTTACAATTAATTTTGTGTATTATCACATATTTCATGACACCACTCATATGGTGAACATCTCCTCAAGGAGAAATTATATTATTATTGTCATGGTCAAGATTATTACGAGCAAGACATGTTTTTTGCTTTACTTTTGTTGTACCATAGGTACACAATCAATGGCAAATTTGTATTGCACAAATAAACATACCATAATATTTATGACGTATAAACGTACACGACCATTGATCATTTCTGTCAAATAAAATTTATTTATTTCTCTCCAACCTCTCATAGAGATGAGTTGTGACATATATCATTTTTTCTCAAATCTCTCATACAGGCGAGTTGTGGCATATATCCAACCCATAATGATTTTATCACATCTTGATCCATTCTCTTATAGAATGATCGAGCATTCACGATACTCATCACAAGTCACATTCTCTTCAAGGAATGAACTATTCATTTATATGTAATTTATAAATTTGTATTATAAGCACATTGTCATGACTTTAAAATTCATTATATTTCCATGACACACCTTAACATCACTTTGAAAGATCAAGTGTACCATCACTTTATCTTCCTATCTGTTGATGGAGGATTTATAAACTTGTCAAATTATTGGGTCGACAACATTCACAAGTCCAATGACCTTTCACACCATTTTGATAATAAAAATTGCATTCACATTTGAAGGACTATTTGGAGAACCCATAGTGTTCTTCCTTTTATAATTACCACAATGATGACTCTTATTCCGTCCCTTCACGCCCTTTTTCATATTGTTAATCATTTGTCATCTTTCAGACTAATTATTTACTGCTACCACATTCATACGATAGAATGGAGCAAATCAACATGCGTATTTCAAAGTTATCATATGTTGCTACCACATTCTTTTCAAGGAATGAAGCAAATTTAGTAAGATGAATTTCAATGCTTTTAATCAAAATATATTAATTTTGCCTTGGTCCTCATTTTATCATCTCTATGGTGCATTGAGACTCAAACTCAATGTCTTATCCATATAAGGTCATTTTAGGTCATAAATCTATGAGATTGGACCCAATACCTTATAATCAGTGCACCAAAACTCAAATTGATGTCTTACCTTTTTGGTGCGATAGAATTTGAATCTACCGTCTTACCCTTAAATATTTTTTATTATGGTGCATCCAGACTTTAACATGATGTCTTACCTTTTTTGATGCGATGGAGCTTGAACCCACCATCTTACCCTCAACCAACGGTATAATAGATCGAAGTACAACATAACTCACTCTTTGAGTATTTTAAAATAATCAAAATAATATTCAAACTCATGCTATTAAAATTTTATGCCTTCTTCCATTTAAGAAATTTTGTATAGCATGTCATATTCAATCAATAGTAGTATATGCCTTCGGTTCGTGGTCAATGTTAGTGACTGAACACTATTGTATTTTAAAATCATAAAAAGATCTTAGAAAATACATCCCTGATTTTATGCATATAATACCTTGATTCTCATAACGAGATCAATCAAAACATGAGCTAAAGAAAAACTAATACTCACTCTCAATTGGCTAGAGTCTTGTGCTGATAACGTATTATAAAATCAAGCTCATAAGGATATAATTATAAAGAGAAGAAGACAAGAGCAGTAGATAGAAAAAGATGTCTTTTCTTCTTATTCAAGTGCATATTCCAAATTATGAGTGATATCACTATTTATAGTGTTAAGATATCACTCCCAAAGATTATCATGATTAATGCAAGTACATAATTATCTACAAAGGTTCATGTCACCTTGAAATGTAGATAAATGATAGAATAAAATTATAAAGAAAGCAAATGAACAATCCACTATTCCATAGATTTATAAGAAATTTGATTTTTTAATACTTTATGCAATATTTAATGGAAAGATTAATATCAAAAGAAAGAAAAAAGAAATCTCTTGGAAAGAGGGAGTAATAAAATGTTAGACATTCCTTGCTATAAATTATGTTATCTTTTCCTACACTTCTGTTCCATATATTTTTCATTGAATTCTAGATATTCTACATCTAACTAAGTCAACCAACAAAGAGGCCATAAATATATCCAAATTCCCATGTATATTTAGGAGCTTAAGCCCACTTCGAATTTTATGTTTTCAATTGTATAGCCATTATTTTTAGGAGAAATTTCACAAATAATCACTAAAATTAATTTAATTAGATTTTATAGCTATAATTTACTAATTACGATTCATAGCTACATATTAGAGGGAAGAGAAAGGTGAGCGAGAGAGGAGTGAATTGTATTTGTATATTTGTTGAACTGTATATGTATATCTGTTCGATAATTGTATATATGTAACTGGTATACATGTGTATTTGTATATCTAACGAGCAGGGGCAGGGTTATGCCTTATGCCCCTAAATTTTGAGGGTCCCAAATTTTTGTTAAGAATAAATTATGTATTAAATTTTTTATAGAAAAAAAATGAATATTTAAGATAAAAAGTATAATATTAAAAATATATTATTTTATGGAGTTTAAAATCTTTTGTACTTTGTTAAAAATAAGAATTATTAGTGAAAAGTGTTGATCAAAGTGAATTACAAATTTTTTATTATTTATTTTAAAATTTTAGTTTCAAGCATTACAATAAGCATATGTATACCAAGTCATCAACTTCTTGAGATTCTATAGTTCTAAACCCTTATCTTTAACTATTTAAAATTGTCAACTTATTACTTATAGAATTATGAAAAAATGACACAACATAATTCTTTATGCTCTAAATTGGCAATAAATAACCGCTTTTCATAGCCCAATTTATATTCTTGAAAACTGCACTGCTTTTCATATATTTTCTTCTGAGAAACTTACATAAATATATAAACTATAATAAAAAAATATTTACCATTTATAGTAATAATAATTTTTTTTCACTTGATCAGTTTTAATTTATTTATAATACAAGTTTAATGCATATTACAAAGAATAATTTATTATTCACATATAATACAAGTTTTAATGATGGATAATACATTTATCACACATTTTAATACATTTATAATACAATGTGTCAAATTTTTACCAAACAAACATAATATATTTCAAAAAACAATTATAATTCATATATGCATACATAATTCACTTTTAATTCATATTGCAGATTTTACATAATATTATTAGAAATGGTAATAAATAAAAAGTATCGCTAAAATCAGTAATTATTCATTAAAATGTATCAATTTATTTTCCTTTCTCTCTAATATTAAGATACGGTAACTATCCCATTGCTCCTTTTATTTCGTTATTGAAAAGGTAAGTTTTTTTAAGGGATAATTGTATATAATAGCAAACTAATAACCTAAAATAAATGAAGTAGCTAGGTTTTGATTTAATTGTGCTCCATAGCAAACGTTTGCAAAAAATTGCCAGGCGCCTCTCTCCCAATATCTCGCTCGCCACTCTCCTCCAATCTCTCCCTCGCTTCCTCACTTTTTATACAAACACAAGTGTATAAAAATTGTTTCGAATTGTATAAAACAGAGAAAATTGTATAAATACATATATTTTTGTTCCCCTCTCTCCCCTCTTCCAGATCTCGCTCGCCACTCTCCTATATCTCGCTCGCCACTCTCCTATATCTCGCTCGCCACCCTCGCCTTTCTCACTTATACAAACAGAAACGAAATGTATAAATTGCGTTTCTGTTTGTATAAAGCGTGAGAAAATTGTATATACACATGCAAGTACATATATTTTCGTCCTATACACTTATAATTATACAATAAAAATACTTCCCTGCCCGATTTGTTTTGCCTTTCTCTCTTTCTCGTTTTATACAAATTTCAAATTGTATCTAATTTCTCTCTTTCTCGTTTTATACAATTGGATTCAATTGTATATTTTCTGCCAAGTCTCTTTTGTCTTTCTCTCTTTCTCATTTTATACAAATTCAAATTGTATATAATCGTTCTATACACTTATAATCATACAATTCGTTTTATACACTTCGTTTTTATACAAGTCTCTGCCCAAGTGTCTTTCTCTTTCTCGTTTTATACACTTCGTTTTATACAATTCGCTTCAACTGTATATGTATAGCGAATTATACAGTTTCTATGTTTGCTATGGAGCGCAATTATGCAAACTTTGCTATAACATACAAATATGAATTTTTTATTTGCAATATGTGAAAGTTGCCCTTTTTTTAATTCACTCCAAATCACTTTCATCAGATTTTTAATACGTTGGTGCAGACAAAATACAATTGAATGTATACAAACAAGTAAGTATACATTTTTGCGTGTATACGTTGGTGCAGAAACATTAATATTGAATGTGTACAAATACTTGTGTATACACGGTTGTGTGTATACATTGGGCATAAACTTTACTATTGAATGTATACAAATACTTATGGATATATGGTTTTGTGTATACATTGGTGCAGAAAATATATAATTGAATGTATACAATTACTAATTCTATGTAGGATTTAATAATAATGAGGAAGATTAATCAACCCACACCCTTTTTTTTGACGGTTAGTTGCAGACACATTTAAAAAAAAAAAAAATCTACAATATTTCTCTTTTTAGTATTGGGCTAATAGTAGCTAACTTGTTTTGGACTAAAAGATGCTAATTAATTCTGCTAAAATTTGCCCATTGTAATTTGTATGTAATTATTGTTCCCTTGTTGTACGTCGATGTCTTCCTCTAGAATTATATTAACAATTCACATAATAATTACCTCACTAAAATGATGTTTCTCACTGTTGAGTTGATAAAATCTTACCTAAAACTACAATATTAAATACTAATAATTTTAATTTAAATAGGCTAAGAAAAAATTAAATTTGAATAAATACGTATACGAAGTTTGTTTATATTTTAGGCCTCGAATTGAAAATTTATTTTAGACCCACAATGACGTTGAGCCGCCCCTGTTGACGAGCGAGACTGCGAGAGGGAGGAGAGAGATGAGCGAGACATGGCAGAGAGTGGAGAGAGACGAATCGTGTATGTATATTTGTCATATAATTATATATATAAATGTATAATTCGTATAACTGAATTTGTATATGTATAAGAGAGGGGAAAGGAAAGAGAAAGATAGAGAGAGAGAGGAAGAGAGGAGAGAGGCACATGCACACATAATTATAGCTAAAAAGGCTAAGACTCTATAGTTATGTTAGTTAATTAACTAGTATATGTTTGCTTATCTGCGTAATTTTTTCTATTTTTTAATAAAGACGTTTTAAAATTTTGTTAGACAACATTATATATCGATATATATAATATAACATACACAAAACGTTGAATTTGTTTTACAATAATGTTTAAAAACTTGATATACAATACTCCCTCCGTCTCTTTTACTTGTCAATTTTTGACTTGATATACTTATTAAGAAAATAATGAATGTTATGGTGAGTTTATCATTTTACCCATATTAATTGATAGGGTCTTAAACATGTTTACTCACTACATTTTTCAAATACATTAACTCAATATTAATAAACTTTGGGTATAATAGGAAGAAAAAATTGTCATTTCTTGATTTGTCAAAAAATGACAAAAATAAAATAAAATCAATTAGGAAATATTTGACAAATGAATAGAAACGAAGGGAGTTGATTGATTTTTTTGGCCTATTACATACGCCATTGATTGAGGGTAGGACAATGAAGTTGATTCTCATGACATTAAGAGGATAAAATATTGAGTTATAGTCATGATGTACTCTGATGACAATATATATTGGATTTAAGTCTTAGTACATCGTGAACTAACACACATTTATATGGATAAAATATTGGGTTTAAGTAACATTATATCATTGTAACAATGATACAATGATATAATGATGACTATGATATAAAAAAAAAATGTATTTTTGATGAAAAAATTATGAAATTTGTACGTCAAATTTGAATTTGTTCTATTCTCTAGTGAATGTGATAACAATACATAATAAGTTTGAAACGTTACATCGGAATGTGTTATGACAATTGACAAAATAATAGTCATTATCTTTATTATTATCATCATTACTATTTTAATTTTTTAAACAGAGCAAGATTTTAACACCAGCATAATATCAAAAAAGTGCCTGAACACAAATTGTATCCATAAAAATATACAACCAATTCAATAATCAGAGTGTTGAACAAGCTAATTCATTTAGAAATTCACACAAATCAAAAGAATAAATTTTGAAGGCATTTCAAGTATACAAAATATAAGAAGAACTTTTCATATTTATTGTCAAATATATGTTTTATCGTTGATTTGGTTTGAAAGATATTGCACACACAATTATCAGTCAACCTAAATTGATAAATCTAATAAATTCTCCATTTTAAAAAAAGAATGTATAGTGAGGTACATCTAAATTTTTAAAGTGACCTTGAGATGGGTCATATAAATATGATACATGACATGATATGGTAATGAGGTTATGATAAATTTTTTGCAGCACAAACAAACGATTATAATGTTGAAGGAAGCTGATGGAACAGGTCAAAGGAACAGGTCGGTGAAGATGTCGACTTAGAGTTTGAGTTACACTAGGACTAGACTACTCAATCCTAATTTATGTACAAGTCTATACTTTTTGTACGACTAGGATAAAGTGTATATATTATATTTGTGTTGTATTAGGATTCCTAATGTAGCTAGTATAAGACTCTTCTCCTATATAAGGAGTATGTAAATCAATTATTCAATTATCAATACAATCCTTGATTCTTCACATATCTGTGAGAATTCTACATATAAGTCATGTGCCTCGTGAGAAGTGTACAATTAAAAAAATTCAAAATCGCAATGACACCTATCAGTTTATCACAATCCAATCAATAAGTAAATAAAAACCCTTCTAATTGATTAATAATTTAATAGAAGACAGAAAGTTTTATAACTAAAAAATGTAGATAAGTCTTGAACAATTTCTTTCATAAAATAAGTATAGAATACGTAAACTAAAAGACCATATCAACATCACAAAATTTGATGACACAAGTACAAACCTCTGTGAACTCCTTGAGAATCCCCTAAGTAAATTAAGAATAAGAATCATCATATTAAACAACTCATTCGATGTCATCTTGATTGAATATTGATCGTGGTTTGACTTTGAGATTCTTAAACTTTCAAAAGTATAACTCAAAGACCCAAAACATTCTCAAAATCCTCAAAGATCCACACTAACTATCTAATCAAGTAAAAAATCACCTTTCTGATCTAATATAATTGTTATAACTTGATTTCGATCTCATTTATCTAAATATTGTCTTTGATCAAACTGTTAGATTTTTCAACCTTCATAATCAATTGAGGCTATATGTAGGACTATCTATGGTTAGGTGAGGCTACTGTTACAATATAAAGTCATGGTGGCTTGGGATAAAATTTGTATACTTAAATGTAAATTTTGACATATGAAATTTAGCTAATATGACATATCCACCATCTATTAAGTTATATTTTCTCCCTTTGAGAATTATGTCTTAACAGAATGTAGGTATAATGTCTTTTATCTAAGATTTGAATGTTTTTTTTTTTGGTAAAGTAGGATATTTAGAATAAACTTAGGGGTAATTAATAGATGTTCTCTGTAATTGCTTAGAAAACCTTCAACATTGAAAAACTCCCTCATTACCCATCTAATCATTTCGAAAATCGATGCAGATTTCAAATGACATATATCAAAGCTATTAAAAATGATTAAACATGAAAGACATGCAAAAAAAACTAAAGTGATCATGAGTCTCGTAACAACATCTACCGCTAAAATACATATTCATCCTCGAACATAATAATAAAAAAAGTACACGAATCATTAAAAAATAGAGATATTTGTTGGATATGTCTAACTTGATCTTGCAAATGACTTCCTCCACCAAATGATGTATCCATTATACTTTCACTAAAGTATTTGTAACACCCCAAAAGAAATTTCTAAGATAAAATTTGAATAGTACGTATCGAATGGTTCCTAGTTGTTTATGTATGTTAAGGTTTATTACTAAGTGTCGTAAGTGTATCCGAAGTGATTTAGGGTCATTAGCAACCCCTAGCACTAAGTCAAGTTCAAAGTCTTTCCAACTTGTTAACTTTTTCCATGAAATCATTCAAGGATCAACTTTAAACGATCATAACTCTTAGAATATAAATACTTATATGGCTCATAACCTACCAAATAAAAAGCCTATGAGTCTTCTTTCCGGCACCACCAAACTTTCCTTAATTCAGGTTCAGAATGAAAAGTAATGACTATTTTAATTACTACATACACTTCTATCTGAGATTTCTACTTCAGAAACTACAAATTGAAATTATGGGTCGTAAATTCAGCTCGTGGTTTGAGATCAGAGGCTCAAACTTTGCAACTGAATTCCACGTCAATCCACGATCCATGGATCGATTTACGGGCCATAAAATGATTAGTAGGCCAAGTAAATTACTGTATACCATGTGTATCAAAGTTTCTAGACTTCATTAAAATGTTATTTTGAATTTCTTTTTCACAATCTTCATCCCTTGGTCAGCCCAAAAACTCTCTTCTACCCTATTAAATCTTGGTAAGTATTCTCCATGATCTTACAACTTAAATCCTAGAATTTCTAGTAGAATTTAACATCAAATCATCTTCCTATCTCTAGTGAAATAAAGAATTCAATTCTAGGGTTCAAAACTTCGTTTTTTGAACAAGTCCATCAAAAATTCTTCCTATCAAATCAAGGTAAGCATATTGCACAATTACCCTGTGATGCTAACATATGATTATGGATTCTCAACAAAAATCTATCAACAAAACATAGCGTTTTCAAGAAATGAATTCAATAATTTCAAGAAAGAGTTTCTTGATCATTCTTCATCAAGGTAGGTTTCTTCTTCAAGAATCCTGAAGCATTTAAGGCGTGTACGTAAAACTAATCCTTCGGTGGGGGAACCCCATTCTCTCCACAATCAAGACATTATATTTGTTTAAGGTCATGAGTCATGTTAGGGTTTTACAAGTTGAATTTTTTGAGTTTAATTCTTGATCTCTTGATAATTTTTGTTGACACCCAATTTTGGCCTAACATTTTAAAAATTTGTAATTTTGAAGTTTTATTTATTTAATAGCTTAGATTAATTATTTTTATATAATTTTAAATAAGTTTATCGATAACTATCTTTATTTATCAAAATTTAGGATTTTTCTTAGTTAATTTTTAAATTGCATTTCACATGTCATTAGTTATGTTCATTATATTATTTTAAAATTTCATTTTATTTGTTACATTTGTTAATATTTATGTTGAATTTAGCACAGTCTAAAATTTAGTCAAATACGAAAAAATTTAGGGATTCTATTGAGAAAATTTTGGGCCACAATACTAAGCCCATCATTTGAGCCCATTTTGTGTTTTCTTATTAATGTTATTAACTAGGTCAAAATATGGGGGATGGATAAATATTAGGGGTATTTTCAGATTTTAGGGTTGAAGAAATTCTTTTATTATTTATTCTTTTTCAGGTGATTTGTCACCAGAATTCCGCCGGAATCCGGCGAATCCACCACCAAAAAAACCCATTCATTTTTGTCATTTTTCTGGCCAACAACTCCAGACCCATCAACTCACAAACAACCAAAACAACTCCAAGTATCATCGTTCTTCCACCCAAAATCCACTGCCTTTCCCTTACTCACTGACTCACTGTTCCGACGAGGAACCCACCACCACCACCAGCTCACACGCAGCTCTTCACCTCCATTGAACCACAATACCAAATCCCGACCCTTCTTCCTCTGCCTCTTCTCCAACAATACCCCCCTCGTCGAGTTCGACCATTAATGGCGAACTCCAAACTCCGAACAAGAACCGATTTAAACACTGTCTGTGTTATCTTTTCGGCAGCCATGAAACTGACCCATTTTTTCAAGCCAAAATCGCACCACCAAGCCATCTTCTACCTTGCTCCAAACCACCTCCAATTTTGACCAAAAATCCCAACCAAAACCCGCCGAAAAACAGCCAGCCTCCATCACCCTAAACCATTACCAGATCTCCTTCACTCACCCCATTTTACTCTTCTTTTCCGCCCATAGAAACCGAAAATAACTCCGAAACCATCGGAAAATAAGGCACCAACGCCGCCTTCCCTTTTCCCATTTCTTTTTCAACTTTTTGATTTGATTTTGCAGATGTTCCGGTTAGCGCCAAGAAGGAAAACAACCAACAGGGACCGCCACGAAGGCAATGGTTGATGTTTTAGGCAAATTCCGGCAGACAACGAACTTCACAATTCCAACTCCAGTAAGGTATTCTCAAATGCTTAGTTGGTATATTTTGTTTGGATTGGAATTAATTTTAGATATTACTCGTTTATTGTTGTTGTATTTTTATGTTGAATTATATCTATATTTTATTTGTATTTTTTATTCATATTATTTATTAGAGGTTCTGTTTGGCGCTATATTTCATATATATTTTTTAATGTTCTCTTTATACTATTTTTAGTGATTTTGGTAAGCTACTTTTTTAGTTTTATTATTATTATTATTATTATTATTTGATAGCCTTCTCCTTGTTGTTATTATTTTTTGTTCTTAAAAATAGTCATACAGTAATTTGACTTATTCGATTGTTCATTAGTTTATTTAATTTTAGCTTTCAGTTGAAAATCCATATCATGGGTTCATAGTTTTATTATTTTTATATTTAATCTAGTCTAGGATTGTTAGTATTTTTCTTTTATTATTTTATGACTTTGGGGTATATTTATGTTATGATTGAAGAAGTTTTAGAATTGGAAAAATAATTTTGTTATTTCTTTGTTTTAACGATTGTTGATAGTTTATAATATTATTTATCTTTGTTAAATCATTTCGTGTTGCTCAATTGATTATTTTACTATTCTTTGTGCTTAATTAATTTAACCAAAATTTATCAATAGTTTGTTGGATATTATATTCTTAAACTTGATTTATTTTGATTGTATTGCTTAGTTCATGTTCATATTTTTATTGTTAAAAATGGCCGATGAAGAAATTACCGTCGATTTCCAAGGCCTCCCATGTTAATAAGACGGATTTTTATTTTTAAGTTAGTATTTGAGTTATTCACTTTTATTTATATTTATTTGGTACTAACTCTTTTACTAAGTGTCTTTACAGGTACCCGGAGGTGCTTCTCTTTGAAATTATTCGAATGTAGTTCGAATCATACTTTTATTCATTATTTTGTATATATTGACGTTAGGCAAACTTTAGGCCGTTTCTTATATTTTTTATTTTATTATTTGTGCATATTGAATGTTTATTATACTTGCACATTATTTTATATTCCTCCTCAATTTTGAAAAAAAAAAGTGAATTCAGTCGGGACCCACATTTGTGGATTCCGAAGGATGCCTAACCCCTTCCCTTCGGAATCATTTGAACCCCTTACCTAGAATCGAATTGATTTCGTAGATCACATAATGGTTTTCCTAGTTTTTTTTCTAAAATTAGGTGGCGACTCTTTTTTAAAACTCGTTTATTCTTAAAATTCTTTTAAAATTAAAATCAATTAATTATTTTTGAGTCACCGCGACGTTTCGCCCTATTTTGATAACGTAGGGATGTGAACAATTTTTTTGAACGTCCTATGATTTTTAGTAAAAAAATCATGAGTTTGTAGTCTTTCTTCTTGACTTGATTTCTAATACATGTCTAATGTGTTTTCAAGCATAGTTTACGAATTTTCTTAAAGTTATCGAGAAATCTATTTCACAATTCACTATAATATTCATGATCTTTTTATGAAATAAGTTTCAAGATTTTCAAAAAGTATTATTATCTTTGATTTCAAGTGACTTATTTTATGATAGAGTTTTAAGAAATCATATTTTGCCTCAAGTGCATATTTTAAGCATAGTCCAATTTTCAGAAAGTTGACCTTTCGGTCTCACACCAGACAAGAACATACAAAAATGACTAATATCATTATATTCAAGGCTAGAGTCCATATATATCACTTTATAGCTAATCTATGAAGTTTATGATTTACCATTATTATGACAGTTGAATACGTTATCAATGTTTTAGAAGTATGACATCTTGAGATGCCATTAATATTTATGCAGTATGACTTTCAATTTGTCATTTATTATCTGATCTCAGTAAGTATCAGATAGTTATGAGCTTAGTCTCATCAACAATACTGTTTTACACATTTGAGCAATGACTTAAAAGTATGTTTTCAATTATAATTCATTATATATTATGAGCATATATAAATTATTTTGGGAGATTTATTTAGCACTGAAAAGATGTAGGTTTAGAAAATTCAAGTTCCATAACTATGTGCTACCGTAGAATTTAAGTATATCACTTTGTTGGTCATCTCATTTAGCCCTTTGAGGCTCAGTTAGTGGATCCGCATCAGATAGACAGATTCTATATCCTGGAAAAGTATAGGGAGCCCTGCCAGCTAGATTAGGTGTTGGACATTATGAGTTCATGTCATGTATGTCAATGGTAAGAAACTCCACAAGAAAAGTAAAGTTTATTATTTTCAGCATTTGCTACAATTTCATATCTTTAGTTTTGTTTTTAAAAGCATACATGCATTTTTACTATTCAATTAACTTTATTTCAGTCTATATTCAAGGTTCTTCATGTCACGCCCTGAGCCTACATGCATCCTGGACGTGGCCGGCACTCGAGAGTCATTGTTGGCTTCAAGCGAACCGTTGATTTGACTTACTTACTCAGCGAAAGACTTAAACATAAGAGTTATATCTTATGCAATAACTTAAAATATAATAACTTTAGCAAAAAATGACAACTCAAGTCTTAAACGTATACAACAATGAATAAGACTAAACAACTAATATTATCTGTCTATGAATTCTCTAAAACAAATAAGGATGTCGGGACAGGACCCCCCGATCATCCTAACAACTGAAAACTAGAAAGCAAATGATAAAAGAGTCCTCCGGAATGCAAAGAGGCTCACCAACTGACTCTGAGTGCTGAACTTGATCAACGATGTGCTAGATGCTAATCCTAGTTACCTGCGTCTGCATCATAAGAAGATGCAGGCCAACTGGCATCACAACATTGTATGTACTAGTATGCGAGTTGGAATACTAAACATAACATAGACTTGAAAAAAAATCTGAAAAAAAACGCTTACCTTGTCTCTTCTCAACTCATGAATAAAATTAAAGTAAAGCGATGAAACACATGCAATACATGAAATTCTTTATAACACAATAAAATAAACTTAGTTCATTAAAGAAAATGCAATAACAAACTCAACCTTACTCATAGACAAAGTAATATAGTGTAACAACCCTAAAAATGGATAAGATAAGAAATGCTTAATGTGTCAAGAATGCCTATGATTAGACCAAGTTTCACACGGATTGATGCGCGTAGAACCAGACCTCGGAACCCTTGCTACAGCCAAGCCAACTAACTTGGGGAGTTAGTTGAGCTTAGAAAGGTTGGGTCCAACCATGTAGGGCTCTCGAATACGAAAATTTACTCGAAGGAGTCTTTACCGGACTTAAAAAGAGGAAATCTTAGGTTTGAAGGGTCTAGGGGTAAAATGGTATTTTTCTGGATAAGGATAGTATCGTAATTACCCTAATATATAATTAATTATTTAATTAATAATGTGGAGGAAATTTGGGGAGAGAGAGCCGAAATTGAGCTCTTGAAGTGAAGTCTTGCTCCACCCGGGT
>CM040625.1:5588077-5700915 GCA_022817965.1 Solanum lycopersicoides
AGTACTTGGGTAGCACTAAAATTCTACACCAAATGACTCCTAAGTTGATAGACAAAATGTTGCACCTATTTTCATATTTATTTGTTGCATAGAAATTTAAAATAAATAATGTTTATTACAAAAATAAAAATAATTAACGATATTAAATAAAAATATAATAGTGAATAACACATAGTTATTATGAAATACTTCACAATATTTCCTACAAATAGGACTACCTAATAAGTTGTTAATGAATAATTTTGGTAGTTGGGACGTCTTTTTCTTTTTAAAAACTCCATAAAATTATTCGTAATTACTTCTTAAAAATATGATAAACATAGCATAAATGAATAAATGTTTTCACTCTAGCATCACTCTTACGTGGATTATCTCTTGATGTATCATCTGTGTTATATTTAATTCATTATCCACTATAAAATTCCTAACATTTTTTTTTATAAATCATAAAACAAAAAATGTGTCATTTAACATCATCTTCTTTAAAAAATTATGTTCTCCAACTTTGGATGTGTACAAATAACCGCTTAAACTGCATCCAACGAGGGTCATCAGGTTCACGTGAATCCATGCTCTCCTCCCGAGATCATATATCGTTGTGTTATATTTTTAAAAAATTATTCAAATATAGATGTGTGAATCCATACTCGGAGTACAATATAATGATGATGATTGGATGCACCTCTCTACGTGAGGTTAGAAATTTGATTTTTAATATTTATCTTGTTTTATTTTTCTTTCTAAAATTAGATAACACCTCTTTAAGAGGTTATTGGTAGCACTATTGACATTTTAATTAATATATGAAGTATGTATGTGTGTGTGTATATATATATATATATATATATATATATACACAATATATATATATATATATATATATATATATATAAGCTATAATATTAAAATTTGAACATTTTTTAGTAATAAGAACCTTAAGTCAAACGGATCAAATTTACATCTTAAATCAACCTTTGTAATAGTGTACCCATCATCTCGAAATTCTGAATACGCCTCTAAATTATATATCAATATGTAAGATGCAAATTGTCACGTAAGATGTCATATAGGACGTGTGTCTAGTTATTCAACTTTATATTACAAAATTTAAATGTCTATCAGTACACACTCAAAGTTAAAAGTCATAATTGTGAGTCAAGGCTAAATTAAATGTCATATTTATATATTATGTCTTTCTATAAAATAGCCCGGTGATATAGCTCTCGACTGGTATTAAAAAGGTATGAAAATCTTTATATTTACAAACAATTAAGACGATCATAAGGTTCAAAAATCTGTCATTATTTCCCTTCCAATTATACTTCGAGTACTCCAATTGTAGGAGACACCTTCGAGTAACACAAAGGCATTCATCTAAACCTCCTTCGATAGAAAGTTAACGTTGTTTATACAACACAAATAAAATTAATGTTAAACCATCTTTAGTGATAATCTTGGCTTTGTCACTGCAACAAAAAAAACTAATGCAATATATAAAGTGCATGAGAGGTTATAAACTTACCAGGATCACTTTGAACAGAACTAATTAATTGAAAAGAAACCTTTTGGCCAAGGGCTTCAAAGATTTTATCAGTCAAAGAGCCAGCAAGATCAGTAAAATCTAAAGCATTTTTCTTCATCATCACCACAGTTCCTTTAACTTTCTTTGAGTCATGATGGCCACCAATTAATCCACCCACAAGTTGACCTAACATGATGATGAAGGGAAATATTAAAAAGTATAAAAAGAGATGATGAGTTTTTGTTGTGAAATTCCAATGGAAATGAGTCTTCTATTTATAGCCAAAAAAAACAAAAGTATACTAGCTAGCAAGATATAAAGATAATAATAAAACAATAATAGAACAATAGACAAATCCACATGTTACACGTTCTTAACTCCACATTTTTTTTTTGTAATTTTATACTACTAGTTGATTAATAGAAAATTTTCTTTTCTTTTTGGTGGTCACTTTCATCGTATTCGTGGGTGAATTCAAGATTTTCATCACTAGCGTTTTGTTTGTATGAGTATTATGAGTTATTTTATAATATATTATATTGTATTGTTTTAGTTAATATAATATTTAAATAAATTGTATCGCTCTCTATTGCTATATAATATCATGGGTCTATTATTTGAATAACAAGCCTAAAAAAAAGAAGGGTAAAGTGAATGTGTGATTATTTTAGACAAGGTAAATGATAAACTAAGATTATTAAATAATAAGTAAAGACAAAAATAAGAAAAATACATTCAGGTGATGACACAATCACAACAAATCAGTAGTTACATGAAAATGAGACTCCTCGTCTTTACCTAAGGATGAATTTAAATTATGCGTTACAATAAAATTGAAGTAATGATCAAATCAAACGTTGTACTTATACTAACAATACATACAACTTGTAACAACAATCCAAACAAGGTGTAAGGGGGTTTGAAATATAAAAATATGGTGCTTAAGATTTAATTTGAACTAGAAATTCAAGCTAAGGTGAATTTTGAACGCCCTCAACTAAGAGATTCAAAATCTATATGTATACATAAAAAATCATATATATATACATATGAAAAAATGACAGAAATCTCACCTTTAAATTTTTTTATTAACATTATTCCCCATTAATTGTACAACTCCTCAAGATCCCTCATTTTCACGCATCATATTAATGTATCAGCGCATCAAATTAGTGTATCTCGCGCATCAGATTAATGTATCTCACACATCATATTAATGTATCTTGTGCATTTGATATATCACGTATAAAATGTACATCAAATTAGTGTATCATGTATAAAATATAATGTATCTTACTTAACAATTAATATATCTCATACATTAAATTAATGTCAAACATTTATATTATTGTATCAGTTTGAAGAATTTATGTAATTCAGATACTTTTTGAGGAATTTATGGAATTTACCATGTAATGTTTTGTATACCTCCACGCTACCCTCAAGATCTGTCCATTAATATTGAGAGAAATTTAATTTGTAGGCGTTTTAGCAAAATTATTTGGAAAAATGACAGAAATTTCATGTTTAAGTTTTTTTATTATCATTATTCCTTATTAGTTTTACAAATTTTCAAAATTCCTCATTTTTCATCAGATTAATGTATTAGCGCATCAAATTAATGTGTCTCGCACATCAAATTAATGCATCCCGCACATTAGATTAATGTATCCCGCGCATAAGATTAATGTATCATGTATAAAATGTATATCAGATTAATATATCATGTATAAAATGTAATGTATCAGCGCTTATATTATTGCATCAGTTTGAGAGATTTTTGTAATTATAAACTTATAAGGGACAAATGAAATTTTACCTTGAAATTTTGAATTTTTTGTCCTTTGCCCAAACTATTATATATACCATACGATACGATTTGTAACCTCAAAATCAATATTTTAACTTATGATTTGGGATCATGATTATAAATGTTAGATTCTACAAAAAGTATGATTTGAAATTATTTTAACATAAACGATCAATATATATATAAATTTATATTGTATATACTTATTCTACTTTCTAACTTTTATGATCGAACCTATTCATCGATTTTTTATCTGTCAATTTTTTTTCACATTATTTTTAGTAGTGTTTATGTTCTCTTAGTCTTATGTTTACATTTTGTTGATTCTCGAGAATAAATAGATAATTACTTATGGAACTTGAGATTATAAGAAGGTTTGAGATAGAAGTGTCTACGAATGAATTTGTCGCTAGGATGAAAATCATATGAAAAATGATTTTTAGAGGTATTGAAATATGATTTTGACGATATTGAAATATGAAAAATGATTTTTAGAGGTATGGTTTGAATAGTAGGTGGGCTTTCAACACAAATACATCGTCTGTTTTTAATTATTTGTCTACTTTTAAATTGACAGACTTATTAAGAAATCAATAATTGAAATAGTCATTTTATTATTTTATTTCTATTAATTATGAAGTGGATGAATTAAAACTTAATATTTTCAAGAAGTTGTACATTTTTTAAAATAATTAATTCAGGATATAATAGGTAAAAAAAATTCCTTTTTTGATTTGTCAAAATTAACAAGTAATTAGGGACAATTAAAAGAAAAAATGTGGACAAATAACTAGGGACAAAAGGAATAAGTCTTTTCTAAAATTTAAGGGGGAAAAGATAAATATACCTCAGAATTATTGTAAATAATATGTAGATAACATCCGTCATATATTTGATGCCTCTGCCGTCCAAAAAATAGAGCATATATGCCCTTCATCTAAATATCGAATCGATAGATAAGATTATAACACGTGTATATATTTGTTAGTATAAAAGATATATATGCTCTAGTTTTTTTACGGCAAAAACATCAATGTTTCATAAGTATTACAAAGGATATTTACATACTATTTATAATAGTTCAGTAATATATTTTTTTTTTAAAATTTAATGACATGTTTTTTTCATAATTTTAACGATGGTATGGTGCTAAAAATAATCCAAATACAGTAAGGCTATAAAAGGCACATATTATAAAGTCAATAATGAAGCCATACGTTGTCCCCTTTACCTACTGCTTCCAATAGACCTATGCTTCTTGAAAACCACGCCAAACGAGTCATTTTCATGCTACATATATCTATAATAATTCAGAATATACAGATGATAAGATAGCAATTTCAATTGTTTATACAATTATTACTTTCTTCGTTTTGATTATTGATTAGGGGTGATGATTGAACGATTTTGATTATTGATTAGGGGTGATGATTGAACGGGTTAAATTATATTTGAACAGATTAAAATGAATCAAGATAATAAATCACTTAAGATTCATTTCAACTAAAATTTGTTTGGATCAAAATAGTTTGGAGCAAAATCAATTATCTAATTTTTATTACTTTATTTGGTTTCTTATAAGATTTTAGTACTTAATAAAATTATTGTTTCTCTTTATTATGGCTAGGTTGTTCATGATTATGGTTTAAAAAATCAAACTCAACCACAATCTAAACTAAACTGATTTAAAAAATCGACATCTGGTGTAGTTTGATTTAATTAGGTTAGGTTTAGTTTTAAATTTTGAGATCGATACTATTTGACACAAGATTTCTCATTAGTTTATTTGGGCTATTCATCAGTCCAATTTTTAATGAGTTGAGCTGATAAATATGTTGTTTAATAATCCATTCAAACTTAAATGAGTTCGACTGTTTGAGTTTGATTTTGTCACCCCTAGTTTCAACCTATATTTTTTTACTTGAGGTTGATATGCATAATTAAAAATAATTATATATTTTTTATTTAGTCAACCTAACTATTTAATAAAAAAATAAAAATATATTATTTTTCTTTCAAAATTTGAATAAAAAATATTTAAGTGAACTACTTTATTAAAAGTTAGAGGTATTAGCTTGAAAAATGACTTTAGTTCAATTTGAAAAGACTAAAAAGAAATAAAATATTTAAACGAGGACGGAGAGGGTAATTTAATTTGTTTTAAATGTAATAATGGATAGTTGTACTAATAATAATAATAATAATAATAATAATAATAATATCATAAGTTTCACCACGAAATAAATGCATGTATTCAATAGTCGGTTTGACCTGAATTTATAAATATACTCTCCTTTGTCTCTTTTTATATGTTTAATTTTAACTTTTTATTTGATATTTTTAATAAATTAAAATAAGATAATAAATTTTAATTATTATATTCTTGATTTATTTAGAGAGTTAATATTTTCGAATAAGATAGAACCTTAAATTAATTTTTGAACATCTATCAACTAATCGGAGTAAAATGATAAACTAACTATGTCAATTATATATTTTTAATATGTGCAGAAAGTAAAAAATAAAAAAATAAATACAAAATTTCACTCTAGGCTTAAAAAATTCACTCAAGGCATAAAAAAATTTCTTAAAATTTCTCTCACTTTTTTCAGGTATGAATATATAAAATTTGTATGAAATCTCCCAACATTTTGAAATTTTTATTCATAATTTTATGTATTAAAATTGTATTTTATAAAGTTCATATTGGATTTTTGAGAAAAACACACACACACATCAAATCTCACACATAATTCATGTATGAAATAGGCGTATAAATTTTATATAAATTTCATGTTAGTTTCTGAAAATTTAATATAATTAAACATCATAAAATACAATTTTCATACCATTCATTGTAAATTTTAGGATACTTTCGATATAAATACGAATGTAACTTCAAACTTCGATAAACCAAAATTAAAATTAAATTCAAAATTGTAAATCTTATCTATAAATAGCCCCAAATTTTATATTCGAGAGATATCACCTACTCAAAAAAATAATAATTCATTTGCGATGAAATAGAAGCCAAAGATGCTATTGATTTTATACATATTTTATTAAATTTTGAATAATTTAACTTGTGAGTTTCTTTCTAAATATTTTATTAAATATGAAAAAAAAGAAGGAAAACTTATGACATTATTGAGGGGTCATAGATAGTGGATCAAATTGTAGGTATAGAAAAATTAATGCTCTTTGCCAACATGTTTTTTAAAAGAAGTTCAATCTTTTGTCAGGTTATAATAATAATAATAACAACAATAATAATAATAACAATAATAATAATAATAATTATAATAATAAAATGACAAAGAAATTAATATAGTCAAAGAAGTTGAAAGAGAGAGGTTTTATTTCTTTTTTGAAAAAAGTCATATTTGTGCATGTACATTGAAAAAAAAGTTTATATTTATCTCATATCATACTTTTGATATATTTATTCTTATAATTTAACTTAGGTTTATTATTTGTAAATTTCATTTTTTCAAACTCTCATTATCCTATGTGACACCTACATAAATACATTTTTATTGATGCCCACGTTTTTCTATGGAAAAGTGACTAGGCAAATGTGGTATTAGGAATGGATTTAATGGGTTAGATGTGTGGGTATAATAATTATATTGGAAGCAAGTTTTGATTGTGATAAAAAAAATATATATGTCGACGTCACATAGGATAATAATAAGGAAAATTTTTAAAAATGTCAATATTTTAATATTTAAGAGGGCTCATTAGCAACTCTTTTAATATTTAGTAAAAATGTCAAAAATTTAATTTGTTATGTATCTTATTTATGTTTTTATTATTTGTTTTTATTTAAAGAATATAATTTTTTAATAACAAAAGGGAGAAAATCAAGGGAGAGAATATTTTAAAAAAGGTAAAGATCACTATATTTTCTCATCAGTTACATTTTCAAATAAAACTCAAACTTTGTTCTTTTTTTTTCTCCAAAATCTTAACCTTTTTTTTAATTAGTTTATATTCATTCCAATAGGTATGCCAAATGAATCTATAGTTATTTAAGAAACATATTTGTATTCATATATTTTTTTCATGTATATTTATTTGTTTCTTCGAAAATCTTGTATTTCGTATTCATTTCAATATGTATTTTATTTGTATTTCTATTTATTCTAGTTTTTATTTAGACTATTGTATAATAATGTATAAAATACAAAAAAAATAGTATGATGAAAAAATGAGATAATATGTTTTAGAAAATAAACATATCACTTAAAATTCTCATCATTTACAATTTCAAAAAAAATTCTTTTTTCATAATATTAGATCAACTTTCCTTTGTTATGTTTTCATTATATAAAATTGTATACCAATATTTTTTTACATTTTATGTGCTCACTTTACACGTATCTCAATATATATTAATATGATTTATGAAAGGGTACAAGATTATTATTATTATTATTTTTTTTTGATACTTGATGGAAATAATAAATCTGTTGAGGAAGGATATAATATTCTAAAAAAATAAATACAAATTGACTATGAAATAAGAATACAAGATTCTAGAAAACAGATAGCATACATAGTAAAATAATATAATCAGGATACAATATTCTAAAAAAAAATACAATTAACTGTTGAGATAGCATACATAGTAAAAATGATATAATCAGAATACAATATTTTAAAAAGATATAAATTGACTGTTAAAAAATAGGATACATCGATGCTTAAGAAATACAAATTCATATGAGATACGTATTTGAATGACTACAAATAAAAAAGAAATACAATGTTCTTAATAAAAATACAAATGATGAGTAAAAGAAAAATAATTGACAAACAAAAATTAATATGAATATTATTCTAATATGAATACATTTTCGCAACATTCTTCTTCGACTATCTCTTTCTTCTCCGTATGCTATGTTTCTTTTTTCCAATTCTTTTCACCAAATTCAAATCTGAATTTATGAATTAATAACTATATAAGCAAAATTTAAAATTATTAAATATGAATATACAAAAAAAATCAAACAATATATTATGTATGAATACTTATGTGGATTACTACAAAGTACAATCTACTAAATCTCAAATATGAAAACAAAATCATAAAAAATAATGTTTCAAATACTAAAATTCTGAAATCCATAAATATTTGATGAGTATGTTAACAAACTCATATAAAAATCGAAAAAATTACGAAAAATCTGTAGTACATATGATCCAAAATTCAACATAATTTTTTTATTTCGAAAACAAAATCTCATTAAATCTCACAAAATAAATGATGATTTCAAAAATACCTTTATGTATTGAGAGATTTCTTGAATTAATTGATAGATCTGAATAAATTGGTATGAACTTGAATAATTATTCTTCTTCAACAATGAGAGAGAAAATCATGGTGAAAATGGTAAAAGAAAAAAAAAATTGAAAATCTTAAAGATGGAAATAAATTTAATGAATTAAAGTCTAGAAGAATTCTAAATGGGTAGTGAATATATTTAATGTTGGACTGTTTTGAGAAATAAAAGGAAAGATAAATAATAATATTTAAATACAAATTATTTTTAAAATATTGACATTTTGACATTTTGAATAAATATTTTAAAGTATAGATGTTTTTACTAATTAAGTTAGGAATTGTGACTAGTTTACTAATTTTTCCTAATAAGAAAAAAAAATGGAGACATAAGATTTAATAATTCAACGAAAAATATAAATTCAAAATTGAATGATACGGATAAATATATATTAGAAAACTATAATCAAAGGTAAATATAATTTTTTTCTAATAGTATAACTGTATAAGGGAAAATATGAAACTCTTTCGTTCTTTTTAAACTTAGTTAGGCATCTCGACATACTGATTTGAAATCATAAGATGAAATTAGGATTTGAACATGTGATTTTTTCATCTCATAATTTCAAATTCATGAGATGAAATCCCGAATTCTTCAAATAGTTTAATTTGAAAATTTTATATCATGACTTCACATTTTTCAAATACAAAAGTTAACCCACAAATTTATATTTTATAAAAAAAACATTGTTTTTTATCTACAATTTTTTTCTTTTGCGAGAATATAAACCAAAGGAGTGATGAAACATAAGCACAATATAAACATGTTTGATACAATTACTAATGATATTAATCATGTTCATTTTTATGAAAGAGTAGTACACTATAATTTATGTTTCATTTCATTAAAGAGTAATATACTACAACTCAAATTCAATTTTATCTTTTTAATGAATTAAAGTATGATCAATTAATGTTACAGATTTTTAGAATAACTTTATGACAATGCACTATATTTTTATTTTGAACTTTTGTTTATTTTGTAAGATTGTACAAAAATTAAAATCATTTTAATAGTTTTCATAACTTGTGAATTTTCTATATTTACAAATAAAGCATATAACTTAAAATTTCAGATGACATTCAACAAAACTTTAACTTAATCTCACGTGAGAATAATAAATATAACTAGTTTCAATAAGTTGGGTGTATATTGTGGCTTTAAATAAAATTATAGGAGTATATTTATTGCAAAAAAAAGTTAAAAAAAATAACGAATGATAAATATTACATTTTTTTAATAGTATAATGACAATATGATCATTTATCATTTAAAAAGTAGAAAATCACCTTAAGATTAACAGATGAATACATACATCATCACCATTGATGGATGTGAGGTAACGGATGATCGAATAAGATTATTTCTTTCTTAATTAGAGATCTCGATTTTGAGATTTTGATATGAGTTTTTTTTTTATAGGGAGTGTTTTCACCCAAATGAGGCCCTATGATGCATAAATTTAAAATAATCGAATTTATATTATAGATCCAATATAGATTCTGAACACTAAATTTAATTAAAAAAAGTGCATATATTGCCATCATTAAGAACCTTTACTTGTGAGTAACAATGAAAGAACCATCAACAACATTTTATACCTCTTTTTTCTAAAAAAAAATTAACTCCTTTTAATTACTTTTACTAATTTGTTATTGACTTAATACTTTCTTTAAGAAATTACTCAGTTGTTAAGAATTTGTTTTATTGAATTATTGACATTAACAATATTTTAAAATTTTAAAATTGTTATAAAATCAAGCTCATAAGAATATAATTATAAAGAGAAGAAGGTAAGAGAAGTAGATAGAAGAAGATGACTTTTCTTCTTATTCAAGTGCATATTTCAAATGGTGAGTGATATCCCTATTTATAGTGTTAAAATATCACTCCCAAAGGTTACCATGATAAATGTCCAATCAATAGGTACATATTTATCTACAAAGGTTCATGTCACCTTGGAAATGTAGATAATGATAGGATAAGTTCATGAAGAAAGCAAATGGACAATCCACTATTCAATGGATTTATAACACTCCCCATGGGATGTCCATAGATTATGTGCCTCGTTAAAACTTTACTAGAAAAAATCCAGTGGAAAAAAATTCTAGTGAAGGAAAAAGAGTACACATATCTTTTGATACCCATTATTTGTTGTCTCATCAAAAACCTTGCCAGGAAATTCCTGTGAAACAAAACCTCGATCAAGAAAAAAAGGTGCAATGCGTATTATACTCCACCTAATTAAAACATCACTTAATTTCTTGTGATGATTTTTTCAATCTTGTACATTGACTTCTCAAATATTGATATTAATGGTGTCTTTGTGATCAAATTGCATTCACGAAGATGTTGCATTGTTGAACTCATCCTGACATATCATTTTCTGATTTGATGAATATGACGAGGCTTTGAGCTTAGCCAAATTCATTATTGAATATCATTCTATTCGTCATGACCTCGTTATTGCAAGTAATTTGCTCATTCAACTTGTTCATAGCAACAACCATCTTGTGGACACTTTCACTTGCACTTGATTATCTTCGTACATTGTGATACATTCTCTTTTTAAAGATAAATCACACATTTCCTGAATATGGTGTGTCTTTGATATCAATCATACACACTCTGACTTGCTTCATGGAGGACTTTTATTTCTGCATGGTTTGAAGAACTGATTACCAACATTTGCTTCATTGTTCGTCAAAATATTATTGTGTCTCACATGCAAAAAAATAATGTGCTTGAGATCGAGCTTTATGCGGATCCGATAAATATTCTGCATCTGTGTAACCAATCAATTCTTTTTTGAATTCCTCGAAATAGAATAAACCTACTACTATGATCATTCGAGGATATTCAAGCATGTGCTCAACACCATTTCAACGTTCTTTTGTTGGGGAGGAACTGAATCTTGCCAGTAAATTTGTTGCAAAATAAATATCTGATCGAGTATTGTTAGCAAGATGCACTAGTATCCTGATTGCACTAAGATATGAAGTTTCATCACCAAGAAGTTCTTCATCCTTCTTTTGAGATCAAACCGGAGCATCATTTATATCAAGTGATCTCATAATCATTGGGGTACTCAATGAATGTGATTTGTCCATATAAAAATTGCATCAAAATCTTTTTGTGTATATTGATTGATGGACATATATTTCATTTGTCAAATTATCAATCTGTAGGTCAAGACAATATTCGGTTTGACCAAGACCTTTTCACCCTTTCAAACACTCAACAACTTTTGAAAGCTCTTTAAGAGTGTTAACGACATTCAAGTCATCAACATACTCCACTATAATAACAATTTAGATCCTGACCTTTTCATAAAAATGTAAGGACAATTAGGGTCATTTCTTTTGTACCATTTTCTTCCTTGATTATTTCAATCCATTTAAGGATTCTTGAAGCTTTATTGAAAAAGTTTCTTCAAACTCTTATATGTTGCAGACACCTCGATTGCTTCAAGGATTTTCATATAACCTTCCTAGTCTAGCTAGACGTGACAATTATTTATTATATGCATTCAAGTTTTAGATATGTTGTCAGATTAAAATAAACCTCATTACATCCACCATAGGAGAAAACATCTCCAATAATGTTAGTACTTTTGCGAAAAATCTTTATGCCCCAAGGCATAAACCATACTTTACATCATACAGTTATACTATCGCATAATTATTTATTTGTACCCCACTCACATTATACCATGATTTATGGACTATCAATTCAAAATATCACTTTTCTAAGTGAAACAAAATATACTTGAATTATGCATTTTACTTTGCCAATCATTTATCTGTCCACACTCTATGACAAATTTGAATTCAAGATCTCCGTCACAATTCATATCATTGAGCGCTACTTCATATCAAAGATATCGTCGACCGTTATTTGATATCGATTTCAATATGACATAACTTATCGAGATCTCTTCATTTTTCAATACCTAAACCTTTTCTAAGGTTTTATGAAGTGTTATGTCGTGGTGCTCACTTATAGAACTTGCCTCATTATCATGATCATATTGATCATTTGCTCATCTCCTTCTTCAAAGAATTTTATATTTGGAACCGATTGGTCTATTATGCTTCCGGCGTACTTCAAGGACTTCACATTGGAGGATTTGCAACTGAATTATATCATAGGGTCAGTACATTCATCTGCAATTTATTTGCAACATTAAGCAAATGAATTATCCCTTGAACTTTAAGTTCACATATTTATTTAACGAGCATCTAGATAATTCATGATTAACCTCACACAAAATTTTCAGCTGTCAATCATCTCTTAAATCTAACATTTATTCCAACCTTATTTGGAAATTAATTTTTGCGCGTGATGAAACAATTAAAATCATAACCGTACATTCAACATTTTAGATGAAAATTATTTGGTTCCTGAACCTGAACCAATTTTAATAGGGAAACCTTGTTGGCTTGATGCATACATATGTTGCTACATGTTAAATAAAATTATCTCATACCAAATCTTATTTGGGAGTTTTGTTCTCATAACCATGATTTAGCTATAATTGGAGGCATACAATTTCTGCTAAATCAACCAGCATTATCAATATAATTTCATAGTTTGGAATTGTGCTCTTAACTTAACAATTAGAGCAAATAACCTTTCAAACACCAGTTTGTAAGTTGACAACAAATCACATGTGATCATCGCATAGATGCATGTATCATATAGTTGCAAATGATCCACATGACAGGTGAATGAACCATATTCACCTTTTTATATGTTCCAAAAACTCTAGGGGATTACAATCACAACCTTAGCTGGTACAATGATCATTTTATCAAGAGAACAAGCAACACAAAGAATTCTTGAAGAATCTTTTATTTCTTCATCATATAAGCCACCTTAATTCTCAATTACATTTGCATCACATTTAAATCAGAATGATCAACTGATCATGCCAATTAATCTCTATTTCAGTACACTTATAGTTTACTTTTACATGTGATTCCATTAGCATGCCCATATTTGTGTGCAACAAACAAGAGGAAAAATGATAATCTTTTACATAAATATTTATAACCCGCTCCGATTGTAGTAATCTAAAGATATTAAATCTTTTCATAATTTATCATCTCAATATTTTTTTTCAATTCATTCGAAACTTAAAATTTTCTTTTGAGACTTACTACAACCCCAATATTATTCATTTAGTAATAATACAACTCGTTAGAGCTTACAATTAATTTTGTGTATTATCACATATTTCATGACACCATTCATATGGTGAACATCTCCTCAAGGAGAAATTATATTATTATTGTCATGGTCAAGATTATTACGAGCAAGACATGTTTTTTGCTTTACTTTTGTTGTACCATAGGTACACAACCAATGGCAAATTTGTATTGCACAAATAAACATACCATAATATTTATGACGTATAAACGTAGAAGACCATTGATCATTTCTGTCAAATAAAATTTATTTATTTCTCTCCAACCTCTCATAGAAATGAGTTGTGACATATATCATTTTTTCTCAAACCTCTCATACAGGTGAGTTGTGGCATATATCCAACCATAATGATTTTATCACATCTTGATCCATCTCTTATAGAATGATCGAGCATTCACGATACTCATCACAAGTCACATTCTCTTCAAGGAATGAACTATTCATTTATATGTAATTTATAAATTTGTATTATAAGCACATTGTCATGACTTTAAAATTCATTATATTTCCATGACACACCTTAACATCACTTTGAAAGATCAAGTGTACCATCACTTTACCTTCCTATCTGTTGATGGAGGATATATAAACTTGTCAAATTATTGGGTCGACAATATTCACAAGTCCAATGACCTTTCACACCATTTTGATAATAAAAATTGCATTCACATTTGAAGGACTATTTGGAGAACCCATAGTGTTCTTCCTTTTATAATTACCACAATGATGACTCTTATTCCGTCCCTTCACGCCCTTTTTCATATCGTTAATCATTTGTCATCTTTCAGACTAATTATTTACTGCTACCACATTCATACGATAGAATGGAGCAAATCAACATGCATATTTCAAAGTTATCATATGTTGCTATCACATTCTTTTCAAGGAATGAAGCAAATTTAGTAAGATGAATTCCATTGCTTTTAATCAAAATATATTAATTTTGCCTTGGTCCTCATTTTATCATCTCTATGGTGCATTGAGACTCAAACTCAATGTCTTATCCATATAAGGTCATTTTAGGTCATAAATCTATGAGATTGGACCCAATACCTTATAATCAGTGCACCAAAACTCAAATTGATGTCTTACCTTTTTGGTGCGATAGAATTTGAATCTACCGTCTTACCCTTAAATATTTTTTATTATGGTGCATCCAGACTTTAACATGATGTCTTACCTTTTTTGATGCGATGGAGCTTGAACCCACCATCTTACCCTCAACCAACGGTATAATAGATCGAAGTACAACATAACTCACTCTTTGAGTATTTTAAAATAATTAAAATAATATTCAAACTCATGCTATTAAAACTTTATGCCTTCTTCCATTTAAGAAATTTTGTATAGCATGTCATATTCAATCAATAGTAGTATATGCCTTCGGTTCGTGGTCAATGTTAGTGACTGAACACTATTGTATTTTAAATCATAAAAAGATCTTAGAAAATACATTCTTGATTTTATGCATATAATACCTTGATTCTCATAACGAGATCAATCAAAACATGAGCTAAAGAAAAACTAATACTCACTCTCAATTGGCTAGAGTCTCGTGCTGATAACGTATTATAAAATCAAGCTCATAAGGATATAATTATAAAGAGAAGAAGACAAGAGAAGTAGATAGAAAAAGATGTCTTTTCTTCTTATTCAAGTGCATATTCCAAATGATGAGTGATATCCCTATTTATAGTGTTAAGATATCACTCTCAAAGATTACCATGATTAATGCAAGTACATAATTATCTACAAAGGTTCATGTCACCTTGAAATGTAGATACATGATAGAATAAGTTTATGAAGAAAGCAAATGAACAATCCACTATTCCATAGATTTATAAGAAATTTGATTTTTTAATACTTTATGCAATATTTAATGGAAAGATTAATATCAAAAGAAAGAAAAAAGAAATCTCTTGGAAAGAGGGAGTAATAAAATGTTAGACATTCCTTGCTATAAATTATGTTATCTTTTCCTACACTTCTGTTCCATATATTTTTCATTGAATTCTAGATATTCTACATCTAACTAAGTCAACCAACAAAGAGGCCATAAATATATCCAAATTCCCATGTATATTTAGGAGCTTAAGCCCACTTCGAATTTTATGTTTTCAATTGTATAGCCATTATTTTTAGGAGAAATTTCACAAATAATCATTGAAATTAATTTAATTAGATTTTATAGCTATAATTTACTAATTACGATCCATAGCTACATATTAGAGGGAAGAGAAAGGTGAGCGAGAGAGGAGTGAATTGTATTTGTATATTTATCGAACTGTATATGTATATCTGTTCGATAATTGTATATATGTAACTGGTATACATGTGTATTTGTATATCTAACGAGCAGGAGCATGGTTATGCCTTATGCCCCTAAATTTTGAGGGCCCCAATTTTTTATTAAGAATAAATTATGTATTAAATTTTTTATAGAAAAAAATGAGTATTTAAGATAAAAAGTATAATATTAAAAATATATTATTTTATGGACTTTAAAATCTTTTGTACTTTGTTAAAAATAAGAATTAATAGTGAAAAGTGTTGATCAAAGTGAATTACAATTTTTTTGTTATTTATTTTAAAAATTTTAGTTTCAAGCATTACAATAAGCATATGTATACCAAGTCATCAACTTTTTGAGATTCTATAGTTCTAAACCCTTATCTTTAACTATTTAAAATTGTCAACTTATTACTTATAGAATTATGAAAAAATGACACAACATAATTCTTTATGCTCTAAATTGGCAATAAATAACCGCTTTTCATAGCCCAATTTATATTCTTGAAAACTGAACTGCTTTTCATATATTTTCTTTCGAGAAACTTATATAAATATACTATAATAAAAAAATATTTATCCTTATAGCAATAATAATTTTTTTTTACTTGATCAGTTTTAATTTATTTATAATACAAGTTTAATGCATATTACAAAGAACAATTTATTATTCACATATAATACAAGTTTTAATGATGGATAATACATTTATCACACATTTTAATACATTTATAATATAATGTGTCAAATTTTTACCAAACAAACATAATATATTTCAAAAAACAATTATAATTCATATATATTGCATACATAATTCACTTTTAATTCATATTGCAGATTTTACAGAATATTGTTATAAATGGTAATAAATAAAAAGTATCGCTAAAATCAGTAATTATTCATTAAAATGTATCAATTTATTTTCCTTCTCTCTAATATTAAGATACGGTAACTATCCCATTGCTCCTTTTATTTCGTTATTGAAAAGGTAAGTTTTTTTAATTTACTCCAAATCACTTTCATCAGATTTTTAATACGTTGGTGCAGACAAAATACAATTGAATGTATACAAACAAGTAAGTATACATTTTTGCGTGTATACGTTGGTGCAGAAACATTAATATTGAATGTGTACAAATACTTGTGTATACACGGTTGTGTGTATACATTGGGCATAAACTTTACTATTGAATGTATACAAATACTTATGTATATATGGTTTTGTGTATACATTGGTGCAGAAAATATATAATTGAATGTATACAATTACTAATTCTATGTAGGATTTAATAAATAATGAGGAAGATTAATCAACCCACACCCTTTTTTTTGACGGTTAGTTGCAGACACATTTAAAAAAAAAAAAATCTACAATATTTCTCTTTTTAGTATTGGGCTAATAGTAGCTAACTTGTTTTGGACTAAAAGATGCTAATTAATTCTGCTAAAATTTGCCCATTGTAATTTGTATGTAATTATTGTTCCCTTGTTGTACGTCGATGTCTTCCTCTAGAATTATATTAACAATTCACATAATAATTACCTCACTAAAATGATGTTTTTCACTGTTGAGTTGATAAAACCTTACCTGAAACTACAATATTAAATACTAATAATTTTAATTTAAATAGGCTAAGAAAAAATTAAATTTGAATAAATACGTATACGAAGTTTGTTTATATTTTAGGCCTCGAATTGAAATTTTATTTTAGGCCCGCAATGACGTTGAGCCGCCCCTGTTGACGAGCAAAACTGCGAGAGGGAGGAGAGAGATGAGCGAGACATGGCAGAGAGTGGAGAGAGACGAATCGTGTATGTATATTTGTCATATAATTGTATATAGAAATGTATAATTCGTATAACTGAATTTGTATATGTATAAGAGAGGGGAAAGGAAAGAGAAAGATAGAGAGAGAGAGGAAGAGAGGAGAGAGGCACATGCACACATAATTATAGCTAAAAAGGCTAAGACTCTATAGTTATGTTAGTTAATTAACTAGTATATGTTTGCTTATCTGCGTAATGTTTTCTATTTTTTAATAAAGACGTTTTAAAATTTTGTTATACAACATTATATATCGATATATATAATATAACATACACAAAACGTTGAATTTGTTTTACAATAATGTTTAAAAACTTGATATACAATACTCCCTCCGTCTCTTTTACTTGTCAATTTTTGACTTGATATACTTATTAAGAAAATAATGAATGTTATGGTGAGTTTATCATTTTACCCATATTAATTGATAGGGTCTTAAACGTATTTACTCACTACATTTTTCAAAGACATTTCAATATTAATAAACTTTGGGTATAATAGGAAGAAAAAATTGTCATTTCTTGATTTGTCAAAAAATGACAAAAAAATAATAAAATCAATTAGGAAATATTTGACAAATGAATAGAAACGAAGGGAGTTGATTGATTTTTTTGGCCTATTACATACGCCATTGATTGAGGGTAGGACAATGAAGTTGATTCTCATGACATTAAGAGGATAAAATATCGAGTTATAGTCATGATGTACTTTGATGACAATATATATTGGATTTAAGTCTTAGTACATCGTGAACTAACACACATTTATATGGATAAAATATTGGATTTAAGTAACATTATATCATTGTAACAATGATACAATGATATAATGATGACTATGATATAAAAAAAAAAATGTATTTTTGATGAAAAAATTATGAAATTTGTACGTCAAATTTGAATTTGTTCTATTCTCTAGTGAATGTGATAACAATACATAATAAGTTTGAAACGTTACATCGGAATGTGTTATGACAATTGACAAAATAATAGTCATTATCTTTATTATTATCATCATTACTATTTTAATTTTTTAAACAGAGCAAGATTTTAACACAAGCATAATATCAAAAAAGTGCCTGAACACAAATTGTATCCATAAAAATATACAACCAATTCAATAATCAGAGTGTTGAACAAGCTAATTCATTTAGAAATTCACACAAATCAAAAGAATAAATTTTGAAGGCATTTCAAGTATACAAAATATAAGAAGAACTTTTCATATTTATTGTCAAATATATGTTTTATCATTGATTTGGTTTGAAAGATATTGCACACACAATTATCAGTCAACCTAAATTGATAAATCTAATAGATTCTCCATTTTAAAAAAAGAATGTATAGTGAGGTACATCTAAATTTTTAAAGTGACCTTGAGATGGGTCATATAAATATGATACATGACATGATATGGTAATGAGGTTATGATAAATTTTTTGCAGCACAAACAAACGATTATAATGTTGAAGGAAGCTGATGGAACAGGTCAAAGGAACAGGTCGGTGAAGCTGTCGAGTTAGAGTTTGAGTTACACTAGGACTAGACTACTCAATCCTAATTTATGTACAAGTCTATACTTTTTGTACGACTAGGATAAAGTGTATATATTATATTTGTGTTGTATTAGGATTCCTAATGTAGTTAGTATAGGACTCTTCTCCTATATAACGAGTATGTAAATCAATTATTCAATTATCAATACAATCCTTGATTCTTCACATATCTGTGAGAATTCTACATATAAGTCATGTGCCTCGTGAGAAGTGTACAATTAAAAAATTCAAAATCACAATGACACCTATCAGTTTATGACAATCCAATCAATAGGTAAATAAAAACCCTTCTAATTGATTAATAATTTAATAGAAGACAGAAAGTTTTATAACTAAAAAATGTAGATAAGTCTTGAACAATTTCTTTCATAAAATAAGTATAAAATACGTAAACTAAAAGACCATATCAACATCACAAAATTTGATGACACAAGTACAAACCTCTGTGAACTCCTTGAGAATCCCCTAAGTAAATTAAGAATAAGAATCATCATATTAAACAACTCATTCGATGTCATCTTGATTGAATATTGATCGTGGTTTGACTTTGAGATTCTTAAACTTTCAAAAGTATAACTCAAAGACCCAAAACATTCTCAAAAGTATAACTTGATTTCGATCTCATTTATCTAAATATTGTCTTTGATCAAACTGTTAGATTTTTCAACCTTCATAATCAATTGAGGCTATATGTAGGACTATCTATGGTTAGGTGAGGCTACTGTTACAATATAAAGTCATGGTGGCTTGGGATAAAATTTGTATACTTAAATGTAAATTTTGACATATGAAATTTAGCTAATATGACATATCCACCATCTATTAAGTTATATTTTCTCCCTTTGAGAATTATGTCTTAACAGAATGTAGGTATAATGTCTTTTATCTAAGATTTGAATGTTTTTTTTTTTGGTAAAGTAGGATATTTAGAATAAACTTAGGGGTAATTAATAGATGTTCTCTGTAATTGCTTAGAAAACCTTCAACATTGAAAAACTCCCTCATTACCCATCTAATCATTTCGAAAATCGATGCAGATTTCAAATGACATATATCAAAGCTATTAAAAATGATTAAACATGAAAGACATGCAAAAAAAACTAAAGTGATCATGAGTCTCGTAACAACATCTACCGCTAAAATACATATTCATCCTCGAACATAATAATAAAAAAAGTACACGAATCATTAAAAAATAGAGATATTTGTTGGATATGTCTAACTTGATCTTGCAAATGACTTCCTCCACCAAATGATGTATCCATTATACTTTCACTAAAGTATTTGTAACACCCCAAAAGAAATTTCTAAGATAAAATTTGAATAGTACGTATCGAATGGTTCCTAGTTGTTTATGTATGTTAAGGTTTATTACTAAGTGTCGTAAGTGTATCCGAAGTGATTTAGGGTCATTAGCAACCCCTAGCACTAAGTCAAGTTCAAAGTCTTTCCAACTTGTTAACTTTTTCCATGAAATCATTCAAGGATCAACTTTAAACGATCATAACTCTTAGAATATAAATACTTATATGGCTCATAACCTACCAAATAAAAAGCCTATGAGTCTTCTTTCCGGCACCACCAAACTTTCCTTAATTCAGGTTCAGAATGAAAAGTAATGACTATTTTAATTACTACATACACTTCTATCTGAGATTTCTACTTCAGAAACTACAAATTGAAATTATGGGTCGTAAATTCAGCTCGTGGTTTGAGATCAGAGGCTCAAACTTTGCAACTGAATTCCACGTCAATCCACGATCCATGGATCGATTTACGGGCCATAAAATGATTAGTAGGCCAAGTAAATTACTGTATACCATGTGTATCAAAGTTTCTAGACTTCATTAAAATGTTATTTTGAATTTCTTTTTCACAATCTTCATCCCTTGGTCAGCCCAAAAACTCTCTTCTACCCTATTAAATCTTGGTAAGTATTCTCCATGATCTTACAACTTAAATCCTAGAATTTCTAGTAGAATTTAACATCAAATCATCTTCCTATCTCTAGTGAAATAAAGAATTCAATTCTAGGGTTCAAAACTTCGTTTTTTGAACAAGTCCATCAAAAATTCTTCCTATCAAATCAAGGTAAGCATATTGCACAATTACCCTGTGATGCTAACATATGATTATGGATTCTCAACAAAAATCTATCAACAAAACATAGCGTTTTCAAGAAATGAATTCAATAATTTCAAGAAAGAGGTTCTTGATCATTCTTCATCAAGGTAGGTTTCTTCTTCAAGAATCCTGAAGCATTTAAGGCGTGTACGTAAAACTAATCCTTCGGTGGGGAACCCCATTCTCTCCACAATCAAGACATTATATTTGTTTAAGGTCATGAGTCATGTTAGGGTTTTACAAGTTGAATTTTTTGAGTTTAATTCTTGATCTCTTGATAATTTTTGTTGACACCCAATTTTGGCCTAACATTTTAAAAATTTGTAATTTTGAAGTTTTATTTATTTAATAGCTTAGATTAATTATTTTTATATAATTTTAAATAAGTTTATCGATAACTATCTTTATTTATCAAAATTTAGGATTTTTCTTAGTTAATTTTTAAATTGCATTTCACATGTCATTAGTTATGTTCATTATATTATTTTAAAATTTCATTTTATTTGTTACATTTGTTAATATTTATGTTGAATTTAGCACAGTCTAAAATTTAGTCAAATACGAAAAAATTTAGGGATTCTATTGAGAAAATTTTGGGCCACAATACTAAGCCCATCATTTGAGCCCATTTTGTGTTTTCTTATTAATGTTATTAACTAGGTCAAAATATGGGGGATGGATAAATATTAGGGGTATTTTCAGATTTTAGGGTTGAAGAAATTCTTTTATTATTTATTCTTTTTCAGGTGATTTGTCACCAGAATTCCGCCGGAATCCGGCGAATCCACCACCAAAAAAACCCATTCATTTTTGTCATTTTTCTGGCCAACAACTCCAGACCCATCAACTCACAAACAACCAAAACAACTCCAAGTATCATCGTTCTTCCACCCAAAATCCACTGCCTTTCCCTTACTCACTGACTCACTGTTCCGACGAGGAACCCACCACCACCACCAGCTCACACGCAGCTCTTCACCTCCATTGAACCACAATACCAAATCCCGACCCTTCTTCCTCTGCCTCTTCTCCAACAATACCCCCCTCGTCGAGTTCGACCATTAATGGCGAACTCCAAACTCCGAACAAGAACCGATTTAAACACTGTCTGTGTTATCTTTTTCGGCAGCCATGAAACTGACCCATTTTTTCAAGCCAAAATCGCACCACCAAGCCATCTTCTACCTTGCTCCAAACCACCTCCAATTTTGACCAAAAATCCCAACCAAAACCCGCCGAAAAACAGCCAGCCTCCATCACCCTAAACCATTACCAGATCTCCTTCACTCACCCCATTTTACTCTTCTTTTCCGCCCATAGAAACCGAAAATAACTCCGAAACCATCGGAAAATAAGGCACCAACGCCGCCTTCCCTTTTCCCATTTCTTTTTCAACTTTTTTGATTTGATTTTGCAGATGTTCCGGTTAGCGCCAAGAAGGAAAACAACCAACAGGGACCGCCACGAAGGCAATGGTTGATGTTTTAGGCAAATTCCGGCAGACAACGAACTTCACAATTCCAACTCCAGTAAGGTATTCTCAAATGCTTAGTTGGTATATTTTGTTTGGATTGGAATTAATTTTAGATATTACTCGTTTATTGTTGTTGTATTTTTATGTTGAATTATATCTATATTTTATTTGTATTTTTTATTCATATTATTTATTAGAGGTTCTGTTTGGCGCTATATTTCATATATATTTTTTAATGTTCTCTTTATACTATTTTTAGTGATTTTGGTAAGCTACTTTTAATAGTTTTATTATTATTATTATTATTATTATTTGATAGCCTTCTCCTTGTTGTTATTATTTTTTGTTCTTAAAAATAGTCATACAGTAATTTGACTTATTCGATTGTTCATTAGTTTATTTAATTTTAGCTTTCAGTTGAAAATCCATATCATGGGTTCATAGTTTTATTATTTTTATATTTAATCTAGTCTAGGATTGTTAGTATTTTTCTTTTATTATTTTATGACTTTGGGGTATATTTATGTTATGATTGAAGAAGTTTTAGAATTGGAAAAATAATTTTGTTATTTCTTTGTTTTAACGATTGTTGATAGTTTATAATATTATTTATCTTTGTTAAATCATTTCGTGTTGCTCAATTGATTATTTTACTATTCTTTGTGCTTAATTAATTTAACCAAAATTTATCAATAGTTTGTTGGATATTATATTCTTAAACTTGATTTATTTTGATTGTATTGCTTAGTTCATGTTCATATTTTTATTGTTAAAAATGGCCGATGAAGAAATTACCGTCGATTTCCAAGGCCTCCCATGTTAATAAGACGGATTTTTATTTTTAAGTTAGTATTTGAGTTATTCACTTTTATTTATATTTATTTGGTACTAACTCTTTTACTAAGTGTCTTTACAGGTACCCGGAGGTGCTTCTCTTTGAAATTATTCGAATGTAGTTCGAATCATACTTTTATTCATTATTTTGTATATATTGACGTTAGGCAAACTTTAGGCCGTTTCTTATATTTTTTATTTTATTATTTGTGCATATTGAATGTTTATTATACTTGCACATTATTTTATATTCCTCCTCAATTTTGAAAAAAAAAAGTGAATTCAGTCGGGACCCACATTTGTGGATTCCGAAGGATGCCTAACCCCTTCCCTTCGGAATCATTTGAACCCCTTACCTAGAATCGAATTGGTTTCGTAGATCACATAATGGTTTTCCTAGTTTTTTTTCTAAAATTAGGTGGCGACTCTTTTTTAAAACTCGTTTATTCTTAAAATTCTTTTAAAATTAAAATCAATTAATTATTTTTGAGTCACCGCGACGTTTCGCCCTATTTTGATAACGTAGGGATGTGAACAATTTTTTTGAACGTCCTATGATTTTTAGTAAAAAAATCATGAGTTTGTAGTCTTTCTTCTTGACTTGATTTCTAATACATGTCTAATGTGTTTTCAAGCATAGTTTACGAATTTTCTTAAAGTTATCGAGAAATCTATTTCACAATTCACTATAATATTCATGATCTTTTTATGAAATAAGTTTCAAGATTTTCAAAAAGTATTATTATCTTTGATTTCAAGTGACTTATTTTATGATAGAGTTTTAAGAAATCATATTTTGCCTCAAGTGCATATTTTAAGCATAGTCCAATTTTCAGAAAGTTGACCTTTCGGTCTCACACCAGACAAGAACATACAAAAATGACTAATATCATTATATTCAAGGCTAGAGTCCATATATATTACTTTATAGCTAATCTATGAAGTTTATGATTTACCATTATTATGACAGTTGAATACGTTATCAATGTTTTAGAAGTATGACATCTTGAGATGCCATTAATATTTATGCAGTATGACTTTCAATTTGTCATTTATTATCTGATCTCAGTAAGTATCAGATAGTTATGAGCTTAGTCTCATCAACAATACTGTTTTACACATTTGAGCAATGACTTAAAAGTATGTTTTCAATTATAATTCATTATATATTATGAGCATATATAAATTATTTTGGGAGATTTATTTAGCACTGAAAAGATGTAGGTTTAGAAAATTCAAGTTCCATAACTATGTGCTACCGTAGAATTTAAGTATATCACTTTGTTGGTCATCTCATTTAGCCCTTTGAGGCTCAGTTAGTGGATCCGCATCAGATAGACAGATTCTATATCCTGGAAAAGTATAGGGAGCCCTGCCAGCTAGATTAGGTGTTGGACATTATGAGTTCATGTCATGTATGTCAATGGTAAGAAACTCCACAAGAAAAGTAAAGTTTATTATTTTCAGCATTTGCTACAATTTCATATCTTTAGTTTTGTTTTTAAAAGCATACATGCATGTTTTACTATTCAATTAACTTTATTTCAGTCTATATTCAAGGTTCTTCATGTCACGCCCTGAGCCTACATGCATCCTGGACGTGGCCGGCACTCGAGAGTCATTGTTGGCTTCAAGCGAACCGTTGATTTGACTTACTTACTCAGCGAAAGACTTAAACATAAGAGTTATATCTTATGCAATAACTTAAAATATAATAACTTTAGCAAAAAATGACAACTCAAGTCTTAAACGTATACAACTGAAATGAATAAGACTAAACAACTAATATTATCTGTCTATGAATTCTCTAAAACAAATAAGGATGTCGGGACAGGACCCCCCGATCATCCTAACAACTGAAAACTAGAAAGCAAATGATAAAAGAGTCCTCCGGAATGCAAAGAGGCTCACCAACTGACTCTGAGTGCTGAACTTGATCAACGATGTGCTAGATGCTAATCCTAGTTACCTGCGTCTGCATCATAAGAAGATGCAGGCCAACTGGCATCACAACATTGTATGTACTAGTATGCGAGTTGGAATACTAAACATAACATAGACTTGAAAAAAAATCTGAAAAAAAACGCTTACCTTGTCTCTTCTCAACTCATGAATAAAATTAAAGTAAAGCGATGAAACACATGCAATACATGAAATTCTTTATAACACAATAAAAGAAACTTAGTTCATTAAAGAAAATGCAATAACAAACTCAACCTTACTCATAGACAAAGTAATATAGTGTAACAACCCTAAAAATGGATAAGATAAGAAATGCTTAATGTGTCAAGAATGCCTATGATTAGACCAAGTTTCACACGGATTGATGCGCGTAGAACCAGACCTCGGAACCCTTGCTACAGCCAAGCCAACTAACTTGGGGAGTTAGTTGAGCTTAGAAAGGTTGGGTCCAACCATGTAGGGCTCTCGAATACGAAAATTTACTCGAAGGAGTCTTTACCGGACTTAAAAAAGGAAATCTTAGGTTTGAAGGGTCTAGGGGTAAAATGGTATTTTTCTGGATAAGGATAGTATCGTAATTACCCTAAATATATAATTAATTATTTAATTAATAATGTGGAGGGGAAATTTGGGGAGAGAGAGCCGAAATTGAGCTCTTGAAGTGAAGTCTTGCTCCACCCGGGTTCGAACCTAGGTGGAAGCAATGAATTAATGCGATTTTTATTTAAGCTATTGAATTAATGTAATTAATTTATAATTATTATTCATTAGCTGATTTAAAATAAAATAAAAATCAAATTTTTATTAAATAAACAAAACCCTGTTGACTAAGTCCTAAAACTAGACTCCTAAGCCTCCTATAACTCCAACTCTCTCTCACGTTTATCTCTCCACTCTCACGCTCAATCTCTCTTCTTCTTTGACACAAAAATTCTCTGCCAAAATAAGATACAAAAGCAGAAAAATAAACCAAGTTCCTCACACTTGAAGAGCTCATACGAAATCACAAGAAAACAAACGTTAATCGCACACTAGGCTAAGAGAGGTTGTCATTCGAGTGGAGTTGACATTGAGGAGACTTAGACGTGTTCTTGGGTGAAGTTTTTGGGCAGCAAGTCAAGGGTTTAACGTCAAAAAGGTATGGGTTTTCTTCTCTCTTGGTCCCTTTCCCAAGAGACCCCTTGAGGTTCATATTATTCATTCGAAAACTAGGATTGTTTACCCTTTTGCATGCCCCTGTCACTAGCTCCCAATGAATCGTAGGTTGGGTATGATTGCTGGTAGATTGAGGTGTATGTTATGTTTTCGTGATGAATATGATTATATTTGTGTACTTGAAATCGTATGAAAGACAATCATGTATTCGAAATTTTGTGCAAGTGTGTGCGTGTGCAAAAATGTTACTGTAAATGGAGTCCTCGGGTTAAGGCTTCAAATTTGATAATGTTTTGATTGTCATTTTACGTGCATAAACCTATGTAAATCGTGATGTTCATTAAAATGGAAGTGTGGTTGATTTGAGTATCAATATTTTGGCTAAACGAATCTATGAAAATGCACCCCAAAAAGTGTGAAATGATCTATGAATTTCCCTAAGATTTCAAGTGAAAATGTTGGTGAAAATAAGCTTAAAAAATGACTAAATTTCCAGCCAACTTACAAGTTTAGTTTAGGCTAAATGTAGAGGAATAAATCTGGAAATTTATTTGAGAATAAAGGGATGAGGCCACCAGGATTCAAACCTGTGACCTCACCCGTGTAATGCCTTAAATCGCAAAAAAAAAAAATGAGGTCAGGGGGAATCGATATGGGGTATGCTGGCTGAAAATGTAGAGTACAAAAATTAATAAAATAAAATGGGAGGCGTGAGAATCGAACCCACGACCTCCAGGCAGCGAGTGAAGTGAAAGAAAAATAAAAGAAAGGAAATGTGAGGCGTGGGAATCGAACCCACGAACTCAAGGTTGTGAAGGAGAGTAAAGGAGAAAGGGAAAATAAAAGAAAATAAAGTGAGGCTGTGGGGGCTCGATCCCACAACCTCACTGCCAACGCAGAGGAAGTCAAGAGAATTAACTGAAATTAAAACAAGGGGGTTGTGGGGGTTCGAACCCACAACCTCTCAGTCCCAAACGAATAAAAGAAAAATAAAGAGAGGTTGTGGGGGTTTGATCCCACAACCTCATGGTTAATGCGAAATAGACAAGGAAAATAAATAGGAAAATAAAAGGGGGCAGTGAGGGTTCGAACCCACAACCCCTCGGCCAAGGGAGAGAGTTTCTAAAGAAAAGGAACTAAAAAGAAAAGTTGATGTTGGGGCTCGATCTAGGGTCCCAATGTCATGAGGACTAAAAAAAAAATTAAAAAAAAATGTAAGTATTGTCCAAGGGATTTGAACTTTGGTTCCCTTGCCTAAATTTCTGTATTGATACATAAGTCATACGTGAATTAAATGTTCAAGAATAATGCCACCTACTTGGATCGAAATCGAGATCTTGGCATACATACAAGATACATAATCTTGTACTACATAATCTTAGGAAGATATGAGTCACCTAACGAACTATGAATGAAGCCTCATGGCTTGTATGTATAGACCCATAAGTCTAGCATACGTTTAAAAATAAGTGAACCTGAGATGTATGTAATGAAATGAAGTAACCCTAGAAGGATTAAGTACGAGTGTAAAACACACTAAATGGCCAAGTGCATTGACATACGATGAAATGATTATTATGTAATGAAATGATGAAACCCTAGAAGGGTTAAGTAAGAGTGTGAAACACACAAATGGCCAAGTGCATTGGAATATGATGAAATGAACGTAAAATGGGGTGAGTAATTATGAAGAGCAATTGTGCTAATGTTAATGAATGTGGTGACAACATGATATGAGGCTAATGTAAAAGATGAGAACAATCTCAAATGAGCCTAAGTAATTGTTACCAAAACGTACTCACCTATGAGAGTGTAAAGTTAATGAAGAGACCAGTCTCTATGAACACTCTAATGAAAGTATTGAGATTAACACACTTAATACTAATGATGAGATGAGAAATCATCTATTGAGCTATGATGTCCTCATACTAGAAGCCAGATTCCATGACGTATGAGTTGAATGTAATGAAACTTTATACTGAGCACCGATAGACTAGCTATGAGCGGTGATGCCTTCTTTCGGGAAGGGCGGAGGTTCACGTAACTCTCATGAGATGAGACTGTCTGGCTTGCCGGGTATGGGTCTCCTTATATCTCCTGGTCTTCGAACCTATACTGCCAATATAGGGATCTGGCGGGGTTAAATTCCCATGTACGCTAGCATGTTTTGGGTCACTTTGGCCGGCAATTCCACCTTTTTTCGGTGTGGGGGAGACACTGGATTTCATGATGCTCACATGATCTATGTCGGTTAAAGTTAAAGTTTCCAATGAATGAATGAGGCCAGCCTCAAATGATGCACATAATGAAATGAATGATACCAAAGGTGTTAGGATAGGATAATCAAGAGGTGAGCTAGACTCAAGTAATGACACTAGGTTATTCTTGATCATTGCACAGCAAGCCCGATGAAAGTCTTAAACTACATCCTAGGTATAGCTGGTGCTACACTAGCCTATGAACGAAATGAAATGGAGTGCGTATGAATGAATGAAGCAGACTCTGTGTTTGCTAATGAAGACTCCCTAGTTGAGGTCTCATATGTTGAGCCCTCATTTTGGAAAGTCTTAATGTCAAATCCATGATTCCAAGGTCTCATGGCATATGAATGAATGTTATAAAAGATGTTATGTGCTATATGCTATATGATATGTGTTATGTGTAAGATGTTATGTGCTGTGTGCAATATGATAAGTATGATGATGCATGTTACTCTCATGGCATGACTTTCCTAATCCAAATTTGGAAAGCTCACTGACTTTCCTAAATCAAATTTGGAAAGCTCACTGACTTTCCTAATCCAAATTTGGAAAGTTCACTAACTTTTCTAATCCCAATTTGGCAAGTCCACTGACTTGACTTTCCATAATCATGTTGTTAGAAAGAGCTATTCTTACTCATGCATGTCCTTGGTGTGTGCTTGCATATACCCATACTTAGTACAAGTGTGTATTAATCCCATACAACTCTATATTTTTAGGTGCATGCACAGGTGGACGCTAGAGCTTACAGGTTGACATTGCAGCTATCCGAACGTGGAGCTTTCGTCCGGACTTGGTAGGCCCTCATGCTTTCAAGGATGTCTACCATTATTATCTAGCTTAGATGTAGGCTTTAGCTAGTGGAGCATGTTCCACTAGTGTTTCTTTTCACTTTTATTTCAGACTTTGTATTGGTGCCGTTTTGGCAAAAATACGTTTAATGCAATTATGAATTGTTTCTTTCATTTGATTATCTCTATATTAGATGGTTGATTTGTGAACGCCCATGATGTTAAGTTTAAAATGTTTAGCATGAAATAAGAAAACAAAAAGTTCAAATTTTCCGCTAAAATTAACCTAGATGAAGTAACAATGACGTATGTAGGCTTGTCTGCGATCTCTGAGAGGTCAACGACGCCGGTCTCGTCTGTGGTCTAGATTCCTGTCGTGTCATATAGTTTCAGTGGGAGATTCTCTAACCTACAACCATCACTATGAGCCTAGGTGATGATACATTGTTTTACCTTATGCTGCCAAGGACCGTCCTATACCTTGTTAGGGGGTATAGAACCTAAAAATGCCATAGTCTATGCTAAAAAGCACTAAGGAACCATCTAAAAAGTATGATCCTTTTCTATCCATGATGGCTACATGGTCTATAGAGACTTGAGTTAATATGAACTCGCATCCCCATATCGGTGCTCAATACTAATCCAAAATATACTTAGCTCATGTGTTTTAAAATAACTTCTTTCTTTGATTTGAGATAATTACTCAAAACTTAGATTAAAAGCACTCTTGGAATCGATGTTCCCTTTTCTTGCTCAAATATGAAAACATTTATAAATTCTTTGGGAATACTTAGTTCCCTTATATATTTTTGAGAAATGAACTCAACTCTTCGCTTAACTTGAAAACGTAAGTCTTAAAAAATGTTACAACTTTTGCGAAAGACTTTTGAAACCTTTTAATAAACTTCTCTTTGACTTACTTCTTAACTTCTAAACTTGCATCACTTTGATCTTAACACTCCTTGAATTGAATTATGAATTCAACGTTATAATTCGTGTCTCTGAATGATTTATAAGTGTTTAGAAATCATTTCAAGTAGTTAGAATCCATAGTGAGTGTTAGAATACTTTATAAGGACTTAAATGGACTAAATAATGAAAATCTGGTAAAAAATGACGATTTGGGCGCATCTCGGGCGCGCTGCGCCAACCCCATTTATCTGAGGCTTATTTTGAGCACACTGCAGGCACGCCGCCCCAGCCTGCCTGGCGCTATGGGGACGCATCGAGCCACCTGTTCCTTTAGGTAAAATCTACCAAACTTTTGACCTTGTTTTTTGATCTTAAATCAATTTAACCCTATTATTTTTCTCAAATTCACTTTAGATTCATGTACCCACGTCATATACACAAGGATCTAACTTAGAGAACTCAAGAAATAACACTTTAACATCAAGAAACTCCTAAATCTCAACTCATGTTCAAGAACGAAAGCAAATTCAAGAACAACTATCAAGAACATTCAAGTTCCAATCTTGTTAGAATGAATTCACGTTGAATCAAATATTCTTGGCACATGGGTGAACAAACACAACGTTAATGAAAGGCTCACACACCTTGTAGAATCAAATCCTTGAAAAAATCTGCAATCAATTCCTTACGAAGATGACGAATCTTGTTTTTTTCCTCTTCTTTTTTCTCTTGTGTTCTTTTTTTCGAAAAACCTAACTCTAATTTTCAAAAGCGTGAACTGACAAAGTTCAGTTGATACCCCTAAGTAATTATCAAAAACGAATTAAAGGGTAAGGAAAAGACCAAACTATCCTTCTAAAATTCGGTTTTTGACTTTTCTTAATCCAATAACCCAACTTCTAGAGGGCATAACTCACTCATACAAACTTGGAATCGCGCAACAACATTGGAAAGGTTATTCCAAGAGCTTAATTTTCAACCATATATGAAAGTACACATAACTCATCCTGAGCTAGGAGTTATGACTGTTTGAAGTTGACCAAAAACTCATTTTTAACTAAAACAAATTTCCAGATTTAAATTCTTTCCAAAAAATAACTACTTTCAATTTTTAGCTTCTTCCAAGTTATTTCAAATTGTGAAATGTTATAATTCATTTGGCTCTTATGTTCAATTTTAGTCAATTATATCAGTTAGCTATTTTTACATACCATACATTTTGTGTACTGGCATCATTCAACATTGCATCATTTTTAAAGTAGATTCAGGATTTAAAATCTTAGTCATGTAGATCACAACTTCCGGCCTGTAGGTGATGAGTTCTCTTTAATCTATGACTCAAGTTAACTTGTAGTTTCAATATTTCATTTCTATTCATATGTATTGATTAAGGGGCACATGGAGTTATGTTTCGGCTACCCATAATCAGTATTAATAGAGGTTTAATAGACAATCAATTAGAGTTGTTGTATTCAGTCTACTTAGTCTTAATTTATTTCATAACTAGTGACCATTTCCCCGCTTCGCGCGATCATAAAATTATTTATAAATTTAGAAAATTTAAATATAATTGAGATAATAATATTTTGTCATGCATATCCTTACAAAATCAATAATATAGATGAAAAATTTTCTTTCAAATAAAATAAAGTAAGCATGAAATGAAAAGTGAAGGTAGAAATAAGTATAAATGAAATGTATATGACGAGAGGGAGTTGCTCGGATGGTAAGCACCCCTCACTTTCAACCTGAATGTTGCAAGTTCGAGTCATCAAGGGAGCAAAAGGGGTGGGAGCTCCTAGCGGAGGATAAAAATAATATAAAAAAGAAAAATGAAATTTATATATTTAATATAGTTTCTTAATTTTTTTGTTTTTCATTTTTTTCTATTCCCGTTATCTAATATCCCTTTAATTGTTCATGCATCTTTTTTGTTTTTCCGGACCATTAGTTTCTTTAATCCTTCTTACATTTATTTATTTATTTTATTTTATTTAATTATTGTTTTGTTCCCTAGTTCTTGTTGCTAGTCAAAGATTGCACTCTATTTTTAAATAATCAAAAAGAAAATTTGTAAAAATATTTTCATCTGAACTCTTTCATCTTTCTCTGCATTCTATAGTAATCGTCTTTTCCTAATTAATTGACAAATTATTTAGTTAAATTCAGACTTTTAAAATAAAATGATAAGTACTAACAAATGAAAGAGATTTAAAAATAATAAGTGGTAATTAACAGTGAGTAGTTGGAAAAAAAGAGTATATTGACGAGAAATATTTTAAGTAGTGACTTTTGATTATTCCTTGGTTTTAATAAATAAAAATAGATTTAAAAATTAAGAGAATGGTAAAAAAAATGAGGAAAAGAAAAATGTAGTCCAAACTCATCCATATAGTGATGACCCTTGATATAATTAATGAAACAAACTCATGTACACCAAAAATGATACTAAGCAATTTTTAAAAAGAAGATATATAGTTATTATAAGAAAATGATAATAATATACAACTATGATATGAACTGAGGAGAATTTTTTACTTTAAAGTAATTCTCTTGTCAAATTTTCATGGCCACTTCACTTGGTTTAGCTTTTACTATAACTATGAATAAGTAAATCACATTATTTTGATTCACATAAAAAAATTTGTCAATACAATTATCCCATGTCTGCTTCAAGAACTTTTTTGTTAGCATTGAACCAATTATTTCTTCTTCTTCTTTGCCCGATTTAACCATTAACTTCAATTTTAGTATGCTAAAACGATTTTGTTATATAAGACCTAATGATCAAGCATTCGAATACCGGGGTAGAATATGGGAGGACAGTTCAACTAATTCGACCCAAATTATTAATCATCTTTCTGATATCATGCTCTATGAGAAACTTGATAACGCTCTATCACAAGTGTTTATGCAATTTTTAAAGACGAGTTTGAAGATCAACAACACGTTACAGTTGAACAAATAACTCGTAAGTTGCTAAGCATCACGACTACTACTGAGATGTTATGTGTGGATGTGGAATTACAACATATTGATCACTATTGCGATGGCAGAATTATGTTAGCATTGGAAGAATCATCATCTGTGGATGGAATGGCGGCGGCTAGTGAATCATCAATAGAGTTGCTAGAGCCGATGGAAGATGATGAAAGAAATAGCAACGATGAGTGTTTGGTATGTCTAGATGAGCTAGGGGAGGATACCGATGTACTGCGGATGCCTTCCTCTCATATGTTTCATGCTCACTGTATTACAAAGTGGTTACAGAATAGCCATTACTCTCCTCTTTGCCGCTTTGAGATGCCAACGGATTAGATCAAACTACCTAAATGATCAAAAACAATTTTGTGTAGTAGATTATATTGCTAAGTTGATGTTCTTTCATGTGTAATGTACTACAATTCAAAACTTATTAATAAACAGGCGAAATAATGTGTCATTGGTTATCATGTTGTATAGTTTAATATGGAAGATGTGTCAAAATCTCCACATCTCTCATTCCATAATGGGATCGAAAAAATCACCACAAATCACACTAAATATATGCTTCCGAATATTCTTACTCAAATGTAAGAACAAGAAATGGAGCATTTTCGTGCATTACAAGTGCATTTTGTGTGGCACATGTGCATCACACGTGAATCATGTGCGTCACACGTACATCTCATGACAATAATGACATCACACATATGTGGACTTTAATGGTTCTTATGTGGTTGGCAGTGTAATGACCCGGAAAGTCATTTTTGAAAACAAATCTAATATACGAGCATATAACTTAATCACAATTATGTAATGATTACAACAAAACAGAGGAAATCAATTGTGCGCTAAGCATGAAAAATCATTTATGGAAAATGAGTTGAAGGTCTTGCCCTAAGCTAAAATTAAGTTTTCAAGTGCACAATTCTTAAAAGGTTACATTTCTTCAGTTATACATAAAAATATGATTCCTAAACTACAGAACTATATCGTATCGACAATATGGGCTCTGAAGAGCACCCGTCAACATCCAGTCAAGGATGCAGTCATGGTGATATACGTGACCGCAAGGAAGAACTTGTAAGAGTCTTACTCATGGAACTCGGCCATATGTATAACACATGTGTCAAAATCTCCACATCTCTCATCCCATTATGGGATCACAAAAACCACCACAAATCACACTAAATATATGCTTCCGAATCTTCTTACTCAAATGTAAGAACAAGAGATCGAGCATCTTTGTGCATTACAAGTGCATTTTGTGTGGCACATGTGCATCACACGTGCATCATGTGCGTCACACATACATCTCATGACAATAATGACATCACACACATGTGGACTTAAATGGTTCTTATGTGGTTGGCAGTGTATGACCCGAAAAGTCATTTTTGAAAACAGATCTAATATACGAGCATATAACTTAATCACAATTATGTGATGATTACAACAAAACAGAGGAAATCAATGTGCGCTAAGCATGAAAAATCATCTATGAAAAATGAGTTGAAGGTCTTATCCTAAGCTAAAATCAAGTATTCAAGTGCACAATCCTTAAAAGGTTACATTTCTTCGGTTATACATAAAAATATGATCCCTAAACTATAGAACTATATCGTATCGACAATATGGGCTCTGAAGAGCACCCGTCAACATCCAGTCAAGGATGCAGTCATGGTGATATACGTAACCGCAAGAAAGAACTTGTAAGAGTCTTACTCTTGGAACTCAGCCATATGTATAACACATGTGTCAAAATCTCCACATCTCTCATCCCATTACGGGATCGAAAAAATTACCACGAATCACACTAAATATATGCTTCCGAATCTTCTTACTCAAATGTAAGAACAAGAGATCGAGCATCTTCGTGCATTACAAGTGCATTTTGTGTGGCACATGTGCATCACACGTGCATCATGTGCATCACACGTACATCTCATGACAATAATGACATCACACATATGTGGACTTTAATGGTTCTTATGTGGTTGGCAGTGTAATGACCCGGAAAGTCATTTTTGAAAACAAATCTAATATACGAGCATATAACTTAATCACAATTATGTAATGATTACAACAAAACAGAGGAAATCAATTGTGCACTAAGCATAAAATTCATCTATGGAAAATCAGTTGAAGATCTTGCCCTAAGCTAAAATTATGTTTTCAAGTGCACAATCCTTAGAAGGTTACATTTCTTCAGTTATACATAAAAATATGATCCTTAAACTACAAAACTATATCGTATCGACAATATGGGCTTTGAAGAGCACCAATCAACATCCAGTCAAGGATGGAGTCATGGTAATATATGTGATCGCAGGAAGAATTTGTAAGAGTCTTACTCATGGAACTTGGCCATATGTATAACACATGTGTCAAAATCTCCACATCTCTCATCCCATAATGGGATCGAAAAATCACCAGAAATCACACTAAATATATGCTTTCGAATCTTCTTACTCAAATGTAAGAACAAAAGATCGAGCATCTTCGTGCATTACAAGTGCATTTTGTGTGTCACATGTGCATCACACGTGCATCATGTGCGTCACACGTACATCTCATGACGATAATGACATCACACATATGTGGACTTTAATGGTTCTTATGTGATTGGCAGTGTAATGATCCAGAATGTCATTTTTGAAAACAGATCTAATATACGAGCATATAACTTAATCACTATTATGTGATGATTACAAAAAAACAGAGGAAATCAATTGTCTAAGCATGAAAATTCATATATGAAAAATCAGCTGAAGGTCTTGCCTATGATCCCTCAACTACAGAACTATATCGTATCGACAATATGGGTTCTAAAGAGCACCCGTCAACATCCTGTCAAGGATGCAGTCATGGTGATATATGTGACCGCAAGGAAGAACTTGTAAGAGTCTTACTCATGAAACTCGGCCATATGTATAACACATGTGTCAAAATCTCCACATCTCTCATCCCATAATGGGATCGAAAAAACCACCACAAACCACACTAAATATATTCTTCCGAATCTTCTTACTCAAATTTAAGAACAAGAGATCGAGCATTTTCGTGCATTACAAGTTCATTTTGTGTGGCACATGTGCATCACACGTGCATCATGTGCGTTACACGTACATCTTATGACAATAATGACATCACACACATGTGGACTTTAATGGTTCTTATGTGGTTAAAGTATAATGACCCGGAAAGTTATTTTTAAAAACAGATCTAATATACGAGCATATAACCTAATCACAATTATGTGTTGATTACAACAAAATAGAGGAAATCAATTGTCTAAGCACGAAAATTCATATATGGAAAATCAGCTGAAGGTCTTGCCCTAAGCTAAAATTATGTTTTCAAGTGCACAATCCTTAAAAGGTTACATTTCTTCAGTTATACATAAAAATATGATCCCTAAACTACAGAACTATATCGTATCGAAATATGGGCTCTGAAGAGCACCCGTCAACATCCGGTCAAGGATGCAGTCATGGCGATATACATGACTGCAAGGAAGAACTTGTAAGATTCTTACTCATGGAACTCGGCCATATGTATAACACATGTGTCAAAATCTCCACATCTCTCATCCCATAATGGGATCAATAGAAATATGTCGACAATAACACTCGGCTCATGATGTGTGTTGACATCCAATTTTGACCCTTCACAATATAAATTAATCACTGAGCTTCTTCAATTTCAAACGATTTAAAATATTTAGTTTTATAAGAATTTCAAAATAATAATAATAATAATAATATAGTTTGTAAGTTATTTTAAAAATCGTTATTTCTATTATTATTATAATATTATCATGGTAATTATATTATAAATAAATTAGAGTAAGTACTCTACAAAGGATAACTCCTTTGTTAATGTAGAAAAAAATAAAAGAAATTTTTATTTGCTTTTATATAATAATAATAAATTTAATACACATTAATCATATATTCACATTTATTATTGTAAAAAGAAATGAGAAATAAATATTACTCTTATTATCCTTATTTACACCCCATTTATGTTGTTAAGACTAGAGGTCGTTAGTCTGTGCTAGCACGGGCCTAATATTGTAGAAGATTGAAGATGATCTTTTACCTCTTTCAAGTTGATTCTCTGTTAATTCAAGACTATACTGAGAAAAGGATAGAAAGCGTAAGGGATAGAGATGGAAACTCAATTGCAGTTTAAAGGACAGTTGGATTTAATTGATGTTTAAAATGACTAAAATGCCCTCAAATGCAATTTAAATGACATAAAACTGATAGGTTGATACTTGATGCCTAACTCATGCTTCTAATATAGTAGAAAGAAAATTAATTTATATATATAATCTTTTTTAACACTTTTAACATAGATTTGTTATTGAGAAAATTAAATGATGAAATTTACTAAAAAAATGAGAGTTAAAGATATATATATATATATATATATATATATATATATATATATATATATATATAAATTTGATCATTTTTTTATAAATATTTTTATAATGCCTCTTTTTATAGGACAAAAATATGAAATATCAAATGATATTATGAATATAATTATTAATATAATTTAGGAACTGCGATTATCAAAAGTCATTAAAGTACGGAATATAAAGATATAACTTGATATTTTGTATTAAAAAATATGAATCAATGAAGGAGTAGCAATTGAAACATTCATTTTTTGACAAAAGTAAGAAATTTGTCAAAAACTTGAGAAAATCAAAAGATAAATAAGATTATTGGCCAAAGAGATGTGCTACTCGATTTTTCTTTTATCTAGATTTTCTTATGTTGGTAAAAATAGTTCTGAGAGAGAATAACTTTACTAAATCATTTTTATCCTAAACAAATATTTTTGTATTTTGATTTCTGACCAAACAGATTGTAATAGTGGTCTTTGAAAATCTCAAAAACTTGAGAACTTCTAATATTATTAATAATAAAATCTATTTATATGAAGACTACAAAATTCCATATTTATAAATATTTTTTCATAAATTATACAATATTATAAAAATTATGAATTAACTTTACATTCTCATATTCTATCATAATAGTTATTAAAAATTGATTTACATGACCACAAAATTATATATACATGCTTTATTGAGTAGCATATATACATGTGTTGTTGACTTTCTTTTCAACTTTTATGTTTAAAAATATCCTGACGTGAAAATAAAATGAGTTAACCATACAACAACAACCATAACAACAAAATATAAAAATGAAGTTAACTAATCAAATAAAAAAATTAAAGAATATTCTATTATGAGTTAAAGATAAAGGAAGGTTCTTGTTATCAACATGACATAATACTTCAAAAAATACAAAAAGAAGAAAAAAAATCCATACAACAACAATCAAGTTAACTAATCAAATAAAAACTTTAAATAATATTTGATTATGAGTTAAAAGATAAAAAAAGTATCTTGTTATCAACATAACATATTCTTCAAACTACAAAAAGAAGGAAAAAATCTCTATAAACTACAAATGAAAAAATCAAACAGTTTTTTCTAAAAAAAAATTGTGATTCATATTATCATGAATTCAGAAACAATGCTGTTGTATGTATAATTGCAACATAGAAAAAGCGATAATCATGTTAGGCACATCAAATAGTTTACCTTGTAAAATCGAATTGCACAGAAATATCTAACAATCTTCATCCTGCAAAATCATATCAAAGAAGACAAAAAAATTAACCAATAAAGAGACAAAAGATGAAGAATAAGGAAAAATGTTGATTTTTTTTCCCACATATGTCCCAAAATAGGTTTTTATAAGTGTGATTTTGAGATGTCATAAATTTGTATCAAATTATTTGAGGGTTATGAATATGAAAGGTTAGGAGTTATGAACTTTATTATTATTTATTAAGAGTAAAATGAAGAGCAATTTTCACATATAGCAAACACAAAATTTATATTTATATGCAATAGCAAAGTTTGTATAATTGGGCTCCATAGCAAACATAAATATGTATATTTCGCTATACATATACAAAAAAAACAGTTGTATAATGCATTATACATATACAAAGAATGCAGTTGTATAATTCGTTATACATATACAAAAGAAAGCAATTGTATACAAAAGATCAATTGTATAATATGTGTATGTATAAAACGAGAAAGAGAGAAAGACAAAAGAAAACTGGGCATGGAAATATTATATTTGTATTGTATAATTATAAGTGTATAGGACGAAGATATATATATTTGCATGTGTATATATAATTTTCTCTCGCTTTATACAATCAAAAACACAATTTATACATTTTGTTTCTATTTGTTTAAGCAAGAGAGGCGAGGGTGGCAAGCGAGATTCGAGATAGTGGCTAGCGAGATTTGAGAGAGGGGAACGAAAATATATGTATTTATACAATTTCCTCTCGCTTTATACAAACACAAACACATTTTATACATTTGTGTTTGTATAAAAAGCGAGAGAGGCGAGCGAGACTGCCACCAAACGAGAGTGGCGAGCAAGATTTCAACAGGGAGAGTGACAAGAATAACAATAGTTTGCTATAGGGTACAATTAAATTAAAGTATATTTATAGCATTTAATTTAGGGCAAAGGACAATAATCACATACTTGTAAGGTAAAATTACCATTTGTCCCTTATAAGTTTATAATTACAAAAATTCCTAAAACTGATACAATAATATAAGCGATGATACATTAATCGGATGCGCGAGATACATTACATTTATACATGATACACTAATCTGATGTAAATTTTATACATGATACACTAATCTGATGCGCGAGATACATTAATCTGATGCGCGAGATACATTAATCTGATGCGCGAGATACATTAATCTGATGCGCGAGATACATTAATTTGATGCGCTGATACATTAATTTGATGTGTGAAAATGAGGGATTTTGGAAATTTGTAAAACTAATAGGAAATAATGGTAATAAGAGAACTTAAAGGTGAAATTTCTGTCATTTATCCTTTAATTTAAATAACAGTTGCTATTATTTACAATTTCCCCTAAAATTAATGTGATTGAAGAGGTAAGAAAATAAAATAATTAAAAGAAATAAAAGAAAAATGTCAATAAAACCACAAAAAAAAGACAGTAAATAAGAATGAAGCCCTTAGAGAGTGCCACATCATCGTTTCATATTCAACTTTATTTTAATATATAGATATATAGATTATGCTTATGCTCAGTTATTTTAGCTTTTAAACATGTTTATATTTAGTTTCTCATGACTCGTGTCAGTATTAAGGGTTAGTTGGAGTCACTTGAAACTCTAAGCATCGTATTACGACTAAGGGATAGTTTCGAATAGTGAGACTATCTCTTTGGACCTCAACATTTGAATATTTTGATCAAAATAGCTACAAACTCCTCTTCACAGGTTCAGTGTTGTCTCACGATGCTATTCAAAATAAATTAAACTCTGAATTATAAATTATCGATTATCGGTATGAAGTAGCTTATCATTTCCTTGTCTCGGCCTCTTAAACATATTTTTCAATTAATAAATGTCAAAAATGTCTTATAAGAAAATATATTCATATCGTTTTTGAGTAATTGATGATCAAACGTTCCACACTTATGGAGGAAATTCATATTTGGATCCCACAAGTATGAATGCATATGATTTAACTCGTCTTTGATCTTATGGTTTGCCTAATTGTTGATCTTCACCAGTGTTTGCTTACCAAACATACAATGCCCACTCAAACTTAAAATTAGGTCACTTATATGATCAAGTTGCAATTATTTAAATTTCGGTTTTTAGGCCAAAGAAAAATTAAAAATAAGCCAAAAGCCCCTACTTTTGATTTATAAATTACGTCTTAGAGAAAGTTCCATTAAAGGTTATAATATAAATTTATAAGATGTATATCAACGAGACTTTCGCTATTTACATACCATCGCTATTTCTTTTGTATTGGAGTTGGGCAATTGTATCAAATAATATACAATTTTGCATTCATACTTTAAATTAGATTTTCCTATTTTTATAAGCCTATTCAAATATGCTTTAAGGGGTCGTTCGGTAGATTGCATTAAAAGAAATAATCTATATATTATATATGGTATAATTTAATACTATGTTTGGTAGGGATTTGAGTTTATGCATAACTAATCATCCTACATGGTATTATAGGATGTATTACTAATACCTTTCATTGGGAGGTATTAATAATACATAGGATATAATACCATGGGAAAAGTCACATAAAGACAAAAATATCCCTCAAATCTTTTTAATTTTTCTTTCTTCATTTTCTTGATTTTATGTTTTATATTTATACTAATAAATTTATTTAAATAAATTAGCTTACAAATTATTTAGAGAGAGTTATTTGTTACTAAATATATCTTATTCAAATCAAAACAAATTTGAAAACTAAAATGTGAGTTATTTAACATTTACTAATTAAAAGACAAATATATCACTAATTATTCGTATTTTGAACAATTTAAAAAATTACATACATATTAAAACTATAACTTGCAATTTTTATGTGTAAATGTAGATGGTTTATTTAATTTTACCATTGTCGACCGTCTTTATAATTTCAAAAGTAGTTGGTTTATCTTTTTTAAAATTAAAATTGACATTTTATGAGTGAACAATCTATTAAGATGAAAATTATTTATCCTCAATAATTCAAGTAGAAATGATAACAAAATTATTGTTCTCATAGCTAGTTAGAACGCAATAAAAAAAATATTTTCTGACAATTATCTACCTTGACCCAATTACATAATAATTTAAGGGTATAATTGGAAAGGAGATTTTTAAAGAATTTAAATACAAACACAAGTTGATATTGGAAAAAATAAACCAAACACTTGATAAAATAAACTCTGCACTACTAATCTACACACTATTAATTCTTGCATTACTAATCTCGAACATTACTAATCCATGCACTATTCATTTTTTACCAAATGACCCCTAAGTGTATATTTTAATTGATTTAGCCTAATAATTTTAATTAACCAAACTCTTCTAGCTTCTTTTTGTTGTGGAGCTAGTTTTTTATTTGTGTACAAGTAATCATTTTGTCAGATTATAGGTAAAAGATGAGTGTTTTAATAGTTTAAAAGAAATTGACTTTATGAAATATTTTCACAAACTTGAATTATCACACAATAATTTAATATATTATTTTATATATAATAAAATATAAGTTATATCGTAATTAAACAGTCCCTTAATTCATATTGTATGTGTTTGAAAAAAAAAATACTTTTCACATTTAATATGTGGGATCACAATAAGAAACCCACACAGATGGGTCGTTGTATTTCTCTGACTTTTGACTTTTATTTGACGAAAATATAGTTCTCAAAAAGATTCTCTACACCTTCTTTCTCTTATTTTTTTTTAAATTTAATTAGTTTAATTTAAGTTGTATTTTACGTTGAAAAAATAAAATATATATAGAAAATATATTTTTTAAAATTAAATAGTTTAATTTAAGTTGTATTTAATTAGAAAGAAATATTTAATAAAATGAAAATTTGTCTTTTTTAATACATTTTTTTAACTTTTTAATTTGTGTATTTTGTTTATAATAAAGTGACATAGTTTTCGTCGACATATCTGCTTCAGTGTATTTCTTTTATTATATAAGAGAGACTTCACGCTGAATCAGACACGTCAATGAAGACGACTTGCTTCAGCATGTTTTGAGAAAAAAATTAAAAAATTTATTTTGTTTTGTTTTACTTTAATTTAATTAATGTATAACTTCTTAAAATTATAAAATCCGTTTTATCTATGACTTTTAGTTTTAAATCATATTATTTAATAATGGCTTTATCGTTTTGGAATTTGGATGTTGTTAATATTTGTGTATATCATGTTACTACTTTAAGTAAAAATATCAATGATAGATGATGAAAAATACTTTAATTATGGAAAGTAAGGGACCTCTTCACACTAAATTTTGCGCAAACAAAAAATAATTAACAACTTAATAATCTAAAAATCATATTAAAATTTAATTTAATTTCTAAATTCTATCTATATCACATAAACGATAATTAAAAAATAATAGATATTGAGCCGTACTAACATGGGCACTTGTGTCCAGTATATATATAAGGTAAACATATTAAATTTTAATGTATTAAATATCAAGATTTTTAATATAATTCAAATAAAAAGATTATTCAATATCAAAATAGTAGGAATTCTTACCTATTGCATATATAAGTAAAGATTTGATAACTACAACTTCGATTAAGAATAGCTAGCTTAATGTATGTGCATTTCACATGTATTATCACAAACTTAATAAAATAAGAGCGAGATAAACTTTAAAATTTAAAGTTAAAGTTATTGTCGATTATTAACACATCAAAACAATAAATAATGCAAAAGAAAGAAAAATAATAATTTATAATTTTGAGCATGAGAATATATACTAATACAAGCTAATAAAAACTATTAGCATATGAATGCATTTTTTATTTGTAACAATAACATAGATGATCTTAGACGATATGTATTTGAGCTATTAGATACAAAGAAAAATAATAAATTGTGAGCTATTTTATGCCTAATTTTAGTCCATGTTATATTATTATCACAAAATTTCAAAAAACATAAATTGTATTCGAGTTATTATATACCAAAAAATAGAATATGGACACTTTTATGCCAAATCTTAGGCCATGTTAGGATGACAAAATACCTAATTTTTCTCTAAAGTGATTTTTTTTTCGTTTTTGTTTTTTAATGATGTATCTTGTTTAAAATAGGGAAAATGCATAACTATTCCCTCAACCTATGCCTGAAATCTTATATACACACTTATACTATACTAAGGTCCTATTACCCCTGAACATATTTTATAAATGATTTTCTACCCTTTTCGGCCTATATGACACTAGTTTGGAAAAAAATGTCAACACACGTTAGGTCCACAAGATAGTGCCACGTAGGACGAAAATGAATAGAAAATTAATTATAAAATAAATTAAGGGGGTAATAAGACCTTACTATAGTATAAGTGTGTCTCTGAGATTTCGTGCATAGATTGAGGAGTACTTGTGCATTAATCTCTTTAAAATATATATTTCTGTTACTATATATTTCAGGATTCCTTAATTTTAAATATTATAAAAATAATAAAATAATAATTTAAAGAAATAATAAATAATATTTTTATCTATTGAATAGTCTTTTTAAAAAATAAGAAATTTAATCAAACATTTGTAAGGATTTTCGAGCTTTCAATAATATAAATAGATAATTTATTGATATGTCTTAATTGTTATTTTAGGAAAATATGACGTACTTGAGTTCGTAAACCTTTTGACACATCGCAATACCAGCTTCCACACGTTTTCCTACACCAAGAAAAACGCAAAATAACTAAATTAAAATTAAATTAAAAATCATACCAAATAAATATGAGTTTTGAGTTTTATTTACTAATAAAATGATTTTTAAACATAATTACACATAAAAAATTTAAAATAGTCATTAATTAAATATTTACTAATATAAAGAGAAACTACATAATTAGACATACTCTATTACCATATATACTATTCTTATCTATATTTTTAAAACATTACGTATTTTAAGCATTTTCTATCATATATTGAGAAAGATACACCTAGATATATGTATTTTTGTTAGTGGATACACTAAAATAGGCATAGACATGAGAGTCGTGTATCATACATACTCACTAAATACATGTAGCTATTGTGATTCACATGTAGCTGGGATACAGATACATAGGAGATTGACGAGTGAGACGGGAGAAAGACAAGCAAAATTTGTTGTGTATTCCCTAAACACGCAAATTCACTTGACTGTTCTGCATCTAAAATAAATTACTCTTAATTTTAATCCATATATCTCGAGATACATATAAAACATATTTAAATACTCCAAAATTATATTTATAATATTATAAATTAAAACATATTTAAATAGTTAGCTTCTAAGCTAATTATATTTATATAAGTTCCGTCAAATAATAACCAATACATAGAGCCAATGTCCAAAAGGTCATTGCCTTGACCATGAAAAGACTTTATTTCTTTTTGACTAATTGAATGAATTAACTATAATTAATTACATTTTGCACTCAATACCCCAACCTCTACCAACCCCTCCTTTATTTGGCTCATATCCATTTTATTTTAAAATGAAAAAAATATAAATAAGAAAAGAATAGTCTTTCCAAAATAACTCTACTTTTATTTTATCGTATGAAAAAAGAATAAGTCTTTCAAAAACTTTACTTTATTTCACCATAAGAAAAATGATTAGTCTTTCAAAAACTCTATTTCTATTTCTATCAAATAATCTTAAGAAAGAAAAATATGTTTGACAGTAAAAAATAACACATAATATAGTTTCACAAGTAAAATTTGAGAAAAGATATAATATATACAGATGTTATATCTATATCAGAGGAGATAAGTAAAAATTATTTCACAAATAAGCTACATATGTACATAACATAGGCAAGAAATCGATAAAAATTAGTTTCATATTTAATATAGATTGTTATGGTTATAAAATAAAAGTGTTAGAACTAAATAGTGATCATAGATATATTATATATAAAAATGTGTTATGTCTTTTTTAGAAATATTAAAAAGGAAATATTATCATGTAAACTAAAACAGAAAGATAATAATTAATTTAGGTATAGAAGGAATTAATTAAAAATTAGTTCTTGTAAATAAGTTAGGGATGAAAAAGGGGGATGTTTTACCCCATGTTTATTTGTTTTATTTATTTTAAAACAAATAGTATATGGTCGATTATATTGCTAACCATTTTTGACTAAACTTTCATTAACTTTTACTTTTTTTATTTCAAAAGTACACAAAAGTGGATGGCTGCTGTTATTTTAATTAATTAAACAAAAACAAAAGACATATTTGATCTTTTTTCTTAGTGTGAAATTGAACTTTCCCTTTTTTCTATAAAAGCTATCTAGAAAAATCTTCCCATAATATACTTGTAAAAAAAAAAAAAGAATGGATATGAAGAATTTTCCAATTATTCTAAGTTTATTTTTATATTATAAATATATATAAATCATCTTATAAAAACAAGAAGGCTCTCTCTTTGAATTGTGTAAGCTGAAGAAGAAAACCAGTTACAAGTTTTGTTTATATTCTCAGGTGACAATTAATTTAATTATTCCATTGTGTGTGTGTGTTTATGCTCTTTTTTTTTTCTTTTTTTTTTGTCTCCTCTTATTTATGTGATTTCAAAAAAAAAAAAATCGTTCGATAAATTGTGTAGCTAAATAGCAAATATTGTAATCATAATTCGATTGAGTGATTGGTAAGTGGAAATTTGTTAGGTACGAGTTATTTAGCGATGAAATTTATGGATAATTTTAGTATTTTTTTTTAGTGTGGTTGGACATAAGATTATTCAAGAATTGGTGAAATATTAATCAATTAATAAACATCTAGCTTCATGATGATATAATAAATAAACGTGTTGGAATCCAAAATAATAAATAAAATTGAACTATCTTTTTTGTGGGAGGTCACCTTTTCTGTCATCGATCTTCTATTTTTAGTCGATTGCTCTATGACGGACTTATCTCTTTCTTTCCACTTCTCCTTTGTTTGAATATGTTTTCTCCCATCGTTCCTGCAACTAAAGGTTAGTGTCTGGAACTAACTAGTTGGTTAGATCATAAATCTCTAGCACTACAATAAAAAAGATATTTAATCGCAATAATCTTTTTTTTTTAGTATTTTTTCATCTATTTTTATTTGTCTCGTTACACTTTTTAAAAGTCAATTTAACTAATTTTTAAAGTTAAATTAAATTATATTAATTTAATATTTTCAATAAGAAATTTAGATATTCAAAAACTATACGAAAAGTACTATAAATTATCAATATGATAAAAAGATACATCTTAAAATATTAGTCAAATTTTTTATAGTTTAACTATATATAAAAATAGAAATTATGATAATTAAATATGCACGAATATTGTAGTGTTTAGAGTAAATATTGCCGAAGCTTTTAGGAACATTTATATATGGTATTAGTTATAAATATTCATACTTCTTATTGTCACAAAAAACATAGTATAACTATAATATTTTTTACATTGAATGTCAACTTAGTGCAACTTCTCTCTTTTATCTGAATTTTATCTGAACTTGAAATTGACAATATAAGTCATGCTCATAGTGTACATGCTTAGTTAAGATCGCACAATAAAGAATGTGTTAATTAATTAGTTGCGAAGCCAAAAAATATATATATAAGGGGATTCATAAAATTATTTACACTTCTAATAGGGTATTATTTCCAATGAAGAAACTTTAATTGAATCATATTCTTTACATTGCATCGTACTAGTATAATTAATCCTAACTTATTTAAAACGGAGGTACCCAATTTATATTGTTGTTTTCATAGTCTAAATAGCCGGCCCTTTATTTGGGTTGGACTTATGAATTTGGGTGAATTTGGTGAAGGTGTGGTTGGGTATCAATCCTATATGAGTAGCTAGCTAGGTAGAAGAAATAAATTGATGAATTTAATGATCAAGCAATTTATTTTCTTTTTTCTTTTTTAAATTTGATATTAAATCAAAATAAAATAAACAAAATTAAGAATTGAAACCTACGATCAATATGTTAACAACCGACCGCTCTACTGAGCTATTGAAATACAATAACTCAAGTGACACAAAAAAAATCCTCTTTTTTTTTTTTTTGTGTGTGTATGTGGATGATAAGTATAGTTTAAATATTATTTATATTTTAGAACATTCTCTTTTGGAAAAACTAAGTCAAATTTGTCATTGTCGCAGTTAATTACAAGTTAATTATATATGACTAACTTAATTAACAAGTTATTGATGACTAAAATTGGCAGTTGAATAAATATGGAGTGGATTCAAAGAAGGCAAGTGACAATATCTTTACTACTTCTTGTTATTCTCATGGCCTTGAATATCACTAGTCTTCATGGAGGATTAATTGGACCAGGTGAGAAAGTCAGAATTTAAAATTTATTCACGTTCGATATTTATTACATCAATAAATATGTATGTCATTTCTTATCTTTCATATATATATATATAGACTCAAATCGTGATTTTGATCAATTTATCCTAAACTATTTTAGCTCAATTAGCATTCGAATTTAATTAAAAACTCAAATTTATAATTCGATTCATTTTAATTGGCTTAGTTGACATCCCTAGTTTTTCACTTCTAACACTATCTCCTCTACACATTTGATACTTTGTAGTTTGTAATAATTAATTAAAGGTTAATATTAATTTATTTGGTTTATCAAATTTAAGTTAAAACTATCTTTACATACTAATATATGCAATTTTCAACAAAGTAAACATATTTAAAATGATTAGATCCCCATTTTAAATTTTGGATTTTTGTTTTAGTTATTCTTGACTTATATTTTCTCTTTTCTCAATCTTTTTGCAAAATAATTTAATTTATTTTGCAGAAAGAAAATTAGTTGAAATAGAAAAAGAGTCGGGATTGGATGACACTGTGAGAATTGATCCTTTGAAGAATTTCAAAAAATACAGAGGAGGATTTGATATTACAGAAAAACACTATTGGAGCGTAAGTTATCATCTCTCGTCTTATTAAAGAATATTTTTTATGTTGTCGATGCAATTTAATCCACTATGGCATAGTGTATATTTTGTTTTCCATACCACTACTACCACCTACTATGACAATTACATCAATCATTTAGATTTTTGAGAAAATTGTTTGTCTTAGATTCGTATACCATGTAGGTGAGAAAATCGTCCGTGATTAGCTATCCTTATTCTCCTCCCAGGGATGTTTAGGAATATGGGTGCGGGAGGCTGAGGGATGACCACGATGAGTACGCGTTTTTATATAGGATCAAACGGCTTTTGTTCGATCGAGGGGCAGAGATAGATATGAGCTGACAGCTTATGTTTCCTGGTATTTTGTTTGGGTGAGATGTACACCGAAAGGAATTGACGCTACAAACACTTTTCACCGGTAGTCCTCGATCGAAAGTTAGCTCGACTCAAGTCGACAGGCGAGAGACAAGGTTGGGTGAGGTACCTTAGTCCGCCTTTTAGGTTCTTGCGCCTTATCCGCCTCATTGAGGCAATTACCAGTCAACGTTAGTTGGAATGTGATCTTTGCCTTTTTTTCCACATACTAAAGGCCCCTCTCTTTTTCCTTATCGCCTTAGCGCAGACAGGAAAATCGGCATTTCGAAAACAATTAATAGAAGAAAGTTCCCAGAATATTCAGGAAGGATGAAAGCCTTTATCTTTGGGGACCTGTGTGTGCTACATATATATATATATATCGTGTATTATCTACTCGTTCTTGAATTATTATTACTATGTCGTCCATATATACATGTATTACTATGATCGTCTGATTTTTCTTATTTATAAGCTAAGGTAGGGATCTATGTTAAACTTTCTGATGTCGCAGAAGATGAAAGTCTAGGTGATAGTTTATTGGGAAAAAAAAGAGAAGGAAAATGTCTATAACTTTTGTGATATTTCAAGATGCATGTTAGATACTTATAAATGTTTGTTGATTCATATATAAAGAAATTAATTTGTAAAAAATCTAAATTTTAATATTTGGTGCAGTCCACTATTTTTACAGGTATATATGGCTATGCTATTGGTGTGATATGTCTTTTATGTGGCTTAGGATATGGATTATTTCTTGTTGCTTCAACTTATTGTTGCAAAAGAAACAAGAGAAAGCTCAAAAAGAGATCAACTTGTTATAATAAACATGATTGCTATCTCTGGATTATTGTCTCAGCCATTTTCTTGACAATTTTAGCAATGTGAGTTTACTTACTTTACAAACTTGTTTGCATCAAAAGTTAAAAAGACATGTGCATATAGTCATTTTATTATTTGAATCAAAGGCGGATTTAAAATGGATTCTATATAGGTTTAATTAAATCATTTGCTTGTTCAGACTCTTCAAAATTATTATCGCACTTATATCGACACAATATGCATATGAGATCCACACTAGATTTGGTCTAACTAATGATCTAGGGTACTTTGACTAGCTACATGTATGATCGAGACGTATAAATTAAAATTGGGTATATAGTTGTATAATGTATGAGAATTTTTTTTTTTTTTTGAGTTTTAGAAATGAAAAAATTCTTGATAGATTAGTATGCACAGATACATGCATCTAAATAACGATATCTTCGTTTTTATCTTTTATAAGTATGTAGCTAAGACATAATTACACTACATACATGTATCTATGCACATATACATGTATATGGATAACTATATCTTCATCTTCATGTTTTTTCAAGTATGTATGTATGCACATGTACACTAGATACATCACACGTTGATATTGTATTTATGCACAGATACACTAGATACATCAATTCATTTTTTTATACTAGAATTTAATACTGGATACACTAGATGAAATTGTTATACACAGATACACCGAATACATCCGTGCATATTTGATACTTTATACACAAATACAAAAAAGTGTGAAACACATATACATTATGAAACACAAATATATAGAAGTAGGGGAACGAGAGATACGAGTTACATTCTCTAGATACAGTGTATCTAGATACAAATATATATATATATATATATATATATATATATATATATATATATATATATATATATTGCTAACTAGCTCTAGACATAAAATTATTTATCAAACATAAAATTCAACCTCTAGATCCACACCCAGTAACAAATACCTCACGCTCATAAAGATTGAACAACATAATTGCTAACTAGCTCAAACCACACATACATTCTGAACATACTAACTTTAGATTTTAAATTCGTCTCTGATATAATTTTTTGCAGAATTGCAACAGGGTTGGTTCTAGGAGGGAATGGGAATTTCCATTCAAGAACAGATAAAGTAGTGGATATAATAATTGATACAGCAGATGGAGCATCAGATACAATTTATACTACAACAAAAGCTATGAGAGAAATGAATAGTGGATTAGAAGGGACTGAAATAGGTCAAGAAGCTTCTAATTTCTTAATTCCAACTTCTAGAAGACTTGATACACAAGCTGATGATATAAGTAGAGAAGCCAGAAAAAATAGGAGATTAATTGAAAAACTCCTCAACATAGTGTAAGTCTCTCTCTCATTCGCTCAGTCTTCGCGCTTTAACTGATGTAAATATGTTATTTTTGACCGCTGATTTTTTTCATGATTCTAACGTCAAACATCTTTATTGTTTTACATAAATATATGATATGCATTTATTTTTATAATCACAGGTTTAAGAAAACAAAAGTTGATTTTTTAATTTTATGTCAAATCAAATTATGTTACGTTAGATTAAAAATATGTGTTTCTGTATTTACAGGTACATAGTGACTATAGTGATTATTTCTCTTAACTTGGTTGCTCTAATTGCTCTATCAGGTAAAACACTATGTATTTTTATTTATGTTTTTGCTTAGACCAAATCCATATTAATATTTTACTATAAAGTTTAGTTGGAATTAATCTTGTCTAACTATAGATGTCTAATAACATAACAAATTTAGATGTAATACATTGTCTAACATTGTTATCTTTTTAATTGCAGTATTTGGGATACTCAAATTTAGAAGAACCCTTAAATTGTAAGTATATTTTTATTATATATGTCACAATTAATCTAAGAATAACTCAACACTTAACATTTATTTAATATGTCATTTGCACTTGTTGCTCTATTTTATGTTGGTCTTTAAAAAAAATTTGCCTCTAAGAATAAATAATTTTTTGCGTGGCGTAAGTCGCATCGTAATATTCCACTGTTTCATATGCCTTAAAGAATGTATGTCCCACTAGGGATTAATTAAATTAAAGACGAATCTATTTAAAGAACAAAACGTGTGATTAATTAAATTACATTGGTCAATCTTCTAATACATTTTTTTTAATGAATGCAGGCTCATTGCATTATGCTGGATCTTTACAGCTCTGTGCTGGTTCCTTTTTGGGATTTATTTTTTCATAGACAAGTATGAAAACTATTCATTCTCAAATAATTTTTATTTCAAAACTTTATAATATATATTTGGATTCTAATAATAATATTTATATAATTGTGGCATATAATTTTTTGCAGTTTTGCTGGAGATACATGCACTGCACTAGAAAATTTTCAATCAGATCCCTATAATAGCAGTTTGAGTTCAATTCTTCCCTGTGATGAATTGGTTTCAGCTGAATCAGTCCTTCTTGATGTCAGTCAAGGGGTACATCAAATAGTCAACGAGGTACGCTCACTACTAAAAAATCACTATTTTTCGTTACAAATTTCTCATCAAAAAATGTCTAGTGACTACTTCCACAGTTAATTTTGACTGAATTACTGAGAAAAGAAAAAAAATAGTGCGTATTCTCAATATTTTAACGAGTAATCTTTTCGAATCTCTTCTGACTAAGATAGATTTGAAAACTGCAGGTGAACCAAAAGTTATCTATAGAATATGGAAATGTTGCACAAATTTGTAATCCTTTCTCTGGTCCACCACAATATAACTATGAGCCAGGGAACTGTTCCTCTACTACGATTCGCGTAGGAGACCTTCCTCGGGTAAGTACAAGTAATTTCCATATAATCGAGAGTTAATTTCACGTATGGTCAATCATTAACGTTAATATGACAAACAATAGTACGTTTGATCTGAATCATCTATTTTCTTTTCATGAAGATATTCAAGATGTTAACCTGCACTGATCCAACTTGTACTGGAGGAGTCATGATCTCTCCTCGAGATTTCAACACAGTCGAGGCTTACACAACCGCGGTCCAGAAAATCCTCAACGTGTACCCTGGAATGGAGAATCTAACTCAATGTGACACAGTGTTTGATGCATTTGACGATATCATTGACAATCACTGCAAACCATTGAAGAAAAGCGCGCATTTGGTATGGGGAGGACTTGTTTTCCTCTCAGTAGTAATGGCAACGTTAGTCCTCGTGTGGTCATTCGAAGCACACCATGAAGAGAATCATAAAAACTTAGATAGTTCTATCAAGCCTCATTCTGTAGAAGCAGATATGATGGAATTAGGTATGCGGAAAGAAGCCAATAGTGGCTCAAATCATGTTTCAGACATGTAAATAATACAATATTTGATTAGGTAATAGGGAAGAGCATAGGCATTTCAATAGACACAACGCTCTCCCAGACAACAGAGTCATCATTGTCACGAGGCTAGAGAGCATCCAACACAAAGCGGCCTTCATTCTTTTAGGGGACCAAAAAATGCCCTTTTATAGGAACATATATTTCTGTATAGATAATTGTTGTTTCTTCATAAGGTTAAAGAAGCCAGCTATGGGGATGAACCCCTCAAGTGGCATGTATTAAATTTTATAAAGCAAGAAAACGTCTGCTTGGTAAACTTCATCATAATTATTCTGTCTGGGTATATACTATATGTTTTTTTTTGTTTGGTAAACGCAACAAATATTATATTAGTAAAACTTAATATGCATCGTACAAAGGTATAACTAACCGCTAATAAAGTTCCAGGTAGGGGAGTAAATACAATAACAATAACATATACCAGTGAAACCCTACAAGCGGAGTTTAAAAAGAGTAAAGTATACCAACCTTAATCCTATGTTGTGGAGGTAAAGCGACTGTTTTCGGATAAACCTCAGCTTGAGTATAACAAACCAAAGTAGGTATGAAGAAAGATAACTAATAAGAGAATAGTAACAATCATAAAATACATTAGCAATTTGAGCACCCTACTTTTTATTGAGACAATCTAGATGTTTCAACTTGGCACAAGTGTGTCTCGCAAACACTTTTAACTTTGAAAATGCACATCTAGACACCTTTAAAGGGACACATTTTATCTAGACACCTTTAAAGGGACACATTTTTGTTAAATTGTCAGATAAATATCATGTTGAAAACCACAGACCTCCAAATAAAAATGTATAACAATCATGTTTAAACTTAAGGGAGCACCCCCAATCACAATTGGATTATAAATTTGCACCACCAAAGGAAAATATAAAAAAATTCATTTCCTTATTTGCATATTGTCCGTTGATATCAGACATAACCAAGATACATAATCAAGAAACAGTATCCATCTATGCTGAAGAACACGATCTGACGATGGTGCTACAGTTCAGTTTCCTTCATCCTACAAGAGAAAGGCAGAAGAGTTGTAAGATCATTAAGTATAACAATCTAAGGAAAACTCAGTAAGGCTGAAGCAGTTAACCAAGTAAAAGAGCAGCAAATGGACGACGATGATCTCAAATCAAGAGCAAAAAACAGTCAGACCTGATGCTCTCATCCAAAACAAATCCATACTCTAAATCGGACTATATGTTAAAAATGAGTCTACCTTGACCCCAAAGCTAACTAATAAAGTGAGGATTGCCTACGAATTGAGATAACAACTCATCCTCAAGCAATGTGAAACATTCTTCTTTTTGTTTTTGGTTCTAAAAAGGTGATATGGTGCTTTCAGCAGCAAAGTCAATCAAGCAATAAATCAACAAATCCTCGGTCACCATTTAGTGCCTTCAGGCACAAACCCAAAGAATGGAGCATTGTAAGTATCCTGCCAACAATGATGACCAAACTGTTAAAAGTGTGATGCCTTGAAAACAACAGAGCCACATACACCAAGAAAGAAGCTATGCTAATAGCATCAGTGCGTGATATCTTTTTCATCATTGTCCCTCCTCTGTCCATGGGTCTAAATGAGTTAGCAATACAGTAACAACCAGTACTATAATTGCCATGTCAATTGTAACAGCAAAGTACTTCAAGTACGAGAAACACTTGGTGAAACAAAAAAGACATTTTGAATAATTGAATATGTGAAATTGGTGGGTGGAATAAAAGAGAGGACCAAGTGAAGTGCCACAGAGCTGCTTCAATTTTTTTTCACGCATCACTTTGCCACTTACTCAAATCCTTGGCGTTTAAAACACCCTTGTTTTATAAATGGCTGCATTCATTAGTTTTCATGAAACAAGTAAAAGAAAAGGGAAGGCAGGGACACAACGAATTCTTCTGGTCCATTTGGAAAATATTGTTCATCTATTTAGCGACTCAACACACATTTTTTTAACTGGAAAAGGTAAACAACATTAGTCGCTTAACACACTTTCACCTGCTTAATGGAGGAAATATAGCCCCTGCAACAACACTTCTTAACACATTTGCTTTCCCATGTAAAAAGATATCTGCCATTAGTGCATCGATGGAAGCAATATATTCAATAAAGAACAGTAACAGAGCTAGCATGCTAGAGAAAGGAGGATGCAGAAACCTCAAACAATTTTTGCTTGAGAAGATCTAATTAGAACTTAGTTGGGCAACAACGACTGGAGAAGGAATCCATACACTAAGTGCAGAATGGTAATGGTGGTCATGTTGATAGACCACGTGGGCGCATACACAAGGACAGATTGATTTCAAATTTAAATCGGATAAATGAATCAATTTCTACAGTAACTTATCAAAGATCTTAGGAATGACTTGAGTAAAACTTTTTGGAGGGGGACTACACTTTGATGTAGTATACTTGTGGATATATACAAGTAAATGTCACCTTTCTCAAAACAAAAACAAAAAAAAACAGAGCTGGAGCAGAACAGTTACAGGACAAGCCAAGACTCGTCATCAAAAGAGCTTTGAGTTTGCACCAACATTAACAGATGGGAAAAGCGGATAAATTGTGAGTACGCCTAATAAATCCCATGAGCCAGAAAGCTGTACAGTTTGTGACACTCCTAGAAGTAATACTTCATCAAATTCATACATGTGCTGGAAAGTTGACAGCACCATCAAACAGACCTGGAAGATGATACCTGCAGAAAGATTTTGGAGTATTTGGAGGGAAAGGAATAGAAGATGTTTTGATGGTCTATCAATTCCTTTATATTCTCTCGCTGGATGCCTCATCTGTCTGTACAATTGGGTCAGTATGTGCACGGTAGATTCCCAATTTACTACATTTTTTTAAAAAAAAGGCCCAGGGTCTAGAAAAGCTGGAGGTCAGAAATTTGCCTGAACTTGAAGTAGTTGTTGTCACTTCAAAAGATAAAATCTCTCCATAAATGGCTACACGCAGTGTAGGTCAAATCCATGAATGAAGGAAGAGGGAGAATGCAGAATCAGCCAAGGACAGAGGAAGAGAGAGACCACACAATCAAGTACCTCTTCCCCAAGGTCTAGAAACATAAAGTAGCTACTGACACTTCAAAAGACAGAATCTATGTCCACAAATGAAACAGTCAATGGTGGTAGAAGCTAAGTATAGAGGAAGAGAGAGAATGCAAAATCAAGGAATTCACTTGAAGTAGCTGATGTTGCTTCATCCATGAATAACAACATCAAGGATATACGAAAGAGAGACTGCAGAATCAGCCAAGGATTTAGGCAAGAGAGAATGTAGAATCAGCCAAAGGTAGAGGAAGAGAGAGAATATGAATCAAGTAGCTCCCCATCCTCATGGACTAGAAAGGCTGGATCATGGATCTGGCCGAACTTGAAGTGAGTTCGAAAATTCTGAAGAGGAAGCTCAGGCTTTAACCATGAGAAAACAAAGTAAACGAGAAAAAAGACTCTAGTCCCAGGAACATAATGAAAAATGTAGAAAGCTCAAACAGAAGGACAGAAGGGTCAGAGAGTTCAAAGAATTAAAATTTGGGATTTCTTATGGGGAAAGATCCCGAAGAAGCAAGGAAACGAATGGTTTGAATTGCCAACTACTATTCTTCTTCACTCGTACACAAGTTGTTTGAAGTTGTAAAATAAAGGTAAAAACCACAGATGGAATATAAGAAGTTTGACGGACAGGGAGAACTTACAGTGCTGAAAGTTCTTAGTAAGTAATGGAACACTGATTTTATTTCTCCAAGACACAAAATTGAATGATGGATTGCTGAATTAGCTAAAAGAATTTGCAGAAACATGTCATCGATTGAGTAGAGTCAAATAGCAAAGGTGAAATAGACATCAGAGTTCAGACAAAGAAAAGAAAGAAGAACTTGTTCCAATCTTACTATTTTATGGGTCTCAACTGATTTCACCAGGCTTTTCAAGTGAGTTTACAGGCCAAACAACATTTAAGATAGAAAATAATGATGGTTTTAGCTTCTCACAATGAGAACAACCAATTAATACTCACGTCCTAGTTGCATCTGTACTCCTTTTTTGAAGTTAACAGTTTTTTTAGTTGCATCTGTACTTTTTTAAAACTTTTTTTTTTTTTGAAACTGGTAAATGTGTATTCCTCAGCATAATGGACATGCTGGACACCATCAAAAAGTGTTGGATAAAAAAACAAGTAGAAAACAAGATACTTACAGAGATCTTAATAAATCTACAAACTGATCTATATCCTCTAAACCTACTTCTTTACACCAAAAGTAGAAAGATATTATACAATTCCATTTAACTTTCTGGATGGAATTAAACCTATCTTCATAACACCTCCCATTTCTCTCTCTCCAAACTGTCCACCAGATGCATTGTGGGATTAGCCTCCACTTCTTTTGACTTTTGCTGCCTCCTATTTTCATCCAGCAACTAAGCAAATCTGCAGTATGCTCCGGCATAGTCCAGCTTGTCTTTGTTATGTTGAGAAATAGAAACCAAAGTTGTGGTGTAAAAGTGCAGTGCAAAAATAGATGACTGTTTGTTTCATTTGTCTCATTGGCCATTGCATAAGAAGCACCTGGAAACTATGATGCCCCCTTTTTTCTTCAAAACTTCTTGTGTCAGGCATGCTCTTTTAACCACCAACCAAGTAAAGCATTTTACCTTGGTTGGGGATGGACTATTCCATAAGTTTCTCCATTTTCTGGTTGCCCTCTACACTGTACCCTTTTTCCATTTTAATAAACCCTTTTAACAGAGAATTGCCCAACAATATTGTGTTTCCATCTTAATGTATCTGGTTCAGCAGTAGTGCCATTGAAATCATCAATCCTATTTAGCAAATCGGCAACTCTATCGATCTCCCAGTCATTTAGCAATCTCCTGAAGAATAAGTTCCATCACTATGCACTCCACATATCATAAACATTAAACGGTGCCATCTGGGTTGTTGCTTAGAATAAACAGGTCTGGAAAAATCTCCATAAATGGACTTTGCTCCTTCCAAGCATCCTTCCAGAATTTTATTCTTTTCCCATCTCCAACTCTCTTCTGCAAGTTCCCTTCCAATTTGGGCCATAGAGCTCTAATGGTCTTCCAGACTCCAACTCCATAAGTATCAATGCTCACATTGGTACGCCATGGGTTGAGTTTACCAAACTTGTGTCTAACTACCTCCCTCCATAATGCATGATCCTTCCCATTGTATCTCCAAAGCCATTTCATCAATAAACTATTGTTCTGTGCTCTCAGACTTCTGATTCCCAAGCCACCTTGTTCTCTACTGTGCATTGGTGTCCGCCAATTGACTAATTTATATCCTTTGCCCTCTTTACAGCCATGCCACAAAAAATCCCTCCTAAGTCTGTCCAGCTTTTTTATAAATTTGGGAGGTATGGGAAATAGAGACATTACATACGTAGGAAGTGCATCATTCTATATATGCACATTAAATATAAAATATTTATCACTAATATTTTTGTTTTCATACTATTATTTTATGGGTTTTCCAATTTATATTTATATTTTGAGTGAACCAAATTGACCCTTCTGGTTACCTTTGGAAGAAAAGAAAATATTGCTCATTTTCTTTTTGCCTGCTTTCACTGGGTATGTTGTTAAATTGATGGATAAATCCCACTGAAATAAATTAGTATTAACAAGTTCATTACACCCTTGAAACTCACAGAACTGACCAACTCCTTGGTGAACTTGTATGATTATGTACTCAGTAAGCTACCAGCAAAGATCAGAAGAAAGAATGGGCCAAAGGTCCAAAACAATCTGCCCCCTGCCCTGCCGCATTTAATGTACTAAAAAAAATTTAACCCGTCCTTCCCTGCCCTGTTTCATTCAAGTATTGCACTGTCCCGCCTTGCTAAGCCTTTGCCCTACCCCAATTGCCATCCCTAAATCTAATGAATGACTTTTCACTTACATACAATTACATACATGGAAGTGATAGGTCCACTGCTCATTGGAGACAAATTTACTGGTCTAGAGGATGTGACAAACCTGATTATTAAATAATTGGACTTTTTACCGTTAGTGGAGTTTACAATTACTAAATTCAAATGTATCCTCTAGTTCTTCTCTTCAAATATCATTTAACATTTTGATAACGAAAACTTGAATTTAATGGACTTGGATTTTAATTCAAGGGTTTGAATGTTTGATCTTGATTACAATCTTGAGCTTGAGTCAAGGTCTATGGAAGTTTGATCTTGAATTTTTTTGGTTGATGCGGAACTTCAATGATCACCACAAGGCACAAACAATGATCTTGAATTCAATTGGCACAAACAGAAAATTTGAGTTCATACACGTTCAATCTTAAAATTGTACTTCATTCTTGAGATGAAACTAAGATCTTTCGAATTGATTTGTTTAAGTGCTTGTTCTTCGGAACTCTCTTGTAGCTCCTTGATACTTTTGGCCCCCCTTTTTGGCTTAGGGAGTACCCCTCTCTATTGTCATAAAAAAGAGGAGTTTTGGTGGGGACAAACACATCTGCTTGATTTGATTGATTGACTTTAGTCATCAACTGATCAGGCTAAAGCAATGTTCATATGTGCTTGGTCAGAACACGTCACTACTCAATTGTCAGCGAAGTTCGTAACCTATATGGTTTTCAACAAGAGTGAACGGGTAGAATCTCTAACCCATTCCATTGCCTGTACAGACTTAAGAAGGGGAGGAGGTAAACATTGAGATAGAGAACTAGAATTTGATTTAGTTATTGAGAAGAGAAGACAAAAATAAACATTTTACCAATGTGTGGGCAATGTATGTTCAATATTTGAGTGAACTAAAAAATGGCATGGTGTTAACTTACTACATCCATGTAGCTATCACATGGTCATACAGACATATCAATTGTAAAGGCCACAAGGTTTACACTTTAATCTCTTAAAAGCTCAAAACCATTAAGGGTCGTTTCGTTGGGAACAATTTATCCTACGGTTAGCTATCATGGGATAACTTATCCCACCATGTATATGGGATAACTTATCCCATCACTATGATATAAATGGTGGGATAAGTTATCCGATTATCGTATTATTTACTTGTAAATATTGTTGTTGTTCTATATAATTAACTTATTTTTCACTTCTATTAATTTTGTATTGTGATGATGTGAAATAATCTTAAATGAAGAAGTGAGGATTCACATAATCGACCCAACTTGTTTTGGTATTGAGGCGTAATCGTTATTTGTGGTGGTGGTATTTTGGCCAACTTACATGTACCTCAACTAAACGAGGATAACATTGGAGCAAGCCAACATCGGAAAATTCTCGAAAGAGGTCAGACCACAATAAAAATCCAAAATTCTCAAGGTGTGAGTATGCTGATATCAGAAAAATACATTTCACTATACACATTCAAGTTCAATGTTCTGGTGTGCACAAAATGTCAATATCCTTCTCAGAAAGATCAATTCATTTTTATTTTGCTGAGCGTTCGTCTTTTCCTCTTTGACTAGAACTAAACAAAGCTTAATTCCAGTGAAATGTGCTTATCAAATCAATAACCAACCATACTTTAAACATAAATTAACAACAATTTACATTATTTCTATATAATACCAAAAAAAAAAAAATAGCTTACCTGGTGAGTATTAGGAATATCATGAAGCGCTGATTCAAGATTGGAAACCCTAGTCCCCAATACACCGAATTTCTCCTCCAACTACAAAAAATGCAGAAAAATTGAAAACCTAAATCAACATTAATTTTTTCACAAAAACAATAATAATAATAATAATAATAAAGGTAGAGAAAAATACTTGAGAAGAAAGAGAGAGTTGATGAGCCCATAAATCTCTGAATATGAATTGAGACATTGCAGCTGAAGCTGAAGTGAAACCTATTGTAAACCATACCAATCTTATTCGCATCATCTTCTCCTTCCTCTTTTTTCCTTTGATTCTTCTACAATATAGATTAGCCCTTTCAATTTAGTAGCTTTGATTTATTTATTTATTTCATTTTGGGATAATTACGTAAAATGTCTAACTCATAAATTTTACTTTATCACGTAGCTACAATTTTATTTAATTTTAATTCATAACAAATACTTTTATTATTCGTCTTTTTCCCTTGAATCTGGCTCGCCGCTCTTTGAAATTTTGCTTTCACTCTCTACTCGTCTCTCTCACTTTGTTTGTGTTTGTATAAAGCGAGAGAGAATTATATGTACAATTACAACTCTCTTAGTTCTATACACTTATAATCATGCAAATAAAAATTTCTCATACCTAGTTCTCTTTTGTCTTTCTCAGAAATTCAATATACAAATACAAACATTTTAACTAGATTCATAGTATACAAATTCAAATTTTATGCAAATATAGAAACACAAATATTAATACATATATATAGTAGTTAGATATATACAATTATCTAACTGATATACATATACAATCACTCAATTTTATACAAATCAAATGCCTGCGAATCAGACCATGCGATTCATACAAATCAGATACACGCATATAGCAAAATTGTAGCTATAGTATGATTTTTATGTGTGTTATTCCTAAAATTTGCTCATAGAAAAAAAATTGTTATTCAGCTATATTATTTATCAAAAATGGCCGACGCGGCCTTTCTTTCTTTTTTTGTGTCTTTTTTTTTCTTCATCGTCGTATTCTTTGTTGCTTTCCTTTTTTTAAAATAAATAAATTGATGTACTACAAAAATATATTGTTTCGAGTGAATTATATATCAAAAAACTTAAAATATCGAGAGGATTTTATATTTAAAAATATAAACTGTTTAGAGGTGATTTTGAGTTGGTCGGGATTGATTAGTGTATAGTTGAGTTATATTCAGTTTTGATTGTATCATAATATATTATTAGTGTAAATTCATGTATATGTATGTTATATTCAACTTTTTAAGTGTATCATAATGTATAGTCACTTTCTATAATTTTTGACTTTTTTTTAGTAAATCAAAACATGGCTATATTTATTGTAAGCTAATTTCTCCATCAAATCTATTTGACTTATTTCTCTCATTTTCTTAAATTTTTTTTGATTGAGCTAGTAGACGAGGTCATCTCAACAAGACTGAGAACTTAAAGTCAAACTTCATCATAAGGAGGCTTTAATTTTTTTTTAATTGACACATATAAACGAATACTCCGTGTAATCCTACAAGTCAAGTTTGAAGAGGATTGGATGTACACAACCTTATAAAGTAGCAGAATATAAATAGTGCAGCTTTTCAATGGAAAGATATAATATAAAGTTAGAATAATAAAGTTATTTCAAGAATTTGAGAATTTGATATAATTATATCGAAATAGTGTTGCACTACACTTGAAAGACCGATATAATGATATTCAACTAGTGTTAACTTTTTGCAATGCTTGAAATTTGACGAAAACATTAAAAAAGAATTTGATATTTTTCTAAACATACAAATAGATTTTGCAAATATGTTGAAGGTGTGACCGCTTGGGAGACCGTCAAGATATAGATGAGGCAACAAAATAGATAGTCACATAAAAAGGAATACGGCAATTACCTAACTTATTTCATTTCTAAAATTTTGTGCGAGCGCGCGTAATACATCTTTAGAAAAAAATTGAGACAGTTGCTTTAGTGATACTTGTCATGATTCAAAAATAGATGTGATGACACTCGTCTTACCCCACTAAGACAAGTCAGCCTAAAGCCCAACCAATACGATAAATGCAGAAAACAAAGTCAACTTAATTAAACCCCCAAACCTGGTTGTCACGTATACAACCCTCTAATGTATTATAACACAATTGAAAGAAAATACAAGTCTCCAATGATCTTGTTTCTAGAATAACAAAATCATTAATAAGAAAAAAGAAGGTCTGATGAGATGACAAGAGGCTACCTCAAAAATCTCCACAAGAAGCTTTCGGAAAAGAAGAGAATATAAAGGATCACAAAAGTTCGGACTCGTAACCTGCAAAAATGTAGAAACAATGGGTGAGTATCAAACCACACAATACTTAGCAAGTATTTCTAAACACAAGCTACGGGACAAATATAATGTGGGTACTCTTTTACACCCTAACCAAACCTCCACAACTACAATCTGCATAAAACAACCCAACCTAACAGTTCACAATTTATATAACACATAACTCAACAACAACACTCTAACAATTACATATGCTCAACAACAAACTCAATATTTATCAATCACAAGTTTCACAGAAAGGCACTCACAAAATTAACCACACGCAAGATCAAGTTCACCAATGAGAAATATGTGCAATGCAATGTCAAGTATAGTGATGCATGTATGACGTACCTAACAATACACACATGTTGTTTGTCAGTCTAGGACCCACGGGGAACGTATCTGTTGCAGTGTCCGACACGATCCTCGACAATAAAACTCGTCGGGGCATGCAACACGCCCCTGGATAATAGAATCCATAGCGGCGTGCGAAAATGAAAATACAAGTCTTCAAAATACAAGCCTTTAATGTGCTTCGATAATAAAATTCGTCAAGGCATGCAATACACCCTTGGATAATAGAATCCATCGCTGAGTGCGAAAATGAAAATACAAGTCTTCAAAATAGAAGCCTCTAATGTATTATAACAAAATTAAAAGAAAATACAAATCTTCAAAATGAGTATAACATTACACTTTTGATAACGACAAACACATTGCAAAATGATAACAATCTCATGTTTACTCCCTTAAAAATCAGTTTTGATCAGCACTATGACATAGCAAGATATGTGACACATCCAATTAATGTCCATGTTGTTTAGCTTTGAGTGTACATCTATTGTCTAAAGATTCCTATAGTATATTGCAATATATATTAAAGACATGAAAAAATATGGACCTATGATCTTTATTGTGAAAAATGAAAAAGGTTAAATATGTCTTTATATAAATTATTTGAAATTTGAATGAATTTGCCCTTCGTTATGGATTTAGTTAATATGTCCTTAATAACTAGAGTAACTTTTATTTGAAATTTGAATGAATTTGCCCTTCGTTATGGATTTAGTTAATATGTCCTTAATAACTAGAGTAACTGAATAAACTAATTATTAATAAGCAAAAAGGACTATGTACGCCTTTAAAGTTTAAAGTATATAAAATTGAGTAATTAAATATGTCCTTCCTTGATAGTTTAATATATTATACTCCCTCCGTCCAGAATTATTTATCATGTTACGCTTTTCGAAAGTCAATTTGATTAATTTTTAAAGTTAAATTAAATCACATTAATTCGATATTTCAAACAAAACAATTAGATATTCTAAAACTATATGAAAAGTACTATAAATTGCAATTTTTTGCATATTAATATGATGAAAAAATACATCTTAAAATGTTAGTCAAAGTTTTTATAATTTGACTCTAAAAATAAAAATTATGACAAATAATACCGAACGAAGAAAGTAACATGTATTAATTTCTAAATCAGAATGCATATAATTTAGATTTTGAACGATAAGAACATCCCTCAGCTAAACTATTAAAGAAGGGTACTTATAAAACTCTTCTTCAAAAGTCATTATGTATTCATCTTACTTGGTTAGTAAATTAATGGTTTTCTCAAGAGGGATTATTTTTCCTACTTGAGTTCTATTTTCATTAGGCCTAATTAATCGGTGGCCATCTAAAGTTGGCATAAATTTTCACTTAGACACTTTAATTAGGTTTTGTTCATTTTACACACCTCATGTCATGTCCTGTTATATTTTTTTGAAACTTTCTTGACAAATGTATAAGGTGTGTGTAACACACTCACTGATGACATGTTAAAGTGACGAATTAAATAAAGACATGTGGCATATATGTCAAAAGTAATTTTCAAATAATGAATTTTATATTAAAAAAAGGGCAATCACTCAATTGACATGTATCGTTTTTAAAACCTAAATAATTTAAAAAAAAAAACTATCATACATTATCTTCTCCAGCACCCCCCCCACCCCCCACCCCCAATTCCCAACCCCTTTCCCACCACCCGATCCCAAACCCCTCCCCCATCTTAACTATCTCCCCCATTAGCCCCACCACCCGAACTCCCTCCTCTCCCCACCCAAATCGTTTTCCATGTGAAATCCTTTCTTCAAGTTTATGATTAGTTCTTCACTTAAACGCAAAACTCTTGTTTAATCTTTCTCAATTATTTTTCTCTGCCATTTCTATGTTTTTTCATAAATTAAAATAATTATAGTTTGATCCACTATAATGTTGGTTGTTTTTGTTTTAATTAATTAACACCATCAAATCTATTTTTCTATGAAAGAAGTGTAAGTTTTGGGAGATAGTGGTTGAAAAATGAGGAAAAAAGACGAAAAATAAAATAAAAATGAATTAAATAAGTTTTTCACGCGCCGATAGTGAGTACCTTATTCACTATGTCATTTCAGCAAAAAGTGTCAAATTGACACAACGAAATATGACATGAGGTATCTAAAATAAACAAAGCTTAATTAAGATATTTACGTAAACATTTATGCCTACTTTAAGTGACCATCGATGAATTAGGCCCTTTCATTATGAATGTTTAAAATGGACTAATGGATGGTTCCACTTAACTTGAGTCAAAAAGTTGATAATAATAATATATATATATATATAAAGCTGCCAATGTTATTTTACACTTTAAAAATAAAAGTGCTTTTCCTTTAAGCATTGACAAAATTGCAAAAGCAAATCTTTATATCTTTAATATTTAGATAATTTCTTCTTTTCCCACCAATTATTTCCTAGTGATTGGGCTAATATAAATGATACACCTTTTTTTGACAAATGGATGCACCTAACATCACATGCCTTTTAGGTTCTAATACTAAAAAAATATGTAATATTATACTTTTTGCTTCCATATATAGTTGATGATGAAAATAGTTATTTGGTTATTTGGATTAGTTTTATCTCATTGTTATTGTTACTTGAAATGATTACTTATGTAAAGACATTAGTCATTACCCATGTACAAGGGGTAGGTAAAAAGGAACACAATAAATACTTTCAATCACTTTTTTCTTTCTGGAAGACATATGAATTAAGGAAATGATTTTTCTTTACTTCATTTTACTTATATTTTTTTAAAAATTACGTAAAATTATAAGTTATAATAATTGATAATTCGAAATAATTAAAAGATATATAAAAAATTTACGATTAAAGTAAATTTATTTGAATTTCAAAATACGAAAAGCACCACATAAATTAAGTCCGAGGAAGTACATCGATTGGTACAAAAGGGCCAATGACACCACAATGGTCTCTTATATACCTCCCATCCAAATTTTGTTAGGGAAATAAATTCCATCTTTATTAATTTTCAACCTTACCAATTGGTGGTCTATGCTAAACAAAAAATGTTCACCTAGATAAAGTTTTAAACTTTTTCAGTAATTTTATAGAGTGCGAAGTTTAAATCAAAATTAGATAAAGAAAATATATGAGTTTAAAATCAACTGTTGAAAAGCTTGTTAGATTAAAATTATCCAAGGGACGAATCTGAACGAGCATGAGAAAAAAAAGTTAAAAATCTTATAAGAATGAGTTTAAAATCAAACTGTTGAAACGTTTTTTAAATTATAGTTCAAGGGACAAATTACCTTGTTTCTTATTCAATGTCTTGTTCTAGATCTTAACTATCTTTTCAGACTGAACAATCTAGGTAAACAATAATGTTTTCCCCTAGGAGGTGTTCCTATAATTTTAAGGTACTTTTAAGAAGAAAAGAAAAAAAACAGGCCTGCACAAAAACTATTTGTTTTACTAGTTCCTAGTTATTGTGAATTTTGATTTGATATACTCTTACTTTAAATAAAATATTAAAATATTTACTAACAATATATTTTTATGCGACACTATTTAATATCGCAAAAGTGTTCTGTAACAATTGAGTTAATCATATTTAGAGTAACTAAATTTTTATTTAGCGATATTTATATAGAGTGATAATTATAATATTACTATATTTATTCTCGCTAAATAATTGCTGCAAAATCTTTTTTTATAGTGCTACAACTTCTGAAATATCAAGACAAGAATAAAGACAATTTGTTGCCCTCTTCTTCTTAATATTTATGAAATTCAAACTAAAAATAAATAAATCTGACTGGAACTCTAATATTAAAACTATTATTACCAGTCATTGAAGTTGATATTATCTAAGTAATCTTTTTATTTGTTGATAAATAATAATTGTTTTAACTAAAAAGCATGACCGAAAATTAAAATAATCAAATCAACTCAGGAATTTGTTTTATAAATATCATTATATTTTTTCCCTATATGTGATGTTTTAACTTCCATGCTAGTCTCGTATAGAGGGTGTATAACGAAATAAAATATTTTTTTATAAAAACAAGTCAACTTTTTATTATTAATATTTTATATTTATAAATAAAATAACGTTATTTTAATATAATTCAGATAAATACAATGAAGTGGGGATATAATCTATAATGAATATGACTAGAAAGTCATTTTTCTCATTTTGTTTTTTTGAAGAAAATATTTTTTAAATCTTTTTTGACCAATAGAACTTGAGAAAATAGAAGACATTTTTTTTGAGAAAGAGATTAATTATTTTGCATTTCATTAACAATTCTCTCAATCATTTTAATTTGTAGATTTTTTTGCAAAAAATTAATAATTGATGTGGTCAAGTAGAAAGTTCCATTAATTTCTAAGAATTCTATTCTATTCTTTTTTTTTTTTGAGAATTTAGTAAGTCATAATTAACCTGTCGTTATATACCTTGCTTTTATCATCATCTATTTGTTCTTATTAACAAGGGCAAATATCTCTATATACACACACATAGACGGTATGCAATTAATTAATAGAAATCACTTTTTTAATATATATTTTATTAAAACCTAGAACTAACAGTTTTATAATAATAAAAATAATAATGCGGACATGAACCCTTCAACCGGCTGCATCTAGAATAAATCATAGTAATGCATTCCCCTACCTACCCACCCACCCCACCTCCACCCATGTTTGTTGTTATTTTGATTTGTCAATAGAGATATAATGAATTTATGGAGAGATTTGATTTTATAATTCTTTACATACTTGTTCTTTTAGTTTTTCTTTTAATATAATTTTTTTCAATTATATATCTAAAAGTATCATTTTATTTTATTCAATTTGTAACTAAGTGGTTATAAGAGATGAACTAGGTATTACATATTTTCTCTGTCCACTTTTATTTGTTATATTGCATTTTTCGAAATTTAATTTGACTAATTTTCAAAGTTAAGTTACATTGTATTAATTTGATATTTAAAACAAAGAATTTAGATATTCAAAAGCTATACAAAGATACTATACATTGCAATTTTTGCATATCAATATGAAGAAAAAATATATCATAAAATGTTAGTAAAAATTTACAATTTTTTTTAAAATTTACTTATGCCTTTATAGAGTATACACCTACATTTGTCAATATTGTTTGATGATCAATTTTTGTATTAAAATAACTCAAATCATGATATAATATTCCTATATGATTCCATATCATGGATTTTGGAGAATATGGCATCACATCTCATGATATGAAATCTCGAGATGGAATCAGCGTAAAATCGCATATCCAAACGCTGATTCCATCTCACGATACTATATCATGATATATATGGTTTCACGTACATGACCAAACGCCTATTATACATATAAGTATATATAGCGATTTGAGTTTAAAAAAATCAAACAATAATTAAGGCCATATATATATTGTGACTTGTGAGGATATATATTATAGTAATATATATGACCAATTATGTTTCTAGAAAGCTATTCTATTAAGGCCTTGTAAAAGCTTCTTTCTACTTTGATTACTCCTTTGTTATGGCTTTAGCTTTAAACCTGCAAAAGTGCTTTGTTAGAGCCTCTACCAAGAGGGCTCCATAACACATGGAGCAAAGTCTTTTGTTTACCAAACCTACAAATTATAAAAATTATTTGATAGCAAACAAGTATGTTCATCAACATCATCATATTCCTTTGATAAACATGCAAAACCCTAATTATCATGAGAATTCATCATCATCAAGAAGTGAATCACCGGAAGGCGTTGAGCCTGTTTCCGATGCCAAGTGGGCTCCTAGGCTTCTTCATGAGTGTGCTACCGCGATTTCTAATAAGGATTCAACAAAGATCCATCACTTGTTATGGATGTTGAATGAACTTGCTTCTCCCTATGGTGATTGCAATCAAAAATTGGCATTTTATTTCTTACAAGCCCTTTTTTGTAAGGCAACAAACACTGGCTTAAGGTGTTACAAAACCCTAACTTCAGCAGCTGAAAAAAGCAAATCATTTGATTCATCTAGGAAATTGATCTTAAAGTTTCAAGAGGTAAGTCCATGGACAACTTTTGGTCATGTTGCATCAAATGGTGCAATATTAGAAGCATTAGATGGAGAGAATAAGCTTCATATAATTGATATAAGTAACACTTTTTGTACACAATGGCCTACTTTGCTTGAAGCCTTAGCTACACGAAACGATGAAACGCCACATCTTAAGCTCACGGTTGTGGTCATGGAGAGCACCCTAGTGAAGTCTCATGTTATGAAAGAAGTAGCACAAAGGATGGAGAAATTTGCTAGGTTAATGGGAGTGCCTTTTGAGTTTAATGTTATAAGTGGATTGAACCATTTGAAAGAACTCACAAAAGAGAGTTTGAATATACAACAAGAGGAAGCATTGGCTGTGAATTGCATTGGAGCATTGAGAAGAGTTGAAGTAGATGAAAGGGGAGCTTTTATAAGAATGATTCAATCACTTAACCCTAAAGTTGTGACAATAGTAGAACATGAGGCTGATTTTTCTAGCACAAGGAATGACTTTGTTAAGTGCTTTGAAGAATGTCTTAGGTTCTACACATTGTATTTTGAGATGCTTGATGAAAGCTTTCCAACAACAAGCAACGAAAGGCTAGTGATCGAAAGGGAATGTTCTAAATGCATAGTTAAGGTTTTGGCTTGTGATAATGAGATTGGTGATGATCAAGGAGATAGTGAAAGAAGAGAAAGAGGAAATCAATGGTGTGAAAGACTTAAGGAATGTTTTATCCCATTTACACTAAATGATGATGCTGTTGATGATGTTAAGGCTTTGCTTAAGAGGTATAAAGCTGGATGGTCACTTGTGCTACCACAAGCAAATCAAGAGTCACCTGGAATTTACTTGACATGGAGAGAAGAACAAGTGGTATGGGCTTCCTCATGGAAACCCCAGGAAAAATCAATGGAGGTAGAGACATAATCAATGAAGATTCATATAGCTGAACTAGACATGTGTGATGATTATATTACTGAAGATTCATATAGCTGAATTGAACTTGTGTGATGATTAATGAAGATTCATATAGCTGAACTGGACGTGCATGGGATTAAAGCATTGTAATCATATATTGTCATATGCTTTATTTAGCTTACAACAAGCTAAAGCTTGATAGCATTTAGTATTTTTTTTCTCTAAATTTTGGGAGCCAACAACAAAAATAAGCAAGAGGTTGATCTTTTTTTGCTTTAATTTGTTTTTTTTTTCCCTTTCCAAGTCTTCTTTTCTTATGGATCTTGCAAACATATAGGACTAGTATTACTAGGTTATATTGTTAATTTAATTTGCATTATAATGCTTTGTGTTTGGGAGTTTGTATTGCTTTTTTTTGTTTGCTTATTTTTTTCTCAGTTTCTTCTAATTGTTTGAAAGTGTTTGCATGTGTACACTTTTTTCAAATTATGAGTTTCTTTTCATTGGATCTTTTTGCTAATTAGAAAAAAAGTGTTTGCCATTGTGCATACCAATCCTTTACAATTAGCCTTGGTGGGGGGCCTCTCCCACTATTAATATAGTAATAAAATTGGAGGTTGTTTTCCCTTTTTCTTATTGGCACTACTTGTTATTACAAAATAGATTTAGATTCCCCTTTTCAAGACTAGAATATATTAGATGGAAACAAGAAGAAGAAGAAAATCTAAACAAGAAGAAAAGAATCTAACTATATATTACTCCTTTTTTCCAAAGATCATTAGAGCCCGTTTGGATTGACTGATTTTACGGGTATATTTTCAAGTTAAAATAGTTTTTAAATGTCTTGTATTATTTGGATAAATTAAAAAACTGCTTATAAGTACTTAATTTTGATCTAAATCACAAAAATATATCAAAAGTCATTAATTAAAATTTCTAACTTATGATTGATAAGCCAAAAATCATACGTTTGAACTTTTTATAAATTCTAATGCATTGGAAAAATAAATATGTTTTTCTTTTTTTAATAAAAAAAAATTGGGAGTAGAGGGACGAAAAATAGGGGGATAATAGATATTACAAGATAGAGGATAAAATCCTCACAAACAATATGAAAATTCAAATAATCAGTCAAATAACCTACTCCGATAAGAAAAAAGGGAAAATGTATGCAAACCTCAATGAATGATTTTTCTAGGAAGATCTACCTTTTGATTATTTCTTTTTCATTTTTAATTAAAGGAAAATAAATATAATATAAGATAAAGATAAAGAAGAAGATAGTGAATAAAGGAGGACATAAAAAGAGGAAAATAGAAAAGGACCCATGAGGCATGAGGTGAAATTGGTGGCAAGCATAAACATACCAACTTGATCCCATAATTGCCTTTATGTCTAGTGATATGAATAGCATAAATTTGATTGTTTTTTCATATTACGTACAATAGCCTCATGCCAACATCAGTTAGTGGCAAACCACTTTTATTGATTTAGATAAGACTTCTACTTAAACTTTGTTCATTTTTATTCATTTTACTCTTTACTTTTTTCCCCTCCATCTCTCCTACTATGCCTCGATTTCGAGCTAGTTAAGTTAATAATCATTACTAAAAATAGGATCAAAATCAACGGATAAGTTTTTTTTTTTTAAATTGATGGATAATATATAATTAGTTTAGTGTTCATTGCTTTAGTGAAATCGACAAATATGTTAGTTAAAATCAAGGGATAGTACCGATGGATACCATCATTTTTTTCAGAAATACACATAAATATTTTGTAGATACTTAAAATCATTACAAAAAAATGGATCAATATCAACGGACAAGGTTGATTTTCCAAATTGACGGACAAAATATAGTTGGTTTTGTTTTCGTCTCTTTCCTGAAATCGACCAACATGTCAATTAAAATCGAGCAATGATATCGACGGACACGACCATTTTTTTTAGAAATACACATAAACAATTTGTAGATACTTGAAATTGAACTTATATATTTTGTAGCATTGAGGTACTGAAGGACCGAGGCATTTCAAAAATCCATCAAGTCTGTTTATTATTGTAAAAAATTAATTTAGAAATCCAAAAGACTGTGTCAATTTTCTTTAATTAAGTATGTCGGTTTTCTATTAAATTAATAGTATTGATATTCTCTTGATTTTTTAGACCGACCTTGTCCGTCGATTTTTCATCCATCAATTTATTATTATTTTTATAGTGAATATGAATCCTCAATGCTAATTTATTTCGGTAATTCATTTTGTTAAAGACATAATTAAATAAATAAAATATAATTTATTTAATCAGTAAAATTTTAAATGAAATGGTTTCACACTATATTATCAACTCAAAATTTTAGTGTGTTTGTTCTCATAACATCTTTCTCTACTGTCATATCTCTCTCAAATCAAACCATTAATTAAACCAATGGCATTGCTTCATGCTCACTTATTTGTCTGTTGAGATTAATTTGTTTTTCTACTTTCTGTTCACTCTTGTTGAGTCTTTTTGTTTTTCTAATGTTAAAGTAAATGGGTTAATATCAAATAAATTCTTAATTTAATAAGGCAAAGTTTGTTTCATTTAAAAAAGGTGTGAATGAAAAATGAAGAGTTGTGACTTTTATAAAGAGTTGCGACTTTTATGAAGAGTTGCGACTTTTATGAAGAGTTCCGACTTTTGTAAAGAGTAGTAACTTTTATGAAATTTTTTGACTTTTATGAAAATTTGTTACTTTTATGAAAGGTTGTGTCACGACCCAAACCGTCGTGATTGGCACCTACACTAACCCTCCAGTGGGAGAACCATTACTATAACCAACCAAGCAACTTAACGAAAAACTAGGTATATTAAAAATACAAAAGCAGTCTTAAATAACTAAATTATTTATTAAGGAACTAAACCAATAAACTAACATGAATGCGGAAATATAACCCCTAGGACCTGAAAGTCAATGTACCAAAATTCTAACATGATTCATAAGTCTAAAAGAAAACCATCTAAAGAACTAGTCTAAGTCTGAATAGAATGGATTGCACAAAAAGAAAACTCAAGGCAGCTCAGAAGAACTAGCTCACCCTTGAATTCGAAACAGTCTCTGATCTTCTAAAAGATGCCTATCAATAGCCGCCGGAAGATACCTTGTACTCAACCAAAATAAAAGCAAGTGCAGTATCAGCACATTCACCGTGTACTAGTAGGATCACACGACTATCCCACTAAGTGAAACATATATAAGTCAAAGCAACACTATAATCACGTAACATACCGACTATCAACAACATTGATTAACACCATCTTCATAGCATAAGAGAACCACACCACAACCACTCTTAAAGTCCACTTGTGCAATGCATGGGTGGAGTCCACTTTTCCCCACTCACACTAAATAGAACTCTTGGAGAAGTCATAAGTCATAGTTCATAAATAGTAATCACAATTATCACAAGTAGTTGGTCCTCTCACGGAACCCAATGCAATGGTCCTCTCATGAAACCCAAATTCAAACTGTTAGTGCACTGGCGTGGTACCCAGTGGCGGATCTAGAATTTTCGTTCTGGAGGTTCGAAAAATAAAAGTATAAACATGTAAATAAACCAACAAAGTAAAATTTCGAGAAAGTAGTAGTATATAGTTTATAGATACAAAAAGTTAGTTTCGTTACAAAAAAACCCGAAACTAACATAAGTGATTACAGTGAAACAAAAAGTTAGCTCTTTACAATATGTCAATCTAGAACTAGGATGCTAAGTAGAGCAAAAAATGGAGCTAACTAGAATAAAAAAATTAGCACTTCATAATGTATCACTGTAGGACTAAATTGCTAATTACAAACTCCAAAAAGAGGTCAATGCTAATACTTCTCAAACGCATTTACAATACTATTCGACGAGGTTTCATTGCTTGAAAAGAAAAAATAATATCATCAGTTGAAACATCATTAAACACATCCTTATCCATAAAAGGAACCATGCAACCGCTCAAGAAGTCATCATTCATTCGACTTCGCAACTCATTCTTAATAAATTTCATTCCCAAAAACTCTTTCAATGGATGCAGTGGCAACTAGCAAAAGCAAAACGAATTTCACCAAACGAAATACAAGAGGATAACATGAATGATTTTTGTCTCAACCAATCTTTTTGAAAGCTTAGAAAGCCCATGTAAATCAGAGAACCTTTTATCGATATCACGGACATCAATAATGTAATTTGCTAGTTGATTCTCAAGTGCACACATGCTAAGTTCATCAAAGTCATCAGGATAGAATTCAGTCATTCTCATTATTTTTTGGATATCAAAACTTGAAAATGAGTCTACGGGGTTCAAATAAGCAACTCCATAAAGCAACTCTGTTGTCACTTTATCAAGACGATCATTGAGCTCTTGCAATTGTCAATCAATTATTTTACAAAATACTTCAACACGATAATGATGAAAACTGTATAATCAGCATATTTACGCCGTGTTCTTCCAGAATTAACATACGGCTCATCAAAATTAGGCACCAGAATATTATACTTGATACAAAAAAAGCAGAAACCTCAATAACAAATAAATCTCATCTTTCATTTTCCCTCAACTTTTGTAGCCTTCTCTTAGCCACTTTAACAAGTAGCATGGCATTTACAATGCCTTGCTCCTTTTTTTTAAGCATATACTAAGATCATTAATAATCCTAAAATTTCTTTTATTAAATGCAACATGAATGCAACCTCATAAATTTAAGCAATTCTAATATATCCCGTTGACCTGGATCTTTCATCCATAGAATGTGCAGTTTCAACAATATTATCAAGAATGTCCATAATTGTACCAAACTTGAGTATAAAACAATTAGAAGATTTGAAGTGAGATCCCCAACGAGTATCACAAGCTCTAGAAATACCAACTTCTTGATGCAAGCCTCTACGCGTTTTAAGCTCACTCATATGAAAAACTTCTTGATTTTTTTTTTTAGATTCTCGATAATCATTCATACGTTTATAAGAAGTCGCCAACACATTAAAAATATTTGAAACCAAATGAACAAGTTCTCCAACTTGAATACATTTTTTAGAAACACCAACAAGAGTTAATTGAAGTTGATGAGCAAAACAATGTATGAAATAAGCCTACCTACTTTCTTTCTTAATCAACATTTTAAGGCCATTGATATCACCTTGCATATTACTTGCTCCATTATAGCATTGTCCACGCACATAGGATAGACTCAAGGAATGTTGAGAAAGTAAATTGATAATTGCTTCTTTTTGAGATAAAACACTAGTATTTTTAACATGAACAATGTCAAGAAGTCTCTCCATCACAAATCCTTTTCTATTAACATATCGTAAAACAACCGTCATTTTCTCCTTGCGTGAAACATCAAAAGATTCATCAACCTATAAGGAAAAATAATCACCATTTAGTTCCTTTATGATGTCCTTAATTGTTTCAATCTTGCAAGCAAATACAATATCTTTTTGAATCTTTGGACAAGTCATTTGGTCATTTTGAGGAGCATTTTCCAATACAAAACTACGAATTTCATCACACTTTTGAGCATAAATGAAAGAATCTCAAGAAAATTACCTCTGTTAAGTGATAACTTAGATTCATCATGACCTCGAAATGCCAAGTATTGTTTCACAAGAAGTCTCACTACATCAATTGAAGCTGCTAAGCGGATCCGATACCCATGCTTATCTTGATTAAGTTGTTTCTCAAATGAAGCATATATAGGTTGTTGTTGCCGCATTAGATCTTTACATTTTCTTTTTAACTGATTGTGAATGCTAGTATGCCAACCAACATGTGTTTGCAAACTAGCCTTTTTATGTCAATTCCTAAACCCTACACTCGAAAATATTTCATCTCCGCCTTGAAATTGTTATTTTGCTTGAATAAATAGCAATACAAATAAAAGGCTGCATCTTTACTTATACTATACTCTAACTAATCAGAAATTCATCAAACCAATTACGATTAAAAACGACGCACATCTCCAAAAATATTTGTTTGTGGAAACTCTCTTAATAAAGGTTGACAAGGTTTTTTTTTGAGATAATCTCTTCTAATAGCATCACGATGATTTGAATGAAATTCCAAGATTTGAGTTCTTTCACTTGGATCAACCTTTAAATAACTTAAATCAAATTCTTGGAAGAATGTGATGGTACTTCCAAATGATTAGCATTTTCTTTCCGATTAGGTTGATTCTGAGCAGTAGAACTTGAAGTTGATACTTTAAAAAAGTACTTCTTCATTGACTATGAATCTACACAAAATAGTTAAATTGTTAGATGCATTAAAATAACTTTTTACAAATTATATTAGACATTACCTTCAAAATTCAAATGGTTAATAAATCTAGTAACAACTATCAAAGAAAGAACATAAAAAACAATTAAAAAAATTCATAATTTAAAATAAAGATAGTCAACATTCAATCAAGAAAGATAAACTTTTCAAGAAAATGAAGAAAAGAACTTACATTGGAGAAAAGACACACAATAAACTCTTTTGATTTTAGCCGCTACAAGTCTACAACCTTAAAATATAAAGATCCATTTAATTTCTTGAAAATTGAAAGAAGGAGAAGAGAAAATGGTTTTACCTTTAAAGCAATAGGCATGAATTTTGATTTTCCATAACAAATTTGATGTGAGATTCAAACATGAAGTATCAAGTATGAAACAAATCAACTATAGAATATTATGGGGTGATTTTAATATTTGACTTTAGAGTGTTGGAGATTGGGGAAGAAGGTTGGAGATTGGGGAAGAAGAATTAAAAAAGTGATTTAGGGATTTGGAAAGTGAAAAAGTTAAAAAATGAGAAGTGAAAAAGTTCTTTTGGATTTAGCACCACATTTTAACATGTTTTATTTTTAAAAAACTATAAAAAAACGTGAAAACAGAAATGGAACTAAATAAAAACTGAAACTAAAAATGTAAAAAATAAAACGCCAACAAAGGAATTCAAACCCTGGACGTTGCGAGTAATTTCAAGCTTAGCTGCCGCTGGGCTATCTCATTTATTTGTGATTGAGGGAATTCAATATATATATATATATATATATATATATATATATATATATATCCACATAAATCCAGAAAATTCACCTTAGGTATAAAGCGTATTTTTTATTGAGGGTGTTCGGGTGAACACCATGGACGACACGTGACAATCTGATCCAATATTTATGTCAAAATGTGACAATTCGATCCAAGTTACCTTGTCGGAACGTGACAATCCGATCCCATCAACATACCACAATCACATACACAAGTACATCATCAAGATCATACAACAAGAAGTGATTCATGGCTTACAATTATTCTTTCATACTCATTTACATAGTGTGTGATCAGTAATGCAACATTCAAATTCATACATGCATTATAATGAAGCAATAACAAACATATATAACACCAACATGAAATCACAACCATTACCTACCTCGAATCTAAGCTTGAATTTTCTAAGGCACTTGAATGTTCCTTTTCTGGATTTTTCCACTTGTTTTAGGTCTACAACAATTAATATACGCATGGATCAACAATCAAATGTCTAATTATTTGGATTATAGGCCAACCCAAGATCTCAATACCATAATTAGGGCTTTTTCCACCATAATTCTTATGATCAAAATCCTTCCTCGTCAATTATAACCCAAGAAAATAGATTCTACGGATCTAAAAATTGATTCGGGGTGTTAAAACCTTAAAACTATTAAGAACTCATCTTGGGTCGCCTCCTTAGCTCTAAAAGTCAAAAAATACCAAATATGGTCGTTTAGGGGCTTATTAGCGACTTTAAGTCGCGTTGGGACCGCTACAACTGACTCATCCCGCTACAGCAACGCCGCTACAATACTTAGAATCCCGCTCTAGCGGCCTCGACAGAGACATAATGTACTCATTCATGAAAAGATCATTTTCGGAAGTTCTGCTCACCCGAATTCGATTACGTAAAGTGGTACATGTTACTTATCGTCTTAGCTATCCACTCATCTAATAATATTCACAAGTAGATCTTTCATTCATTACTAGGTTTTCCTACACCTTAATGCCTCCAATTTCATCCTAATTTGGATTAGGTTGGGAAATTCCAAGTTATTATCAAAAACTTTTCTGGCCCCAATTCTTTCTTCATATACTTTTTCATATCGACGGAATCAACTCGTTACAATAGATGTGACCTTTCAGAAAGATTGTGACTTTTCCAAAGGTTTGTGACCTTTTCGGTAAGACACAATAAAACACCATTTCACACTACCATATGTTGTCTATAAATAGAGAGTTTCCTCTTATTTTTCAACAAGGAAAAAAACAATTTCTAGACTCTTTCTCCTTCTACTAAATCTAGTATTCTAAGTGTACTTTACTATCATTGAGTGATTCGGTGACACCGTAATATTAGGTAGGGATACACCATTGATTAATATCCTCTATCCTCGGAGGATATATTCCATTAACCTCGGTAACTGAGGGAATAATTTTCTTAAGAGGACACTGTGCATTCAGTAAGCTTGATTTTCTTCTTTAAGAAATATATTTTGTATATTGTTTCTAATCTGTTTCTGATAATATATTCTCTACTAGTTTTAATTTCTAATTTTGAAATACTGTTTAAACTTTGTTGTTTCTTATCAAGTTCTTCAAAGTTTTGTTGTAAGTATCTTAAGAATGCAAGATGAACAACAATCTTAAGGAAATTACTATACTATTGGTATTTCTTGTATTCTAGTGATTGAAGGAAACAAATCATGAAAGTAGGAGATTAATGCACTACTTCTTTAGAATTTGGTGCCTTGTTTAGCAAGGTCGAAGTGAGAATGTACTAGAAGAAGTGGTGGTATTTGGGTTAAATATTACACATGTAACCTTTTTATTATTTATCTAAGGAGGAAAATAATTTCTAAAAGTTAACAATGTTGACATTTATCAAGTATGTCTTTGGAAAAAAAAGATCTGCAAATCATATGTTTTTGAATGAATTTTTCTAGGCAAATAATGTTGCTTTTAAAATACTTCCGTTTGCAGAATGAGAGATGCACATTTTTGTTTGATAAAATAATATGTCAAAATGTTATAGTTGGAAGACTATTTGAAAAGAAAATTATTTCTATGTGATAATCTAAGAATATGTTTTATTCTGTTTGGAGGGAAAAAAAACTTAGGTAGTTTTACACTCCGAATGAAATTCGATTGTGTCTGATTTTTGTAGAATAAAAGCTTTTGTAGTTTTCTACTCTGAATAAATTACACTATGCAATTGGTTTGAAGAATATGAAAATTACACCTAATAAGTCAGTGTTGTACTTTTGATTTTCTACAAACTCATTTTTAAATAGAAACAAATTGTACAAAAATACTTGTCTTTGTTGTTATTATTCTAAATACTAAGTGATATGTCTAACTGTGATAGAAAAAAATCCGTGACTTAAAGTATGTGATTTTGTGCCTTCATTAGGTGTCTCTATGGATGAACTTTGACATTATGTAAAGATTGTCAAAGAGAATTAAAGAACTATAATTCTTTTGTAGAATAATATTTCCAAAAGAGGTTTCATGCCGCCAATGACATTTTGATAATCTGGGAAAATATGTGAAAATATTTTAACTATTTGAAAAATATTTTTGAGATCATATTTAAAATGTGTGAGTTCTTTGCGTACGACAAAGATAAATTAGACTTAGTGTCTAATTTAAATTTGGAGCTCAAGATATGAAATTAGATGATACTTTTGTAGTATGTTAGACCCACAAAATTCTTGGAGTATATTTGAGATTGTGGTTGTTGAGTTTCTCTTTTACTATTATATGATATGACTAGTATGAAACTACCAAATTATATGTATACTTGTTCAAAATGATTGTGTTCTTTTATGAAAAAGTGTCGCTTAAAATGTTGTGATTTTTCATGAAAAAAATATGTCTATTGAATATAATTATTTGTATAAATATGAATATTGGTGAATAGTCATTTGACATATTTTGTAAAAGAAACATTTGGATTATATTATCTTTATTGGACCCCATGAAACTTTGTTCATAGGTGGTTCTATAACAATCAAATTGAAAGTTATGGAAAGGTCCTCGTGAAAAGCACATTTGACAAGGTGTTGACTCTAAACTGTTGGGTTTTAAAAGGTGTGAATGGAAAATGAAGAGTTGCGACTTTTACGAAGAGTTGTGACTTTTATGAAAGGTTGCGACTTTTATGAAAAGTTGTGACTTTTATGAAAAGTTGTGACTTTTATGAGAAGTTGCGACTTTTATGAGAAATTGTGACTTTTTATGAAAGGTGACGACCTTTCCGAAAGATTGTGACTTTTTCAAAGGTTTGTGACCTTTCCGATAAGGCATAATAAGAATATTTTCGCACTACCCTTTGTTTTCTATAAATTGAGGATTTCCTCTCATTTTAAAAATAGAATTTATGGACTTCTTCTTCTACTGCTAAATCTAGTATTCTAAGTGTACTTTATTGCCGTTGAGTGGCTCGCTGACACCAGCGTTTTGGGTATCAATACACTGGTGATTGAGATCATTCTACCCTGGGAGGACATATTCCAAATCAAACCTTGGATACTAGAGGGGAATAATTTCTTTAAGGGAACACTGTGCATTCAGTGGGCTTGATCTTCTTTCTATTTTTCCAGATTCTGGTATGTGTTATAAATTTTAAATTTGTGAATTAATTTCATTTCTTCTATTTTTTTTGTTCTTTACTAGTTCATTAAACTTTGTTAACTTTGTGTTTCTGCAAAGTTTGTTGGAATCAATAAGATTCTTTAGACACATATTAACAACAATTATTCTTTAAGAATTTCGTATATTTTTTCTAATTTATTTTTTATTCTAGTTTCGCTACTAGTTTTAATTTTCTAGTTGTGAAAATGTTCTTAAACTTTGTTGTCTTACAAAGTTCTTGAAAGTTTTGTTCTAAGTATGTTAGAAATACAAGATGAACAATAATTTGAGTACTTTGTTTAATCCATAATGTGACTTAACAAGTTTACACACTTTTTTTTATTTACCAGGAATCACAAAATCCTCGGGTTGTTCCATGTAAATTTATTCCTCCAATTCTACATTTAAGAAAGTTCTTTTCACATTAATTTGATTAATTTGGAGATCATATACCACAACTAATAATTTTAGCATACGAATGGATGTAATTCTAGTTACTAACGAGTATATATATCTGTTATGCCGTAATTTTTACTATCTTTAGAAAAATCACTTTTTTTTTGAAATGTTCTAAGTATAAAACAATTTGAGAAAAATAATTAGAAAAAAGTCGCCACTTAATTTTTTGAAGAAATTAAGAAAACTTAATTTAAAAAGATTTTAACAGATTAAATCTTAATAAATTTAGAGAAAATGGGTAAGAGGTTCTTATTTACGCTTCAAGAAAGTTTTTAAGGCATTTGAAGCGTCTGCTAACACGTATTTATCCTACGACCTAGGTTAATTATTTTATTTTTTATTTATCTTAGAAACATGATTTAATATAATAATTAACAATATTCGATCAACTTTAAAAAAAAAATTTAAACAAACAAAAAAATTATTTTTTATAAATGAATAGAATTTAACCGAATTAGATTATTATTATTTTAAATTATTTTAAAAGATAATAAGTCAAACAAAATTGATCAATTTGAGTATGAAAACTCATTTAAAATTAGTAGAAGAATAAAAGCTTCGTCTAACTTAACTACAATTTTTTTTAAATGGTAAAATATAGTGAAAAGCTTTGAAGAATATATATCTTAAGAACATAGATTTGACTTAACTAAAGATGTTAATTTTACTCATATACTTGACATAAAAATAGATAATTGCAAAAGATGTTTAAGTAGTAAACCAACATAAAGAAAATAACTCATCTTTTGGGGGTTTAAGTAAGTTAATTACCAATTCTGAAGTTAGAGTTAGATGAAAATAGTCAACATAATCAAAACAATTAGGAGAGTGAAAAAAGATAATGAAATTGGGCCCCTTCTTGGGCCAATTTCGCTGGAGATTTTTGGCTTTTAACCCAATACCATTTTTGTATACATTGACTGTATATCAGTGTATATAAGCGCGTATACCAGATCTTTGCGTGTATCTCCTGCTTCCAAACACCTGCATTTTACCTCATCGCTATATTTTCTCATTTGTTTTGTCACATATTTGTTGTCATGAACCTGTATATCAGTATATAAACGTTGTAGACATCATGTATACAAATCATTTCTCGGGCTTTTGAACATTTCCAACAGCATGTTGGGTCTCTATAACCTATAACAGCTTTCGAAATATATAGGAGGATGACTCAAGAGAAAACCCAAGATTTGGGAGGCCTTTATGGCCCATCCGAAATGCAAGGAGGAGAGAAAGTCCGCAAGGGACTCGGGCGAGGTTCACATGCAACAAAACGACAAATGATTAGCATTCGCCTAACCAAATTAACAGAGAGAAATGATATGCCAAATACGTAAAGGGAAAGAAATGAAATATATATATACACTATCATATAATCCAAATTAGAAGGAATCATAAAAGGACAAGCAGAAAGTTTTTAAACACATGGTTGAAGAACAGAATGATCATATTTAGGCTAATGAATTATCAAGGATTGGCAACAAATGCATATAGACAACAAGAAAAGAAAGATAAAAAATGGTCTTTATTACATACCCAACTAACTAAAAATAAAAAATAAAAAAATTAACCTGGATGCAACTAGGAGAGAATGGAACAAATGTCTTTGGGTATTATGAAATTAAGAAATCATTTTGAGGAAAAGAATACAATGAAGAATTGGTCAAATATAAAATAGGACAGAGACAAGGACATGTATGCAATAGTGAATATCTAATTTTAAGCTTAGCACAAAACTACCTCTACGGTCGAATATACTTGAAGACAAAGTCGACATTAACAAACAAATAAAGGACACATTCATGAAGTCAAGAACAAGACATGTATAGAAACATACAAGTCCAACAACATTTGAGGAGGGGGAAACAAGTCATCTAAATATCCACTTTGAAAGCTCTACTACAATTTAAAAGTAATCCAACTATCATTCAAGAAAAGAGATTTGAAACGAACAACACTAAAAAACAAGATTAACTCAAAATGACTTGGCAAGAAGACATGTTGACAATATTCGAGATAGACTCGACCACATTCAAATGAAGGAAAATGAGAACTACACTAAATCGAGCGAGATGAGACTATGGAAAATTTGTAAAAAAATAACAAGACCTCAAACTGAAATACAAGAGGGAAACAACCATAATTCGAATTATGTAAGAACATAAACAATTCCTAAGAGATTAAGCTGACATGACGAAGAGCTTCTGTAACATATCAAAACGTTAAAGAAAAGAAAAAAAATATACACAAGTAGTGAAGAAAACAAATTTATGCAGCACCACATTAAACAATAAAACTAAAAAAAAATCGCTCATCTTGAGCAAACTCAAACAGAGATTCAGCTGATCATAAAGACATGAAATTTGAGATAACATATATGATGACCAATATATAGCATCTAAAGTGAACTTTCACTAAAGTGGGACTCATGCTTACTGATTTTTATTTCAGAAGAAACTAACTAGAATTAAAGATGTCTTCTTATGGAATGGACAATAATTATGCTTTGTTGTAATAACTATACATAAAGACAAATTACTAAACACGTTGAGAATAAAAAAAAAAAATCAATCTGTTTTTATGTTTGAAAAGTTGAGCTAAAACATATAGCAATATCAAAATTCATACAAGCAACACATAATGCTTATTATTTATTCTAGCAAGTGAGAAAGACATCCTAAATACTATACAAATGTAACAGACAAGTACCAACTTATATTATCAAATCATATATGTACAGTGATCCTTTGATCATTTAATATCAAGTCACAGATTCAAGATTCTATGAGAATAAAATTGAAAGTGTGAACCAGAAAACTTTTGACACCATATTCTATCACCGACAAGTCTGAAGCTGATTATAAGAAATGAGTTTTAGCTATTCTATAACGTCATGGGTATGAGGCAATCCTAACTTAAATAGAAAATAGGTCGTTAGCTGCAACAACAAGACATATAAGAATGAAAATGGGTCACAATATGACTGTCTAAGCTTAATACATATTCATGATACAAATCCGAACCAGATTTACGAGAAAATAAAGTTTTGGCATCGTTAATATCAATAAACGACCAAGAGATACATGTTCAAACACAAAAAATAATGATAAATTACTAGGCTTACGTTGATGGATTTGTATCAGGGCTTAAACCAGATATTAGATAAAAATAAGACATCTTAAGAACTAAACATCGAGGGAACAAGAGGTTTGAACGTTACTGAACAAAGAGGATAAACAGTGAAGTAGAGAAGAGTCCTTTACCTTTTTTTCTGGCAGCGACTATGACAAACGAGCTACTCGAAGAAACTTCCGCCACAAAATTCAAATACAAATAGCAAGCCAATAAAATCAAGGAAACTGAACTCTAAAACCTTTTATAGGCTATTTTTTGTGTATCACCTCAAAATCCAATCTCCTTTTTTCTCTCTCCCCTTAATAACTGAGGGTAGAGGGTAATTTATAGGGGAAAAATGGATGATTTAGGGGGGAAAATCCGCTTAGCAAAATTTCAAATAGAAGAGATTTTGAAGATCTTTGAAAATGGAAAAAAAAAAGATAACGATTTGATCGATTAGGTCGCTAGGGTTATGAGTTTGCAGAGTAGTTGGATGAGTGTACCGATTTCTCGCGATTTTCTGCTGCTACCCGTGATTTCCTCTGCGATAAAGAAAAAAATGAATAGCTGTTGTAGCTTTCTGCTTATTCTCGCGTAGTGAGAAAGAAGAAATAGAGTGGGTCAGTCGGGTTTGGGCTGGGAATTTGAGTGAATATAATATGGGTTGCTGGTTTATATGAAAGTTGGGCAGAAAACTGGCCCAACTTTGATCTAAAATTGATCTAATAAAATGGGGCAAATGTTGGTTAACTTAATTTTGGAAATAACCATAGATTACAAATTCGGCCGAAATAAGTTAAGGACTAACCGATTTGCATTAATTGATAAATTAGACTAAGGTCCACCAAGACGAATTATTATAAATTAATTAATGAGCTTCTTAATCTTAATCAAATAAAATAATCAATTTTAAAATATTAACTAGTAATTAAATAAACTGATTGGCAAAATTTAAAGCAAAACTAAAACCTTTTGAGTCGATTTTGAAATAAAAATATACTAAAAACATATTTATTATTTTTTTAAAATTTATAAAATTGGCAAGACTCACATAAAAATAACTCGATAATATTTCGAATTTCATAAAAGCTAATTAATTCAAAATTATTGTCATCACTTTAAAATACACTAAAAAGTATAATAAATTTTGAGATAATTTTCGAATAATTATAGGATATACTTATTTCCTACCTAATTATATATAAATATATATATTAATTATAGAAGTGATAGACTATTTAAAACTTGCATTTTTTTTTTGAGTTTATAAAACTAATTATTTTTAAATCGTTTGGAATTGAAGAGGCTCGGCGATTAATCTATAATATGGAGGTCAAAAATTGGGTGTCAACAATATCGACAAGATCAAAACCTTGTTTTTGTCTAAAGCCTTTGACACAAAGTCTTGCTCTATATTTGTCAACAATTCTATCCACTTTCATTTTCCTTTTGAGGATTCACTTTGAACCCAAAATTTTATTTTCTAGAGGAAGATCAAACAACTTCGAATAGGATTGCTCAAGATTGAACAATCTCACTATTGACACCATTTGTCCAAAATGATGAGTCTACATAAGACACAAGAAATGTTACAAAATCATATTTGAAGGAAGTATATGTCCCTTGACATTTAATACGCCTCTGAATCTCTTTATTAAGTATATTCTCCTTTTGTTCTTTCCAAGGTCGTTTAGACCTTTCACTAGACTACTCAAGTCTAATTTTATAGTTCATAGTCTTAGGTCCTATTTCAATCCTTTTAGGAATAGGAACTTGGACTTTGTCTAGACACCACCACACTTTAAATATGTTCTCAAAAATATTTTTCAAATATTTGAAATTATTTTCCACATATTTTTTTTATGCTTTCAAATTGTATAAATTTCTTAAGGACACAGTGAATTCTGTGGACTCAGATAGTTCTTTGTGTTTTTCTTTTCATCTTTTATTTCTTCTGGTTTGCTAATGAATACAGGAATTAACATAAACAATGTTTGTAGCACACATAATTGTAAGGAATAGGAACAAAATATTTGTGAGAAAAGCTACCTCACATAGAGCTTTTCAAACATAATATTTTTTATTTTGTTCTTACTTACTTGAGTCAATCTGTTTGTGACATGAACACTTGGAACATGTCAATTACAAAATCTTGTAAGAAAAAATGATCAACTTAGAAGTTTTGTTTAACTTTGCGTGCAATAAATAAAAATGTCAAATTTGTGTGGAATGTAAGTATGCTGAGCATTCTTATAAATTTGTTGAAAGGAATCCTAATACCTTAGAGTTGGTTTACACTGGCATTTGCGATATGAAGTCAACACCATCTCGTGATGGGAAAATGTATCTCATAACTTTTATTGACAATTGCATTCGATACAATTATGTCTATTAGTTAAATGGTAAGGATGAAGCAATAGAAATGTCTAAGCAATATAATATTGAAGTTGAAAATCAGTTGGGAAAAAGATAAGAAGTGATAGGGATGGAGAGTATAAATCTTATTTACAGAAATATGCTTGGAAATTGGATTATCCATCAAACTACTGCCTTATTCACCTCCATCTACAGAATGGAAAAACTGAACTTTGAAGGAAATGATGGCAACATTACTTATAAGTTCAGGTTTACCACAAAATTTGTGTGGAGAAGCTATCCTTACATCAAAAGAGAACAACAAAAAGTTTTATTTGTTCAGGACACAATCTATTCCATATGAGAAACAGAAAGGAAGGAAATTCAATTCGAAATATTTCAAAGTGTGGGGGTGTCTAGACAAAGTTCAAATTTCTAATCGTAAAAGGATTAAAAGAGGACCTTAGAACCGTGGACTGTAAAATTAGACATGAGAGTCTAGTGAAAGGTCTAAAAGACCTTGGAAAGAACAAAAGGAGAATGTACTTAATAAAGAGATTCAGACGTGTAGTAAATGTAAAAGCACATCTACTACATTTGGATTTGATTATGTAACATTTCCTATGTCTTGTGTGGACTCAATTTTTTGAAAAGATGAAGTCAATAGTGAGATTGGTTTAATCTTGAGCAATCCTATTAGAAGTTGGTTGATCTTCCTCGAGAAAATAAACCTTTGGCTTCAAAGTGAATCTTCAGAATGAAAATAAAAGTCAATGAAACCGTTGATAAATATAAAGCAAGACTTTTTGTCAAAGGTTTTGGACAATAACAAGTCTTGATTTTGTCGCCATGTACTCGTCAGTAACTAGAATTACATTCATTCGAATATTAATATTATTAGTCTTGGGAGTCTGAAAATCTGGAGCAACCAACGGATCTGGATTCTACCTCCAACACGAGTTTATGAGGCATTAGAGGTGACAAGCAAAGTTTCCACTTGAGTTATCCCTTATAGAAGTCCTAACATACGAGCCAAGGTATCTTGAAGCACTGGGGGGAATAATAGTGGATGGAGCCTGAGCTGGTCCATCCCCCTCAACACGATTCTGCACCCCTCCTAAATAACATGTACATCAAGATGTATTGTCATATCATGATCCTGGGTAGCTATTGGTACTTTGCCTTCCACGGGTGTTGTAATACGAACCCTACCCCGACCTCTACGCTCCCAAAAGCAGGCACAGGAATAAGCTCATGATCACCACTTGCAGATGTATGAGTCCTCACCATATAAGAGAATAAGATATCAATATTAGAATTTCAACAAGGTCTAGTATGCACGATAAAGAATGAAATAATACAAATTTCCTAAATGTCCTATAGACTCTCGAAGATAGGTATTGACATCATCATACCGATCCGCAAGATTCTACTAGATATTTCTCTTGTATTCATGAGAACGATGAACCTAAGGCTCTTATATCAAATTGTCACGACCCAAATTTACAAGTCGTGATAGCACCTATCTTTCCAACTGATAGGTAAGCCAACCCAATAATTTTACCAATTTAGTTTTAAAATGAGGCAAAAAGATAAACAACGAGTAAAATGTCTCTAACACTAAGTCCTTCATAAATACGAAATATGGAAAGCTAAAATACCACCCAAGAATTGGTGTCATAAGTACAAGAACTTCTAAAATATGATGCAAGTCTAAACTAAAATGACAAGCCTAAACATAAGATATATCTTGTCTAAATACAAAAGCAACCTAATAAACCATAAAATAGAGGGAGGTGCGGGTGGAACAACCAAGTAACTCACCACAAATACAAGATATTTCAAGCTCGGACTCAAAAAGCTCCACTAGAGGGGCTCGTATTAGGAATCAAATCTGCACCACAAGAAAGTGGAACACATGTAGTATGAGTACGAAATTACGTGTACCCAGTATATCTCATAGAACGAAAACGAAGAAGTAGCGACGGGAGTTCATATAAGAAAATCAATTCTTTACTTATACAAATTTATATTATACTTACCATTCAAGTTTCATCAAATAGAGGTAATCAAATATCAAGTAATTTTCAACCACCAATATAACACATAATCATCAAGAATGAAGGATGTCATGAGATGCAATGCAATATAACACCATAAACTTATATGCATCATATGGCTCAGATGACAAGCAGGGGCGGAGCTACCCTTAATGAAGGGGGTTCATTCGAACCCCCATCGGCAGAAAACTATATTATTTATACATGGTTAAAATAAGTTTATATGTATATATAGTATATGTCGAACCCCCTTCGGCTATCTATTTCTACAGATTTTGAACCCTCTTATTGAAAATCCTGGCTCCGCCTCTGAATTGCTAAGTACTCTCTCAACCGTATATACATGATATTCCTTGGAAATACATCGAGAGCTCATGACCCATGAGGGACTCGAGAGGTCCATATACCGACACTGAGGATCTTCACGTGTTTGTGTGGACGATCTCAAAGCACTATCATAAAATCAAATAATTTCCGCACAGACGATCTCCACATGCCCAAATTACAATATTAACATCTCACCTTCCCCAACACAAACGATCTCCACGTGCCCAACTTATAGTCAATCTCATGTCAATGAATGTGCAAAATATGATATCAATAAAAAAGGATGATGATACATCTTAATCAATCAACTATCAACATAATATATAACCACTTCAACTATCACAAATATACAAGTTCAATAAAGAAACACAATCACATAAAAGAATTCAAGTCTGTTATACATCATCCAATGTCCATATGCTTTAACATTCTCATATTACAATCCGTATTATATAGTAATAAATTTTTCCTTTATTACACCGGTTTTCATATCGATGCCCGTCACATCATTGGTACGAGACCTCCTTCTTTCGCCCTTACCCACTGCTTTTCCATTCTCAATCTTTAATTAAAAAACGTCCCTCAACGATGTCTAAAACTTTTAACATACCTTGAATGCCGAACAAATACTATGAATCCTCAAGATTTTCCTTCCTTTTTCAATAAGCTTCAAACCTTTCCAATCTACCAATTATGCAATATTCGTAAGTAAGTGAGTTCATAGTCACTATATATTACTACACGTCTAACCTAGATTAAAAACTCATCAAAATGCTATAATCAAGCTCTTAATTTGGTGCCAACTAGTATGTCAAGTCTTATATTTCCTAAAAGTCAAGCCTAAGATTAAGTCTTAATTTCTCCAAAAGTCTTATATTTCCTAAAAGTCAAGCCTAAGATTAAGTCTTAATTCCTCCAAACAATATATTATAATGGTATCCATGTAATACAATACGCCTAATATTTAATTACATATATTAATATATCAAAACTATTATCTTAATTTGATAATAAATAAATTAAGAATCAATTCTACCAGTTAACGGAACTAGGGTATGCACAGCAAACATCATGTGCACCCACATAACTGAAAATTCATATATAAAAATTTCCTCACCTTAGACTTGTCGACTTTCTTTGTCACTGCAAACAAAACCTTGTACGTTGTTTTCTCCTTCTATATTTTTCTAAACAATTAAGTGATATTTCTATTAATTTAATTTAATTATATGAGCCAAGTGGTAAAAGGCATTAAATAATTTATGGATTTGATCCATTAACTATGGAGCTATATTAGTTATTTAATACGTATTCATCAACTAATTACTCGTAGTTATCGAATAGTTTAAAATTTCTATTTAAAATTTTATACGAAGAGTCAAAATAGTGCTAGTGCTCAAAACGACTTAGAGGGTTGTTACACTTGTCCTGAGAAACTAGCTCTATAAGTTTTTTTGGCCTCTGGATCATGTTTCATGACATTCTTGATAACATCTTGAATGTCATAGTGAGTTTGTGGTGATGGCAGCAAGCTCGACATTTCTACTAAGTGCGTCGACCACTACATTGCTCCTTCTTGGTTTGTACTCCAACACATAGTCAAACTCGGCTAGGAAGTCTTGCCACCTAGCATGCTTCAGAGAGATCTTCTTTTGTGATTGGAAGTAGCTAGTGGTCATATTATCTTTCTTTACCACGAACTTAGAGCCTACTAAGTAGTGTCTCCATGTGATTAGGCAATGTACTATGGTGATTATTTCCTTCTCCCGTATAGAATATCGTCGTTTGGTCACATTCAATTTGTGGCTCTTGAACACTATTGGGTGTCTATCTGAATTAAGAGTCACCCAATTGCAAAGTATGAGGCATACATATGTACTTCAAAATGTTTTTGAAAAGCCAGATAACGTCAAGAGCAAATTTTCTGTCACAACAACCTTAATACTTTTGAACGCTTTTTGGTACTTGTCGCTCTAAACCCACAACTTATTCTTCTTCCACAACTCGATCAGAGGTCGGGGTTCGCGGAGTATCCACTTATGAACATGCGAGAATAATTCCCAAGTCCAAGAAAAGATCTCAGCTTGGTCACCTTTGTGGGCGCTTACCACTCGTTATCATCCGTATCTTAGCCTCGTACGTCCGCAATTTGCCTTGGTTATAACATGCCCCAAGAAATGTACCTCGTGCCGGGTAAACTCACATTCCTCTCGCTTGATGCAGAGTTGGTTTTCTGGTAAGACTTAAAAAACCTTTTTCGGATGCTCAACATGCTCCTCCATTTGAATATACCACCATGAACATGTCCAAGTAAAGATGAAATATTTTATCCATCAATGTACAGAAGGTGGCAGGTTTGTTGGTCAAACCGAAGTGCATCACCAAACACTCGTAAGCACCATATATTGTCACACATGCGATCTTCGATTCATCCTTCTTAGCTATGCGGACGTGGTAGTAAGTCTTGGTAAAATATTTGGCTTGTCCAAGTCTGTCGAACAAATCGACAATGAGAACGATAAGATACTTGTTTTTTTATTGTCAACTTGTTAAGCGCCCAATAGTCAATGCATAGGCGTAAAAACCCATATTTCTTTCTTTGAAATAGAATCGGTATGCCATAAGGTGCTTTGAATAGGGAAATGTGACCGGTTTGGAGGAGCTCCTTCAGTTGTTTCTCTAGATCATCTAACTCGGGTGGATCAATGGTATAAGGAGCATGTGCGGGTGCCTTTTCTCCAAACTCCAACTTGATCGCTTAGGATATAGGTGTATTGCCAGTTCGTGCGGCACACATCCTTGTTCTATTTGAGAACCTTTTTTACGAATTGTGGCAATGACTCTTTAGCACCATTGTCTTCTCCTAAACTTTCAATGGTGGCTATGAACGTCGATTCCCCTTTTTAGGCCCTTCACAAGCTGCATGGCCGATAGTTGGGCTTGTCCTTCTATATTTGGCACCTTGACTAGAGGCACCATGCATGACCCTTCTTTCTCCATGACCAGGAGTCACGGGAGGTAGGAATTGATCATCGTATGACATTTTTGGAAGAACTCCTACCCAAGTATGATATCAAAGATATCTAAAGGAGCGATCGTAAAATTGGTCTTAACTTTCCACTTGTCCAACGGGAGTCGGTGGTGCATTAACCAACTTAATGTGGGTGTTTCTTGGGCTATAACTCAGGCCCAATCTTGTTGCTGGCATCTTGGTCATGGCTTCTGCACCAAATCTACCATGGAACGAGCTGGTTGTCCATTGATAAAGATGTCTACATACTATGTTACTCTTCCAATTTCCCCGTCTGCTTGGCATTGGAACCTCATATCCTAGCATGCCAAACTGCTTGGTGCTTGTGTCTTGTAATTTTCTTGTGTTTCCTTGTCTTTTCACTCCCGCGAGATAGCACCAAGGTTCTTTATTTCCAGGCACCTGGTATAACTATGTAGTCCATCGCATATCTAGCATCCATCTCCCTTTGTAGTCTTTTCTTGGTATAGTTTTGGCGCCCTAACTACTTTTCATCCGACTTATAGGAGTCGTATTGCTTAGGATGTGTTTGCTGCTCTTTGCCTCGACCACAATCTCCCCCACCTTTGGCATAACTATTCCTAATTTCCTCTTATTTCTCCTTGTCGTGCCTGTCATGCTGGAAGTGGTTTAAGGCTTCGACTTTTGTGATGGTCTCATCTATGGTCCTGACTTGCCGTCATTTAAACTCAGTCTTGGCCCAATTCTGCAATCTATCAATAAAGTGGAACAACATTCCTTCATCCATGAGGTTGGGAATTTGAAACATGAGCGTGATGAACTACTTCAAGTATGCCCTAGTGCTACTTGTTTGCTTCAATTCCCTAAACATGTGCTTGCCCTCATAGATAACGTTGTTAGGGAAAAAGGACTTCTTGAAGTCTTCTCTAAATTGCTCCCAAGTATTAATGGTACAAAACCCCTTCCCTATATCGAACTCCTTGCGCCTTCTCTAACATAGCCATCTTTGAGAGGTACAATAATGTATCTTGTTTTCATCTCTCTTCACCTAGTTACAATTGAAATAATTCTCCAAGTTCCATAAGAAGTTCTCCACCTCTTGCGCGTCACAAATGCCTTTGAACATAGGTGTCTTGGGAGCCTCGACCTTGGACGTCCTATCTTGGTTGAACGACGATGGTCCTCCAACTTACACACATTTCTTGAGTGCTTTCATTTCGGCCCTCATAGTTTCAATTGTGCTTAGTGCATTAATGAGCCGACACTCCAAGGAAGTGATGTTCTCGTTCATCTCGAAGTCAGCATGTTGGCGACCCTCTAACTCGTTGTGTATGTTGTCATTCTTCTCAAGGGTGAAGTACTTAAGTGTTTTGAACTTTCCATCGACCTCGTTGAAGTGTTCTTCTAAGATCTCCACGACCTTTCTTACCATGTCAACCCTTGCGATCCACTCTAGTTTGGGTATGACATCAATGGCCTCCTCACCACGTTCATTGTCAATTGCTTCAATAGTTGAAAATGGGTGAGATGTTAGCGCTTCACTTGGTGTAGGGTCGAGCAACATCTCCTCGCTACTCTTAAAATACTTCCTTCCATTGTGGTGCTTCTTTCCACCACCCAGCTTGACGTTGGTGGTGCTAGCAGTGCTAATATCTTCTTTGGTTTCCATTCCCTTAGTACATATCTTTGCTATGATATTACGTTGTCACATATTAGACTTTTATTAATGCTTCGTGTGGCACTTGAAAACTTATTCACAAATCTTTTACGATATTGTAAGCTCAAGTGATCCCTTTGAAACTTAGATCGCTAAGAAAATGAAGAAAGACAAAGAAAACTTTTAAAAAAAGACTTTGTATTGCTTGAAAGATTGTACCAGTAATCGATTTTGCTCTATATTTCTTACAATATTGAATCAAGTATGAAAAATAGTTTGTACCGTTGGAAGTGATAAATAATGATAATTTTTAATTCTTAATTCATTAGGATTAGTCACAAATCAATATGAATATATTTATCTATTGGTTTATTTAATTTAGTGGTACTTTTAGTACTTCTCTTGGTTTTTATCTTTAAGTGCACCATAGTTCAAGAATAATGGTTTGTTGTTGTCAAAATATAACATGGTTGTTTTTTACGGAGAAGGGTCTTAAATGTCCCTGAAATATTTGAATTGGTACAAAATTATCCTTCATCCATTTATCGGTCCTAAAATATTCTTGACGTTCACCTTTCGGCTCAAAAATACCCTTGATGTTAATCCGTTGACTCATATTTGCCCTTATTTAACTCCCTTAACGTAAATTAGTAAATATTTGTTTATTATATTGCGCAATGTGATTGGTCCATATTTAAACGTGTCTCAAACAAATAATAAAAGTGATATTTTAAAAAACAATATTTTTCTATAAAACCACTTATGATTCATATTTTGACCCGATATACTGGAAAATAATATTGAAAAAATAATTAATTTCATGATATCTTGCTATTGACCTATTTTAAATCGACCCAATTTGTTATAATGTAACTCAACTCGTAAAGGGGGATCCAACCAAAATCCATACTTACCCCGACTGACCGTCTATCTAAAAAATTATTATTTTCATTTATATAAATATTCTCTCAATTATCCAAATGTCTTGTTCATTTTCTCTTTTATTCCTTTTTGTCATCTCTTATTCTTAATTAGGATATCCGAGACTCACACTTGAAATGAATTCACATATTTATATTTTTTTGATTAGTATTATTGTCATGATGGGATGAGGGTGGGGATATAAGAAATAACTATTTTTATTCTATTATTTTAAATTTTGGATACATACAAAAGAAAAATATAATATTTGTACATATTTGCTTAATTAAATCATATTTATTGAACTGATTATTTTTATATGAATGCATCGTTATTTTTCTCCCCTTATCCCCTCTTGTTTGTCTTAAATTAAAAAAAAATTAAAATGATAGACAAGATTCAAATAGAATTTTTTTTGGAAGAGATTGAAAGTAAAGAGCCAGGGAGGGAGGAGTGTACAGAGTAGATGCCTAACCTTTTTATAATTTTAAATTTACTATGAAATTCAAAATCAAGTCAATAATGTGAGCTTACATACTAAGTAATTTCAAATTATTTTAATGGAAAAGGGCCTAAAATGCCCTTAAACAATGAGATTTGGTACAATATTATTCTCCATCCGCCTAATGAGCATGATCCGTTAGACATAAGGGTATTTTTGAGCCGGAAGACGAACGTCAGTGGTATTTTAGGGCCGATAGGCGGATGAAGGGTAATTTTATACCAATTCAAATGTTTGAAGGACATTTTAGACCCTTCTCCGTTTTTTTATTAAGAGCACCATAGTTCATAGTTCAACAATAACAGTTTGTGGTTGTCAAAATAAAAAAAAAATATTGTGCTATTTGGAGTTCAAATCAGAACTGCTTCATTCAAATGGATAACATTCATTTCCAATGCACCAAAGTCGTATCTTTTGTCAAGATTGTCCCAGTTTAAGTATATATTCTTTAAACATAAAATTTTACCTATATATACAATGTAATTTTTCCGACGAAAGATGTCCAACAATAGTTTGCCACTACATCCTCCGGCAAGAGTTTGAAATCACTTGTTATGTTATATCTAAGTTTAGTTAGTCAAGTAGATGCGTGTTTTTAAGCTGTCAATAATTCAATAGTGAAACTAATAATTTGCGTCAAGTTTAAGAGTGTTTTCAATACTTCTATGTATTTAATTACTCCATGTTTCCCTATTTAGTTGTAAAAGGGTATTTCCTAATTGGCATAATACATATATTGGACCCTAAACTTGACTTCAAATTTTAACTTTGACCTCAAACTTTCATAGTGCACAAATAGGTACTTTAACTATCCTATCTTTCAATAAATAAACACGCGATTTTTGGAGCCAAAGTGCGTGAAATGCAAACGCTCCCACGTGTATTAGTGAGTCAATCAATGGCTGCCAACTAATTAAATATTTTACACGTCTTTTTTTAAAAAAAATATCTTACACGTCATTTTGAAACTAAAAAAAAAATAAAATTTATTTTAATTAATATAAAAGAGATTCTTTAAGGGTAGAATTGTCATTTCAATATTTTTTTACCGTTGTGGGCCTCGAGAATTACGCCTCACTCGCGTAGAATGTGTGCATTTCACACATTTTTCCAGGTAGAAATCGCATGTTTATTTATTGAAAGATAAGATAGTTAAAGTGCCTATTTGTGCACTATGAAAGTTTGAGGTCAAAGTTAAAATTTGAAGCCAATTTTATGGTCCAATATATATATATATATTATGCCTTGATGTCCCTTCCTTTTGATGCAGTGGTTGGAATTGATTACGTAAAATTTGGTGTTTAGGTTAGAAATGACGGAGGAACGCTTCTAAATTTGAAACTAAATATTTTCAAGGGAAAAGGCTCAAAAATACCCCTGAACTATCAGAAATAGCTCACATATGCCCTTAAACTATATTCTGGCTCAAAAATACCCTTCCGTTAAAGTATTTGGTCACTTTTACCCTTATTTTTAACAGAGGTGTGTTAAGTGCCACGTGGACGCCACATGGATGCCATGTGGATGCCACATAAGCACCAAACAACCTCACCTCCACATAGACTTATAAAATCTTAATTACTAATTTTACCCTCATTTTTCTAATAGATACAATTTCACCCATTCTTATTTCTCTAAAACATAATACATTCCCCTTTCTTTCTCTTAACATTTTCCCTTTCCCTTTTCCTACACCTCCTCATATTGAAAGTTACAGTGAGGTTTGTGCACTATATATACATGAGTCCGGAGCCTAAAGAATATAAAATGTTAACAAAAATTCTAAAACGGTATATAAATTTTTATTTTAAATAAAACAGCAAAATCGCTGGTAGAGCTTTTTCCCTATTTTCAATTATTTGGCTGGTTAAAATTAGCAGCTAAAGCTTGATTAGCGTTCACCCAAGTATTATTGTAGACTAAACGTAAACGTTAAGAACACCGGAGCCATGAACGGCGACGCCGTCGTTAAAGATGAAAGGAAGGTCGCCGGGAAACCTGAGGAGAATGAATACGAGTACGAAGAGGAACAGAGGATGCTAGAAGAGCTAGGAATGTACAAAGGGAAGGTGAGATTAGTGAATAGTGAAGAGCCAACAGAGGAGACAATGTTACTGTGGGGAATTCAACAGCCTATGTTTTCAAAACCCAATGCCTTCGCACGCCAAACTTCTCTCCAGCTCCGTGTTGATGCATGTGGACGAACTCTCTCCATTCTACAGTCTCCTTCTAACCTGGTTTGTGCCCTAATTTGAACTTGTTAAAATGAATTGAGTTAACCCTAAGTATGAGTTAGTCAATTTGAACTAAGAATTTTCATTTTTTATTGGTTAATGAAGCTAAAAATTAACTTTGCAATTAAATTGTAGAGGAATCTTTTGTATATTTAACGAAGTTGTTGATGGGTTAATTTGGATCAATATATTATGTTTTTATGGGGGGTTTGAAATGATGTTTGATTGTTTTGGTTATATAAATCAGTTAGTTATATTTTCGAAGAGATTCTTTGTTTATTGGGAGGTATCCGAGGTGACTTGAACTTGAAAAGCAGAATCCTCAGAATCTTATGATTCAGATACTTGACGAGATGAACAGATAAACGATCGGGATATATAGGATGACCTATCCATTTCATATTAGAAGATTGATGAAAGCAAGAAAACATAATTAAAAGAATATAAATTCCATTCATACAAGTAGGAGCTGCACAATTGCATTGGTGATTGTATTTCTGTCCAAGTCCCTTTGAGGACATTTGATAAAACAATGTATTTCCGTCCTAATACAGTGTTATAAGGATTAGAAAGGCGTTCTTTTAGTCTTTTATCTTCTATTTTTGTATTGATTGCAGTTGATAGAGTAAATCGTCCATCATGCTTTTGACTTTGAGAATAGCTACTTTCAGTAGTAAATATTCGTTAGCTATGGCATATATAATGGATCTTTGGTTAGTTTTGGTGCTCAACCCGTGTAATTTAGAAATATTTATCTAGAGCTTTATAAACTTAAAAATGATCAGAGTGACGATCCTTTCAAATTCAAGGAAGAATTATACTAACTTCTGAAATTTTCATGTTTTCCCTAATATCTTCGGAGGTTCTGAAGGGAAAACTTGAGATTTTGATGCACTTACACATCACTTAGGGGTCGTTTGGTACAAAGATTGATAATACAGGGATTAGTAATGCTGGGATTAGTAGTGCAGGGATTAATAGTGCAGGGATTAGTAATACAGGAATTATTTTTATCAAGTGTTTGGTTCATTGTTTTCGACCTCATCTTATGTTTGGATTAAAACTTTATAAAAAACTTCTTTTCAATTATATCCTTAAATTCTTATGCAATTGGGTTAAGGTAAATAATTGCCGGATAATATTTTTTTATGACCTTCTAACTAGCTAAGAAAAGAACAATTTTATCGTCATGTTTGCCTTTTTTTTCTTAAATTATTTGAGGATAAATAATTGTCATCTTATTTAATTGATCACTTACAAATGTCAATTTTCAATTTAAAAAAAGATAAACTATCAACTTTTAAAATTGAAAAGACGGTAAACAATAGTAAAATTGAATAAACCATCTACATTTACGAATAAGATTGCAAGTTGTAATTTTCGTATGTATTCAATGTTATAAATTGTTGAAAATACAAAATATTAGAAAACCGCACAAATATTTAATTTTTTTTTTTTTTGATTTTATGTTTTATGGTTGTGCTAGTAAATTTATTTAAATAAATTAGCTAACAAATTATTTAGAGAGAGTTAAATAATTTGTAAGCTAATTTATTTAAATAAATTTACTTGCACAACCATAAAATATAAAATCAAGAAAATAAACAAACAATAAAATGTTTTGAGGGATATTTTTGTCTTTAGTAGACTTATCCCATGGTATTATATCCCATGTATTGTTAATACCTCCAAATAGAAGGTATTAGTAATACATCATATAATACCATGTAGGAGGTATAACTAATCCATGGATTAGTTATACATAGACCCAATTTCCTACCAAACGTAGTACTAAATAATACCATCTATAATACATGGACTATTTTATTTAATGCGGCCTACCAAACGACCCCTTAATGCATATGGCTTCTCCTTGGCACAGCAGTTTCTAAAGAATGAACTGTGTATAAATTGCTTGGGTTAACCTGAAGTAGTTGATTACAATTGTGCGTAGAAATCCAATTAGAATGCAGAAGGCATTATTCGCTCTCTTGACTAAATTTCGTATATAGCTGGAGAACAGTGTTCTGAATCCCTTTGGTCCTGTTATTGTACGTAAAAGCAATTCCCATTGAAATAAAAAGAGGATATCAACAACGACTCTAGAGCTATGAATTACACAAATGAAATGCACGAAAAAGGAACCAGTTAGTTTCTTTATGCTTTGTTAGCACCTAGAACTTCTACTCAATAGAAAAAAAACTGGCAAATGGTTGTTTGGTTGTCCTAAATGTGAGAAGGCATTCGAAAAGGAAGTTTATAGCGTGTTATTCAAAAAGAGCTGCTCCTTTAACTTGTTGAAGAAGGATGTCAAATGGGTTATGTCAGATGCAAGTGACCTGGGTTTTAGTGCATTAAAGAAGGCCATCTATGTTGCGGTTGCCAGATTTTGATTTACCATTTGAAGTACACACTGATGTATCATATTCTGCAGTATAGTGAGTTGGTTCTGCAGGATCATCTGGTTGCGTTTGAGAGCTGAAAGTTGAATGCTACGGACAATCGTTATTCTGCTCATGAGAAAGAGATGGTGGCGGTACTCAATTGTATCTGGTAGGCGAGTCTACCTACTTGGAACAAAGATTGTGGTCTGAACGGACAACGTGGCCAATACGTACTTCAAAACTCAACGGAAGCTGGGTCTGAAGCAGGACCAATGGCAGGAGTTTCTGCTCAGAAGAAGCTCAAAAGTTGATGGGAAGGCATCAAAATGGTTTTCATACACAGATTCTCAAAGTGTGGGATTTTTATTTCTGATCCTACTCTTTGTTCTTCCGAGATAGCTGCTGAATTGTTCTAAGAAACTTGAGGAGCAAGTCCAGAAGAATGTGACCAGCTAGTTAGGAAAGCTTGTGTATCATTTTAAAATTCTACAAAATAGCTAACTACTTTTTGTACAATAGATATCATTCAAATTATCAAAATGTCTGCGCACTTATCTGCCTTACTCATTTCCGCTCTTTCAATTTTTTCTTTACAACTTATCTTTATAATGTTTCTTACATGTCTTCTTCTTAAATTAATATGAGTAGCATTAGTATGGTCCTATTTCATCACAAGACTCACTACTAGGACATCAAAATAAATAAGCATGAGAATTCATAGTCGATGAGCAAGGTCTTCTCCTTAACATTAATCATCATATATTCATTTTGAAACCATTGGTCGGTGATTCAATCAGAATATTAAAGCAACTCCGTTACGGTTGTCTTTACCTTGTCAGTTTTCTTTCAAGGTCATCGTGTTGTAAGTAATATAGTCTTCCCATCTTCTTGAAGTATCTTCCTTATACAGGGAATAAGAGGGTCTGGTATTATTACTATTTGCTAATGGATCAGATTCTCATTACTTCAAATACCCTGGACTCTTCTTTACCCACTAGTTTGGCTTGCCTTCGTGCTACCATGGACCTCTCAAACAGATTTAGGGAAAGATCAGACTCGCTATCTCCACTGATGTTTTATATCCAGGATCATACTTTCTGTACATGTATTTAAGCTGTTTATTCTGCTTTAACTCAGGAAAATTATGAACTAGAAAAGTTTTGAGTTAGTAAGTCACTTCTTAGTGTCGCTTTTGAGATGACTAATAAGCTTTGGCAATGACATGATCCAAAGACAAATGGGATTAGTTGCTACTTGTTTTCTGGAAATGTTGCTTATATCTGCTGAAAGAAGAAATGGTTGTGAGACACTTTGATCTCCTAGCACACACAAAGAATCTCAATTATTCACTGTTGCGCTCTCTCTCTTTCATCAATTTCTAGTAATCAAGCTATATTTACTTTAGGGTACTCCTGGAGTAACTGGTTCTGTAATGTGGGATAGTGGAGTGGTCCTTGGGAAATTCTTGGAGCACGCTGTAGAATCAGAAAGAATTTATCTTCAAGGCAAGAAAGTCGTTGAACTGGGATCTGGCTGTGGATTAGTTGGGTAATACTGTTATCTTTTGCACCTTCGATTTCTGATTTTGTCAAATCATTTGTTGTCATTACTGGTTTAAGCTAGTGGATGTCAGTCAAGTGGTCGAAATAGATGTATGTTCCAACAAAATTATGTTGGATTAGTTCCCTAGTGTAGATTCTTGTCGCAATGCGTACGAAAAACAAGGGATATCATGTCCATAAAATAAATTACTTGCTCTTAAAATTATGTTCTTGCCTCGTAGTAGTCAATTAGTCATTAAATATTGAATCCACTTACCATGCATGCCATAAATTTACTGCTGGAAAATTGTTCATTTATCTTAAATTTCTCATTCTATGTTTTCAGCTGTGTTGCAGCTCTTTTGGGTGCTCAAGTTATTCTCACTGACCTCCCAGATAGACTGAGGCTACTGAAGAAAAACGTAGAAGCTAATTTATATGGAGATGTAAGAGGCTCTGCAACAGTAAATGAGCTCACATGGGGAGATGAGTTGGATAATGATATGAGGAATCCTTTGCCAGATTATGGTAACAATCTGAGATGGTCTCATTTCATATAGAGTTGCTTTACAATACATAATTGAATGCCATATGCATCTGTCTGAGGTTGTATAATTGCCCTTCACAACGTTGTCACATGCATATTTCAAAATGATACTTTCTTCTCTCTTTCTGATAACCAAGATATCCTGTGTATAAGCTGGCCTGACCACAGTTGGTGGCTTGGTGCACAGGTTTAAGACTCAAGGGAATACAGTCTACCGTTCTACCCTCATCCCACTTAAAAACCAAGCTTCAGCTAGCAGAAGGGTTCAAACTCGTAGTGTGTACTTACAACACATCCCCGTCCATTTATCGTGGGGCATTTCAAATTGAAATTTTCTTTTCTTCCTTCTCGTGTCCTTATATCATTATTAGTTTCTTTGGGGATGATGTGAATTAGAATTATATACTATTTAGTGTTTAATCACAGAGGTGGTAAATTCAGTTAAAACTTCCAGCAATGTTTCAGAGAAATTTTATTCTGTGTTCTCATTTTCCTTTATTGATTATAAGCCTTAGCATGAAAGGTTTGCAAAACTTGAAATCTTGCTGTCTATAAATCTGATACTATTAGTTGGGCATACTTTGGGTTTATAGTTGTAACTGATAAGAGGTCAGGCTGCTCCAATCATCCATGAAGACACTAATCTTGAAAATCAATCTTAAAAGGTGATAAAGGGTAACGTCTTCCCTTTCAAAGCTAAGCATCTGTTGACCATTGATATGCAGTCAATAGAAGCAATGCGGAGAAAATCCATCTTAAGTGTAGAGATCATATATGTCAATTGGCTACATAATAGCCCTGAATGAATCAGTATGTCTGACCTCAGTTCATGTTCCTTTGAAGCTGCCTTACATGGTTTGACAAGAAGTAAAACCTAATTTCAGGTCTCTCAGTTGAAAATTTGTTGTGGACATGTATGGGCTACGATATAAGTTTTGGACTAGTTCAACTTTCAGTTTAGACTTGTCCAAGTCGCTAGATACTGCAGATTTGCCTTAGGTCTGATTAGATTTTACCCATTTATGAAACAAGGTTCCACATAATCCTACAAAGAAGATGGTGTATTTTTCCTATAGCAATGTGCGTCCTCTCAAGCTTCCTTCTACCCATAACAAAACTTGGGATGCCATGCTATCCACGTTAACATGCCAAGACATTTTCTAGGATTTCATTGTCTGAATGCACTAATCACAGATCAGCTGGCCCTCAGGGATTTGGTTCCGGGGTAAGAATGCAGCATGTAATATGTGGGTTAGGTGCACGTCAAGTGTTTGAGCCATGTCATGGATGAAAACCTGGTATTTAAGTGGAGAAGGGTACACAGACTATCCAATTATACACTGAGTATCGAACTATGAACCAGTTGGCCCTAGAAGATTTCTCGGTTATTAGAAAGAATCACTCAACTTGACATTTCACATTCCCTCCTCCCCCTTTTATGTTCCCAAGTCTAGGTGGATGGTCTCTGGTCAGTTGTCCAGTTTATCTATCCTTGATTTTAGTTTATTATTTCACGGTCTGATATGTATTTGTATTTCAGTTCTTGGATCAGACGTGATATATAGTGAGGGAGCTGTCGTGGATTTGATAGCTACACTTCTGGACCTCTCTGGTACTCAGACAACAGTTATTTTAGCTGGAGAGCTTCGGAATGGTATAGACTTCAGATATTATTTAATTTTCAGATAGCCTGGAGATGATACTACATTTCATGTGATTTTCTTGTGGCAGATGCAATCCTTGAGTACTTCTTACAAGCTGCTGCAGAGGATTTCACTATTGGCCGTGTAGATCAAACACAGTGGCATCCCGATTGTTGCAGTCCTCGAGTGGTAATATATGTTCTGGTGAAGAAGCAAAAAAAATTGTAAGTCCGCGCTCATAACATTGTACACTCAATTTTCAAAATGATACCAACGTTAATGCCTGTGCTTCACATATAATTTGCTAAGTGTTCGACTGGCTTTCTTTCTGGTTAATACAGTGTACCATTCTGTGGATAAATTAATGTCCTAAACGTTTTTCCTCATCGACTATTTGGCGATTTTTGGTCGTAGATATGATTTCCATCTTGTAGCTACCAAGGATAATGCATGTTTAGTAATCTTCAACAATCTGTTGATACAAAACTTTTCTCAGAAGAAGCAGATTAGAGGGGTAATATCAACAATGGAGTATATTTGCTTGAAATGAATAATTAGTGACATATCATGTGAAGGAACATTATTATAAAATAATAGATTGCTAGAGCCCTAAGAATTCAAGTTAACCTACCATAAGTTTTTTAGGGTGATTGCATTCTTACAACAACCAATCTAATTAGTAATTAGGAATTGTACAAAAACAAATAATGCAAATATACCATACTAATTACTCTTTAACAAGATTTCCAACTTAGATAAGCGAAATTATCAACATTAATGATATCAATACAGTATTGAGATAAAATATATTGTTAGCGATATGTGTCCACCTATTAGTATTCACAATGATGTTGGGGTAAGGGTTTTTCTAGATCAAAAGAAAGTGAATTTGGATTTCTTTACAAAATATCCATTGTGCATCTCTTTGAAAGATTGTGAGATGTATAATCAAGATCCTGTAGTTATTACTGATAGAATAAATTCTGAGGTTAGTTTAGCACAGACTAACATTAATTTATACTCCAACAATTCTATTCGTTAATGCTATATGGAACTGGCTGAACTTAAATGATGAATGATTTTTTTTCAATTTCTGACTGCACGCTTTAAGTGTTAAATTAAAACACTCATTCGCCAATGGAAATGTGGCATGCTGGCCAGACTCAGCTAAATCAAAATATAATTTAGGAATTGTTATTTTTGAAGGGTCTAAAGCAGTCAGAAATGAAGAAATGAAATACAGAATTTCGATTTTTAAACGGTCATCCTCTTCCCAAAAGTTTTCCAATTTAAACTTGTGGTAAAAATTTGACTTGGGGACTTTGTCCATATTCCCGAAATTTTCTGCAGTAATTCTATTTGGAACAGAGGAATTAGAACAAAATCAGAAATTGGTCTAGATTTCAGACCGGTTACAGCTACATATTCTTTTAATTCAAACTTTAACTCTGTACCATTTACATTTATAACAAACATGTCATCTCTGTCATTCTTAGTTTCAAGCAGAAAGATATGGCGTAACAACTGACATTGAATTTTTATGTTATGTAAATCATAAAAAAATTTAAAAGGTGTTTCCTGTAAAAATTGTTGGAACTTGTCTTGACTGAGGACGGTCAATAGATCAGCAAATACATTCATGTTGATACATAAAGACAAATTTGTTTGCACTTTCTTCTCCTATAAAATTGGTAAAACTAAATTAATACTTTTAACTTAATATATAATTTCGTAAAAAATCATAGATACACTGTTATATTAATGTACGGTCAATGCAATTCATACACAAATCATACAAACTGAATACATCAGTTCATACAATATAATTTTATAGAAAAATCATAGATACACTGCCATATTAAAGGACAGTCAATACAATTCATACACAAATCATATAAAATAAATGCATCAGTTCATACATAATTGAAACAATATTAATACATATTAGATTTTTAAAAAAATTCAAAGTGTTTGCATACAACATTGTAAATTCACTTCATACACGATTAATACATAACTCATATACTATTCATACATAAAAACAATTGTCAAGTAAAATAATGAATAAACACCTATACAATACAAAAATAGCAATTCGTACAAAACTCATACAAATTTCATATATTATACGATTGCCAAATAAAATAAAAACATAAACTCACTTACATATAATATTTTACCCAAAATTTAAAATAGTCTTTTTTACTGACCTTGACAATTTTTTCGGATTTCTCTGATTCCTTCTTTGAGGACATTCTTGTCGATCGACCAATTTCAATACCTTTTGATTTTTTATACAAAGTCAGAATTTGATTCTGACGATGTTTGAATTTCTTTTCCCTTCCTCTTTCTTTTGCATCTTTTATTTTTATTTTTTTTAGACTTCGATTTACCAGGACTGGCAGTCTGTTTTCCAGTTGAGTTTGTGTCAAAATATTGAATGAAGGAGCATGAAAGTCATTGGATGATGACTCCTCAACCAATTTCCTATTTTTACTGGATGTTCCACTGGCTTTCCTCGACATTCTTTACGAACTTAGCAAAAAGTAAAGTAATTTATGAAGATGATGTTGAATGAAATCGATCTATGATGGGAATGAGGATGAACCAGTCGTAATGAGAAAGATGATGAGTGATGACGATTTAGGGATTGCTGGTGAAGATTATGATTTGGGACGATTTAGGAAAGATGAAGATTTAGGCGTGTTGGGTAAGTTTGAATGGTGATCGGGTATAGGGTGTAGTGGGGGTGGGTAGTTATTGGACAACGGTAAAGTAGAAATTTAATTAAAATCAAATCCCCAATATTTAGGCTTTGTTTTTAAAAGGTAGTACTATAATTTGAACTTTAATTAACAATAATTTATTATTTATTTTAAAAACTGTAAAAGGTAACTGTAATATTAATCTGTAAATATTTAAGAGTTTGTTTTAAAAAAGGTAACTGAAAGATTAAAAAAATATTTAAACATATTAATTAATTATTATTTACATAATTACTTATAATTTATTTTTAATAAAATATTAAAAATATATTTAATTAAAAATAAATTATAAATAATTATGTAAATAATAATTAATTAATATATTTAAATATTTTTTTTAATCTTTCAGTTACCTTTTTTAAAACAAACTCTTAATTATTTACAGATTAATATTACAGTTATCTTTTACAGTTTTTAAAATAAATAATAAATTATTGTTAATTAAAGTTCAAATTATAGTGTTATTTTTTTAAAACAAAACCTAAATATTAGGGATTTGATTTTAATTAAATCCCTACTTTACCGTTGTCCAATAACTACCCACCCCCAATACACCCTATACCCGATCACCATTCAAACTTACCCAACACGCCTAAATCTTCATCTTCCCTAAATCGTCCAAAATCATAATCTTCACCAGCAATTCCTAAATCGTCATCACTCATCATCTTTCCCGTTAAGACTGTTCATCCCCGTTCTCATCATAGATCGATTTCATTCAACATCATCTTCATAAATTACTTTACTTTTTGTTAAGTTCGTAAAAAATGTCGAGAAAAGCCAGTGAAACATCCAGTAAGAGTAGAAAATTGGTGGAGGAGTCATCATTGTATGACTTTCATGCTCCTTCATTCAATATTTTGACACAAACTCAACTGGAAGACAGACTGCCAGTTCTGATAAATCGAAGACTAAAAAAAACAAAAAAAAAAGATGCAAAAGAAAGAGGAAGGGAAAAGAAATTCAAACATCGTCAGAATCAGATTCTGACTTTGCTAACGAATTAAGAAACCAAAAATCAAAAGGTATTGAAATTGATCGATCGACAAGAACGTCCTCAAAAAAGGAATCAGAGAAACCCAAAAAAATTGTTAAGATCAGTAAATAAGACTATTTTAAATTTTGATTAAAATATTATATGTAAGTGAGTTTATGTTTTTATTTTATTTGGCAATCGTATAATATATGAAATTTGTATGAGTTTTGTATGAATTGCTATTTTGTATTGTATAGGTGTTTATTCATTATTTTACTTGACAATTGTTTTTATGTATGAATAGTATATGAGTTATGTATTAATCGTGTATGAAGTGAATTTACAATGTTGTATGCAAACACTTTGAATTTTTTTAAAAATCTAATATGTATTAATATTGTTTCAATTATGTATGAACTGATGCATTTATTTTATATGATTTGTGTATGAATTGCATTGACTGTCCTTTAATATGGCAGTGTATCTATGAAATTCAGTTTGTATGATTTGTGTATGAATTGCATTGACCGTACATTAATATAACAGTGTATCTATGATTTTTTTTATGAAATTATATATTAAGTTAAAAGTATTAATTTAGTTTTACCAATTTTATAGGAGAAGAAAGTGCAAACAAATTTGTCTTTATGTATCAACATGAATGTATTTGCTGATCTATTGACCGTCCTCGGTCAAGACAAGTTTCAACAATTTTTACAGGAAACACTTTTTGAATTTTTTTATCATTTACATAACATAAAAATCTAATGTTAGTTGTTACGCCATATTTTTCTGTTTGAAACTGAAAATGACAGAGATGACATGTTTGTCATAAATGTAAATGGTACAGAGTTAAAGTTTGGATTAAAAGAATTTATAGTTGTAATTGGTCTGAAATCTGGACCAATTTCTGATTTTGTTCTAATCCCTCTGTTCCAAATAGAATTATTGCAGAAAATTTCGGGATATGGACAAAGTCCCCAAGTCAAATTTTTACCACAAGTTTAGATTGGAAAACTTTTGAGAAGAGGATGACCGTTTAAAATCGGAATTATGTATTTCATTTCAGACCCTTCAAAACAACAATTCCTAAATTATATTTTGATTAGTTGAGTCTAGCCAGTATGCCACATTTTCATGGGCGAATGATTGTTTTAATTTAACACTTAAAGCGTGCAGTCAGAAGTTGAAAAAAATTCATTCGTCATTTAAGTCCAGCCAGTTCCATATAGCATTACAGGTACAGATAGAATTGTTGGAGTATAAATTAACGTTAGTCTGTGTTAAACTAACCTCAAAATTTATTCTATCAGTAATAACTCCAAGATCTTGATTATATATCTCACAATCTTTCAAAGAGATGCACAATGGATATTTTGTAAAGAAATTCAAATTCACTTTCTTTTAATCTTGGAAAACCCTTACCCCAACATCATTGTGAATACTAATAGGTGGACACATATCGCTAACAATATATTTTATCTCAATAACATTTATATTAAAATGAGATATTATCGCATTAACTAAACGACTATACAGAGTAGACGCATCATATATGTTGCCCTCCATCTAAAAATCGACATATTTACCTATTTCACAACATTAAAATAACATTTAGTACAATATAATGCATATAATTGCACAATAATTTAAACACACTTAATATACCTTTCAAGGACCTATAAACTAATAAAATTAACTTTTAAAGAATTGTCCATTCATAAAAAAAAATTAATAATCATTTCATACACAATTATTATAACTTTCATCATCACATGCTATATATATATATATATATATATATATATATATATATATATATATATATATATATTCACAAAAAAAAAACTAACTAAACAAAAAGAATAAAGATTTCATACAAAATTATATCAACATCTACCTTCCTATGCCAAACATAAACATCTATTCTAATTACATCAAAAATGAAAATTCATACACGATTAATATAAGTTTCATACACGATTAATACAAGTTTCATAATTCAACGGTTCACATCATTATAAATACTTATTTCTTGACTAGTGACTAAACACATTGTACCATCAAATTCATTTTTTCTATTTTTTTCATAAATCAACTATTACGCGAATCTTCAATTTTATTAAAACTCAAATGCCTATACCTTTACATGTTGTTTTTCAGATATGGTATATATACCAAAACACTGTTTCATCCAAAAAACATGCTATAATCTATATTTCAGATCTTAAAATAATCAAAAAAAAAAATCAAAAAAACATAATTAAAACCAACCTGATAAATTCCACATTCCACCATATTTAATTAATATCAACACAATGTCTCCATCAAAGCAAATCAAGTTTTTTTCAACGCTAAAATTTCTTCAATTACTAAAAAAAAAAAAACGAAATGATATCTGTTGCAAATCTGAAAGAATCGTGAAAATTGAAAAAAAATTTAACAGCTTTTACGTTGCTGTCAATTTGTTAGAGCTTTTTAAAAAATTAAATCAAAATTTAATTTAATTTCAACTAATTTGAGAGATTTAAGGCAAGTAATTAATCTGAATTTTCTTTAAATTTTCTTTAAATGTGCTAATCAATTAACACAATTAATAATTGTATTTAATTTAAGTAATAAAGGATGACATTTTCCATTTAAATATTTGTCCGCTTTTCTTCAAATTTTTTTAAACAAATATTTTTAATTATTTAAACTCAACATTATATTTTTTAATAATATACTATAACTTGATATATTAAATGTTATATGTTTAAATACAAACTCTAATGCTATAACTTCAGAATATTAATATAAAAAATGCTATATACCAATAATTATATATATATATATATATATATAATATATATATATATATATATATATATATTGATTTAGCAATTAAGCAAAATTATCACTTGGAGCATCTATTGTAGTTATTAGGGGCACTAATGTAAGGGGTATATATTTGTAATTAATTTATATTTATGGGGCATTTGCTTAGTTTTACGAAAGCTATTTGCTTTAGTCGAAGCAAAATGATCATTTAACTACACAATTTTAGGTAAAGGCTATAAATTTAGACATCGATTATATATCACCTTTCTGATTGGGTAATGCTAAATGGCCAGAAAAAATTGGCCAGAAAGATAAAAAGACTATAATGTTCTTTTGGCCATAAAATTTGGCCATAATTTGACCATAATGAGTTAATGACCCAAATACATGTTCACACTATAAATTAATTTATTTTTTGACAATTATACCCTTCTTTGTCAAATTTATATTTTTCTTTATAATTTATTCATTAATTATGTTTCAATAAATGAGAATGTTTTTCAATACATAGTAAATTGACTAATTTTTAAATTTCTCTAATTTTCATACATACATGCCTTTCAATTTCTCTTAAAAATATTATAAAATGGGTCAATATGACCCATAGTTTTTTTTTCTTCCTTAATTTTCTGATAAAGAAACTATAAAGAATACAAAATTTAAATTGATAATTAGAATACAAAATTTAAATTAGTATATAAAATTTAAAATTTATATTATAAAATAAACCTACTCATATAATTAAATTCAAAATAATTTTAAGTCAAATCATCTTCTTGTAAAGTCTATCATAGATGTGTCGATCTTTTCACAACTAAAAAAAACTATAAATAGGACCGCATTTTCTTTTCTCTCTTTTATTTCATTCTCATTCTTTCTTTTTATTTTTCATCCTTTTCAAAATAAGAAATTAAATAAAAATTAAATTATTCAGATAATGAAAAGCAAATAAATTCACAAATAAGATATTTAAGACTGAAATTAATCTTGAAATAATTAAATAAAAAACACTTGTGAGAAGTATCAAATATATTACTGAACTTTATGAGATGTTTAAAGAGAAAATTATGCAACAAAATAAACTTATACTATTTAATTACTTATCACAGTTATAATTTGCTATAATTACCACTCGCCACTAACATGATACATTAATTACATGGGCTGACTTCGAGTTTGTATTATTAGTCACGTTTGTATATGTATAATTCGCCAGAATATACAAATACATATGTATAATATACAATTATTTAACCTATATACATATACAATTCACTTCTGTCCCACTCTCTCCTCCCTCTCCCAATCTCGCTCGCGTCTCTCCTCCCTCTCCCAATCTCGCTTGCCCTATATACAAATGTATATGTATAATATACAAT
>CM040625.1:5701915-5752722 GCA_022817965.1 Solanum lycopersicoides
TGTCACGACCCAAACCGTCGTGATTGACACCTACACTAACCCTCCAGTGGGAGAACCATTACTACAACCCAACCAAGCAACTTAACGAAAAACTAGGCATATTAAAGATACAAAAATAGTCTTAAATAACTAAATTATTTATTAAGGAACCAAACCAATAAACTAACACGAATGCGGAAATATAACCCCTAGGACCTAAAAGTCAATGTACCAAAACTCTAACATGATTCATAAGTCTAAAAGAAAACCATCTAAAGAACTAGTCTAAGTCTGAATAGAATGGATTGTACAAAAAGAAAACTCAAGGCAGCTCAGAAGAACTAGCTCACCCTTAAATTCGAAACAGTTTCTGATCTTCTGAAAGATGCCTATCAATAGCCGCCGGAAGATACCTTGTACTCAACCAAAATAAGAGCAAGTGCAGTATCAGCACATTCACCGTGTACTAGTAGGATCACACGGCTATCCCACTAAGTGAAACATATATAAGTCAAAGCAACAATATAATCACGTAACATACCGACTATCAACAAAATTGATTAACACCATCTTCATAGCATAAGACAACCACACCACAACCACTCTTAAAGTCCACTTGTGCAATGCATGGGTGGAGTCCCACTTTTCCCCACTCACACTAAATAGAACTCTTTGAGAAGTCATAAGTCATAGTTCATAAACGGTAATTACAATTATCACAAGTAGTTGGTCCTCTCACGGAATCCAATGCAATGGTCCTCTCATGGAACCCAAATTCAAACTGTTAGTGCACTGACGTGGTACCCAGTGGTGGATCTAGAATTTTCGTTCTGGAGGTTCGAAAAATAAAAGTATAAACATGTAAATAAACCAACAAAGTAAAATTTCAAGAAAGTAGTAGTATATAGTTTATAGGTACAAAAAGTTAGTTTCGTTACAAGAAATCCGAAACTAACATAAGTGATTACAGTGAAACAAAAAGTTAGCTCTTTACAATATGTCAATCTAGAACTAGGATGCTAAGTAGAGCAAAAAATGGAGCTAACTAGAACAAAAAAATTAGCACTTCATAATGTATCACTGTAGGACTAAATTGCTAATTACAAACTCCCAAAAGAGGTCAATGCTAATACTTCTCAAGCACATTTACAATACTATTCGACGAGGTTTCATTGCTTGAAAAGACAAAATAATATCATCAGTTGAAACATCATTAAACACATCCTTATCCATAAAAGGAACCATGCAACCGCTCAAGAAGTCATCATTCATTCGACTTCGCAACTTATTCTTAATAATTTCATTCCCGAAAACTCTTTCAATGGATGCAGTGGCAACTACCAGAAGCAAAACGAATTTCACCAAACGAAATACAAGAGGATAACATGAATGATTTTTTGTCTCAACCAATCTTTTTGAAAGCTCAGAAAGCCCATGTAAATCAGAGAACATTTTATCGATATCACGGACATCAATAATGTAATTTGCTAGTTGATTCTCAAGTGCACACATGCTAAGTTCATCAAAGTCATCAGGATATAATTCAGTCATTCTCATTATTTTTTGGATATCAAAACTTGAAAATGAGTCTACGGGGTTCAAACAAGCAACTCCATAAAGCAACTCTGTTGTCACTTTATCAAAACGATAATTGAGCTCTTGCAATCGTCAATCAATTATTTTACAAAATACTTCAACACGATAATGATGAAAACTGTATAATCAACATATTTACGCCGTGTTCTTCCAGAATTAACATACAGCTCATCAAAATTAGGCACCAGAATATTATACTTGATACAAAAAGCAGAAATCTCAACAACAAATAAATCCTATCTTTCATTTTCCCTCAACTTTTGTAGCCTTCTCTTAGCCACTTTTAACAAGTAGCATGTCATTTGCAATGTCTTGATCCTTTTTTTTAAGCATGTACTAAGATCATTAATAATTCTAAAATTTCTTTCATTAAATGCAACATGAATGCAACCTCATAAGTTTAAGCAATTCTAATATATTCCGTTGCCCTGGATCTTTCATCCATAGAATGTGCAGTTTCAACAATATTATCAAGAATGTCCATAATTGTACCAAACTTGAGTATAAAACAATTAGAATATTTGAAGTGAGATCCCCAACGAGTATCACAAGCTCTAAAAATACCAACTTCTTGATGCAAGCCTCTACCCGTTTTAAGCTCACTCATATGAAAAACTTCTTGATTTTTTTTTTTAGATTCTCGATAATCATTCATACGTTTATAAGAAGTCGCCAACACATTAAAAATATTTGAAACCAAATGAACAAGTTCTCCAACTTGAATACATTTTTTAGAAACACCAACAAGAGTTAGTTGAAGTTGATGAGCAAAACAATGTATGAAATAAGCCTACCTACTTTCTTTCTTAATCAACATCTTAAGGTCATTGATATCACTTTGCATATTATTTGCTCCATTATAGCATTGTCCACGCACATAGGATAGACTCAAGGAATGTTGAGAAATTAAATTGACAATTGCTTCTTTTAGAGATAAAACACTAGTATTTTTAACATGAACAATGTCAAGAAGTCTCTCCATCACAAATCCTTTTCTATTAACATATCGTAAAACAACCGTCATTTTCTCCTTGCGTGAAACATCAAAAGATTCATCAACCTATAAGGAAAAATAATCACCATTTAGTTCCTTTATGATGTCCTTAATTGTTTCAATCTTGCAAGCAAATACAATATCTTTTTGAATCTTTGGACAAGTCATTTGGTCATTTTGAGGAGCATTTTCCAATACAAAACTACGAATTTCATCACACTTTTGAGCATAAATGAAAGAATCTCAAGAAAATTACCTCTGTTAAGTGATAACTTAGATTCATCATGACCTCGAAATGCCAAGTATTGTTTCACAAGAAGTCTCACTACATCAATTGAAGCTGCTAAGCGGATCCGATACCCATGCTTATCTTGATTAAGTTGTTTCTCAAATGAAGCATATATAGATTGTTGTTGCCGCATTAGATCTTTACATTTTCTTTTTAACTGATTGTGAATGCTAGTATGCCAACCAACATGTGTTTGCAAACTAGCCTTTTTATGTCAATTCCTAAACCCTACACTCGAAAATATTTCATCTCCGCCTTGAAAATTGTTATTTTGCTTGAATAAATAGCAATACAAATAAAAGGCTGCATCTTTACTTATACTATACTCTAACTAATCAGAAAATTCATCAAACCAATTACGATTAAAAACGACGCACATCTCCAAAAATATTTGTTTGTGGAAACTCTCTTAATAAAGGTTGACAAGGTTTTTTTTTGAGATAATCTCTTCTAATAGCATCACGATGATTTGAATGAAATTCCAAGATTTGAGTTCTTTCACTTGGATCAACCTTTAAATAACTTAAATCAAATTCTTGGGAAGAATGTGATGGTACTTCCAAATGATTAGCATTTTCTTTCCGATTAGGTTGATTCTGAGCAGTAGAACTTGAAGTTGATACTTTAAAAAAGTACTTCTTCATTGACTATGAATCTACACAAAATAGTTAAATTGTTAGATGCATTAAAATAACTTTTTACAAATTATATTAGACATTACCTTCAAAATTCAAATGGTTAATAAATCTAGTAACAACTATCAAAGAAAGAACATAAAAAACAATTAAAAAAATTCATAATTTAAAATAAAGATAGTCAACATTCAATCAAGAAAGATAAACTTTTCAAGAAAATGAAGAAAAGAACTTACATTGGAGAAAAGACACACAATAAACTCTTTTGATTTTAGCTTTGATTTGAGCCTCCACTTCAATAAGAAAAAATACTACAAGTCTACAACCTTAAAATATAAAGACCCATTTAATTTCTTGAAAATTGAAAGAAGGAGAAGAGAAAATGATTTTACCTTTAAAGCAATAGGCATGAATTTTGATTTTCCATAACAAATTTAACGTGAGATTCAAACATGAAGTATCAAGTATGAAACAAATCAACTATAATATATTATGGGGTGATTTTAATATTTGACTTTAGAGTGTTGGAGATTGGGGAAGAAGAACTAAAAAAGTGATTTAGGGATTTTGAAAGTGAAAAAGTTAAAAAATGAGAAGAGAAAAAGTTCTTTTGGATTTAGCACCACATTTTAACATGTTTTATTTTTAAAAAACTATAAAAACGTGAAAACAGAAATGGAACTAAGAAAAAACTGAAACTAAAAATGTAAAAAATAAAACGCCAACAAAGGGATTCAAACCCTGGACGTTGTGAGTAATTTCGAGCTTAGCTGCCGCTGGGCTATCTCATTCATTTGTGATTGAGGGTGTTCAATATATATATATATATATATATAATCCACATAAATCCAGAAAATTCACCTTAGGTATAAAGTGTATTTTTTATCGAGGGTGTTCGGGTGAACACCATGGATGGCACGTGGCAATCTGATTCAATATTTATGTCAAAATATGACAATTCGATCCAGGTTACCTTGCCGAAACGTGGCAATCCGATCCCATCAACATACCACAATCACATACACAAGTACATCATCAAAATCATACAACAAGAAGTGATTCATGGCTTACAATTATTCTTTCATACTCATTTACATAGTGTGTGATCAATAATGCAACATTCAAATTCATACATGCATTATAATGAAGCAATAACAAACATATATCACACCAACATGAAATCACAACCATCACCTACCTCGAATCTAAGCTTGAATTTCCTAAGGCACTTGAATATTCCTTTTCTTGATTTTCCACTTGTTTTATGTCTACAACAATTAATATACGCATGGATCAACAATCAAAGGTCTAATTATTCGGATTATAGGCCAACCCAAGATCTCAATACCCAAATTAGGGCTTTTTCCACCATAATTCTTAGATTAAAATCCTTTCCCGTCAATTATAACCCAAGAAAATAGATTTTACGGATCAAAAAATGGATTCGGGGTGTTAAAACCTTAAAACTGTTAAGAACTCGTCTTGGGTCGCCTCCTTAGCTCTAAAAGTCAAAAAATACTAAATATGGTCGTTTAGGGGCTTATTAGCGACTTTAAGTCGCGTTTGGACCGCTACAGCTGACCCATCCCACTACAGCAACGCCGCTACAATGCTTAGAATCCCGCTCTAGCGGCCTCAACAGAGACATAATGTACTCATTCATGAAAAGATCATTTTCGAAAGTTCTGCTCACCCGAATTCGATTACGTAAAGTGGTACAGGTTACTTATCGTCTTAGATATCCACTCATCTAATAAAATTTACAAGTAGATCTTTCATTCATTACTAGATTTCCCTACACCTTAATGCCTTCAATTTCATCCAAATTTGGATTAGGTTGGGAAATTCCAAGTTACTATCAAAAACTTTTCTGGCCCCAATTCTTTCTTATACTTTTCCATATCGACGGAATCAACTCGTTACAATAGATATGACCTTTCAGAAAGATTGTGACTTTTCCAAAGGGTTGTGACCTTTTCGGTAAGACACAATAAAACACCATTTCACACTACCATTTGTTGTCTATAAATAGAGAGCTTCCTCTTATTTTTCAACAAGGAAAAAAACAATTTTCAAGACTTTTTCTTCTTCTACTAAATCTAGTATTCTAAGTGTACCTTACTATCATTGAGTGATTCGCTGACACCGTAATATTAGGTAGGGATACACCATTGATTAAGATCCTCTATCCTGGGAGGATATATTCCATTAACCTCGATAATTGAGGGAATAATTTCTTTAAGGGACACTGTGCATTCAGTAAGCTTGATTTTCTTCTTTAAGAAATATATTTTGTATATTGTTTCTAATCTGTTTCTTATTCTATTTTCTCTACTAGTTTTAATTTCTAATTTTGAAATACTCTTTAAACTTTGTTGTTTCTTACCAAGTTCTTCAAAGTTTTGTTTTAAGTATCTTAAGAATGCAAGATGAACAACAATCTTAAGGAAATTACTATACTATTGGTATTTCTTGTATTCTAGTGATTGAAGGAAATAAATCATGAAAGTAGGAGATTAATGCACTACTTCTTTAGAATTTGGTGCCTTGTTTAGCAAGGTCGAAGTGAGAATGTACTAGAAGAAGTGGTGGTATTTGGGTTAAATATTACACATGTAACCTTTTTATTATTTATCTAAGGAGGAAAATAATTTCTAAAAGTTAACAATGTTGACATTTATCAAGTATGTCTTTGGGAAAAAAAGGTCTGCAAATCATATGTTTTTGAATGAATTTTTCTTGACAAATAATGTTGCTTTTAAAATACTTTCGTTTGCAGAATGAGAGATGCACATTTTTGTTTGATAAAATAATATGTCAAAATGTTATAGTTGGAAGACTATTTGAAAAGAAAATTATTTTTATGTGATAATCTAAGAATATGTTTTATTCTGTTTGGAGGAAAAAAAAACTTTGGTAGTTTTATACTCCGAATGAAATTTGATTGTGTCTGATTTTTGTAGAATAAAAGTTTTTGTAGTTTTCTACTCTGGATAAATTACACTATGCAATTGGTTTGAAGAATATGAAAGTTTCACCTAATAAGTCAGTGTTGTACTTTTGGTTTTCTACAAACTCATTTTTAAATAGAAACTAATTGTACCAAAATAATTTTGTCTTTGTTGTTATTATTCTAAATACTAAGTGATATGTCTAACTGTGATAGAAAAAAATCCGTGACTTAAAGTATGTGATTTTGTGCCTACATTAGGTGTCTATATGGATGAACTTTGACATTATGTAAAGATTGTCAAAGAGAATTAAAGAACTATAATTCTTTTGTAGAATAATATTTTCAAAAGAGATTTCATGCCGCCAATGACATTTTGATAATCTGGGAAAATATGTGAAAATATTTCAACTATTTGAAAATTATTTTTGAGATCATATTTAAAATGTGCGGGTTCTTTGCTTACGACAAAGATAAATTAGACTTAGTGTCTAATTTAAATTTGGTGCTCAAGATATGAAATTAGATGATACTTTTGTAGTATGTTAGACCCACAAAATTCTTGGAGTATATTTGAGATTGTGGTTGTTGAGTTTCTCTTTTACTAGTATATGATATGACTAGTATGAAACTACCAAATTATATGTATACTTGTTCAAAATGATTGTGTTCTTTTATGAAAAAGTGTCGCTTAAAATGTTGTGATTTTTCATGAAAAAATATGTCTATTGAATATAATTATTTGTATAGATATGAATATTGGTGAATAGTCATTTGACATATTTTGTAAAAGAAACATTTGGATTATATTATCTTTATTGGACCCCATGAAACTTTGTTCATGAGTGGTTCTATAACAATCAAATTGAAAGTTATGGAAAGGTCCTCGTGAAAAGCACATTTGACAAGGTGTTGACTCTAAACTGTTGGGTTTTAAAAGGTGTGAATGGAAAATGAAGAGTTGCGACTTTTACGAAGAGTTGTGACTTTTATGAAAGGTTGCGACTTTTATGAAAAGTTGTGACTTTTATTCAAAGTTGCGACTTTTATGGTCAGTTGTGACTTTTTATGAAAGGTGACGACCTTTCCGAAAGATTGTGACTTTTCCAAAGGTTTGTGACCTTTCCGATAAGGCATAATAAGAATATTTTCGCATTACCCTTTGTTTTCTATAAATTGAGGGATTTCCTCTCATTTTAAAAATAGAATTTATGGACTTCTTCTTATACTACTAAATCTAGTATTCTAAGTGTACTTTATTGCCATTGAGTGGCTCGCTTACATCAGCGTTTTGAGTATCAATACACTGGTGATTGAGATCATTCTACCCTGGGAGGACATATTCCAAATCAAACCTCTGATACTAGAGGGGAATAATTTCCTTAAGGGGACGCTGTGCATTCAGTGGGCTTGATCTTCTTTCTGTTTTTCCAGATTATGGTATGTGTTATAAATTTTAGATTTGTGAATTAATTTCATTTCTTCTATTTTTTTTTTCTTTACTGGTTTATTAAACTTTGTTAACTTTGTGTTTCTGCAAAGTTTGTTGGAATCAATAAGATTCTTTAGACACATATTAACAATAATTATTCTTTAAGAATTTCGTATATTTTTTCTAATTTGTTTTTTATTCTAGTTTCGCTACTAGTTTTAATTTTTTAGTTGTGAAAATGTTCTTAAACTTTGTTGTCTTACAAAGTTCTTGAAAGTTTTGTTCTAAGTATGTTAGAAATACAAGATGAACAATAATTTGGGTGCTTTGTTTAATTCATAATGTGACTTAACAAGTTTGCACACTTTTTTTTATTTACCAGGAACCACAAAATCCTCGGGTTGTTTCATGTAAATTTCTTCCTCCAATTCAACATTTAAGAAAGTTATTTTCACATTAATTTGATGAATTTGGAGGTCATATACCACAACTAATAATTTTAGCATCCGAATGGATGTAATTCTAGTTACTAACGAGTATATATATCGACAAGATTAAAATCTTGTTTTTGTCTAAAGCCTTTGACACAAAGTCTTGCTCTATATTTGTCAACAGTTCTATCCACTTTCATTTTCCTTTTGAGGATTCACTTTGAACCCAAAATTTTATTTCCTAGAGGAAGATCAAACAACTTCCAATAGGATTGCTCAAGATTGAACAATCTCACTATTGACACCATTTGTCCAAAAGGATGAGTCTACATAAGACACAAGAAATGTTACAAAATCATATTTGAAGGAAGTATATGTCCCTTGACATTTAATACGCCTCTAAATCTCTTTATTAAGTATATTCTCCTTTTGTTCTTTCCAAGGTCGTTTAGACCTTTCACTAGACTACTCAAGTCTAATTTTATAGTCCACAATCTTAGGTCCTAGTTCAATCCTTTTAGGAATAGGAACTTGGACTTTGGCTAGACACCCCCACACTTTAAATATGTTCTCAAAAATATTTTTCAAATATTTGAAATTATTTTCCATATATTTTTTTTATGCTTTCAAATTGTATGAATTTCTTAAGAACACACAGTGAATTCTGTGAACTCAGATAGTTCTTTGTGTTTTTCTTTTCATCTTTTATTTCTTCTGGTTTGCTAATATGAATACAGGAATTAACATAAACAATGTTTGTAGCACACATAATTGTAAGGAATAGGAACAGAATATTTGTGAGAAAAGCTACCTCACATAGAGCTTTTCAAACTTAATATTATTTATTTTGTTCTTACTTGCTTGAGTCAATCTGTTTGTGACATGAACACTTGGGACATGTCAATTACAAAATCTTGTAAGAAAAAATGATCAACTTAGAAATTTTGTTTAACTTTGAGTGCAATAAATAAAAATGTCAAATTTGTGTGGAATGTAAATATGCTGAGTATTCTTATAAATTTGTTGAAAGGAATCCTAATACCTTAGAGTTGGTTTACAGTGGCATTTGAGATATGAAGTCAACACCATCTCGTGATGGGAAAATGTATCTCATAACTTTTATTGACAATTACATTCGATACAATTATATCTATTAGTTGAATGGTAAGGATGAAGCAATAGAAATGTCTAGGCAATATAATATTGAAGTTGAAAATCAGTTGGGAAAAAGATAAGAAGTGATAGGGATGGAGAGTATAAATCTTATTTACATAAATATGCTTGGAAATTGGATTATCCATCAAATTACTGCCTTATTCACCTCCATCTAATGGAATTACAAAATGGAAAAACTGAACTTCGAAGGAAATGATGGCAACATTACTTATAAGTTCAGGTTTACCACAAAATTTGTGTGGAGAAGCTATCCTTACATCAAAACAGAACAACAAAAAATTTTGTTTGTTCAGGACACAATCTATTCCATATGAGAAACATAAAGGAAGGAAATCCAATTTGAAATATTTCAAAGTGTGGGGGTGTCTAGACAAAGTTCAAGTTTCTAATCGTAAAAGGATTAAAAGAGGACCTTAGAACCGTGGACTGTAAAATTAGACATGAGATTCTAGTGAAAGGTCTAAAAGACCTTGGAAAGAACAAAAGGAGAATGTACTTAATAAAGAGATTCAGACGTGTAGTAATGTAAAAGCACATCTACTACATTTGGATTTGATTATGTAACATTTCCTATGTCTTGTGTGGACTCAATTTTTTAAAAAAATGATGTCAATAGTGAGATTGGTTTAATCTTGAGCAATCCTATTAGAAGTTGGTTGATCTTCCTCTAGAAAATAAACATTTGGCTTCAAAGTGAATCTTCAAAATGAAAATAAAAGTCAATGAAACTGTTGACAAATATAAAGCAAGACTTTTTGTCAAAGATTTTGGACAATAACAAGTCTTGATTTTGTCGCCACATACTCGTATTCATTCGAATGTTAATATTATTAGTCTTGGGAGTCTGAAAATCTGGAGCAACCAACGGATCTGGATTCTACCTCCAACACGAGTTTGTGAGGCATTAGAGATGACAAGCAAAGTTTCTGCTTGAATCATCCCTTATAGAAGTCCTAACATACGAGCCAAGGTATCTTGAAGCACTGGGGGGAATAATAGTGGGTGGAGCCTGAGCTGGTCCATCCCCCTCAACACGATTCTGCACCCCTCCTAAATAGCATGTACATCAAGAGGTATTGTCCTATCATGACCCTGGGTAGCTATTGATACTTTGCCTTCCACGGGTGTTGTAATACGAACCCTATCCCGACCTCGACCTCTACGCTCCCAGAAGCAGGCACAGGAATAAGCTCATGATCACCACTTGCAGATGTATGAGTCCTCACCATATAAGAGAATAAGATATCAAAATTAGAATTTCAACAAGGTCTAGTGTGCACGATAAGGAATGAAATAATATAATTTTCCTAAATGTCTTATAGACTCTTGAAGATAGGTATTGACATCATCATACCGATTTGCAAGATTCTACTAGATATTTCTCTTTTATTCATGAGAACGATGAACCTAGGGCTCTTATATCAAATTGCCACGATCCAAATTTACAAGTCGTGATAGCACCTATCTTTCCAACTGATAGGTAAGCCAACCCAATAATTTTACCAATTTAATTTTAAAATGAGGCAAAAAGGTAAACAACGAGTAAAATGTCTCTAACACTAAGTCCTTCATAAATACGAAATGTGGATAGCTAAAATACCACCCAAGAATTAGTGTCATAAGTACAAGAACTTCTAAAATATGATGCAAGTCTAAACTAAAATGACAAGCCTAAACATAAGACATATCTTGTCTGAATACAAAATCAACCTAATGAACCATAAAATAGAGGGAGGTGCGGGTGGAACAACCAAGTCACTCACCACAAATACAAGATATTCCAAGCTCGGACTCAAAAAGCTTCACGAGAGGGGCTCGTATTAGGAATCAAATCTGCACCACAAAAAAGTGGAACACATGTAGTATGAGTACAAAATCACGTGTACCCAGTATATCTCATAGACCAAAAACGAAGAAGTAGCGACGGGAGGTCATATAAGAAAATCAGTTCTTTACTTATACAAATCTATATTATACTTACCATTCAAGTTTCATCAAATAGAGGTAATCAAATATCAAGTAATTTTCAACCATCAATATAACACATAATCATCAAGAATGAAGGATGTCATGAGATGCAATGCAATATAACACCATGAACTTATATGCCTCATATGCCTCAGATACCAAGCAGGGGCGGAGCTACCCTTAATGAAGGGGGTTCATCCGAACTCCCTTCGGCGGAAAACTATATTATTTATATATGGTTAAAATAAGTTTATATGTATATATAGTATATGTCGAACCCCCTTCGGCTACCTATTTCTACAGATTTTGAACCCCCTTATTAAAAATCCTGGCTCCGCCTCTGAATTGCTAAGTACTCTCTCAACCGTATATACATGATATTCCTTGGAAATACATAGAGAGCTCATGACCCATGAGGGACTCGAGAGGTCCATATACCGACACTGAGGATCTTCACGTGTCTGTGCGGACGATCTCAAAGCACTATCATAAAATCAAATAATTTCTGCACAGACGATCTCCACATGCCCAAATTACAATATTAACATCTCACCTTCCCCAACACAAACGATCTCCACGTGCCCAACTTATAGTCAATCTCATGTCAATGCATGTGCAAAATATGATATCAATAAAAAGGGATGATGATACATCTTAATCAATCAAATATCAACATAATATATAACCACCTCAACTATCACAAATATACAAGTTCAATAAAGAAACACAATCACATAAAAGAATTCAAGTCTGTTATACATCATCCAATGTCCATATGTTTTGGCTCTCATATTACAATCCGTATTATATAGTGATAAACTTTTCCTTTATTACACCGGTTTTCATACCGATGTCCGTCACATCATTGCTACGAGACCCCCTTCTTTCGCTCTTACCCACTGCTTTTCCATTCTCAATCTTTAATTAAAAAATGTCCCTCAACGATGTGTTAAACTTTTAACATACCTTGAATGATGAACACATGCTATGAATCCTCAAGATTTTCCTTCCTTTTTCAATAAGCTTCAAACCTTTCCAATCTACCAATTATGCAATATTCGTAAGTAAGTGAGTTCATAGTCACTAATATTACTACACGTCTAACCTAGATTAAAAACTCATCAAAATGCTATAATCAAGCTCCTAATTTGGTGCCAACTAGTATGTCAAGTCTTATATTTCCTAAAAGTCAAGCCTAAGATTAAGTCTTAATTCCTCCAAAAGTCTTATATTTCCTAAAAGTCAAGCCTAAGATTAAGTCTTAATTCCTCCAAACAATATATTCTAATGGTATCCATGTAATACAATACGCCTAATATTTAATTACATATATTAATATATCAAAACTATTATCTTAATTTGATAATAAATAAATTAAGAATCAATTCTACCAGTTAACGGAACTAGGGTATGCACTGCAAACATAATTGGTTTGCTAATCTATTAATGTGATGTATAAATTTTATAATGGACCTATAACTGCAAACCATTGACATAATTTCCCAATAGTCTTTAAATATTATCCCCTAAAAATTAAATAAAAGCGAACATTAAATGTCATTCAACTCAAATATTGACATATTAATACAAATTGCTTCCTCCATTCCATATTATAATACTATATACATATAGCAATCACATGTGCACCCACATAACTGAAAATTCATATATAAAAATTTCCTCACCTTAGACTTGTCGACTTTCTTTGTCACCGCAAACAAAACCTTGTACGTTGTTTTCTCCTTCTATATTTTTCTAAACAATTAAGTGATATTTCTATTAATTTAATTTAATTATATGAGCCAAGTGGTAAAAGGGATTAAATAATTTATGGATTTGATCCATTAACTATGGAGCTATATTAGTTATTTAATACGTATTCATCAGCTAATTACTCGTAGTTACCGAATAGTTCAAAATTTCTATTTAAAATTTTATACGAAGAGTCAAAATAGTGCTAGTGCTCAAAACGACTTAGAGGGTTGTTACACTTGTTCTGAGAAACTAGCTCTATAAGTTTTTTTGGCCTCTGGATCATGTTTCATGACATTCTTGATAACATCTTGAATGTCATAGTGAGTTTGTGGTGATGGCAGCAAGCTCGACATTTCTACTAAGTGCGTCGACCACTACATTGCTCCTTCTTGGTTTGTACTCCAACACATAGTCAAACTCGGCTAGGAAGTCTTGCCACCTAGCATGCTTCAGAGAGATCTTCTTTTGTGATTGGAAGTAGCTAGTGGTCATATTATCTTTCTTTACCACGAACTTAGAGCCTACTAAGTAGTGTCTCCATGTGATTAGGCAATGTACTATGGTGATTATTTCCTTCTCCCGTATAGAATATCGTCGTTTGGTCACATTCAATTTGTGGCTCTTGAACACTATTGGGTGTCTATCTGAATTAAGAGTCACCCAATTGCAAAGTATGAGGCATACATATGTACTTCAAAATGTTTTTGAAAAGCCAGATAACGTCAAGAGCAGATCTTCTGTCACAACAACCTTAATACTTTTGAACGCTCTTTGGTACTTCTCGCTCTAAACCCACAACTTATTCTTCTTCCACAACTCGATCAGAGGTCGGGGTTCGCGGAGTATCCACTTATGAACATGCGATAATAATTCCCAAGTCCAAGAAAAGATCTCAGCTTGGTCACCTTTGTGGGCGCTTACCACTCGTTGATCATCCGTATCTTAGCCTCGTACGTCCGCAGTTTGCCTTGGCTATAACATGCCCCAAGAAATGTACCTCGTGCCGGGTAAACTCACATTCCTCTCGCTTGATGCAGAGTTGGTTTTCTGGTAAGACTTAAAAAACCTTCTTCGGATGCTCAACATGCTCCTCCATCTGAATATACCACCATGAACAGGTCCAAGTAAAGATGAAATATTTTATCCATCAATGTACAGAAGGTGGCAGGTTTGTTGGTCAAACCGAAGTGCATCACTAAACACTCGTAAGCACCATATATTGTCACACATGCGATCTTCGGTTCATCCTTCTTAGCTATGCGGACGTGGTAGTAAGTCTTGGTAAAATATTTGGCTTGTCCAAGTCTGTCGAACAAATCGACAATGAGAACGATAAGATACTTGTTTTTTATTGTCACCTTGTTAAGCGCCCAATAGTCAATGCATAGGCGTAAAAACCCATATTTCTTTCTTTGAAATAGAATCGGTATGCCATAAGGTGCTTTGAATAGGGAAATGTGACCGGTTTGGAGGAGCTCCTTCAGTTGTTTCTCTAGATCATCTAACTCGGGTGGATCAATGGTATAAGGAGCATGTGCGGGTGCCTTTTCTCCAAACTCCAACTTGATCGCTTAGGATATAGGTGTATTGCCAGTTCGTGCGGCACACATCCTTGTTCTATTTGAGAACCTTCATTACGAATTGTGGCAATGACTCTTTAGCACCATTGTTTTCTCCTAAACTTTCAATGGTGGCTATGAACGTCGGTTCCCCTTTTCAGGGCCCTTCACAAGCTGCATGGCCGATAGTTGGGCTTGTCCTTCTATATTTGGCACCTTGACTAGAGGCACCATGCATGACCCTTCTTTCTCCATGACCAGGAGTCACGGGAGGTAGGAATTGATCATCGTATGACATTTTTGGAAGAACTCCTACCCAAGTATGATATCAAAGATATCTAAAGGAGCGATCGTAAAATTGGTCTTAACTTTCCACTTGTCCAACGGGAGTCGGTGGTGCATTAACCAACTTAATGTGGGTGTTTCTTGGGCTATAACTCAGGCTCAATCTTGTTGCTGGCATCTTGGTCATGGCTTCTGCACTAAATCTACCATGGAACGAGCTGGTTTTCCATTCATAAAGATGTCTACATACTATGTTACTCTTCCAATTTCCCCGTCTGCTTGGCATTGGAACCGCATATCCTAGCATGCCAAACTGCTTGGTGCTTGTGTCTTGTAATTTTCTTGTGTTTCCTTGTCTTTTCACTCCCGCGAGATAGCACCAAGGTTCTTTATTTCCAGGCACCTGGTATAACTATGTAGTCCATCGCATATCTAGCATCCATATCCCTTTGTCGTCTTTTCTTGGTATAGTTTTGGCGCCCTAACTACTTTTCATCCGACTTATAGGAGTCGTATTGCTTAGGATGTGTTTGCTGCTCTTTGCCTCGACCACAATCTCCCCCACCTTTGGCATAACTATTCCTAATTTCCTCTCATTTCTCCTTGTCGTGCCTGTCATGCTGGAAGTGGTTTAAGGCTTCGACTTTTGTGATGGTCTCATCTATGGTCCTGACTTGCCGTCATTTAAACTCAGTCTTGGCCCAATTCTGCAATGTATCAATAAAGTGGAACAACATTCCTTCATCCACGAGGTTGGGAATTTGAAACATGAGCGTGATGAACTCCTTCAAGTATGCCCTAATGCTACTTGTTTGCTTCAATTCCCTAAACATGTGCTTGCCCTCATAGATAACGTTGTTAGGGAAAAAGGACTTCTTGAAGTCTTCTCTAAATTGCTCCCAAGTATTAATGGTACAAAACCCCTTCCCTATATCGAACTCATTGTGCCTTCTCTAACATAGCCATCTTTGAGAGGTACAATAATGTATCTTGTTTTCATCTCTCTTCACCTAGTTACAATTGAAATAATTCTCCAAGTTCCATAAGAAGTTCTCCACCTCTTGCGCGTCACAAATGCCTTTGAACATAGGTGTCTTGGGAGCCTCGACCTTGGCCTTCCTATCTTGGTTGAACGACGATGGTCCTCCAACTTACACACATTCCTTGAGTGCTTTCATTTCGGCCCTCATAGTTTCAATTGTGCTTAGTGCATTAATGAGCCGACACTCCAAGGAATTGATGTTCTCGTTCATCTCGAAGTCAGCACGTTGGCGACCCTCTAACTCGTTGTGTATGTTGTCATTCTTCTCAAGGGTGAAGTACTTAAGTGTCTTGAACTTTCCATCGACCTCGTTGAAGTGTTCTTCTAAGATCTCCACGACCTTTCTTACCATGTCAACCCTTGCGATCCACTCTAGTTTGGGTATGACATCAATGGCCTCCTCACCACGTTCATTGTCAATTGCTTCAATAGTTGAAAATGGGTGAATGTTAGCGCTTCACTTGGTGTAGGGTCGAGCAACATCTCCTCGCTACTCTTAAAATACTTTCTTCCATTGTGGTGCTTCTTTCCACCACCCAGCTTGACGTTGGTGGTGCTAGCAGTGCTAATATCTTCTTTGCTTTCCATTCCCTTAGTACATATCTTTGCTATGATATTACGTTGTCACATATTAGACTTTTATTAATGCTTCGTGTGGCACTTGAAAACTTATTCACAAATCTTTTACGGTATTGTAAGCTCAAGTGATCCCTTTGAAACTTAGATCGCTAAGAAAATGAAGAAAGACAAAAAAAACTTTTAAAAGAAGACTTTGTATTGCTTGGAAGATTGTACCACTAATCGATTTTGCTCTATATTTCTTACAATATTGAATCAAGTATGAAAAATAGTTTGTACCGTTGGAAGTGATAAATAATGATAAATTTTAATTCTTAATTCATTAGGATTAGTCACAAATCAATATGAATATATTTATCTATTGGTTTATTTAATTTAGTGGTACTTTTAGTACTTCTCTTGATTTTTATCTTTAAGTGCACCATAGTTCAAGAATAATGGTTTGTTGTTGTCAAAATATAACATGGTTGTTTTTTTACAGAGAAGGGTCTTAAATGTCCCTGAAATATTTGAATTGGTACAAAATTATCCTTCATCCACTTATCGGCCCTAAAATATTCTTGACGTCCACCTTTCGGCTCAAAAATACCCTTGATGTTAATCCGTTGACTCATATTTGCCCTTATTTAACTCCCTTAACGTAAATTAGTAAATATTTATTTATTATATTGCGCAATGTGATTGGTCCATATTTAAACGCGTCTCAAACAAATAATAAAAGTGATATTTTAAAAAAATATATTTTTCTATAAAATCACTTATGATTCATATTTTGACCCGATATACTAGAAAATAATATTGAAAAAATAATTAATTTCATGATATCTTGCTATTGACCTATTTTAAATCGACCCAATTTATTATAATGTAACTCAACTCGTAAAGGGGGATCCAACCAAAATCCATACTTACCCCGACTGACCGTCTATCTAAAAAATTATTATTTTCATTTATATAAATATTCTCTCAATTATCCAAATGTCTTGTTCATTTTCTCTTTTATTCCTTTTTGTCATCTCTTATTCTTAATTAGGATATCCGAGACTCACACTTGAAATGAATTCACATATTTATATTTTTTTGATTAGTATTATTGTCATGATGGGATGAGGTGGGGATATAAGAAATAACTATTTTTATTCTTTTATTTTAAATTTTGGGTACATACAAAAGAAAAATATAATATTTGTACATATTTGCTTAATTAAATCATATTTTAATGAACTGATTATTTTTATATGAATGCATAGTTATTTTTCTCCCCTTATCCCCTCTTGTTTGTCATAAATTAAAAAAAATAAAAAATGACAAGATTCAAATAGATTTTTTTTTTGGAAGAGATTGAAAGTAAAGGGCCAGGGAGGGAGGAGTGTACAGAGTAGATGCCTAACCTTTTTATAATTTTAAATTTACTATAAAATTCAAAATCAAGTCAATAATGTGAGCTTACATACTAAGTAATTCTAAATTATTTTAATGAAAAAGGGCCTAAAATGCCCTTAAACAATGAGATTTGGTACAATATTATCCTTCATCCGCCTAATGAGCATGATCCGTTAGACATAAGGGTATTTTTTAGCCGGAAGACGAACGTCAGTGGTATTTTAGGGCCGATAGGCGGATGAAGAGTAATTTTATACCAATTCAAATGTTTGAAGGACATTTTAGACCCTTCTCCGTTTTTTTATTAAGAGCACCATAGTTCATAGTTCAACAATAACAGTTTGTGGTTGTCAAAATAAAATAAAAAAAAATTGTGCTATTTGGAGTTCAAATCAGAATTGCTTCATTCAAATGGATAACATTCATTTCCAATGCACCAAAGTCGTAGCTTTTGTCAAGATTGTCCCAGTTTTAAGTATATATTCTTTAAACATAAAATTTGACCTATATATACAATGTAATTTTTTCGACGAAAGATGTCCAACAATAGTTTGCCACTACATCCTCCTGCAAGAGTTTGAAATCACTTGCTATGTTATATCTAAGTTTAGTTAATCAAGTAGATGCGTGTTTTTAAGCTGTCAATAATTCAATAGTGAAACTAATAATTTGCGTCAAGTTTAAGAGTGTTTTCAATACTTCTATGTATTTCATTACTCCATGTCTCCCTATTTAGTTGTAACATGGTATTTCCTAATTGGCATAATACATATATTAGACCCTAAACTTGACTTCAAATTTTAACTTTGACCTCAAATTCACATAGTGCACAAATAGGTACTTTAACTATCCTATCTTTCAATAAATAAACACGCGATTTTTGGAACCAAAGTGCGTGAAATGCAAACGCTCCCACGTGTATTAGTGAGTCAATCAATGGCTGCCAACTAATTAAATATTTTACACGTCTTTTTTAAAAAAAAAATATCTTACAAGTCATTTTGAAACTAAAAAAAATTAAAATTTATTTTAATTAATATAAAAGAGATTCATTAAGGGTAGAATTGTCATTTCAGCATTTTTTTACCGTTGTGGGCCTCGAGAATTACCCCTCACTCACGTAGAATGCGTGCATTTCACACATTTTTCCGGGTAGAAATCGCGTGTTTATTTATTAAAAGATAAGATAGTTAAAGTGCCTATTTGTGCACTATGAAAGTTTGAGGTCAAAGTTAAAATTTGAAGCCAAGTTTATGGTCCAATATATATATATATTATGCCTTGATGTCCCTTCCTTTTGATGCAGTGGTTGGAATTGATTACGTAAAATTTGGTGTTTAGGTTAGAGATGACGGAGGAACGCTTCTAAATTTGAAACTAAATATTTTCAATTATTTGGCTGGTTAAAATTAGCAGCTAAAGCTTGATTAGCGTTCACCCAAGTACTATTGTAGACTAAACGTAAACGTTAAGAACACCGGAGCCATGAACGGCGACGGCGTCGTTAAAGATGAAAGGAAGGTCACCGGAAAACCTGAGAAGAATGAATACGAGTACGAAGAGGAACAGAGGATGCTAGAAGAGCTAGGAATGTACAAAGGGAAGGTGAGATTAGTGAATAGTGAAGAGCCAACAGAGGAGACAATGTTACTGTGGGGAATTCAACAGCCTACGTTTTCAAAACCCAATGCCTTCGCACGCCAAACTTCTCTCCAGCTCCGTGTTGATGCATGTGGACGAACTCTCTCCATTCTACAGTCTCCTTCTAACCTGGTTTGTGCCCTAATTTGAACTTGTTAAAATGAATTGATTTAACCCTAATTATGAGTTGGTCAATTTGAACTAAGAATTTTCATTTTTTTTTTTGGTTAATGAAGCTAAAAATTAACTTTGCAATTAAATTGTAGAGGAACCTTTTGTATATTTAACAAAGTTGGATCAATATATTATGTTTTTATGGGGTTTTTTGAAATTATGGTTGATTGTTTTGGTTAGTTATATTTTTGAAGAGATGCTTTGTTTATTGGGAGGTATCTAGGTGACTTGAAAAGCAGAATCCTCAGAATTGTATGATTCAGATACCTGACGAGATGAATAGATAAAAGATTGGAATAGACAGGCATAACAAAAAGAATATAAATTCCATTCATACAAGTAGGAGCTGCACAACTGCATTGGTGATTGTATTTCTGTCCAAGTTCCTTTGAAGACATTCGATAAAACAATATATGTCCGTCCTAATACTTTGTTATAAGGATTAGAATGGTGTTCTTTTCGTTTTTATCTTTTATTTTTGAATTGATTGCAGTTGATAGAGTGAATCGTCCATCATGCTTTTGAGAATAGCTACTTTTTTAGAAGTAAATATTCGTTAGCTGTGGCATTAGATAAAGGCTTTTTGGTTAGTTCTGGTGCTCAACATGTGTAATTTAGAAATATTTATCCACACTTTTATAAACTTAAAATGATCAGAGTGATTTTCCTTCCGAATTCAAGGAAGAATTATACTAACTTCTGAAATTTTCATGTTTTCCCTAATATCTTGGGAGGTTCTGAAGGGAAAACTTGAGATTTTCATGCACTCTCACATCACTTAACGCATTTGGCTTCTCCTTGGCATAGCAGTTTCTAAAGCATGAACAGTGTATAAATTGCTTGGGTTAACCTGAAGTAGTTGATTACAATTGTGCATAGAAATCCAATTAGAATGCAGAAGGCATTATTCCCTCTCTTGACTAAATTTCGTATATAGCTGGAGAACAGTGTTCTGAATCCCTTTGGTCCTGTAATTGTGCGTTCGAGCAATTCCCATTGAAATAAAAAGAGGATATCAACAACGACTTTAGAGCTATGAATTGCACAAAAGAAATGCACAAAAAAGGAACCACTTAATTTCTTTATGCTTTGTTAGCACCTAGGACTTCTACTCAATAGAAAAAAAAACTGGCAAATGGTTGTTAGGTTGTCCTAAATGTGAGAAGGCATTCGAAAAGGAAGTTTATAGCGTGTTATTCAAAAAGGGCTGCTCCTTTTACTTGTTGAAGAAGGATGTCAAATGGGTTATGTCAGATGCAAGTGACGTGGGTTTCAGTGCATTGAAGAAGGCCATCTATATTGCGGTTGCCAGATTTTGATTTACCATTTGAAGTACACACTGATGCATCATATTCTGCAGTATAGTGAGTTGGTTCTGCAGGATCATCTGGTTGCGTTTGAGAGCTGAAAGTTGAATGCTACGGAAAATCGTTATTCTGCTCATGAGAAAGAGATGGTGGCGGTACTCAATTGTATCTGGTAGGCGAGTCTACCTACTTGGAACAAAGGTTGTGGTCTGAACGGACAACGTGGCCAATACATACTTCAAAACTCAACGGAAGCTGGGTCTGAAGCAGGCCCAATGGCAGGAGTTTCTGCTCAGAAGAAGCTCAAAAGTTGATGGGAAGGCATCAAAATGGTTGTCATACACAGATTCTCAAAGTGTGGGATTTTTATTGCTGATCCTACTATTTGTTCTTCCGAGATAGCTGCTGAATTGTTCTAAGAAACCTGAGGAGCAAGTCCAGAAGAATGTGACCAGCTAGTTAGGAAAGCTTGTGTATCATTATAAAAATTCTACAAAATAGCTAACTACTTTTTGTACAATAGATATCATTCAAATTATCAAAATGTCTGCGCACTTATCTGCCTTACTCATTTCAGCTCTTTCAATTTTTTCTTTTCAACTTATTTTTATAATGTTTCTTACATGTCTTCTTGTTAAAATTAATATGACTAGCATTAGTGTGGTCCTATTTAATCACAAGACTCACATACTAGGACATCAAAAGAAATAAGCATGNTGTTTTATATCCAGGATCATACTTTCTGTACATGTATTTAAGCTGTTTATTCTGCTTTAACTCGGGCAAATTATGAACTAGAAAAGTTTTGAGTTAGTATGTCACTTCTTAGTGTCGCTTTTGAGATGACTAATAAGCTTTGGCAATGACATGATCCAAAGACAAATGGGATTAGTTGCTACTTGTTTTCTGGAAATGTTGCTTATATCTGCTGAAAGAAGAAATGGTTGTGAGACACTTTGATCTCCTAGCACACACAAAGAATCTCAATTATTCACTGTTGCACTCTCTCTCTTTCATCAATTTCTAGTAATCAAGCTATATCTACTTTAGGGTACTCCTGGAGTAACTGGTTCTGTAATGTGGGATAGTGGAGTGGTCCTTGGGAAATTCTTGGAGCACGCTGTAGAATCAGAAAGAATTCATCTTCAAGGCAAGAAAGTCGTTGAATTGGGCTCTGGCTGTGGATTAGTTGGGTAATACTGTTATCTTTTGCACCTTCGATTTCTGATTTTGTCAAATCATTTGTTGTCATTACTGGTTAAAGGTAGTGGATGTCAGTCAAGTGGTTGAAATAGATGTATGTTCCAACAAAATTATGTTGGATTAGTTCCCTAGTGTAGATTCTTGTCTCAATGCGTACGAAAAACAAGGGATATCATGTCCATAAAATAAATTACTTGCTCATAAAATTTTCTTGCCTCGTAGTAGTCAATTAGTCATTAAATGTTGAATCCACTTACCATGCATGCCATAAATTTACTGCTGGAAAATTGTTCATTTATCTTAAATTTCTCATTCTATGTTTTCAGCTGTGTTGCAGCTCTTTTGGGTGCTCAAGTTATTCTCACTGACCTCCCAGATAGACTGAGGTTACTGAAGAAAAACGTAGAAGCTAATTTATATGGAGATGTAAGAGGCTCTGCAACAGTAAATGAGCTCACATGGGGAGATGAGTTGGATAATGATATGAGGAATCCTTTGCCAGATTATGGTAACAATCTGAGATGGTCTCATTTCATATAGAGTTGCTTTACAATACATAATTGAATGCCATATGCATCTGTCTGAGGTTGTATAATTGCCCTTCACAACGTTGTCACATGCATATTTCAAAATGATACTTTCTTCTCTCTTTCTGATAACCAAGATATCCTGTGTATAAGCTGGCCTGACCACAGTTGGTGGCTTGGTGCACAGGTTTAAGACTCAAGGGAATACAGTCTACCGTTCTACCCTCATCCCACTTAAAAACCAAGCTTCAGCTAGCAGAAGGGTTCAAACTCGTAGTGTGTACTTACAACACATCCCCGTCCATTTATCGTGGGGCATTTCAAATTGAAATTTTCTTTTCTTCCTTCTAGTGTCCTTATATCATTATTAGTTTCTTTGGGGATGATGTGAATTAGAATTATATACTATTTAGTGTTTAATCACAGAGGTGGTAAATTCAGTTAAAACTTCCAGCAATGTTTCAGAGAAATTTTATTCTGTGTTCTCATTTTCCTTTATTGATTATAAGCCTTAGCATGAAAGGTTTGCAAAACTTGAAATCTTGCTGTCTATAAATCTGATACTATTAGTTGGGCATACTTTGGGTTTATAGTTGTAACTGATAAGAGGTCAGGCTGCTCCAATCATCCATGAAGACACTAATCTTGAAAATCAATCTTAAAAGGTGATAAAGGGTAACGTCTTCCCTTTCAAAGCTAAGCATCTGTTGACCATTGATATGCAGTCAATAGAAGCAATGCGGAGAAATCCATCTTAAGTGTAGAGATCATATATGTCAATTGGCTACATAATAGCCCTGAATGAATCAGTATGTCTGACCGCAGTTCATGTTCCTTTGAAGCTGCCTTACATGGTTTGACAAGAAGTAAAACCTAATTTCAGGTCTCTCAGTTGAAAATTTGTTGTGGACATGTATGGGCTACGATATAAGTTTTGGACTAGTTCAACTTTCAGTTTAGACTTGTCCAAGTCGCTAGATACTGCAGATTTGCCTTAGGTCTGATTAGATTTTACCCATTTATGAAACAAGGTTCCACATAATCCTACAAAGAAGATGGTGTATTTTTCCTATAGCAATGTGCGTCCTCTCAAGCTTCCTTCTACCCATAACAAAACTTGGGATGCCATGCTATCCACGTTAACATGCCAAGACATTTTCTAGGATCGTCTGAATGCACTAATCACAGATCAGCTGGCCCTCAGGGATTTGGTTCCGGGGTAAGAATGCAGCATGTAATATGTGGGTTAGGTGCACGTCAAGTGTTTGAGCCAAGTCATGGATGAAAACCTGGTATTTAAGTGGAGAAGGGTACACAGACTATCCAATTATACACTGAGTATCGAACTATGAACCAGTTGGCCCTAGAAGATTTCTCGGTTATTAGAAAGAATCACTCAACTTGACATTTCACATTCCCTCCTCCCCCTTTTATGTTCCCAAGTCTAGGTGGATGGTCTCTGGTCAGTTGTCCAGTTTATCTATCCTTGATTTTAGTTTATTATTTCACGGTCTGATATGTATTTGTATTTCAGTTCTTGGATCAGACGTGATATATAGTGAGGGAGCTGTCGTGGATTTGATAGCTACACTTCTGGACCTCTCTGGTACTCAGACAACAGTTATTTTAGCTGGAGAGCTTCGGAATGGTATAGACTTCAGATATTATTTAATTTTCAGATAGCCTGGAGATGATACTACATTTCATGTGATTTTCTTGTGGCAGATGCAATCCTTGAGTACTTCTTACAAGCTGCTGCAGAGGATTTCACTATTGGCCGTGTAGATCAAACACAGTGGCATCCCGATTGTTGCAGTCCTCGAGTGGTAATATATGTTCTGGTGAAGAAGCAAAAAAAATTGTAAGTCCGCGCTCATAACATTGTACACTCAATTTTCAAAATGATACCAACGTTAATGCCTGTGCTTCACATATAATTTGCTAAGTGTTCGACTGGCTTTCTTTCTGGTTAATCCAGTGTACCATTCTGTGGATAAATTAATGTCCTAAACGTTTTTCCTCATCGACTATTTGGCGATTTTTGGTCGTAGATATGATTTCCATCTTGTAGCTACCAAGGATAATGCATGTTTAGTAATCTTCAACAATCTGTTGATACAAAACTTTTCTCAGAAGAAGCAGATTAGAGGGGTAATATCAACAATGGAGTATATTTGCTTTGAAATGAATAATTAGTGACATATCATGTGAAGGAACATTATTATAAAATAATAGATTGCTAGAGCCCTAAGAATTCAAGTTAACCTACCATAAGTTTTTTAGGGTGATTGCATTCTTACAACAACCAATCTAATTAGTAATTAGGAATTGTACAAAAACAAATAATGCAAATATACCATACTAATTACTCTTTAACAAGATTTCCAACTTAGATAAGCGAAATTATCAACATTAATGATATCAATACAGTATTGAGATAAAATATATTGTTAGCGATATGTGTCCACCTATTAGTATTCACAATGATGTTGGGGTAAGGGTTTTTCTAGATCAAAAGAAAGTGAATTTGGATTTCTTTACAAAATATCCATTGTGCATCTCTTTGAAAGATTGTGAGATGTATAATCAAGATCCTGAGTTATTAGTTATTACTGATAGAATAAATTTGAGGTTAGTTTACACAGACTAACGTTGATTTATACTCCAACAATTCTATCCGTTTAATGCTATACGGAACTGGTTGAACTTAAATGACGAATGATTTTTTTTCAACTTCTGACTGCACGCTTTAAGTGTTAAATTAAAACACTCATTCGCCATGAAATGTGGCATGCTGGCCAGACTCACTAAATCAAAATATAATTTAGGAATTTTTTTTGAAGGGTTGAAGCAGTCAGAAATGAAGATATAAAATACAGAATTCCGATTTTTAAACGGTCATCCTCTTCCCAAAAGTTTTCCAATCTAAACTTGTAGTAAAAATTTGACTTGGGGACTTTGTCCATATCCTCGAAATTTTCTGCAATAATTCTATTTGGAAAGAGGATCAGAACAAAATCAGAAATTGATTCAGATTTCAGACCGGTTACAGCTACAATTCTTTTAATTCAAACTTTAACTCTGTACCATTTATTTATAACAAACATGTCATCTCTGTCATTTTCAGTTTCAAGTAGAAAATATGGCGTAACAACTGACATTGAATTTTTATGTTATGTAAATCATAAAAAAATTTTTTTCCTGTAAAAATTGTTGGAACTTGTCTTGACTGAGGACGGTAATAGATCAGCACAATGTTGATACATAAAGACAAATTTGTTTGCACTTTCTTCTCCTATAAAATTGGTAAAACTAAATTAATACTTTTAACTTAATATATAATTTCGTAAAAAATCATAGATACACTGCTATATTAATGTACGGTCAATGCAATTCATACACAAATCATACAAACTGAATACATCAGTTCATACAATATAATTTTATAGAAAAATCATAGATACACTGCCATATTAAAGGACAGTCATACAATTCATACACAAATCATAAAATAAATGCATCAGTTCATACATAATTGAAACAATATTAATACATATTAGATTTTTTAAAAATTAAAGTTGCATATAACATTGTAAATTCACTTCATACACGATTAATACATAACTCATATACTATTCATACATAAAAACAATTGTCAAGTAAAATAATGAATAAACACCTATACAATACAAAAATAGCAATTCGTATAAAACTCATACAAATTTCATATATTATACGATTGCCAAATAAAATAAAAAATAAACTCACTTACATATAATATTTTACCAAATTTAATATAGTCTTTTTTTACTGACCTTGACAATTTTTTTCGCGTTTTCTCTGATTCCTTCTTTGAGGACGTTCTTGTCGATCGACCAATTTCAATACCTTTGATTTTTATTTTTTAACAAAGTCAGAATTGATTCTGACGATGTTTGAATTTCTTTTCTCCTTCCTCTTTCTTTTGCATCTTTTTTTTTTTTTTTTTAGACTTCGATTTATCAGGACTGGCAGTCTGTTTTCCAGTTGATTTTTGCGGTGAGTTTGTGTCAAAATATTGAATGAAGGAGCATGAAAGTCATTGGATGATGACTCCTCAACCAATTTCTTTTTACTGGATGTTCCACTGGCTTTCCTCGACATTCTTTACGAACTTAACAAAAAGTAAAGTAATTTATGAAGATGATGTTGAATGAAATCGATCTATGGGAATGGGGATGAATCAGTCGTAATGGAAAAGATGATGAGTGATGACAATTTAGAATTGCTGGTGAAGATGATGATTTGGGACGATTTGGGGAAGATGAAGAGTTAGGCGTGTTGGGTAAGATTGATTGGTGATCGAGTATAGGGTGTAGTGGGGGTGGGTAGTTATTGACAACGGTAAAGTAAGAATTTAATTAAAATTAAATCCCTAATATTTAGGTTTTGTTTTAAAAAGATAACACTATAATTTAAACTTTAATTAATAATAATTTATTATTTATTTAAAAAACTGTAAAAGGTAGCTGTAATATTAATCTGTAAATATTTAAGAGTTTTTTTTAAAAAAGATAACTGAAAGATTTAAAAAAATATTTAAACATATTAATTAGTTATTATTTACATAATTACTTATAATTTATTTTTAATTAAATATATTTTTAATTGATATGCTATACTTGATAAAATATGCTATAAGTAATTTATTTATCAAGTTAGCATTTCAATTAAAAATATTAAAAATATATTTAATTAAAGATAAATTATAAGTAATTATGTAAATAATAATTAATTAATATATTAAATATTTTTTTAATCTTTCAGTTATCTTTTTTAAAACAAACTCTTAAATTTACAGATTAATATTACAGTTATCTTTTACAGTTTTTAAAATAAATAATAAAATTAATATTAAAGTTCAAATTATATGTTACCTTTTTAAAATAAAATCTAAATATTAGGGATGATTTAATTAAATCCCTACTTTACCGTTGTCCAATAACTACCCACCCCCACTACATCCTATACCCGATCACACCCAACACGCCTAAATCTTCATTTCCCAAGTCGTCCAAATCATCTTCACCAGCAATCCCTAAATCGTCATCATTCATCATCTTTCCCATTACGACTAATTCATCCCCATTCCCATCACAAATCGATTTCATTCAACATCATCTTCATAAATTACTTTGCTTTTTGTTAAGTTCGTAAAGAATGTCGAGGAAAGTCAGTGGAACATCCAGTAAAAGTAGAAAATTGGTTGAGTAGTCATCATCCGATGACTTTCATGCTCCTTCATTCAATATTTTGACACAACTCAACTGGAAAACAGACTGCCAGTTCTGATAAATCGAAGACTAAAAAAAATGCAAAAGAAAGAGGGAAGAAGAGGAAGGGAAAAAAAATTCAAACATCGTCAGAATCAGATTCTGACTTTGTTGACGAATTAAAAAATAAAAAATCAAAAGGTATTGAAATTGGTCGATCGACAAGAACGTCCTCAAAGAAGGAATCAGAGATACAAAGCACAAAGAAACCCAAAAAAGTTGTCAAGGTCAGTAAAAAAAGACAATATTAAATTTGGTTAAAATATTATATGTAAGTGAGTTTAATTTTTTATTTTATTTGGCAATCGTATAATATATGAAATTTGTATGAATTGCTATTTTTGTATTGTATAGGTGCTTATTCATTATTTTACGTGACAATTATTTTTATGTATGAATATTATATGAGTTATGTATTAATCGTGTATGAAGTGAATTTACAATGTGTATGCGAACATTTTGAATTTTTTTTAAAATCTAATATGTATTAATATTGTTTCAATTATGTATTTATTTTGTATGAATTGCATTGACTGTCCTTTAATATGGCAGTGTATCTATGATTTTTCTATAAAATTATATATTGAATGAACTGATGTATTCAGTTTGTATGATTTGTGTATGAATTGCATTGACCGTACATTAATATAGCAGTGTATCTATGATTTTTTTAATGAAATTATATATTAAGTTAAAAGTATTAATTTAGTTTTACCAATTTTATAGGAGAAGAAAGCACAAACAAATTTGTCTTTATGTATCAACATGAATGTGTTTGCTGATCTATTGATCGTCCTCGGTCAAGACAAGTTCCAACAATTTTTACAGGAAACACCTTTTGAATTTTTTTATGATTTAGATAACATAAAAATTCAATGTCAATTGTTATGCCATATTTTTCTGCTTGAAACTGAAAATGACAGAGATGACATGTTTGTCATAAACGTAAATGGTACAGAGTTAAAGTTTGAATTAAAAGAATTTGTAGTTGTAATCGATTTGAAATCTGGACCAATTTCTGATTTTGTTCTGATCCCTCTGTTCCAAATAGAATTATTACAGAAAATTTCAGGGATATGGACAAAGTTCCCAAGTCAAATTTTTACCACAAGTTTAGATTGAAATTTTTTTGGGAAGAGGTTGACCATTTAAAAATTGAAATTCTGTATTTCTTCATTTCTGACTGCTTCAGACCCTTCAAAAACAACAATTCCTAAATGCCACATTTCCATGGCGAATGAGTGTTTTAATTTAACACTTAAAGCGTGCAGTCAGAAGTTGAAAAAAAATTATTCGTCATTTAAGTTCAGCCAGTTCCATATAGCATTACAGGTACGGATAGAATTGTTGGAGTATAAATTAACGTTAGTCTGTGTTAAACTAACTTCAGAATTTATTCTATCAGTAATAACTTCAGGATCTTGATTATATATCTCACAATCTTTCAAAGAGATGCACAATGAATATTTTATAAAGAAATCCAAATTCACTTTCTTTTGATCTAGAAAAAACCTTACCCCAACATCCTTGTGAATACTAATAGGTGGACACATATCGCTAACAATAGCATTTATATTTTGTTCTATATTAAGTTGAGATATTATCGCATTAACTAAACCACTATACAGAGTAGACGCATCATATATGATGCCCTTCATCTGAAAATCGACATATTTACCTGTTTCACAACATTTAATACAACATAATGCATATAATTACAAAATAATTTATATACACTTAATATACCTTTCAAGGACCTATAAACTAATAAAATTAACTTTTAAAAGATTGTCCATTCATAAAAAAAAAATTAATAATCATTTCATACACAAAAAAAACTAACTAAACAAAAAGAATAAAGATTTCATACAGAGTTATATCAACATTTACCTTCCTATGCCAAATAGAAACATCTATTCTAATTACACCAAAAACGAAAATTCATACATGATTAATACAAATTTTATACACGGTTAATACAAGTTTCATAATTCAACGGTTCACAACATTATAAATACTTATTTCTTGACTAGTGACTAAACACACTGTACCATCAAATTCATTTTTTTATTTTTTTCATAAATCAAGTATTACGCGAATCTTCAATTTTATTAAAACTCAAATGCCTATACTTTTACGTGCTGTTTTTTTCCAGATATGGTATATATACCAAAACACTGTTTCATCCAAAAAAATAAGCTATAATATATATTTCAGATCTTAAAATAACAAAAAAAATCAACAAATCATAATTAAAACCAACCTGATGAATTCCACCTTTCACCATGTTTAATTAATATCGACACAATTTTCTCCATCACAGCAAAATAAGTTTTTTTCAACGCCAAAATTTCTTCAATTACTAAAAAAAAAAAACGAAATGATATCTGTTGCAAATCTGAAAGAATCGTGAAAATTGGAATTTTTTTACAGTTTTTACGTTGCTGTCAATTTGTTAGAGCTTTTTAAGGAATTAAACCAACATTTAATTTCATTTCAAATAATTTGAGAGATTTAAGGCAACTAATTAATCTGAATTTTTTTTTAAAATTTTCTTAAAATGTGCTAATCAATTAACACAATTAATAATTGTATTTAATTTAAGTAATAAAGGATGACATTTTCCATTTAAATATTTGTCCTTTTTTTTTTCTTTAATTTTGTTTAAACAAATATTTTTAATTATTTAAAATCAACATTATATTTTTTAATAATATGCTATAACTTGATATATTAAATGTTATATGTTAAATACAAACTCTAATGCTATAACTTGAGAATATTAATATAAAAAATGCTATATATCTAATTTTCATATATATATATATATATACTGATTTATCAGTTAAGCAAAATTATCACTTGGAGCATCTATTGTAGTTATTTAGGGGCATAATGTAAGGGGTATATATTTGTAATTAATTTATATTTATGGGACATTTGCTTAGTTTTCCGAGAGCTATTTGCTTTAGTCGAAGCAAAATGATCATTTAATTACACAATTTTAGGTAAGGCTATAAATTTAGACATCGATTATATATCAATCACCTTTCTGATTGGGTAATGCTAATTGGCCAGAAAAAATTGGCCAGAAAGATAAAACGACTATAATATCCTTAGAAAAAATCCTTTTGGCCAGAAAATTTGGCCATAATTTGGCCATAATGACCCAAATACATGTTCACACTATACTTTTTGACAATTATACCCTTCTTTGTCAAATTTATATTTTTCTTAATAATTTATTCATTAATTATGTTTCAACAAATGAGTATGTTTTCCAATACATAGTAAATTGACTAATTTTTAAATTTCTCTAATTTTCATACATACATGCCTTTTAATTTCTCTTAAAAATATTATAAAATGGGTCAATATGACCCATAGTTTTTTTTCTTCCTTAATTTTCTGATAAAGAAACTATATAGAATACAAAATTTAAATTGATAATTAGAATACAAAATTTAAAATTTAGTATATAGAATTTAAAATTTAAATTACAAAATAAACCTACTCATATAATCAAATTCAAAATAATTTTAAGTTAAATTTATCTTTTTGTAAAGTCTATCATAGATGTGTCGATCTTTTCACAACTAAAAAAAACTACAAATAGGACCGCATTTTCTTTTCTCTCTTTTATTTCATTCTCACTCTTTCTTTTTATTTTTCATCCTTTTCAAAATAAGAATTAAATAAAAATAAATTATTCAGATAATGATAAGCAAATAAATTCACAAATAAGATATTTAAGACTGAAATTAATCTTGAAATAAAAAATAAAAAAAACCTGTGAGAAGTATCAAATATATTACTGAACTTTATGAGATGTTTAAAGAGAAAATTATGCAACACAACTAACTTATACTATTTAATTACTTATCACAGTTATAATTTGTTATAATTACCACTCACGACTAACATTATACAGTTAAGAAGGCAGAGATTGCCCCAGGCTTCAATTACAAAGTGGACAATGCCTCTCACAATGGGTTTTTGGATTTCCCGTTCATCGTATCGATCGATCCAGACCCCGTACCTTTCCCCGATGAAAGTCAGGATGAAACCTGGCTGACTTCGAGTTTGTATTATTAGTCACGTTTGTATATGTATAATTCACCAGAATATACAAATATATATGTATGATATACAATTATTTAACCTATATACATATACAATTCACCTCTGTCCCACTCTCTCCTCCCTCTCCTAATCTCGCTCGCCTCTCTCCTCCCTCTCCCAATCTCGCTTGCCCTATATACAAATGTATATGTATAATATACAATTATATACATATACAATTCACCTCTCTCCCACTCTCTGTCTTCTCTCGCTCGCCTCCTCCTCCCTCTCTCGATCTCGCTTGCCTCTCTCTTTCCTCTCCTAATCTCTCTTGCCATATATACAAATACATATGTATAATATACAATTATCTAACCAATATACATATACAATTCACTTTCTCTCACTCTTTTCCCCTTCTCTCTCCTCTCTCTCCCAGTCTCGCTCGCCTCTCTCCTCCATATAACATATAGCTACAAATTATAATTATCAAATTATAGCTATGAAGAGTAATTAATTAATTTTAAGTGGCTATATGTGAAAGTTTTTCATGTTTAAATAGTTGTTTAAAGTATATTAAATCAATAGTTATACATGAATATGTATTTAATCATTTGATTGGTTTAAGTTATATACTCTTTAACCTTGATAATTAAAGTTAATATAATATTTTGATTTTATAATTTAAAAATATGCCTTAATAGAATTTATTGAGTTTATATATATATATATATATATATAATATATATATATATATATATATATATATATATATATATATATATATATATATATATAAATTTAATTAAGAATAGGGTCTAACTATTTATAAACATATACAAGACATACATATGTATATTGTTTTTTATATTTTTATTTTTATTTTGAAACATCTTCTTAATTAATATAATTGAAGTAACTAATCCTGTATTCCTGGTTAGAAATGGTGAAATAATTTTAGTAATTACAATAACTTATTATATTTTTGTTTAGAGCAATTAGAATATACAAAATTTTGATATGTTATTTTAGGTATAATTATAAATGTCTTATTATATCTTTTTCATATTTAAAACATCTAATTCTCAAAATTATATTCTTATTTTCTCTATAAAAGAAAAACACCAATGTTATATGACCGGTCTATTAATCATGGTTGAATTATATAAGTTTATTCATCGACTTTATTTAAAGAAAAGCCAATTGTTAATTTGAAAATTATACTTGATTCAACTAAATTATGTATTACCAAGTAGTTAGTATAATTTTTAATTGAAAAATAATCTACTTTTGTCTTTATTAACATGAATTTTAATTGTCTCCTTCGATAGAAATATTAAATGAAAATAAACTTTAAAAACTGTATATACTAATTTTGCTATACTTTATTTACCTACATTAGACATATTGTAATTTAAGTATTCTCCATAAAATACATCTATTTTAAAGTATTATAATTGATCATTAGGTATAGGGTGATCTTTTATTTATTCGATTTGAAACATCCTCTTAATTAGTATTATATGAGTACTTGAATTTTTTATTCATGGTTAAAATTAGTGAAATATTCTACAAATTTCTATATATGTTAATTCTTGTTTAAAATGATTATAATATAAAAAATTAACGTGTTGTTAAAAATTACAAAAGTCTTTCATCAGTTATTTTTTCTCTTGAAAAACATCCATTATATATAGAATAATTTATTTTAGTTGATTATATTTAAAGAAAAAGTTAATTATAATTTTTTGATCAACACTTAATTACTATGTTTTACTAAATTTGTATTACAGTGTAGTTATTATTAATGAAAAATTTAATTGTGTTCTTCAACAAAGATATTTATGTTAAGCGAAAAAAATAATTTTCAAAGGTATGAATTGGTACATTGTATATATAAAATGTATGTGGAACATAATTTGTATGGTATATTAATGAAAACAAAATTAATGTATAAAAACGAAATTAAAATATTATGTATAAAAATGAAATTACAAAAATATTTTTTAATTAAAGCGTACATTTTTTAATTAACTGAATAATATTTATTTTTAAAAATAAATCGAATGAACTATATATACACAAAAACAATTTTATTTCCCTTGGTAGCCAAAAAGTTTGTATTTTAGTAGTTCAAGAAGTTTGGGATTAGAAAAAAGTTACTTTTGTTTTGGAGGAAAAAGTATGATAGAGTAAATGCAGAACTGAAATAAGGTTATTATAGTCTTTTTGACTTTCCGGCCAAATTCTGGCCAAGTTTTTCTGACCATTTAGCATTACCCATATCCTTATTTCAATTTTTGCATTTATGACATTATATTTTTCCCTCCAAAACAAAAGTAACTTTTTTCTATTTCCTAAACTCCTTGAACTGCTAAAATTTTTGGCTACCAAGAAAAATAAAAGTGATTTTTGTGTATATTTATGTGTGTATACTTTACTTTATCAAAAAAAATGTGTGTATATTTTATTCGATTTATTTTAAAAAATAAATATTGTTCAGTTAATTAAAAAAAGTGTACGCAAAGTTAAAAGAATATTTTTGTACTTTCATTTTTATGCATTAATTTTTTAATTTCGTTTTTATACATTAATATTGTTTTTATTACTATACCATACAAATTATGTTCTACATACATATAAATATAACCTACACTCCTTCCTCTACCCCTTTCCCGAACTCAATTATGTACACAATGTACTAATGCATACCTTTGAAAATTTATTTTTTCGCTTAAAATAAATCTCTTTATTGAAGAAGACAATTAAATTTCTCATTAATAATAACTATAAATGACTATCTTATCTTCTTAAGATTATACTTAATTAGTAAATTTAGCGGCATTATGCAAGGTTTCTTTTTAATCTTCAATTTCAAATAAATTAAATGATAAATTTTAGCACTTAGACGTGTAATTCATGATTCACGGATTTGATTTTATCCAAAATAAAAATTCTTAAATTATGACCATATAATACCTATTCTTTAATAATTGTATCTAGCTTCTTAGGTATTTAAATAAAGTATTTGATAACGTAAATAAATGAATAAAAAAGATATATATATATATATATATATGTATATATATATGTATATATATATATATATATATATATATGTATATACCTCTGAATCTCTCATTCGATATATTAGACAATCAAGAATAATAATAAAGAAAAATAAAGGCCACAACACATTTAAAGCTCAAATAGAAGAGGTTAATATATTACCACAGTCATCTATGATTATCACTCTTGATCCCTTTTAATTTGGGTTAATAAAAGAAAATTATTAAATTACAATAGAAAAAAAATGGTTAAATTAATTGAGAGTCATGTTTATTGTGAATTCATAATAAAATTTTTCTTGTGAATATAATCAACTAAATAGATTCTTGTATATAATGGATGTTTTTCAAGAGAAAAAAATAATGTAATATTGGAAGTTAGATATTTATAAAAAAACAATAACTGACGAAAGATTTTTATAATTTTAAATAATACGTTAATTTTTTATATTATAATCATTCCAAACAAGAATTAACCTATATTGAAATTGGTAGAATTATTTCACTAATTTTAACCATGAAAAAAAATAAAAATAATCATATAATACTAATTAAGAGGATGTTTCAAAAAGATAAATAAAAGATCACTCAATACCTAATGATCAATTATAATACTTTAAATAGATGTATTTTATGTAGGATTCTTAAATTACAATATGTCTAATGTATGTAAATAAAGTATAGCATAATTAGTGTATACATTTTTAAAAAAAAAAATCATTTAATATAGAATTTTATATCGAAGGAGACAGTTAAAATTCATGTTAATAATAGACAAAGTAGATTATTCTCCAATTAAAAAAATATACTAATTACTTGGTAATACATAATTTAGTTCAATTAAGTATAACTTTCAAATTTACAATTGACTTCTCTTTAAATAAAATCATGAATAAACTTATCTATACCCTGATTAATAGACCAGTCATATAACGTGTATGTTTTTCCTTTACGAAGAAAATAAGAATATAATTTTGAGAATTAGATATTTTAAATATGAAAAAAATATATAATTAGACATCTATAACTATAAACATATCAAATTTTGTATATTTTAATTGCTCTAAATAAATTTATAATGACTTATAATAATTACCAAAATTATGTCACCATTTCTAATCACGAATACACGATTAGTTACTACAAAATATTAATTTAGAAGATGTCTCAAAATAAAAATGTAAATATAAATAAAATTGCATACATATATATGTTTGTATATGTTTATAAACAGTTAAGCCCTATATTAACTTTAATTATCAAGGTTAAAAATATATAATTTAAACAATCAAATGATTACAACATGTTTTATGTATAACTATTGATTTGATATAAGTTAAACAATTATTTTAAAAGAAGTTGATCATATGATATAAATTTATTTGAATATGTCAATTAAAAAATTACTTAATTAGAGGTTATATTAATACTTAATAAATATAAGTAATCATGTTCAAGTTATAAAATAGGGATAAAATATGGGCGCGAAACTACAACACTAGTACATAATTTTCTGAGGTTTCTATTAAGGGAAAATATATCAAATTCCCCTTGAACTTGACAGTAAAACTCACATTAGTACTTTAAGTATACGATCGTTTAAATGTTCCCCTTAACAATTCTGAACTAATTAAATACCACCCTAAGAGCTGACATGGCAAAGTGAGTGTAGTCACTCTCCTCAAAGCGCGTGAAATAATAAATAAAAAATTAAAAGGTAAAATCATAAACATGACATTTTTTTATTAGCCAATATCTAACTAATATTTTTTCTAATTTTTTTTACAAGTTAAAGTTAAAAGAATGTGAAATTTCTTTTTTAGAAGTAAATGAAATTTGTGGATTCAATTATTTTAAAAAAATATTTAATTTTTTTGTTCTCTCTTTATTTTGTTGTCTTCCCCAAATGTCTTCTTCTCCATTGAACCACTCATTACTACCTTTCTTCTTTCATATTAAAAATTTCCTTCATCTTCATCATTTACCTCACACGTCCTTCATTAATCACAAAAATTCAACACCCAATTCATATTATTGAATGCAAACTTTCTTGAATTTTAAGTAACCCATTTTGAATTTTATTAATTGTGATGCAAAAAAAATGTGGATCTATCAACTTTTTTACACAATCTTCATTTTTCATTTAAGTTAAGAAAAAAATAATTTTCAAAAAATATTATTCTCCAATGGAAACATTTGTGGGAGAAAGACGGTTCGAAGAAGAAAAAGTAAGTATTTGATGAATATAGAAGAAGAAAACAACCATTGAAAGATGAAATTCAAAAAAAAAAGAAGCTAGTGAAGGTTGAAAATGGTGAAAATCAAGAAAGAAGAAAGGGGAGGGGGGGGGGGTTGAAGAAGATGTGATAATTTTAATTTTAGAATGTATTTTTAATTAATTAATTAGTGTAATGAGTTTAAGAAAATTAAAAGGTGAATAAGCAAAAAAAAAAAATTAATGACATGGTGCTTACATGGTTGTGATGTGATGCTTAGATGGCTACGATGTGGCAGGTGAGAGTGGTATTCTACTCTCAGGGTTGTATTTAATACAGTTCAGAGATGTTAAGGGGGTATTTAAACGTCTGTATAGTTAAAGTACTAAAGTGAGTTTTGATGTCAAGTTCAAGGGGGATTTGATGTATTTTTCCTTCAATTAATTATTATATATAACTAGGAATAGGATCAATACATATGAAATATGTTATTCTTATAATTTTTATAATGTATTGATATCCACCATGTCTAAAGTGTATTGAATTTTTAAATTCGTTATTGAAATAATTTTAAATAATATTTAAACATAAATTCATTTAAAATAGTTTTTTTTATGATATGTTGATTTCTAACATATTATTTTATCTTTATAAAAATGTTGTGCAAATTATGTTGGATTATTGTTGTTGTTGTTGTTGTTGTTGCTGTTGCTGTTGCTATTGTTGTTCCTGTTCCTGTTCCTGTTATTGTTATAACTTTATGATCTAAATTTGATATACTTATGTTAAATAAAGTGGTTGTAACGATCCTTTTGGTCGTTTCAAGTGCTAAAGCCTTGTATTTCATAAAATATTTTTCGATGGATTGTAATTGGATATTTTTGGACTATTTTTAACTACAATATGTAATTAGTGGGGTTGTTTTAATAATTTATAGAGTTGGAGGTTAAAGAAAATAATATTAAAATTGATAGTGGGTCACTTTTCCTATTTTTATAATGAGTCATATAATAATTAGGATAAAAATAATCTGTAGAAGTAAAGAAAAAGAGGAGAAGAGGAGAACGAAGTGAAAGCGGCGACACCAAATCAAACGTGAGTCCTCTTGCTGATTGGAAGGATTCTAAGGCATTGAGGAAAGGAAAAGCATTGGAGAAGTAGGTTGCTTGACTTCGGTTCTTCGGTGGAGGTAGGTTATGGTTTATTTCTATTTGATAGATAAACTCTCAATAGCGATTGATATGTATTGGGTGATATTGTGAAGTTTCCTATGTACTTGATTGTGTGATTGTATATCTTGGTTGTGTGGTTTGTGGTTGGCCTAAAATTTTGAGACTGTTGGATTTATAATCTTGAACCCTTTCTATCAAAATGACGCCTTGAATAATGAAAGCTTGACAAAATAAATTAATGAGATAATTGGATCGGAGTGTCACATTCCGACACGGTATAATTGGATCGGTGTGTCACGTTCTGATACAGTATTATGGGATCGGAGTGTCACGTTCCGACACGGTATTATGGGATCGGAGTGTCACGTTCTGACATGGGATCGAAGTGTCACGTTCCGACACGATAACATTAAAGGAAAGGAATCTTGAATTAACTTAATATACTCAATCTCAAAGAACCCATTTTCTAAATGAGTATGGTGTGAAGGCATGAGTCCTCATAGGTGTGCTTGATATTGTGATTGATGGTGTAGGTCTGTTAAGTATTGTAGTTGATTTTATATTATTATTCAATATATATTGGTTTCTATTTTGGGTTGGCCGATGATACTTACTCAGTACGTGTTACTTGTACTGACCCCTACTTGTGTTTTCTTCTTTGTTTTTTTGTGGAGTGCAACAAGTGTACCATCGACTTCGACTCAGTTTGGATCGTGACAGTGGTTCACATATATCTATTGCTACACAAATAGTTCAGATAACTGTTTCACTTGATGGAAGTGAAAATATCGATTTTTCAGAATCTATTTGTTTTAGTGTTTTATTAAAAATAAACTCATATAAGGATATATGATCCATCTCATAAAGTTTAGTTATATATTTGATACTTTTTACAAGTGATTTTTTTTTATTTCAACGATTAGTTTCAGACTCAAGTATTTTATTTGTGAATTTATTTGCTTGTCATTATCTAAATATTTTATTTTGAAAAAGGTGAAAATAAAAAGAAAGAGTGAGAATGAAATAAAAGAGAGAAAAAAAAATTAAAATTATTTTCTTTTGCAGTGATATTTGTAATTTTATGAGTAAGTTTATTTTGTAATGTAAATTTTAAATTTTATATTCTAAATTTTAATTTTTGTATTCTAATTATCAATTTAAATTTTGTATTCTTTATAGATTTTTTATGAGAAAATATGTATTGGCCTTTGACTATTTCACAGTATGTCTATAAGAAAATAAAAGTCATGTATGTATGGAAGTTAGAGAAATTTAAAAATTAGTCAATTTACTATATATTGGAAAACTTTTTCATTTATTGAAGCATAATTAATAAATAAATTAATAAGAAAAATATAAATTTGACAAAGAAGGGTAGGGTTGTCAAAAAATAAATCACTTTATAGTGTGAACACATATTTGGGCCATTATGGCCAAATTTTCTGGCCAAAAGAATTTTTTCTTTCTGATTTATATATATATATTTTTAACCAAAGTCATCTTTCCTACCTCGGTTACTTTTCAGTTGTATGATGCAATCTAACTAATTTTTAAAGCTAAATTAGATTACATCAATTCGATATTTTAAAATAAAATTTAGATATTCAGAAACTATATGAAAAGTACTATAAATTGTAATTTATTTCCTCATCAATGTGATAAAAAAAATACATCTTAAAAGGTTAGTCAAAATTCATATTGTTAGTTTCTCAAAAAGAAAATCATGACTACTAAAAAGAAACAAATAAAGTAATAATAATAAATTCAGTGTTTTAAAAGATTATGTTGGGACTCGCCTCAGGGTTTGCCGCAAGACATGCGAGGCTTAGTTCTGTAAGACTTACGTTCTAAGCACCCGACTGTACGCTCTAAGCATACCCAATGCTCGGAGCTCGCCTAATAGATCTTATACAAGTTATGTATTAAATCCTTTAATTTACGTTATTGACCTTTGTGGATGACAATAGGGCGAGGCAGATGTCGACAAAGCGGTTTCAGGATATGCGAGTGGTGGGTGGGTGCAAGGCGGGGCAGGTTGATATATGAGCAAGTCTTTAATCAATAAATCAGTTATTTAATCCTCCATTTTCCTTTGTTTTCTCTAAATATTTAAATGTGAGATGTGAGTGTTTATTTTAGTACTAAATAAACCCAGTTCCCATTGACAAACACATGCATTGACATACAGAGAGAATTAGGGTTGCCCATCCATGTCTTGATCAACAGAGAGGCATGTTGATTTAAAATCATAATACGAAATCATATGAGATTTTTCAAGTTACTATTTTTTGCTCATAAACATAAAATCTCCATAAGATATGAAAATTATCAAAATTGTACTACTTCTTTATATAATCTTACCAAATAAGCAAAAGTTCATAACAAAAGTATAATTCACTATCGCAAAGTTATTCTAAAAAAAATACAATGTTTATTAATCGAACTCTAGTTCAATAAAAAAGTAAAATTGAACATAAGTTATAGTATACTATTCTTTAATAAAATTAAACATGGTCAATTTCATTAGCAAGTATATCATCGTGTGTAACAACTCCAATTTTATAATAGAAACATTCAAATATTATAATCACTAAATTGGAAGTTACAACAGAAAATGGAACTAACAAAGAGAACTATTGTAGAACATAACTAGAAAAGAGATAAGAAACATAGATTAAAAAAAAATGGGATGAGAGGACTAGAACCTTTTAGTTAGTTGTTAATTGAGCTTGAGTCCCAAATCAACCTTTGCAAAGGCCTTCCAATTTTGTTGCTTCTTCTCGGCAAAGAACAAGTTGTGTGAGTGACATTTGTATAAGTATTGACATTGGGCCAAGTCTAATTCATAACAATACTTTTGTCCTCAATAAGAGCCTTTTTCTCAAGGTTCGAATCAAGAATAATGTTAGTAGCGCGCTTTCTACCAATTGTACACCGAATGAAAGATAAAAAAGTTAAAAAAAGAAAAATACATATATTACCATTAAATTTATACTGGTTGATATCATTAAGTACATTTAGTTATGAGTATTTGATTGTGCATAACAACGAATGAACCATCAACAACATTTTAGACCTCTAAGCTTTTTTTATTGTTTTTAGAAACTCCTTTCGATTATTGTTACTAGTCTGCTATTGACTTAATACTTTTTTTAAGAAATTACTCATCTGTTAAGAATCTCTTTTATTGAATTATTCATATTAACTATATTTTAAAATTTAAAAGTTGATTATTAATACTTCAGGTAAATTATACTCTTTTTGTCTCTAATTACTTGTTCACTTTTCTTTTTTAATTGTCTCTAATTATTTGTCCATTTTGACAAATCAAGAAAGAACAAAAAAAAATCTCTATTATACCTTTAATTTATTATTTTGAAAAAGAAAAAATGATCAAAAGAACCTCAACCTATAATCGAATTTTCAACAACACCCTCATAATTTAGAGTGATCTTATTACCCCTTAGACTATTTTAAAATGGAGTTATTTGCTCCCTATTTGCTGAGGTGGCAAGAAATGTGTAGTCGCTCTTTGTGAGAGAGTGAGAGCAAAAATAAATAATAATATAACATTAAATTTATAAGTGTTTCTTTTATTTCATTATTAATAGTGGCTGCACTATGTGACTTCACTCATCCACCACCAATTCTCGTCTTCACCGGCCTTTCACTATATGAGAACAAATTCGTCAACCATCAATTTCATTGTGAACCACCATTGTCACTTCCATTGTATCTTCAAGATTTTTAAAGTGGGAGATGCAAATTCAAGCATAAACTCAAAATTTAAATGGTTAGGTGTTGCATCTACCTTTCTATTTTAGATTTGATAAAGTTTTGACTATCATATCTACAATAAATATCGAATAGTACAAAAATCTTACAATCTCTTCATTATAAAGATTTCTATCCAACTAAACTAAAGTAACTGCATATAAAAATTTAATCCCCAAAACTGATCGATTTTTAGAGCATTTGTCAATGATTTTGAGTGAAATTTCATCAATGTCGAGAGAAGAACAAAAAATGATGTAGAAATTGAGATTTTGAAGGGTAATTAGGCGATTGTTGAAAAAAATTGTGAATTTTTTAAGGTTCAATTGAGAGAAATTTGGATGAAAATGGATGGAAGAATCTCCAACCAGTAGTTGATCTATGCCTAGAGATAAAAGAAAACAAAATAATTGATTTTTATACACTAAAAAAATGTATATTACGAGGTGAGCGCTTGTCCAACACCACTTAATACGAATCTGGGAGTGAGTTATTAAAGGGGTATACGTTCTACATTAAAAATGTTCAGGGGGTAATAAGACCCTCGTAAAATATGAGTGTATAGTTAAAAATCCGATTATAGATTGGAAGACTTTTGGTAATTTTCTCTTTGAAAAATGCAAAACTTTTTGAAAATATTAAGTTTTTAATATGTGTAAAATGACACTCACTATATTAATTATTGTTTTCTTGATAGATGTGTCAATTGAAAAGTGGATAAATAATTAGGGATAGAGAGTAATATTTAATGATAAGAGTTTTAGTTATTATATTACGCTTTTCGAAAGTCAATTTGATTAATTTTTAAAGTTAAATTAAATTATATTAATTTAATATTTTTAAATTAAAAATTTAACTATTCAAAAATTATATAAAAAGTATTACAATTATACTTATTTTATATTAATATGATTAAATAATACATCGTACGTACGATATTAACTAATATTCTTAAAATATTTTCTAAGTTTAAAAAAGAAAATTATAATAACTAAAAGAGGGGAAGAAAATAATAAATATTGACTTATGGACTTATTTATAAAAGTACAAAAGCAAATATGATTCTTTAAGAATCATAGGTTTTGGCGTTTTTCTATGTTAGCCCTTGTCACATGTCCAAACTCCACAGGATAATTTAAGTAATTAATTCTTCCCCACTTTCCTAGTAGATAATAATACATGTATTTTAATAGTATTAACTTTATAAATACAAAAAGGAAGAAAGTTAATGCATCACACAAATCAAAAAGTTTTTTATTCTTTCGAGACGAGACAAGATTCACATTTCAAACAAATTTTAAACTTAACATTGAGATTTGAGAATATCAAGCATCCATCACATTACATGATATAACAAAATCAATTCTCTAAGGAAATAAAAAATAGTTGTCGGTAGGAGAAGATCTAGGAGTTGTTCAAATTTTATATATTGATTTAGTGATTTAGGAGATTCAAAATTTAATGTAGAAGTTTCAAATTCGAATTTCATACATTAGTATATTAGACTCAATAATGATTTAATACCTTAAAATTATTGTATTAACAACTCAAATTTGAGAAAATTGTTGGCAAGGAGAAAATATAGATTGTTTTAAAATGTGTGAACAAATACATATTTATGATTTTGAATAACACTTGTTCATAAAAATAACATTTTGTGTTTTTTTTATTTGGTACATTTTTAGACAAAACCATGCTAGTTAAAATTAACACGATTTTATCCTACCAAATACCACAAGTGATATTTGAAATAAGTAGAAATAAGCAAGCAAGTTAACAATATTGATATAGGTTCACCTGTAAAATTGCTATATACTATTTGTTTATAACAATATTTTCTTTAAAAAATCATATATATATTACCAAACATGTGTGTGAGGTATATAACTAATTTAAAAGAAGTGCAAAAGTCAAAATGATATAAGAGAGAGATTGAGAACACTCCAACTGAAATTTTGTTTCAAAATTGCACATTAAAGGCTAACCATGATATGAACAATATCATCATATATTTAGGTCGACCATGAGATAAATTTTTCTCAGACAGTGGTAATGAAAAATTACATCGACAACTTGATAAATTCTAGAGGATGGATTAAATCTACAAGCAAACATTTTTGCCATCCGTATTATCTAGATGACAAAATATACGATTCGGTGTTGTTATACAAGAACATATGACATGAACATCCATCACTAGTTGATATGAATATTGTATCAAATTTCACTATCAGACACTTTATAAATTATCACAAATGGATTCCTGCCAATATTCCACATTATTTATATTTTTTCTTAAACAATATATAAAGGAGTGTCTTCCTATTAATTATCATATTACACAAAGATTTATCAATACATGTATCTCGTGTATTATATATGTATTTTGTATCAAAGACGTGCATTTTATGTCACTTAGTATTTCTTTAAAAAGTGACATATATATTACCAAACATGTGTGTGAGGTATAAAACAAACTTAAAAGAAGTGCACACTCAAAATGATGTAGGATGATCTTATTTGTAGAGAAAAAACAAGATTAGAAAACAAGATATTAGGTTATACAATAATTGAAACCAAGAAGCAGTATCGGACCATTATGTTAAGCGATACTACATATATAAAAACCAAACAAAACACATACTAGAATATTTTTTTTAAATATCAACTTAGTCCTCACAAAAGAAGTAATAAATACAATCATAACTCGTGGGGGTTCTTGGCAATAACTTAAAAGCCCACGACATCACCTTGAGAAATGATGGTGGACCGAATAAACATTAGGTGGTGGCATAAGAGCACACACATATTTGGCTTCCTTCTATAGATGTCATTTCGATGGATATCGAGACACCTTGTATACATAAAGGACCCGTCAATTCTATCGGGCTTGTGTAATCTAAAGCACAATTGACTTTATATGTAGTGACAAGATGACTCTGTTTCAAAATCATATAATTCAAGCACACATTCCATTAGCTAGACTATATAATACAATCGCAGAAAAAAAACAGAGAAAGATTGAGAACACTCCAACTGAAGTCGTGCTTCAAAATTGCTTCTAAAGGCTAATCAAGATTTGGACAATGCCAGAACATAATTAGGTCGACCGTGGGGTGAATCTCTCAGACAACGATAATGAAAAGTTACATTCACAACGTGGTAAATCGTAGAGAATGGATTGAATCTACAATAAATTCATTGTTTGCCATCCATATTATAAAAAGTACAAAATATAGAATTGAATGTTGTTATAGAAGGACATGTGACATGAGCATCCATCGCTATCTAGTAATCTGAATATTGTATCAAATTTCACTATCAGACACTTTATTAATGGTCGCAAGTGGATTCTAGCCAATATTCCACATTACTTAGATTTTTTCCTAAACAATATATTAAGGAGTGTCTTTCTATTAACTATCATATTACATGAAGATTTTAGTAATACATGTATCTCGTGCATTATTTGTGTATTTCGTGCGACATACGTGCATTTTATGTTAATTAACATTTTCTTTAAAAAGTCACAATATATTACTAAACATGTGCATGAGGTATATTACAAATGTAAAAGAAGTGCAAACTTAAAATGATATAGGATGATCTTATATGTAGAGGGGAAAAAAAAGTAAGATTGACAAACAAGATAATTAGGTTATACAATATATTGTTGAAACCATAGAAGAAGCACTAGATCATAGTGTTAGGCAATACAAGAGAAAGAATGAATACAATCATAATAACAGGTAACAATGGGAGTCCTTGGGAATGGCTTCACAACCCACGACATCACCTTTAATTTAGGACTGATGTTTTATCAAATAAACATTAGGTAGTGATAGAAGAGTATATGTAGATTTGACTTCCTTCTATTTATGTTGTTTCGATGGATATCGAGACACCCTATATACAAAAGGCAACAACCAGTTCTATATTGGGATTGCAAAATCTATAGCACAATAGACTTTATATGTAGTGGCAGGATGACTTTGTTTCAAAACTACATAATTCAAGTACACATTCCATTTTCTAGACTATATAATACAATCACAAATAGAACAAAGAAAGATTGTGAACACTCCAATTGGAGTCTTGCTTTAAAATTGCTTTAAAGTTACATTTCAACTTGATAAATCTTATGGATTGAATCTAAAATAAATACATTGTCTGCATTCATATTATCTAGAGTACAAAATATAGAATCGAATATTGACATGCACGAGCTTCCATTACTAGTGATTTGAATATTGTATCAAATTTCATTGTCATGCCCTTTATTAATGCTCACAAGTGGATCCAAGCCAATATTCAACACTTAGATTATATTATCACGGGGATAAGGCACGAGCATCCCTTAAATTATGTTTAAAGATACATTTTAACTAAATTAAGGCCATATTACTTCTGCAGACACTTTTTTTTTTGTAATTTTGGTACACCTCTTAACTTACGTGACAACTCTATGACGCTACGCAGTTGAGGAGAGTTATTTGAATGTCATGTAAGCTTAAAAGGTTTATAAAATTACAAAAAAAAAAATTAAAAGAAAATAATAAGACATTAATTTAATTAAAATATGTTTCTAAAATTTCGATCATAATTTATGAATACTTATACCTTATCCCTATTATCATTGGGTATGATATTTATGATTGTCGTTACCCCCACAAATCAAGCCGTGGTTCAGTAATTTATGATATGTATTTTTGTATATTTGGAATATAGCCTGGATCTCGTTATGACGCTTTTCATACTCAAGGTTACCTTTTATATTCTACTTTCTTTTCTTTTCTTTTCTACTTGTTTATATATTTATATTTATTGATATTTTTTTTTATTTTTTAATAAGAAGCGTGAGTTAACTTTGAGGTATAAACATGTTTAAACAAGAATAACTTTATTTATTTTTTAGTCCGTTTAAAAAAAAAATGATCTCCTTTTCTTATAACAATTTTTCACGTGACATGTTTAAGATCACAAGATTAAAGGACAATTTTATACATTTGACATAAATTTAATTTAAGACCACATGATGAAAACCTTTTTTTATTTTCTTAAACTCCGTGTAAGTCAAACTAGATCATTCTTTATGAAACGAAGGGATATTTTTTTTACTTTTAGGTGATATTTTGTCATTTTATGATTAGTTGTTACTATATATATATATATATTATTCCACTTGCATAATATTGATGAATTTAATAAAAACAATCAAATTAAATATAATATATTTTTATCGGTTAGGTTTGGATTAAAATGCAGCTTACCATACGCCCACATAAACAAACAATAGACCACTTATCTTACTTCACTACTTACTAATAAGAAAAGACTTACACCACTACCTAAATATTCTTTTCTCTAGCTCATAATTTTCATTGTAGCTAATCAATAATCACACTAGAGAAAAATGGGATCTCAAGGTCCAATAGATCCATTCATTCATGTTTTTCTCATTTCATTTCCTGGTCAAGGACATGTCAATCCATTACTTCGACTTGGCAAACGCCTCGCCTCTAAAGGTGTTCTGGTCACCTTTTGCGCACCTGAATGTGTAGGTAAGGATATGAGAGAATCCAATAAGAATATAATTAGTGATGATCCAACTCCTTATGGAGATGGTTTCATTAGGTTTGAGTTTTTCAATGGATGGGAGTACACTCAGCCTAAAGAGAATCGCCAGCTCGAAACAGAGCTGGCGAATCTTGAATCTTTAGGCAGGGTACTACTCCCTGAAATGATAAAACAGAACGAAGCGAATGGACGTCCTGTTTCATGTCTAATCAACAATCCATTTCTTCCATGGGTATGTGATATAGCTAAAAGTCTTGATATACCTTGTGCTGTCCTTTGGGTACAATCTTGTGCTAGTTTCTCTGCTTATTATCACTATCATTTCAATCTTGAAAATTTTCCAAATGAATCAAATCCAAACATTGATGTTCATTTGCCTAACATGCCAATACTCAAATGGGATGAACTTCCTAGTTTCTTGCTCCCATCTAATCCATTTCCTGTCTTAGCAAATGTAGTTTTGCGCCAATTCAATTACCTATCTAACCCATTCGTATTTTCATCGAGTCATTTGAAGAGCTCGAAAAAGATATAGTAAAATATATGTCTAATTTTTTCCCCATCAAGACCGTTGGTCCATTACTAGTCGATGAAGATTCAAAAATCGGAGAAAATATTCGTGCTGACTTAGTGAAGGCTGATAGCTCCATCACTCAATGGCTCAATTCCAAGCCACCATCTTCAGCTGTTTACATTTCTTTTGGAAGCATTGTTGTTCCAAGCCAGGAACAAGTCGATGAAATTGCCTACGGGCTATTGAATTCAGGGCTAAACTTCTTGTGGATCATGAAGCCACCTCGAAAAAACTCATCCTTCCCCATAGTAGTCTTGCCACAAGGCTATTTAGACAAAATTGGTGATAAAGGAAAAGTTGTGGAATGGTGTTTGCAAGAAGAGGTTTTAGCACATCCGTCTTTAGTCTGTTTCCTGACTCATTGTGGATGGAATTCGTCAATGGAGGCTATCGTGAATGGTGTCCCTATCGTGGCATTTCCACAATGGGGTGATCAAGTCACGAATGCTAAGTACTTAGTGGACGAATTCAAAATAGGCGTAAGACTATCAAGAGGTGTGACACAGAAGAGGACTATTCCTCGATACGAAGTTGAACAATCTTTGTACGAGGTGTCCAATGGTCCGAAGGCCGCGGAGATGAAATCAAATGCATTGAATTGGAAGAAGAAAGCCGCGGAGGCAGTGACGGAAGGTGGTACATCTGATCAGAATTTGCAGTGTTTTATTGATGAACTTATAACACTACAAAAAAATTGTCAAGTTAGAAACTCTATCCAATTAGTGTAACAAACACACTTTTGTTTATTACATGTAAGCATGAGGCCTTTAAGCCACATTTGTTAGTTTATTTTCGGTACTAGGTTAGTAGGTAGTGTATTGTTGTTTTGCTTAAGATGACTGGTGTTTGTGATGGTACGAGTTGTGTTATTGTACTTCTTCTTTAATTTTATTTTTATTATTTATTTATTTTTTACTAATCTATCTCATATGTTGTTATGGAGTTGGCTCTTCTCATGTTGAATTTTGCACTAATTCCTTGTTAAATGTTATGTTCTTTTTAATCTCCTTCTTTATACTAGGACTTGTTGCACTTGAGTCAAAGGTCTTTCGAAAGCAGTTTCTCTACCTTTATGAGGTAGTGGTAAGATCTGCGTATATTTTACCCTCCAGAAACCTCATTTATGAGATTTCACTAGTTATGTTATTATTGTGAAAAAAAGATTGTGTGTAAGTTTATTTTCATTATTCCTTAAGGCATTAAGAATTGTGATTTCATACATGAGCATGCTAGTGTAGAGAATTGTGATTTCATATAAGACTTTTAAAATCTCGTCTAGGAACAAGTCGATGAAATGTATTGTAATAATATACAATTATATACAATTAAATTCACTCTCTCATCTCTGTCTTCTCTCGGCTCGCTTGTTCCTCCCTCTCTCGATCTGCTCTCTACTCTCTCTCCTCTCTCGTCTCCTCGCCTCTCTCTTCCTTCTTTAATATCTCTTGCCATATATACAATACATATTATAATATATAATTATCTAACCAATATGCAAATACAATTCCCTTTCTCTCATCTTTTCCCTTCTCTCTGCCTCTCTCTTCTCTCTCCCAGTCTGCTCGCTCTCTCCTCCATATAACATATAGCTACAAATTGTAATTATCAAACTATAACTATGAAGAGTAATTAATTAATTTTAAGTGGCTATATGTGAAATTTTTCATGTTTAAATAGTTGTTTAAAGTATATTAAATTCATAGTTATACATGAATATATATTATCATTTGATTGGTTTAAGTTATATACTCTTTAACCTTGATAATTAAAGTTAATATATTTTTTAATTTTATAATTTAAAAATTGCCTTAATAGAATTTAATATATATATATATATATTATATATTATATATATGTTATATATATATATATATATATATAAAGTATTATAATTTAAGTATTCTCCATAATACATTATTTTAAGTATTATAATTGATCATTAGGTAGGGTGATCTTTTGTTTATTCGATTTGAAACATTCTTTAATTAGTATTATATGAGTATCGAATTTTTATTCATGGTTAAAATTAGTGAATATTCTACAAATTTTATATATGTTAATTCTTGTTTGGAATGATTATAATATAAGAAATTAACGTGTTGTTAAAAATTACAAAGTCTTTCATCAATTATTTTTCTCTTGAAAAC
>CM040625.1:5753673-5865771 GCA_022817965.1 Solanum lycopersicoides
TGAACTTCTAGGGTTTATTGAATTTTGGTGGCTCATGGATTAGAACTTTAAAACATTCATTATATATAGAATAATTTATTTAGTTGATTATATTTAAAAAAAAGTTAATTATAATTTTTTGATCAACACTTAATTACTATGTCTTACTAAATTTGTATTACAGTGTAGTTATTATTAATGAGAAATTTAATTGTGTTCTTCAACATAGATATTCATTTTAAGCGAAAAAATAATTTTCAAAGGCATGAATTGGTACATTGTACATATAAAATGTAGGAAAAATTACATGAATCGCTATATTTTAATAAATAATTACAGATTTTAGAATACTTTTTATTTATTATCATTTATAGAAATACTATATTAAATCTGCAATATGTATTGAAAGTGAATTATGTAAGCAATATATATGAATTATATATGAATAATAAAATGTGTGATAAATGAATTATTTATCATTAAAATTTGTATTATATGTGAATAAAACATGTTCTTTGTATATAAATGAATTAAAAGTGATTAAATAAAAAAGAAATATTATTGCTATAAATGATAAATATTTTTTTATTATAGTATATTTATGTAAGTTTCCCCAAAATGTATGTGGAACATAATTTGTATGGTATAGTAATGAAAACAAAAATAATGTATAAAAACGAAATTAAAATATTATGTATAAAAATGAAATTGCAAAAATATTTTTTTAATTAAAGCGTATATTTTTTTAATTAACTGAACAATATTTATTTTTAAAAATAAATCGAATGAACTATATATACACAAAAACAATTTTATTTCTCTTGGTAGCCAAAAAGTTTGTATTTTAGTAGTTCAAGAAGTTTGGGATTAGAAAAAAATTACTTTTGTTTTGGAGGGAAAAGTATGATAGAGTAAATGCAGAAATTGAAATAAGGGTATTATAGTCTTTTTGACTTTCTAGCCAAATTCTGGCCAAGTTTTTCTGACCATTTAACATTACCCATATCCTTATTTCAATTTTTGCATTTATGACATTATATTTTTCTCTCCAAAACAAAAGTAACTTTTTTCTATTCCCAAACTCCTTGAACTACTAAAATACAAACTTTTTGGCTACGAAGAAAAATAAAAGTGATTTTTGTGTATATTTATGTGTGTATACTTTACTTGATCAAAAAGAATGTGTGTATACTTTATTCGATTTATTTTAAAAAACAAATATTGTTCAGTTAACTAAAAAAAGTGTACGCAAAGTTAAAAAAATATATTTGTACTATCATTTTTATGCATTAATTTTTTAATTTCGTTTTTATACATTAATATTGTTATTATTACTAGACCATACAAATTATGTTCTACATACATATAAATATAACCTACACTCCTTTCTCTATCCCTTCCCCGAACTCAATTATGTACACAATGTATTAATGCATACCTTTGGGGAAAAAAAAAATCCACTTAAAATAGATCTCTTTATTGAAGAAGATAATTAAATTTCTCATTAATAATAACTACAAATGACTATCTTATCTACTTAAGATTATACTTAATTAGTAAATTTAGCGGTGTTATGCAGGGTTTCTTTTTAATCTTCAATTTCAAATAAATTAAATGATAAATTTTAGCACTTAGACGTGTAATTCATGATTCACGGATTTGATTTTATCCAAAATAAAAATTCTTAAATTATGACCATATAATACCTATTCTTTAATAATTGCATCTAGCTTCTTAGGTATTTAAATAAAGTATTTGATAACGTAAATAAATGAATAAAAAAGATATATATATATATATATATATATATATATATATATATATATATATATATATATATATATATTAGACAATCAAGAATAATAATAAAGAAAAATAAAGGCCACAACACATTTAAAGCTCAAATAGAAGAGGTTAATATATTACCACAGTCATCTATGATTATCACTCTTGATCCCTTTTAATTTGGGTTAATAAAAGAAAATTATTAAATTGCAATAGAAAAAAATGGTTAAATTAATTGAGAGTCATGTTTATTGTGAATTCATAATAAAAAATTTTCTTTCAATATAATCAACTAAATAGATTCTTCTATATAATGGATGTTTTTCAAGAGAAAAAAATAATGTAATATTGAAAGTTAGATATTTATAAAAAAACAATAACTGACGAAAGACTTTTGTAATTTTAAATAACACGTTAATTTTTTATATTATAATCATTCCAAACAAGAATTAACCTATATTGAAGTTTGTAGAATTATTTCACTAATTTTAACCATGATTTTTTTTTTGAAAATAATCATATAATAATAATTAAGAGGATGTTTCAAAAAGAATAAATAAAAGATCACTCAGTACCTAATGATCAATTATAGTACTTTAAAATAGATGTATTTTATGTAGGATTCTTAAATTACAATATGTCTAATGTACGTAAATAAAGTATAGTATAATTAGTGTATACATTTTTTTAAAAATATTTTCATTTAATATAGAATTTTATATTGAAGGAGACATTAAAATTCATGCTAATAATAGACAAAGTAGATTATTCTCCAATTAAAAAAATATACTAACTACTTGGTAATACATAATTTAGTTGAATTAAGTATAACTTTCAAATTTACAATTGACTTCTCTTTAAATAAAATTAATGAATAAACTTATATATATCATGATTAATAGACCAGTCATATAACGTGTATGTTTTTCCTTTACGAAGAAAATAAGAATATAATTTTGAGAATTAGATGTTTTAAATATGAAAAAATATATAATTAGACATCTATAACTATAAACATATCAAATTTTGTATATTTTAATTGCTCTAAATAAATTTATAATGACTTATAATAATTACCAAAATTATGTCACCATTTCTAATCACGAATACACGATTAGTTACTACAATTATATTAATTTAGAAGATGTCTCAAAATAAAAATGTAAATATAAATAAAATTGTATACATATATATGTATTGTATATGTTTATAAACAGTTAAGCCCTATTCTTAATCAATAACATTATATATATAATCACAAAATTTTATTAAGGCATATTTTTAAATTATAAAATTAAAATTTATATTAACTTTAATTATCAAGGTTAAAAAGTATATAATTTAAACAATCAAATGATTACAACATGTTTTATGTATAATTATTGATTTGATATAAGTTAAACAATTATTTCAAAAGTATTTGAAAATATGATTTAAATTTATTTGAATATGTCAATTATAAAATTAGAGTTTATATTAATACTTAATAAATATAAGTAATCATGTTCAAGTTATAAAATAGGCATAAAATATGTGCGCGAAACTACAACACTAGTATATAATTTTCTGAGGTTTCTATTAATTATTATATATAACTAGGAATAGGATCAATACATATGAAATATGTTATTCTTATAATTTTTATAATGTATTGATATCCACCTTGTCTAAAGTGTATTGAATTTTTAAATGTCGTTATTGAAATAATTTTAAATAATATTTAAACATAAATTAATTTAAAATAGTTTTTTTATGATATGTTGATTTCTAACATATTATTTTATCTTTATAAAAATGTTGTGCAAATTATGTTGGATTATTATTATTATTATTATTATTATTATTATTATAATTATTATTATTATTATTATTATTATTATTATTATTATTATTATTATTATTATTATTATTGTTATTATTGTTATTGTTATAACTTTACAATCTAAATTTGATAGACTTACGTTAAATAAAGTGGTTGTAACGATCCTTTTGATCGTTTCAAGTGCTAAAGCCTTGTATTTCATAAAATATTTTTTGATGGATTCTAATTGGATATTTTTGGACTATTCGTAATTACAATATGTAATTAGTGGGGTTGTTATAATAATTTATAGAGTTGGAGGTTAAAGAAAATAATATTAAAATTGGTAGTGGGTCACTTTCCCTATTTTTATAATGAGTCATATAATAATTAGGATAAAAATCATCTGTACAAGAAAAGAAAAAGAGGAGAAGAGGAGAACGAAGTGAAAGTGGCGACACCAAATCAAATGTGATCCTCTTGCTGATTGGAAGGATTCTAAGGCATTGAGAAAAGAAAAAGCATTGGAGAAGTAGGTAGCTTGACTTCGGTTCTTCGGTGGAGGTAGGTTATGGTTTATTTCTATTTGATAGATAAACTCTCAATAGCGATCGATATGTATTGAGTGATATTGTGAAGTTGGTTGTGTGGTTTGTGGTTGGCCTAAAATTTTGAGATTGTTGGATTTATAATCTTGAACCCTCTCTATCAAAATGACGCCTTGAATAATGAAGGCTTGACAAAATAAATTAATGAGATAATTGGATCGGAGTGTCACATTCCGACACGGTATAATTGGATCGGAGTGTCACGTTCCGACACGGTATAATTGGATCGGAGTATCACGTTCCGACACTGTATTATGGGATCAGAGTGTCACGTTCCGACACTGTATATGGGATCGGAGTGTCACGTTCCGACACGATAACATTAAAGGAAAGGAATCTTGAATTAACTTAATATACTCAATCTCAAAGAACCCATTTTCTAAATGAGTATGGTGTGGAGGCATGAGTCCTCATAGGTGTGCTTGATATCGTGATTGATGGTGTACCTATTATGGTGTTGTTGTCACTGGTTTATGTTGTTTATTGCTTGCCACCTGTTAAGTATTGCAGTTGATTTTATATTATTATTCAATATATATTAGTTTCTATTTTGGGTTGACCGATGATACCTACTCAGTACGTGTTCCTTGTACTGACCCCTACTCGTATTTTCTTCTCTGTTCTTTTGTGAAGTGCAACAAGTGTACCATCGACTTCGACTCGATTTGGATCGTGACAGTGGTTCACATATATCTATTGCTACACAAATAGTTCAGATAACTATTTCGCTGATGAAAGTGAAAATATCGATTTTTCAGAATCTATTTGTTTTAGTTTTTTATTAAAAAAAAACTCATATAAGGATATATAATACATCTCATAAAGTTTAGTTATATATTCGATATTTAAGTGATTTTTTTTTTATTTCAACTATTAGTTTCAGACTCAAGTATTTTATTTGTGGATTTATTTGCTTGTCATTATCTAAATATTTTATTTTGAAAAAGGTGAAAAATAAAAAGAAAGAGTGAGAATGAAATAAAAGAGAAAAAAAAACTAAAATTATTTTCTTTTGCAGTGATATTTGTAATTTTATGAGTAAGTTTATTTTGTAATGTAAATTTTAAATTTTATATTCTAAATTTTAATTTTTGTATTCTAATTATCAATTTAAATTTTGTATTCTTTATAGATGTTTTATGAGAAAATATGTATTGGCCTTTGACTATTTCACATTGACTATAAGAAATTAAAAGTCATGTATGTAGGGAAGTTAGAGAAATTTAAAAATTAGTCAATTTACTATATATTAGAAAACTTTTTCATTTATTGAAGCATAATTAATGAATAAATTAATAAGAAAAATATAAATTTAACAAAGAAGGGTAGGGTTGTCAAAAAATAAATCAGTTTATAGTGTGAACACATATTTGGGCCATTATGGCCAAATTTTCTGGCCAAAGGATTTTTCCTTTCTGATTTATTTATTTTTTTAACCAAATTCATCTTTCCTACCTCGGTTACTTTTCAGTTGTTATGATGCAATCTAACTAATTTTTAAAGTTAATTTAGATTACATCAATTCGATACTTTAAAATAAAATTTTAGATATTCAGAAACTATATGGAAAGTACTATAAATTGTAATTTATTTCCCCATCAATGTGATAAAAAAAATACATCTTAAAAGGTTAGTCAAAATTCATATTGTTAGACTCTCAAAAAGAAAATCATGACTACTAAAAAGAAACAAATAAAATAATAATAATAAATTTAGTGTTTTAAAAGATTATGTTGGGACTCGCCTCAGGGTTTGCCGCAAGACATGCGAGGCTTAGTTCTATAAGACTTACGTCCTAAGCGCCCGACTGTATGCCCTAAGCACACCCAATGCTCGGAGCTCGCCTAATAGATCTTATACAGTTATGTATTAAATCCTTTAGTTTACGTTGTTGACCTTTGTGGATGACAATAGGGCGAGGCAGATGCCGACAAAGCGGTTTTAGGATATGTGAGTGGTGGGTGGGTGCAAGGCGGGGCAGGTTGATATATGAGCAAGTCTTTAATCAATAAATCAGTTATTTAATCCTCCATTTTCCTTTGTTTTCTCTAAATATTTAAATGTGAGATGTGAGTGTTTATTTTAGTACTAAATAAACCCAGTTCCCATTGACAAACACATGCATTGACATACAGAGAGAATTAGGGTTGCCCATCCATGTCTTGATCAACAGAGAGGCATGTTGATTTAAAATCATAATACGAAATCATATGAGATTTTTCAAGTTACTATTTTTTGCTCATAAACATAAAATCTCCATAAGATATGAAAATTATCAAAATTGTACTACTTCTTTATATAATCTTACCAAATAAGCAAAAGTTCATAACAAAAGTATAATTCACTATCGCAAAGTTATTCTAAAAAAAATACAATGTTTATTAATCGAACTCTAGTTCAATAAAAAAGTAAAATTGAACATAAGTTATAGTATACTATTCTTTAATAAAATTAAACATGGTCAATTTCATTAGCAAGTATATCATCGTGTGTAACAACTCTAATTTTACAATAGAGACATTCGAATATTATAATCACTAAACTGGAAGTTACAACAGAAAATGGAACTAACAAAGAGAACTATTGTAGAACATAACTAGAAAAGAGATGAGAAACATAGAATAAAAAAAAGTGGATGAGAGGACTAGAACCTTTTAAGTTAGTTGTTAATTGAGCTTGAGTCTCAAATCAACCTTTGCAAAGACCTTCCAGTTTTGTTGCTTCTTCTCGGCCAAAGAACAAGTTATGTGAGTGACATCTGTATAGGTATTGACATTGGGCCAAGTCTAATTCATAACAATACTTTTGTCTTCAATAAGAGCCTTTTCCTCAAGGTTCGAATCAAGAACAATGTTAGTAGCGCGCTCCCTACCAGTTGTACATCGAATGAAAGATTAAAAAGTTAAAACAAAAAATACATATATTACCATTAAATTTATACTGGTTGATATCATTAAGTACATTTAGTTATGAGTATTTGATTGTGCATAACAACGAATGAACCATCAACAACATTTTAGACCTCTAAGCTTTTTTTTATTGTTTTTAAAAACTCCTTTCGATTATTGTTGCTAGTCTGCTATTGACTTAATACTTTTTTTAAGAAATTACTCTACTCGTCTGTTAAGAATCTCTTTCATTGAATTATTCATATTAACTATATTTTAAAATTTAAAAGTTGATTATTAATACTTCAGGTAAATTGTACTTTTTTTGTCTCTAATTATTTATTCACTTTTTCTTTTTAGTTGTCTCTAATTATTTGTCCATTTTGACACATCAAGAAAGAACAAAAAAAAAATTCTATTATACCTTCAATTTATTATTTTGAAAGAAAGAAAATGATCAAAAGCACCCCAATCTATAATCGAATTTCCAACTACATACTCATACTTTAGAATGATCCTATTACCCCTAAAACTATTTTAAAATGGAGTTATTTGCTCCCTACGTGCTGAGGTGGCAAGAAATGTGTAGTCGCTCTTTTTGAGAGAGTGAGAGCAAAAACAAATAATAATATAACATTAAATTTATAAGTGTTTCTTTTATTTCATTATTAATAGCGGCTGCACTATGTGACTTCACTCATCCACCACCAATTCTCGTCTTCATCGGTCTTTCACTACGTGAGAACAAACCCGTCAACCATCAATTTCGTTGTGAACCACCATTGTCACTTCCGTTGTAGCTTCAAGATTTTTAAAGTAGGAGATGCAAATTCAAGTATAAACTCAAAATTTAAATGGTTAGGTGTTGTATCTACCTTTCTATTTCAGATCTGATAAAGCTTTGACTACCAAATCTACAATAAATATCGAATAGTACAAAAATCTTACAATATATTCATTAAAGATTTCTATCCAACTAAACTAAACTAACTGCATCTAAAAATTTAATCCCCAAAATTGATCGACTTTTTGGAGCATTTGTTATGTTTTTGAGTGAAATTTCATCGATATCGAGAGAAGAACAAAAAATGATGTAGAAATTGAAATTTTGAAGGGTAATTAGGCGATTGTTAAAAAAATTTGAGAATTTTTTAAGGTTCAATTGAGAGAAATTTGGATGAAATGGATGGAAGAATCTCGAATCAGTAGTTGATCTATGCCTAGAGATAAAAGAAAACAAAATAATTGATTTTTATATATTAAAAAAAATATATTACGTGGCGAGCGCGTGTCCATCACCACTTAATATGAATCTGGGAGTGAGTTATTAACGGGGTATATATTCTACTTTAAAAATATTCATGGGGTAATAGGACCCCCGTAAAGTATGAGTGTGTAGTTGAAAATCCGTTTATAGATTGGGAGACTTTTGATCATTTTCTCTTTGAAAAATGCGAAACTTTTTAAAAATATTAAGTTTTAATTCGTCCACTTCATAATTAATATGAGTAAAATGACAAACTCACTATATCAATTATTGTTTTCTTGATAGGTGTGTCAATTGAAAAGTGGATAAATAATTAGGGAGAGAGAGTACTATTTAATGATAAGAGTTTTAGTTATTATATTGCGTTTTTCGAAAGTTAATTTGATTAATTTTCAAAGTTAAATTAAATTACATTAATTTAATATTTTAAACTAAAATTTAAATATTCAAAATTATAAAAAGAGTATTACAATTATATTTATTTCATATTAATATGATTAAATAATACACCGTACGTAAATATTAACTAAAATTCTTAAAATATTTTCTAAGTTTAAAAAAGAAAAATATTGACTTATGGGACTTATTTATAAAAGTACAAAAACATAGGTTTTGGCGTTTTTCTATGTTAGGCCTTGTCACATGTCCAAACTCCACAGGATAATTTAAGTAATTAATTCTTCCCCACTTTCCTAGTAGATAAATAATACATGTATTTCAAATATTAACTTTATAATACAAAAACGAAGAAAGTTAATGCATCACACAAATCAAAAAGTTTTTTATTCGACGAGACAAGATTCACATTTCAAACAAATTTTAAATATCATTGAGATTTGAGAATATCAAGCATCCATCACATTACATGATATAACAAAATCAATTCTCTAAGGAAATAAAAAATAGTTGTCGATAGGAGCGGATCTAGGAGTTCTTCGAATTTTATATATTGATTTAGTGATTTACGAGATTCAAAATTTATATAGAAGTTTCAAAATTCGAATTTCATGCATTAGTATATTAGACTCAATAATGATTTAATACCTTAAAGTTATCGTATTAAAACAACTCAAATTTGAGAAAATTGTTGTACAAGGAGAAAATATAGATTGTTTGAAAATGTGTGAACAAATACATATTTATGATTTTGGATAACACTTGTTCACAAAAATAACATTGTTTTTTTTTTTATTTGGTATATACTATTTGTTTTATAACAATATTTTCTTTAAAAAATCATATATATATTACCAAACATGTGTGTGAGGTATATAACAAATTTAAAAGAAGTGCAAAAGTCAAAATGATATAAGAGAGATTGAGAACACTCCAACTGAAATTTTGTTTCAAAGTTGCACATTAAAGGCTAACCATGATATGAACAATATCACCATATATTTAGGTCGACCATGAGATAAATTTTTCTCACAGTGGTAATGAAAAATTACATCGACAACTTGATAAATTCTAGAGGATGGATTAAATCTACAATAAATCATTGTCTAGATGACAAAATATACGATCCGGTGTTGTTATACAAGAACATATGACATGAACATCCATCACTAGTTGATATGAATATTGTATCAAATTTCACTACCAGACACTTTATAAATGATCACAAATGGATTCCTGCCAATATTCCACATTATTTATATTTTTTCTTAAACAATATATAAAGGAGTGTCTTCCTATTAATTATCATATTACACAAAGATTTATCAATACATGTATCTCGTGTATTATATATGTATTTCGTGTCAAAGACGTGCATTTTATGTCACTTAGTATTTCTTTAAAAAGTGACTTATATATTACCAAACATGTGTGTGAGGTATAAAACAAACTTAAAAGAAGTGCACACTCAAAATGATGTAGGATGATCTTATTTGTAGAGAAAAAATAAGATTAGAAAACAAGATAATTAGGTTATACAATAATTGAAACCAAGAAGCAGTATCAGACCATTATGTTAAGCGATACTACATATATAAAAACCAAACAATACACATACTAGAATATTTTTTTAAAATATCAACTTAGTCCTCACAAAAGAAGTAATAAATACAATCATAACTCGTGGGGGTTCTTGGCAATAACTTAAAAGCCCACGACATCACCTTGAGAAATGATGGTGGACCGAATAAACATTAGGTGGTGGCATAAGAGCACACACATATTTGGCTTCCTTCTATAGATGTCATTTTGATGGATATCGAGACACCTTGTATACATAAAGGAACCGTCAATTCTATCGGGATTGTGTAATCTAAAGCACAATTGACTTTATATGTAGTGGCAAGATGACTATGTTTCAAAACTACATAATTCAAGAACACATTCCATTAACTAGACTATATAATACAATTGCAAAAAAAAAAAAAAAAAAAAAAAGAGAAAGATTGAGAACACTCCAACTGGAGTCGTGCTTCAAAATTTCTTTCTAAAGGCTAATCAAGATTTGGACAATGTCAGAACATAATTAGGTCGACCGTGGGGTGAATTCTCTCAGACAACGGTAATGAAAAGTTACATTCACAACGTGGTAAATCGTAGAGAATGAATTGAATCTACAATAAATCCATTGTTTGCCATCCATATTATAAAAAGTACAAAATATAGAATTGAATGTTGTTATAGAAGGACATGTGACATGAGCATCCATCGCTATCTAGTAATCTGAATATTGTATCAAATTTCACTATCAGACATTTTATTAATGGTCGCAAGTGGATTCTAGCCAATATTCCATGTTAATTAGATTTTTTCCTAAACAATATATTAAGGAGTGTCTTTCTATTAACTATCATATTACACAAAGATTTTACTAATACATGTATCCCGTGCATTATTTGTGCATTTCGTGCGACATACGTGCAGGGTCTACGACATAAGGCTCCTCCTACGAACCTATGAACCTCCGAACCTAAGGAATAGAGTTCAGCATCGGGAAGCCTACTCCTCGGGCTGTTCGATACTTGAATATGCTTGCCGCGGAGAAAGACTACTTTTCTATTCGCTTGCCTGCGCCTCTACTCATGCGGGACTGACTGTCCAATACTAAGAATGGAGCACGCCGCCCATCCATGGAGGCATTATGGTTGGAAGGCCTTCCTTAGCGGCCTCTTCCTCAAAAGGCATGATTGAAGGCAAATGAGTAGAAACCCCTACAAGCATATGAAGTCACGTTTTAAGGGCCTTTGGATGCCTTAGGGGGAAAACTCTCCAGTACAAGAGAGATTTTATTCTTTCTGCTACTCCCGGTGTTAATTAATATTTTCTTTAAAAAGTCACTGTATATTACTAAACATGTGCATGAGGTATATTACAAATGTAAAAGAAGTGCAAACTTAAAATGATATAGGATGATCTTATTATTTGTAGAGAAAAAAGAAGAAGTAAGATTGACAAACAAGATAATTAGGTTACACAATATATTGTTGAAACCATTGAAGAAGCACTAGATCATTGTGTTAGGCAATACAAGAGAAAGAATGAATACAATCATAATAACAGGTAACAATGGGAGTCCTTGGGAATGGCTTCACAACCCACGACATCACCTTTAATTTAGGACTGATGTTTTATCAAATAAACATTAGGTAGTGATAGAAGAGTATATGTAGATTTGACTTCCTTCTATTTATGTTGTTTCGATGGATATCGAGACACCCTATATACAAAAGGCAACAACCAGTTCTATATTGGGATTGCAAAATCTATAGCACAATAGACTTTATATGTAGTGGCAGGATGACTTTGTTTTAAAACTACATAATTCAAGTACACATTCCATTATCTAGACTATATAATACAATCACAAATAGAACAAAGAAAGATTGTGAACACTCCAATTGGAGTCTTGCTTTAAAATTGCTTTAAAGTTGCATTTCAACTTGATAAATCTTAGAGTATGGATTGAATCTAAAATAAATACATTGTCTGCATTCATATTTTCTAGAGTACAAAATATAGAATCGAATATTGACATGCACGAGCTTCCATTACTAGTGATTTGAATATTGTATCAAATTTCATTGTCATGCCCTTTATTAATGCTCACAAGTGGATCCAAGCCAATATTCAACACTTAGATTATATTATCACGGGGATAAGGCACGAGCATCCCTTAAATTATGTTCAAAGACACATTTTAACTAAATTAAGGCCATATTACTTCTCCAGACACTTTTTTTTTTTTTTAATTTTGGTACACTTCTTAACTTACGTGACAACTCTATGACGCTACGCAGTTAAGGAGAGTTATTTGAATGTCATGTAAGCTTAAAAGGTGTATAAAATTACAAAAAAAATAAATTAAAAGAAAATAATAAGACCTTAATTTAATTAAAATATGTTTCTAAAATTTCGATCATAATTTATGAATACTTATACCTTATCCCTATTATCATTGGGTATGATATTTATGATTGTCGTTACCCCCACAAATCAAGCCGTGGTTCAGTAATTTATGATATGTATTTTTGTATATTTGGAATATAGCCTGGATCTCGTTATGACGCTTTTCATACTCATAGGTTACCTTTTATATTCTACTTTCTTTTCTTTTCTTTTCTACTTATTTATATATTTATATTTATTGATATTTTTTTTTATTTTTTAATAAGAAGTGTGAGTTAACTTTGAGGTATCAACATGTTTAAACAAGAATGACTTTATTTCTTTTTTAGTCCGTTTAAAAAAAAAATGATCTCCTTTTTTTATAACAATTTTCCACGTGACATGTTTAAGATCACAAGATTAAAGGTCAGTTTTATACATTTGACATAAATTTAATTTAAGACCACATGATCAAAACCTTTTTTTATTTTCTTAAACTACGTATAAGTCAAACTAGATCATTCTTTATGAAACGGAGGGATATTTTTTTTACTTTTAGGTGATATTTTGTCATTTTATGATTAGTTGTTACTATATATATATATATATATATATTATTCCACTTGCATAATATTGATGAATTTAATAAAAACAATCAAATTAAATATAATATATTTTTATCGGTTAGGTTTGGATTAAAATGCAGCTTAACATACGCCCACATAAACAAACAATACACCACTTATGTTACTTTACTACTTACTAATAAGAAAAGACTAACACCACTACCTAAATATTCTTTTCTCTAGCTCATAATTTTCATTGTAGCTAATCAATAATCACACTAGAGAAAAATGGGATCTCAAGGTCCAATAGATCCATTCATTCATGTTTTTCTCATTTCATTTCCTGGTCAAGGACATGTCAATCCATTACTTCGACTTGGCAAACGCCTCGCCTCTAAAGGTGTTCTGGTCACCTTTTGCGCACCTGAATGTGTAGGTAAGGATATGAGAGAATCCAATAAGAATATAATTAGTGATGATCCAACTCCTTATGGAGATGGTTTCATTAGGTTTGAGTTTTTCAATGGATGGGAGTACACTCAGCCTAAAGAGAATCGCCAGCTCGAAACAGAGCTGGCGAATCTTGAATCTTTAGGCAGGGTACTACTCCCTGAAATGATAAAACAGAACGAAGCGAATGGACGTCCTGTTTCATGTCTAATCAACAATCCATTTCTTCCATGGGTATGTGATGTAGCTAAAAGTCTTGATATACCTTGTGCTGTCCTTTGGGTACAATCTTGTGCTAGTTTCTCTGCTTATTATCACTATCATTTCAATCTTGAAAATTTTCCAAATGAATCAAATCCAAACATTGATGTTCATTTGCCTAACATGCCAATACTCAAATGGGATGAACTTCCTAGTTTCTTGCTCCCATCTAATCCATTTCCTGTCTTAGCAAATGTAGTTTTGCGCCAATTCAATTACCTATCTAACCCCATTCGTATTTTCATCGAGTCATTTGAAGAGCTCGAAAAAGATATAGTAAAATATATGTCTAATTTTTTCCCCATCAAGACCGTTGGTCCATTACTAGTCGATGAAGATTCAAAAATCGGAGAAAATATTCGTGCTGACTTAGTGAAGGCTGATAGCTCCATCACTCAATGGCTCAATTCCAAGCCACCATCTTCAGTTGTTTACATTTCTTTTGGAAGCATTGTTGTTCCAAGCCAGGAACAAGTCGATGAAATTGCCTACGGGCTATTGAATTCAGGGCTAAACTTCTTGTGGATCATGAAGCCACCTCGAAAAAACTCATCCTTCCCCATAGTAGTCTTGCCACAAGGCTATTTGGACAAAATTCGTGATAAAGGAAAAGTTGTGGAATGGTGTTTGCAAGAAGAGGTTTTAGCACATCCGTCTTTAGTCTGTTTCCTGACTCATTGTGGATGGAATTCGTCAATGGAGGCTATCGTGAATGGTGTCCCTATCGTGGCATTTCCACAATGGGGTGATCAAGTCACGAATGCTAAGTACTTAGTGGACGAATTCAAAATAGGCGTAAGACTATCAAGAGGTGTGACAGAGAAGAGGACTATTCCTCGATACGAAGTTGAACAATCTTTGTACGAGGTGTCCAATGGTCCGAAGGCCGCGGAGATGAAATCAAATGCATTGAATTGGAAGAAGAAAGCCGCGGAGGCAGTGACGGAAGGTGGTACATCTGATCAGAATTTGCAGTGTTTTATTGATGAACTTATAACACTACAAAAAAATTGTCAAGTTAGAAACTCTATCCAATTAGTGTAACAAACACACTTTTGTTTATTACATGTAAGCATGAGGCCTTTAAGCCACATTTTGTTAGTTTATTTTCGGTACTAGGTTAGTAGGTAGTGTATTGTTGTTTTGCTTAAGATGACTGGTGTTTGTGATGGTACGAGTTGTGTTATTGTACTTCTTCTTTAATTTTATTTTTATTATTTATTTATTTTTTACTAATCTATCTCATATGTTGTTATGGAGTTGGCTCTTCTCATGTTGAATTTTGCACTAATTCCTTGTTAAATGTTATGTTCTTTTTAATCTCCTTCTTTATACTAGGACTTGTTGCACTTGAGTCAAAGGTCTTTCGAAAGCAGTTTCTCTACCTTTATGAGGTAGTGGTAAGATCTGCGTATATTTTACCCTCCAGAAACCTCATTTATGAGATTTCACTAGTTATGTTATTATTGTGAAAAAAAGATTGTGTGTAAGTTTATTTTCATTATTCCTTAAGGCATTAAGAATTGTGATTTCATACATGAGCATGCTAGTGTAGAGAATTGTGATTTCATATAAGACTTTTAAAATCTCGTCTAGGAACAAGTCGATGAAACTTCCTAGGGGTTATTGAATTTTGGTGGCTCATGGATTAGAAACATTTTGATCTTGATTTATATGTTTCTATATTGAAAATACATAATACATAAATATATTTTGTAACTTGGTTTCAACTGATAATTATATGTAATGATCCAAAAATGGGTGTAATGGTACTTGTCTTATCCCATCAAGACAAGTCAGCCTAAAACCCAATTTATTTATAAAAAAAAGGATAAATTACTCAAAGGATAACTTTTAGAAATCACATTAATCCCTTAAAAAGTAACACAAATCGGATGCATAATATGTAGCTCAGATACATTAAAGAGTATCTCCAATACATATAACGTAAATCAGATAAATAATATGTAGCTCGAAAACATTAAAAAATATCTCGGATACATAATATGTAGCTCGGATATATTATAAAATAAACAGGATACATAATATGTAGCTCAGATACATTAAATATTGGCTCGAATACATTAATATGTAGCTTGGATACATTAAAAAAATTAGGAATATTAGAGGTTTTTAGAAATAGAAGGGGATATTGGAAATATAGAAAATATAAGATGTGTATTTCAGTAAGCGGAAGTATAAAAAAAGGAAAGACAAGTTATCACATTTTACAATCGTGAATAAGAATTTGTCGTTAAAAAATGCGGAAGTAAAAAAAATGAAAGACAAGTTATCACATTTTACAATCGTAAATAAAATAACATAATTATAACCCTAAACCAGACTGTCACATGTACAAATCTCTAAGTATGACATTAGATTCAAAGAAGTATAAGTCTGAATGTCTTTTTAATAGTCCATATTCCATTCATTTTAGTGAACTCTCAGACTAGTCTCTTCAAAGCAATGACAAGGAGCCTACACCAATTCCTAATATTCAAATTAATGCTTCTTGATAAATAACATCAATTTGAAAGGGGATGTTGACTTTCCAATTATCTGATATGATTTTAAAAGATCATGGAAAATATTATGCCTTAACTATGCAGAATCACACAACTGATATTATGCAAGACATGGTGTGATATTGAACTAGAATCATGCTTGTATTTATGGATCTTTGTATATAAATAGTGTATAGTTTATCAATTTTTAGTGCACAAAAATACATAATAGTTTTCAACTAGTTTTTGGTTCTTATGTTTCAATAGTTATCATAAAGCAGCTGAGGAGAAGAAGATGACTTTGAGGCTTTGAATAATTACTCTCCTTAAAGAAAATATTATATGTATACATATTGGGAAAAATACAAGTAATTCACTGGAGGATACAACAAATCTGTAGATTTTTCTTATGCTACTTTTCATAAGAATCGTGTTTTTTCATGAACATATGTTTTTTCATAAGAGTCGTGTTCTTTTATGATTAAATGGTTTTTCATAAGAGTCATGTTCTTTCATGAACTGTTGACTTTTTATAATAGTCATATTTTTTCATAAACTGACGTATGTGTTCAATTTACAAAATATCCAAACATGTACATGCGCATATGGGATTAAACTTTTTTTCAAATGTCAAGTGATTAAGTGTAATTAAGTGTTTTTCCGGAATGCTTCCAGCATTTAATTAAGGGTTTATTCTGTAAATTGTTATAAAGGTATACAACTTATCCCAATTAAATGACAAATGCTAAATTGAAGGCAAGAATTACTTACACATTTTTTACTATCCACTAAAATTTCTGGTGTGTTTGGTAGGATGAAATATATTGTTTTTTTTGTGTGTGTGTTTAACGATTCAAAAAATATATTTTTGTCTCTAAAAGAAACAAGTTCCTTTTCCTTTTTCAAATTTTTTTTATATATACACACACTCTTGTAACAATATGCTCTATATATTTATCAAATTTCTCGAGCAGTGGCGAAGCTAAGATAAGGAAATTCAAACACAAAAAAGTAAAAAATAGAAGAAGTCAAGGGGGGAGGAGGAGGGGGTCAGCAACACATAGATAGAATATGCTAAAAAAAATTGAGAAAGTTAACATTTTATAGACAGGATACACCAATAGTGTATTTTAGTAGTAGTTACATCTGGAGTTTACAGTAAGCAAAACCAAAAAAATCTGCCACCTATCCCTCTTAAACTATCTAGAAACAGAGTAATACTCTCCACCTTTTTTGGGAGTACATAGTTACCAAAAAAAAAGGTTATAAGACAATTCACTTCAGACTTTGGAAAGGGATACTCTTATTTTCAAAACATCTTTGGTTCCTTTCCCTCCATATTGTCCACCAGATGCAAACAGGGACAATCTTCCATCTCTCTTTGTGGCCGGACATATTTCCCTCTTTATTCCAGTACGTTAAAACTTCGGAGGTGTGCCTTGGCATGGACCAACTGATACCCCTTAAGTTAAAAAAACACCTTCCACAGTTTCTCTAACACTCTACAATGGATGAAAAGATGGTTTGTTGTCTCTATTTCTCTTTCACAGAAAAAACACCTTGAACATAATTGTCTTCCCTTTTTCATTAGATTGTCCTGAGTTAATACTGCTTGTCTGGCTACTAATCAGGTGAAACAAGCCACCTTGTGAGGTACTTTAACTTTCGATATCATCTTCCAAGGCCATGGTAAGAGCATTGCAGCTGGCCTATCAAGGTGTCTGTAAGCTGATTTTACTGTGAATTTCCCATTATTGGCCTTCGACCAGTGTAGATTATCTTCATTGGGTTGAAAGTTGATGGCCTGCTCCAGAGTATTGAAGAAATTTGTTAGGCTATCAATCTCCCAGTCATTCAACATTCTCCTGAATGAGAGGTTCCATCCTTGGTTGTCCCTGACCTCTGCTACTGTTGTCTTCTTCTGTTGGTTCAAATTATAGATCACCGGGTACAACTATTTTAAGGGATATTGACCAACCCACACATCATTCCAGAATGATGTCCTCCTTCCATTTCCTATTATAATTATTGAGTTTCTCCACATTTTAGGTCACTGATTCCTGATTGTTCTCCATAGACCTACCCCATAAGGGCTTCTAACTTGCTTAGTGATCCATAAGCCTTCAATTGTGTATCTGGAAACTATTGCATCTTTCCACAAACCTTGTTCCCCTAAGACAAACCTTCATAGCCACTTCAATAAGAGACTTTGATTCTGTACTTTGAGGTTCTTTATGCCCATTCCCCCTTCTTTTTTACTGTCGGTCATGACTTTCCATTTCACCAAATGATATTTCTTCCCCCCCCCCCCCAATTTCCTTACCATAGAAAATTCCTCCGGATGGAGTCAAGCTTCTATAAGACTTTCCCTGGCCAAGGAAATAAAGACATCATATAAGTCGGCATAGCATCAAGCACGCTATTTATTAGGATCAGTCTTCCACCCAAAGATAGGAATTGACTTCTCCAATTTACCAACTTTTTTTCACACTTTTCTACCACTGCATTCATGTTTCTTGACTTACTCATTGCTCCGAGAGGCATCCCTAGGTAAGTAGTAGGCAGTTCACCCACTTTACCTCCTAGTATATTAGTCAGACTGATGATGTTTGGAACTTCATTCACTGGGTAGATAAAACTTTTTCCCCAGTTTATGTGCAATCCAGATACATCTTCAAACAAAACAAAGATGACCCTTAGATACTTCAGTTTCTCTTTTTCTGCCCCACAGAACACTAAGGTGTCATCGGCATATTGCAAATGGGAGATATTTAAGCCCAGAATGTCACTGTCATTCATCCCAAAATCCTTGATCCTGTTATTTGACTGTTTTGTTTTCAACGTATCACTCAATCCACCCATAGCAAGTATAAAGAGGAAATGGGAAATGGGGTCCCCCTGCCGTAATCCTTTTTTTAGAATGGAAAAATCCAGAGGGAGTACCATTAATTAATTTTGAGAATTTTACTGTACTCACACAATATTTTAACCAGTTTATCCACTTATTTCCAAAACTCATCCTCATAAGCGTATTCCACAGAAAGTTCCAATTGAGGTGATCATATGCCTTTTCTATGTCCAACTTACATAGAACCCTAGGTACTTTATTTAAATTCCTCACATCCATACATTCATTGGCAATAAGTATGGCATCCTTGATCTTCTTATCCTTAATGAAAACCATTTGATGTTTATCCACCAACTTAGACATCACTTTCTTAAGTCTTTCTGTTAGTAGGTTGGATATGATCTTATAGACACTGCTAATCAGGCTAATGGGCCTGAAATCCTTCAATTATGTTGCACCCATTTTTTTTTGGAATCAAAGCTATGAAAATAGCATTAAAGCTTTTTTTCAAAGTAGTCTTGCCTATGGAAGTTCTGAATGGTTGCTATCACATCCGTCTTCACCACCTCCCAACATTATATGAAAAATGTCATAGTGAAACCATCTGGACCAGGAGCCTTATCTCCTGCACAAGCAAACACACATTTTTTGATCTCTTGTTCTCCAAATTGACTTTGCAACATTACATTATCTTCTTCATTCAAAGTAGTTTGATCTGTGGGGCTAAACTGAGGTCTCCAGTGTTCCTTCTCTTTGTAGACATTTTAGTAGAAATCTATGATCTGCTCCCTGATCATTGTTGGTTCTGATACATTAGCTCCATTGATCAGAAGACTATCAATGTTGTTGTATCTCTTGTGGCAGTTAGCTATTCTATGGAAGAATTTTGTACTTTTATCCCCCTCTTTCAACCATATAGCCCTGGATTTTTGCCTCTATGCCGCTTCCTCCTTTTTTGCCACCTCAAACTCTATTGTCAGAACAGCTGTCAGAAATGACTCATCATCAGACAAGCATCTATGAGTCTGGATCACATCTAAATCATAAAGCTGGTTTAAAATGTTCTTTTTTTGTAGACCTAGATTGCCTTGAGCAGTTGTGCTCCATTCTTTCAACTTCACTTTGAGGGATTTCAACTTGCAAGCTAGAATGTAGTCTGGTCTTTCCATAAGAATTTCAGACTCCCACCACCCCTTAATTCTCTCATTAAAATTCTCAGTTTGCAACCACTAATTTTCGAATATAAAATAGGATAAAGACCTCTCCCAGTTTCCACATTCTAGTAGCAGAGGATTATGATTAGAAGTGACTCTAGGCATAATAGTTTGCTTGATTTTCCTGAAAGATACTTCCTATTCTAAGTTATTCTTCTTAGAATAGGAAACTATCCAGTCTTGTTGCTGTATCGTAGTTGTCTCCTCTTCTCCATGTAAAAGTTCCCCTTATGAGAGGTGGATCTACTAGTTCCATATCCTCGATAAATTCTGAGAAATCCTCGATGGCTTTAGTGATTCTGATGCAGTTCTTCTTCTCGGAAGGGAACCTTACATTATTAAAGTCCCCAGCAATCACTCAAGGGCCATCAAATAGGCTCCTAACTTCTCTCTGCTTCCACCATACCTCTTCCCTTTCCATTCTGTTGTTTGGAACATAAACACCTGATAAGTGTCAGCTTTAATCCTGCATTTTGCCCCGAAATCTAACAGTAATGCAATAAGCCCTCACCTCACAAACGTCTCCCTCCCGTATACTGCTTTCCCATATAATGATAATGCCTCCATTAGTTCCCCTAGCTTCCACCTGTGCGAATTTCACCCTCTTGTTGGCCCATATCTCTTTGATTGTCTCATTTATGTCACCTCTTAATTTGGATTCTTGAAAATAGGATACATCTACTCTCCATATATGTAACATGTTCTTAATCAATAGCCTCTTCCTAGGATCATTGAGGCCTCTCACATTCCATGACACTGTTAACTTTCATTAAGATTATTCACGAAACATTCCCTCTGCTTCTTGTTCCAAAACTAATGAAATTGTTGCTTGGTTCCAGATTTTTAAACTCCTTTGGAAGCTTCTCTTTTGGAGTCATTGGCACTATTGCACCTGGAGCATCTCCTGTTACTTGTCTTTGGCCATCAATTTTATTGAATAGGTTCAAAGCTGCCTCCTCACAACCTTGAAACTGAACTCCAAATTCCTTACTTAATTTGATTATGTTCTGCTGGACCCAAATGGGGATCATGTTTTCGTGGTCTATTATGCCTTCATCTTCTGTTGAATTAAGAGGTAGAATATCCTCTAATGTGTCGTTCCCCTCCTCCTTCTTATTCAACTGTAAATAGCCCCATGTGTGTATTTCATGCTTTCTTTGTTCTTTGTATGGATAAAAGATATTTCATCATCATCAACTTGCTCTTCTGTCGCAACCCTATCATAGCATGCCTCAGCAAAGGTTCTTGGGTTACGTGCTAATTCAGCCTCAATCACCCTTGGTGTTGTTATGTTTGCTTCAATCTCAATTTGGAATGGGTTTGAGATCTTTTTTGCCTTAGGCCCACTTGTTTTAAAATAACTTCTGCTGGAATGGGCCAGCGGGTCCAAGCCCAAATCTTGTTTGACCTTTTTTGAATTTTTAAAGAGTATTCACGTGACCAGTCACGTGTTTGGACTTGCTTTTCAAAAAGATTTGAGCAACCCACATGCTCCTCTGTCTGAACAACTATTTGCAGTGCAGGAAAAGGTTTCTCAAAGCCTGATATTGTCCGTTGGTTCAAAGAATCACCCACAACAGCGGGTCCGACAATCTCCTTCTCTTCTCCGGCATAGAATTTCACCAGCACCTCATTCCAGATTTGGATGATATACCCTATTCCTTCAAATTCGATTCTCACTTCTTTCAGAATGTTATTTCCCCCACCCTTCACTAGAATTCTCGCCCATTTTAGGTGATTTCGGAGTTGTCTCCTCTTCCGTCCTTATCCATCCTCCACAATATTCCCCTACCGCCTTGAAGACCTTTCCTGACCACAGGTGTAGGGGTAAACCTACCAGTCTGACCAAAGTATGCTTGATGGCTGCTCTAGATTGGATAGCACCTACAGTTGGTGTCCACCATTGGAGTTGCAAGCTCTGTTTCTTCCACGACCAGCTACCTCTAAGTACATTTTCTGTAACTTCCATGGAGGCAAACTCAAAAAGGAAGCAGTTTTCTCCCATTTCATAGATGTTCAGACCATGGGTGTGGTTCCAGTTCAAATTAGCCCATCTGCGAATCTCCAAAAGGGTAGGTGAGTCAGACCCATTGGTTGTAACCTGGCCATAAAGGCTCCTGCTCAAGGTCTCATTCTGAGATAAATTAGTGTCGCTATCAATACGGATTATATCTCCATCTTGTTTTGTAGTTGCATCCTATATCCCCCTCGATGTCCATATACTTTTCCTGAGTGTTTCAGCATAAGAAATCTTCTTGTCAACCAATGTGGGATATTTATTGGTTATCCTCGTGTTTTTGTAATAAATGAACTTCTCTATTTTGTTTGCCAAATCCCACCAACCTACATTGAATGTTGTTTCTGAATAATTAATACTGCTCTATTTTTACCCTGTACAGTGATTATACTTATATATCTCCCCCTATTGTTGAAATTTCTTGCACAAAAGAGTTGTATTGATAGTTCCTGTCGTTTCCATTTGCAAACAGACTTTCCTTTGACCTTTGATGCTTCTTTGAGAGTCCTGCACAGCCATTCCATTGTGTTCTGACTAAAACTTGACCTGCTCATCCTTTTTCTTCCACGTTCAATCCAGTCATACCAGCTTTCTCCGCGAGCACGACTTCTCAAGATGTCAATGGATTTGAATCCCATCGCAAAATACATTATGTTTTTTTCCATGATTTGGGATGAGGAGAGAGAAAGAAAGGGTTCATGGTTAACCACTTAAGGTGTTAACTGATGTAAGGGAAGGAAATTTTCCGATCCCGAGGTCACAGGAAATGGTGGTTCTACCCTCCTAGGAAGTAGGAGAGAGAACTATCTCGGTATTTGTGTTTGGGAGCATTTTTATAAAAGCTATTGCTTCATACTTTTGCATTTCATTTAGACCACAAGTTTCAAAAGTCTTTCTTTCTTTAGAATATGCTAATTTTAATCATATATAAACAATATAATTTTTTCTCTAAACAAAATTCAAATGAATTCCCTCGACCCTATTTAGCTCTGCCACTAAATTTTCTAGTTTCCACAAATAATCTATAAAATATTAATTTGGTTCCTCTGATGGCAGGGAGCAGGCCATACTGCCTCCAGAATGCACTCCTTCTGAGTGCTTGACTATGTTGAGACGTTGGTTATCTCATAATCCTCACTACTCAATTTTTTATTTCACACAGAGACACATCGTATCTACGCGCATCGAAGTATTGATACAGTGGAAACAAGTTGAGTTGAGGTAACAAGATTTGTAGTAACATAACCAAAAAAAAAAAACTTGCCTTCTGTCACTACCTACTTATCTGATGAGCAGCTCAAACAGATCCATTGATCCAGCACCAGGGTTAAGACTCCAAAGGTAAATTTTGTTTCAGCTCTAGTACAGGGGCTGAAAACTAAATTTTTAAAAAGAATATATGAATCAAAAATCTGCTTTATGTAATGTACTACGTCATATTTTCGATTATCTTAAACCAAATCAAATATCTCCAGGACGTATGATGGTCCATGAAAACCTACTCCTGCTTTAGAGGCCCCTTGTGCATGTCAAGACAGCATTCGGTTGAGTTTTGCCTCTGATCATGAACCTCCGGCTGCAGAAGCAGCCTCGGCTTGCTTTTTCTTCTCCCGCTTTTTCTTGTTTTTCAATGCATTCTTGCTAAGCTCCCTATATTCATGTGAAATACCGAAAAAATGTATAGTTACTCAGTAGTTTGAAGTTTGAACATCATAAATATACCGAGAAAACTGGAAGAAGTATGAAGATGTATCTTGAAGCTGCTTACCCTGAAGGACTTCCTCCAAATAACTGTCAAAATGAAACAGATGGATAATATCAGCACATTAGTTGCACAAATGGGTTTGGGGGGAATCAAAGATAAACTTGAAATAATGCATGGATGAACTTTCAGATGACAGATTGACATATTTAGACATTCTGAAAGTAGCTCGTAAGCCATCGCGTCATTACCACATTGCATGTTTATCATCACAGTGTTTCCTGTTAAGGTAACTACATCATATTGCAGTTTGACTTTGTTTTTTTGTGCAAAAGCTCTGTGATGGGAATAACTTTTGGAGAAATGTTTGGAGAGAATCTTATGTTATTCTCTGTGAATTCTTAGCTTAAGTATTTTATTATCCAAATCCTGAAAAGAACAGTCCATTCAGAAAAGCAGACTTTCAGTTCCGGAAACCCTTTAAAGTGTTGGGGTAGAGATAAATGAGCGACAACATATTTGATAAGTATGGGATTATCTCACCAGAGCAAGAAGAAGAGAAAAGATCAAGCAAGAAGTGCCAAAATTCTAACATTTGATGAGTTCTAGTCGTTCAGCCCCACCTATGAGTACTATCTAGTTCTACTTAAATAATGAAAATGAGTTACAACCAGATTCACAATTTGTACATTTTCTTCCAAAACCAAAGACTGTCTAACCTCACCTTTGTCATCTTGTTTATCGTTTTTCCCACAAATAGTTATATACTTGTTATTGCAGTCGTATTGTTCTATATCTCAAACAACCACTCCTATACCCAGAAACATACCATCACAAAGCCCCCAAGAGAACCTTCACAGGTCCAAAATGCAAGAAACCTCCTTCCTTATATTTAATACATGAAGATCCAAACTTACGCTACATCAGTTTTAAGTTCACCAATTGTAAAGAAGGAAAGACAAAGACTCCATATTATCACCTCTAAAATACTTTAGCTTATCGCATCCAATGAATTACACTACATACCTAATATCCTTTAATTTTCTACAACTGATTGCTATCCGAATAAACCATATGAAATTGATAGATACCAAAAGATAACCATAATCAAGTGAGAATTCAATATTATTTTGGATTTCAGTCTACTCCAATCTCTTTGTCTTGAAGGAGCCAGAAATACGATTCACACAGAAAGGTAGAGCACCGCCTCTTCATTCAAAAAATTAAACATGCATTTTGGACTGCCTTTTCACTTTTTACTTATTCGCTACCGTACATAAAATCCAATTATAAATTGACATGGCATAAACCATTATGAGGTTAATCTTGACTCCAGAGAGAAGGTATATGGGGTTAAGGTTACAAATCAAATTGTGGGAGCAGAATATCTTGACGATACTTCTAAAAAATATTCCTTTTCAAATAAAAGAATATCTTGACAATAGCAAAACCATTAAAAAACACCATTACTTTCTTGGAACCTGGCTAGAATATTATAATCCTACAGGAGGAGTTTTTATGAGGGAACCAACTTCATAAATACTATGTTGGTTGTATAAAAGATCGGTTTACTTTATAGAGATAATGGCTGTGCAGAAAACCCACTAGTGAATGATACATCATATTTGATACCTACCATATCACTATTATAATGTAGTTTAGACATTGTAATGGCATACTCATCACGTCAGTGTTCTCCATTGGGAAGAGATTAAATCAGTCAATGTAAAAACTGACCCAGGCATGACGTTCAAAATGCTGAAGAAAGTATTTTGTTTGAGAATGGTGTTAAAAGCAACCACTCATAAAGAATTTTCAGATTGAATAGCAATCATGGTAAGGTACAAGTATTTGCTAAACGCCTAAACCAGCTCAGTGTGTTATCAATGAACACATATTGACTTATCAAAAGTAAAAGTAATAAGTACTCAATGAAGTATCCCTTCCATACCTCTGCTTGAACTACAGCTGCGGCCTTGGCATGAGGTGGACGATAAGCAGCAGGTTTTGCTGCAGGAGGATTGGCAGGTGTAGCTTTTGGAACGCCCTGAGCAGCTTTTGGAACGGCCTGGGTAGCTTTTGGAGTAGCCTGGGTAGCTTTTGATCCTTTCCCTGTAAAGACATTTTGGTTTCAGCTCCCATTATAATAGTAAATGGGCATAACATCAAACTTTGTTACTAGATTTAAACAGGAGGAACCTGGCACTTTAGCTTCATCTATTTTCACCGAGCTAACTGCCTTCACAAGGTCTTCAATGTCACCAAATTTTTCAACTGATTCTGGCTTCCAATCAACCTGTCAGAGGAATGAACAAAGAAGTAAGCAGGCAAAGCAAATTGGTTTGGGACCAGAAAAGAGAAAAAAACAAATAAGCAAGACTATTATTAACCTGATACAATCTATCAAACATCTTCTTGAAGTACAATGATCCATTGTGGTGAAAGACTTTAATCCTTCAAGAGTATGAAAATAGGCATTAGCTATCATGTATTTGATTAATGAAGTTTCCAAATATATCTGCTTTCATAAACCTGGAAGTACACTTTGTCTTGTCCAACAAAGGCAACATTAAGCATGATCACTATTCACTAGCTTCTCATACCTTTAGAATCACTGAAGGCTGAGTTCATGCAGTTACATTAGGGCCATAATTCAATAGGTCCAACTTTTAGTAAGAAATATAGATTAACTGCTATAACAATTGATATTAAACTTGCAGGTGGATTGACAACAACATACCCCATGTAATCCCACAAGTGTGACCTTGGGAGAGAAGTAGACCCTCGGCTCAAAAAGAGAAGTTATTCGGAGAAGGGTAGCAAGAAAAGATGATAGCAAAATATCGAGATACAGAGCATAATAAAGCAACAAATAGCAAAAAAAATCACTTTGAAGAAAAAGAGATTACAGGATTACTAAATTACTACTAGTATAATAACTAGAATAGGATATGGGGCTAGCCCCTTGCCTCTCCCACTCAATGGGCGACCACACTTGGCTACCTATTGACCTTCTACTGTAATCCACCAACTCCGTACCTATCTAAGGTCATGCCCTCAGTAAGCTGAAGTTGTGTAATGTCTTGTTTAATCACCTCCCCAATTCTTTTTCGGCCCATCTCTACCTCTCCTAACTCTTGCTACATCCAACCTCTCACACCTCCTAACTGACACATTCATCCTCATCTTGTCCACCCCAGTTTCCACACCCAGCTTGGCCCCTGATCATGTCTCTCCTAGTGTGTTCACACATCCATATGAGCATCCTCATCTCCGCTACATTAATCTTCTGAATGTAGACATTCTAAGTGGTCAGCACTCTGCCCATACAACATTGTTGGTCTAACCAACACACTGTAGAACTTACCCTTGAGTCTTGGCGACACATTTGCAGGTGGATAAACATCAGCATAGAAAAAAGTTAAGAAAATTCAAGATTTAAAAAACTATTAAACCAATAGATTAAAAGAAATCAAGTGGTCTAGACAGTCATCAAGATATTCAAATATATTATAGACTGAAGCAAAATGCAGTAATTTTTACACATTGAATTGTCTAATCATTGCAGAGAAAAAAAAGTTGTCTTGTCATTGCAAGCTACAAACTGGAATTTTATACATTAGGTTCTCAAGGTACCTTAGGCTTTAGCGTTTAGCCAAAGCACATTTTACACAACAACAAAATCAGTAAAACATATGCATACCCATTATCAACTTGAAGGTTAGGGTTTAGCCAAAGCACATTTTACACAACAACAAAATCAGTAAAACATATGCATACCCATTATCAACTTGAAGGCGTGGAGCTGTTGTGGCAGTCATAAAGTATTGACCATCAGGAGACCATTCACTTGTCACTGACAATTCAGCCCTTGTAGTTCCAAGTTGCTTCTTTTCCCTGTAGTCCCAGAATGCCTGAAATCATAATTATCACTTAAGAGCTAAGCTAAATGAGGAAGAAACTTCTAATTCAAGATTACAAGCAAGCATCACTTAAAGAATCAACCAAGATTTAATAGGACTTTTCTAAGCCTCTAGGTAGACATGGCAATACAGTCTTTTAGTTTTTTTTGGCAAAGGTAACAATTTTGTGTATAAATCTTCAGCACTAAAGGCTGGGATCCCAAATTTACATCATGGAGCTACATACAATTGAGTATACTCAACAAAACCAAAACTAGATCCTACTTCATCTTACAAAGAACCTAGGATATCTATAATAGTTGTAGGATCATCTACATACTCAGAACTGCACCAATAGCAAAAAGTGATAATACAATTCATTTTAATCATATGTAAAGGACTACTAATGCCCTCATAACATCTCAAGTTTCTCTCCTTCCATATGGTCCACCAAATCACTGTTGGGACAATTTTCCATCTATTTTGGTCTCTACTGCCACTATCTTCATTGTTCCAGCTTTCTATAGCCTGACTTGCCCTTCGTGGCAAGGTCCAAATTGTGCCCCTGAAGCTGGTAAACAAGTTCTAAAGTTGTCTAACCACCTATGTTGCTCGGACTCTTCAAAAATGTCATCACATGCGTGTTAATCTTTCAAAAGTAGAGCATTTTTTTGGAGGATTCGACGCAGGTGTGGCAACATTTTTGGAGAGTCCGAGCAACTTAGCCAATGACTTTGCGATGAAGAAACATTTAGTTGATTGTCTCTGCCTATTGGTCACAATAAAAAACATCTAGGACACATACGTATTCCCCTCTTCATGAGATTCTCCTGAGTTAGTTCTGTCTCTTTTACTACCAACCAAGTAAAGACTGCCACCTTATAGGCAAAAATCTGAGTTGAGTCACCATTTGATACAGATTCTTGTAGACAAAGCTAACTGTGATGGATACACCTGAGAGTGTCTTCTCCCTCTTCCAATCCTCCAACATGGTCTAGGGTACCATAAAATTCAGCTAGCCTATCCACCTCCCAGTCTTGTATCATCCTTCTGTATGTTAAGTCCATCCATGGATGGACCAAACTTCTTGCATAGTGGCATGTTGTTGTTCATTCAACAAATAAATGTCTGGAAAGAGCTGCTTGAGGCTGCCAATTCCTAACCAGTTATCATCCCAAAACAAAATCTTCCTTCCATTGTTTACATTGAATCTAGTTCTTTGGAAGAAACTATGCCACAAATTTCTGATTGATCTCCATAGGCTGATACTGTTAGAATAGGAATAAGTATTTCTTACTTAGAATAGGAGTAGAAATAAGAATAGGAATAGGAATTCTAGTAGGAATAGGAATTCTAGTTAGTAGGAATAGGAACTCTAGTTGAAAAAGGATTCCAATGTAGTGTCTATAAATAGGGTCTCAATATAACAATTTAGATACACAATTCAATAATATTTTCTCCAATATTTCTCACATGGTATCAGAGCAATTGTGAGAAGAAAAAAAAAAAAAAATCCGGCCAGTTTTTTTTTTTTTTTCCTGATTCCGATCAGATTCGATCACCGGAATTAGGGTTCCGGCGATTTTCAGGCTGTTTCCGGCAATTTTTTTTTTTTTTTTCGAGATTTGAATTTTCGGACGGCCAGATCTCAATAATCAAGATTTTTTTTTGTTGTTCCCGAGATAAATTTAGCATAATGTCTTTTGGATGTGATGTTTTTGGCTCTAAAAATATAGGAATTGGAAGTTCTAGCCCTATAATCACTTCAGAACTCCTATTAGGAAGTTCAAACTATTTATCTTGGGCTTCGTCAGTTGAGTTGTGGTGCAAGGGTCAAGGTGTGCACGATCATTTAACAAACAAGACTTATGTGGTAGATGTAAAGGCAAAGACTAGTGAGGAAGATGCAAAAGTCAAAGCACATTGGGAGAAAGTAGATGCTCAATTATGTAGTTCCTATGGCGTTCGATTGATTCCAAATTGATGCCCTTGTTTCGCCCATTCCAAACGTGTTATGCAGTTTGGGAAAAGGCACGTGCTTTATACACTAATGACATCTCCCGATTCTATGATGTGATATCTCGATTGACCAACTTAAAGAAACAAGAATCCGATATGTCTACTTACTTGGGACAGGTACAGGCAGTCATGGAGGAATTCGACACGTTGATGCCAGTAACTACGGATGTCGAAAAACAACAAGAACACAGACAAACATTGTTTCTAGTTCTTACTCTTGCTGGACTTCCTCCTGATAATGATTCTGTGCGTGATCAGATTTTAGCTAGCCCTACAGTTCCTACAATCGATGAATTATTCTCTCGTCTCCTTCGTCTTGCGGCACCTCCTAGTCACAAAGTCGTTTCATCACCCACTGTTGACTCCTCTATTCTCGCATCTCAAACCTTTGAAAAGCGTACATATCAGTCTACGGAGAATCGGCGAGGGGGAGGACGTTTTGGGAAACCTCGATCTAAGTGTAGTCATTGTCATAAGTCTGGACATACTCGTGAAATATGTCATATTTTGCATGGTCCACCACCCAGTTATGACCTCTTGTTCTAAAGGAATATAATGAGTTCCTTCGAAATCGCGCAAGTAAACAGTCATCTCCACCAATAGCATATGGTGCTCAACCTAATCAACCATCCAATAATGCTCATATTGCTCAGATAGAATATGATGAGTTCCTTCAGTAACGTGCAAATAAGCAAACGTCTCCACAAGTAGTTTCGGTTGCACAACCTGATGTGTTTGTTGCGGGTAATTCTTTTGCTTGTGTGTCGCAATCTAGTACTGTTGGAACATGGGTCGTGGACTCTGGGGCTTCTGATCATATTTCTGATAATAAATCACTTTTATCCGATATTGTTTATTCGCAATCTCTTCCATCTATTACTTTAGCCAATGGGATCCAGACAAAACCAAAAGGGGTTAGAAAAGCCAAACCCCTATCTTCTATCACCCTAAACTCTGTTCTTTATGTTCCTGGTTCTCCTTTTAATCTAGCATATGTTAGTCGTTTGACGAAATCCCTACATTGTAGCATAACTTTTTTCGATGATTTTTTTCTCATACAGGACCGCAGTACGGGACAGATGATTGGAACAGGACATGAATCACAAGGCCTTTACTATCTTACCTCTTCAAAATCCTTGACAGGATGCTCCGTTACAGATTCCCCAGATCTAATTCACAAACGTTTGGGACATCCGAGTCTATCCAAACTGCAAAAGATGGTGCCTAGTTTGTCTAGTTTATCTACATTAGATTGTGAGTCGTGTCAACTTGGGAAACACACTCGTGCTACGTTTTCTCGTAGTACTGAGGGAGTCTATTTTTTCATTAGTTCATTCTGATATTTGGGGTCCTAGTAGAGTCAGTTCCACTTTAGGATTTCGTTATTTTGTTAGTTTCATTGATGATTATTCAAGATGTACTTGGGTTTTTTTAATGAAAGATCGTTCTGAGTTATTTTCTATTTTCAAAAGTTTCTTTGCTGAAATACAAAATCAGTTTGGTGTTTCTATTCGTACTTTTCGTAGTGATAATGCCTTAGAATACTTATCATCCCAATTTCAGCAATTTATGTCCCATCACGGAATCATGCACCAAACATCTTGTCCATACACTCCTCAACAAAATGGTGTCGCAGAAAGAAAGAATAGGCATCTCATAGAGACTGCTCGCACTCTCCTCATTGAATCCCATGTTCCGCTGCGTTTTTGGGGCGATGCAGTCCTTTCAGCTTGTTATTTAATTAACAGAATGCCCTCTTCGTCTATTCAGAATCAGGTTCCACATTCCATACTGTTTCCTCAGTCACATCTCTATCCTATTCCCCCTCGTGTCTTTGGGAGTACATGCTTTGTTCATAATTTAGCCCCAGGGAAAGATAAATTAGCTCCTCGTGCCCTCAAATGTGTCTTTCTTGGTTACTCTAGAGTTCAAAAAGGGTATCGTTGTTATTCACATGATTTTCATTGATACCTTATGTCCGCTGATGTTACATTTTTTGAGTCTCAGCCTTACTATACATCTTCTGATCATACTGATGTATCTATGGTCTTACCCATACCTCAAGTTTTACCTGTGCCAACATTTGAGGAATCTACAGTTACGTCTACATCTCCAGTTGCAGTGCCACCACTACTAACTTATCATCGCCGTCCCACCCTAGTCCCAGATGATTCATGTCATGCGCCAGACCCTGCTCCTACTGCGGACTTGCCTCTACCTAGCCCACCGCTTGCACTTCAAAAAGGTATACGATCTACTCGAAATACTAACCTGCATTATACCTTCTTAAGTTATCATCGTCTATCATCACCCCATTATGCCTTTGTGTCGTCTTTGTCCTCTGTTTCCATTCCTAAGACTACAGGTGAAGCACTTTCTCATTCTGGATGGAGGCAGGCTATGCTTGATGAGATGTCTGCTTTACATAAGAGTGGTACTTGGGAGCTTGTCTCCCGTCCTGCAGGTAAATCTACTGTTGGTTGTCGTTGGGTTTATGCAGTCAAAATTGGTCCAGACGGTCAGGTTGATAGACTTAAGGCTAGCCTTGTCGCCAAAGGGTATACTCAGATATTTGGGCTAGATTATAGTGACACTTTCGCTCCTGTGGCTAAAATAACATTTGTTCGTCTTTTTCTATCTATGGCTGCCGTTCGTCATTGGCCTCTTTATCAGTTGGACATAAAGAATGTTTTTCTGCATGGTGATCTTGAGGAAGAAGTCTATATGGAGCAACCACCTGGTTTTGTTGCTCAGGGGAGTCTAGTAACCTTGTATGTCGATTGCGTAGGTCACTCTATGGTCTGAAACAGTCTCCTCGAGCTTGGTTTGGGAAGTTCAGCACAGTAATTCAGGAGTTTGGCATGACTCGTAGTGGTGCTGATCACTCTGTATTTTATCGACATTCTGCACCAGGTCGATGTATCTATTTGGTTGTTTACGTTGATGATATTGTTATCACCGGTAATGATCAAGATGGTATCACCGATTTAAAGCAACATTTTTTTAAGCACTTTCAGACTAAAGACCTTGGCAGATTGAAGTATTTTCTAGGTATTGAGGTTACTCAGTCTAGATCAGGCATTGTTATCTCTCAACGCAAGTATGCCTTAGACATTCTTGAGGAGACAGGAATGATGGGATGTAGACCTATTGACACTCCGATGGATCCGAATGTTAAACTTCTTCCAGGACAGGGGGAGCCACTTAGTAATCCTGAAAGGTATAGACGACTTGTTGGAAAGTTGAATTATCTCACAGTGACTAGACCAGACATCTCTTTTCCCGTGAGTGTTGTAAGTCAGTTTATGACTTCCCCTTGTGATAGTCATTGGGAAGCAGTTGTTCGTATTCTTCGATATATAAAGTCAGCCCCCGGTAAAGGACTACTCTTTGAGGATCAAGGTCATGAGCATATCATTGGATATACAGACGCTGATTGGGCAGGATCACCCTCTGACAGACGTTCGACATCCGGATATTGTGTTTTAGTTGGAGGTAATTTGGTGTCGTGGAAGAGTAAGAAACAAAATGTGGTTGCTCGATCTAGTGCAGAATCAGAATATCGAGCAATGGCGACAGCAACTTGTGAGTTAGTTTGGCTCAAACAGTTACTGGGAGAACTAAAATTTGGCAAAATTGATCAGATTGAACTTGTGTGTGATAATCAAGCGGCTCTTCATATCGCATCAAATCCAGTGTTTCATGAAAGGACTAAGCACATTGAGATTGACTGTCACTTTGTCAGAGAAAAGATACTCTCCGGAGATATTGTTACAAAATTTGTGAAGTCAAATGATCAGCTTGCAGATATGTTCACCAAGTCTCTCACATGTCCTCGTATTAATTACATCTGTAACAAGCTAGGTGCATATGATTTGTATGCACCAGCTTGAGGGGGAGTGTTAGAATAGGAATAAGTATTTCTTATTTAGAATAGGAGTAGAAATAAGAATAGGAATAGGAATTCTAGTAGGAATAGGAATTCTAGTTAGTAGGAATAGGAATTCTAGTTGAAAAAGGATTCCAATGTAGTGTCTATAAATAGGGTCTCAATATAACAATTTAGATACACAATTCAATAATATTTTCTCCAATATTTCTCACAGATACCATAGGCAGAAGTCACTTCCTTAGTATTCCAACAGTCTTTGAGTTTTGTTCAAATAACTACAGCATAAATAAGGTCAAAGTGCAGACAGGCTGCACTTGCCAAAAGATGAGGCTAGTTCTACCACTAAAGCAGAATTTTGGCAGGCAGTTGGGCAATGAAGGTCATAAACATGGTCATGGAGTTCATGATACCCCACCAGGACCTGTGTAGCTGAGTAAATATTCAAATTTTCTCAGGAATAAAAAAATTTAAAATTAGATGTCGTCCTACATGCCAAACCTATGCTCTTTATAACTTGTATTAACGATTCATATGTGAGTAAGAAAGATTTAACCCAACAATACATCAACCAAAATGGATTAGATGTTGATAACAGATCCATGGTCGAGTAGGAAATAGAGGTGTCTTTGAGATAGCACCAGGAAAACGGTTCCAACATGTTAATCACTAGGTTATACTAGCAACACTTTCATTTGTCTAGCTGTACCCATGATGCACGGGTGTTATTTAGTAAGGATGTGCCGATCTTCAAACTATATAAGATTAGCAAATCGCCTCTTTACCTTTGAGGTAGAGGAAAAGTCTTTGTGCTCTCTACCCTCCCCAGACCGCACGTTGTGGGATTATACTAGGTATGTTGTTGTTGTACTAAGAATTAGCAAAACCTACAGCTACTTGTACCAAATACTTATACATACCATATCCAATAAACACCCATAAACAATCTGGTAGATAGTTTAATGTAAATAGGGTTAGATAATCAAGTGTTAAGGATAAGCAACTAATTAGTTTTATGTGGTTAAAAGGACAACTAAGAACATCAGGAATTGACTTGTTCAAATTCAAGTAGGGAAAGGATAGCTTTGCCTATTCCAAGTGTCATGGATTAGAATTCATCGGTCAATGCAACTAAAGAAAGAAAATGAGAAAAAGGAGTAGAGCTGAGCCAACAATCCGAAAAACAGGAATGGAGGACTAAGAGACATAAGTAATAGTTTGCCAATTCGAACAACTAAAATTACACGCGTTAGACTACTATTAAGTGCCATATACTAAAGAAACTCATTTTGATCAGATAAAAGAAACCATCTAACCACATAAATCACCATATCTTTTTTTTTTTGAAACTGACATAAATCACCATATCTATTTTAGTCTTTCTGGATAATGATGGTGTCTAGGATAGCTTGGGCAAACCTCGACTATTCCATCGGTTACGTGCTATCTCTCACCAGCATAGTACCGGATAATTCTGCCACCAAGGCTTAGGCAGATGAGAAGACATCACCAAGTGTTCCTTCGGATTTGAACCCTGCTCTCCAAGTTTTGCACTCATTTCGTTTACCACCAGGCCACACCCTTGGATGCCACATAATTCGCCATGCCAAAATTCTCAAATTCATATGACATGATTGTAGGAGGCCAAACCTGAGTTAAAAGGTTGGGAGATTGATGAACATACAGAAGGAACCGAACTTGCTGGAAAATTAACCCGGAAAGCTGTCAGAATGAGATATTTGAACATCTTTTTTGTCATAAGAATCACCTAAATATTCTATTTGTCGAGAGAACCCACCAAACTAAAGAACAATTGAAAAATCACTGGAGATTGTTGCCAATTATGAGCGCCTTATGGTGCAGGATAATCTTATTATAAAGGGTGTACAGTAAGTAAGATCTTTGTCAGCAAAAACGCTGTTGTAATAAACTATTCAGAACCTAGTGAGTCAGAATATTAAATTAAATCTAAAATGAATAAAAAAGGAAGGCACGAACTTGTTTGAGCCTCACAGAATTATGGTTCAGGTGATCAAATTGGTTAGGTTTAGAATGAAGAAACAACCACCATGAAAGCTGGAAATTCAAAGAATTGTCAGAAATCTTAACAGGGTTCACACACTGAGCATGGAGTGGATCTCCTCATAGTCGTGCAGGACCTGCCCTCGAGACGTGGCTTCTCGAATTTGTCTTCTAAAATATCCCTAGCTTAGTGGTAGTGATGGTTGATGCATAACATTTACAAGAGCAAAAAGGCTTGGGCAAAAGAGACGTTTCAGGAAAATATGCGACAAATGATATTGTCTTATCTTAGATACTGTTGGCAAATGCAAAGTAATTTCTAACAAAAGTTTGATGCCATATGAGATATAGTAGAAACAAGGACAAAAGAGGAGAGAATGAGCAAAGAACAATGACTTGCATGTGAATCCCTTTAGAGAAATATGTACCATGTACATCGTTGTATTACTAATACACCTGATACAATATAATTGCCTATGTCCCACTTTTAATGTGGCACGATATCATTTTAGTCCGTCCCAAAAAGAATGACGCTTTTATATATTTAAAAACAATTCGACTTTAAACTTCTCATCTACCCATAATGAGGTGATGTACAAGTTACAACCATACAAATGTCTATGGCTTGTTTACACCACAAGTTTCAAAAGTCTTACATATCATCCTAAACTTTGTGTATGGACTATGTTCAAACACCGTAACATAAAACGGGATGGAGGGAGTATATTATTAAATACAATTGTTTACAGTACACTTAACTATTGAACCTATACTTAACTATCTAATTTATTTATTTTTGACAAAGGTAACAAAACTATCTAATATTTTTTGTTGCTCAGGAGGAACCAAATGGTCTTATACACTGATTGTGCTGATGGCTACATGTATTAAAGAGTCTCCTCGAGCATTTGGTGTGACTGTAAGCTTAGCATGATTAAGAGTTTGGCATGCCTCCAGTGACTGATCAATTTGTGTCCTATTCAACACTTAAATCTAAGTTTTCTACTTTCTTGATAAATTTTATGTGATATTTGTTCCTTTTTAGTCTATCTTAAAGAGATTGACACTTTTCCATATTTGGAACTATTCAACTGTAACATCACTACTTTACTGATTTACTCTTTATTCACATGACTTCTTGTGACACCACTTGATACAAAAACTGATTTTTATTAGAAGAAATAAAGATTGATGGGACACGTCGAAGTCTTTCCATCTCTCATTAAATTGTTGGTAGTAAGGGTAACTTTGATACTTTGTTATATTTATCATATTTGTCAAAAGTCATTTAATTTGATAAGTAATAGCAAGACATGATATTTGACACAGATATAAGAGTTATGGGCATTTCTGACTTCTCTATAGGATAACTTATCTAATTATGCATACCATGTCTCCTGGTAAGTTACCAAAGCCTGCCAAGCATATAACTGTAGAACAAGGTTAAGGCAAGCAAAAGCAGAAACTGCTAACTGTGGAAATAAACTAGCAGTATGAACGAGCCCTTGAATGTTTTTTTCCAATGACCAACTAGATAAAGAAGACAAATAAGGAAAATAATTTATTTACTAAGTAAAGGATACAATTTCCCAAGGGATTCCATCTGATAGTGTTGTATGGGCCAGTTCCAAGCTCAAGTAGAGGATTGCACTTCTTGTCAAAAACCGTGGCCATAGCAGGCATAACTAAGTGATTTAAGGATAGCAGAAACATCCAAAAAACATATAAAATAATACATTCAACAGAAATATAGGAATGCTAGCTGCATATTTTTTCTTTCTTTTTTTAACGGTAGCATTAAGGCTATCTTGCCCACTTTATTACTACTTCTGACATAGCATAGGTACCAACTGACCCTACCCACCAAGGGCTAGGGAGATGGGAAGATTTCACCTAGCTCTTTGACTGTTATTCTACCCCTTTAAAGGCGGGATACTAGCTGTAAATTAATTTTGAACAAATACACTTGAAGGAGGAAATAAGAGCTCCTTTGATAGGATGACACTTGGACCCTATCAATTAACTGAGCACAAGCCAAATGATCTAATGCACTTGACCTAAGACCATCGACCATTGTTGTAGTTAAAGAACAAAAAAATATGTATGCTAGATGTCCTCCGCCATTGAACAGTTATCTTGCTTTTTTTGTTCTGCATTTCTCTTAATTGAGAAAGAAGGTTTAAGAAGGAATAATTAAATAGAAAAGCTGGAACACCAGGAACCACGAGAGAGAATAATGGAAGAACCAAGCTCTAACCTTCGGCAATTAATCACAAGTGTGCATCGAATTTCAAACTTTGATAACATTTCTTCCAATATTCTTGTCTTCAAATTGTATGGCTTTTCATTAATGGGAAGCCGGTGCACAAAGCATCCCGCTTTAGTAGGGTCTGGGGAAGGGCCGCACTCCAAAGGAGTGTCGTGTAGACAGTCTAAACTAATGCAATCATTAGTGGCTGCTTCCACGGCTCAAACCCATGACCTATAGGTCACACGGAGACAACTTTATCGTTGTTCCAAACCTCTCCTCATGAATAATGTGTAATATTTACATAAGACTCTTTTCACATTCTTTTTTCCTCTTCTCTAAGGTTTTCTTTTCATTTCTTGGTACAGTTTCACAAGTCTTAAGATTAGAATTTAGTAAAGGATACATCCATAAACAACTGCAAATTCTTTACCCGAATAGGACCATTGAACATCATGAATAGGGCCTTCCTTACCTGCAACATACCATAGATCACTAAATTCCAAAATCCAAATTCACTCATTCAACACATAACTTTTTTCAGAAAATAAGAAGATGATCGAACATACGAAGAGGCACAAGCCCTTCATGGGCCCCATCAGTAGTCAAGTAGTTCAACTTTGATTCTCCATAGTAACTCTGGTTTGTTTTATCAACATCTGATTGGACCACCACTAGGAGCCCTGTAGAACCAGAGTTCCAGCTCAGTTGCACAGTTGAGCACCTGAAGAAACTACGCCGAGCAACAGGTTGACTTTGTAAGTCCTTTCCACAAGCATATATCTGAACACTGGCTGGCATTCCCTGCATAATTAATCTCCAAAAGGTTAATTAGGAACCCTGAGAACTGTCAGCCCAAGCACTAAACACTTGAAGAATTTTCTATTGCACAAAAGTGATGAAACTAAGGAAGTATTTTACTCTTCGATCCTGTCCATATATATTGGTTTTTGGACATTACTATGTCAAAAAGAATTCTAAAATAGTCAAATGATTTCTTAGATTAACTTAGTTGACTACTCTCCTGTAGCAGTTTCACTACAACAAACATGTTCTGCTGCCCAGAAATATAACTCTCTGCAAGACAGCTCATTGATATCTGGTTTAATATGTGCCTCCCATATAGGATTTATCATGAAAGCTTGTCAGATATTCCCAAAGCCTCAAAGTGTAACCTTTTTTTACATTAAGGAGCAGTTTAGACAGCTTCTGGAAAATGTTTTTTGAATTTGTAGGAAATATTCTGGATGGAATGCACTTCAATGAGACTTAACAGTTGCACTCAATCGTAGTTGTGTCAAGTTGTCTAACAACAAGCAAAATATGGATTAGTTAAAGAGTCAGCAAGTATATTGAAATGCACAGTGATCGATCAAGAAGTATAATACATGGACGTTTTAAAGTCATAATTAATGAGTATCCAACAATTCTCTTCCTGAAATGCAAAATGGACCTTAGATTCTGGAACAAATGCAGCCACATATGATCCAGGGGCTTTAGAAAGCTCCAATGCAGCAACCCCAGGAACTCGAAGACGATTAATGAATCCCTTAGAGAAATCCCTAGGATCAAAAAATTGAATCTCATTTGTTGCCAATCGACATGCAACAGTTTCGTCAGAGCTGAAATGTACTGAAGGCCTGAAGAAAGCAGAATCCAAATGAACAAAATACAATAAAATTATGAGCATAAATTTCCACAGACAGCCAAAGCACAAGAAAAATTACCATGTAACTTTAGTCATATTTTTCTGGAAGAGTTGGTAAGCAGATTCACCATTTTCTATCTTCCACAAGACTACGTTCTTATGCTGAGGAGATGAACATTTTTGGAAGGTTTGAAGATAAGTCCCGCAGGGAGAGATGACTGCTGCAAGAACATTTGGGACCTCAAAGGACCTAACTTCTGTCAAGGTTTTGCAATCAAAGATGCTAATTACAGAGTCTGATTTCGTAACCATAAGTTTGGACCCATCATCACTGAACTTTGCACTGGTACAAGGAACCGTATCCAGCTTCACACCAGGTTCCCCGCTCGGGAAAGGAGGTCCATTCCAAATAAAAAAACCTTCTGGTCCTCTCACTAAAATCTCCAACGAGGAGGAAGGTTCCACAACCGCCATCCTATTGGTACAAAATTACAATCAACATTAGGCCATACACCAAACCACCAGTACCAGAATTAACATCAGTCACATTTACAGAAGTTGAGACTAAGAGTTTGTATATGCTATATAGGATATAAATGATTTCCCACAACTTTTTTAAAATTCACAAGATAGGGAATCAAACCCTCACCAACAAGGTGAAAGTTCATGTAGCCATAGCCAAGCTACTAAGATTCCCGATTTTCCACAACTCAAGGTAACCAAACACTAAAAATGATTTCTCAATGAAAAGATGAAGAATTAACCCCATCATCTGAAATCAAATATTGAAACTAAAACACTCAATAAACTTGACATTGATAGAGAAAGTTTCAATTACAACAAACATACCCATTATAATCCCACAAGTGGGGCCTGGAAAGAATGGTTCATACATAAACTTAACCCTACCTTTGTGAAGCCACAGAAAAGTTGTTTCCGATAGACCCTCAGCTCAAGGAGAAAGTATCAATTACATTATAAAAACCCAATCTTTTAGTTTGTATTTTTATGATATCATTGCAGACTGCTCTAGTGGACTAATCTATATGACCTACTAAATAGAGAAAAAACAACACCCAAAGAATTTTTTTTTATATATTCACCATAGAAAACAAAGAGAAGTCAATTATTTGTTATGAAAACATGACTTCACTTTCTCCACTTGATTTTAAACAATCAATTAGCTCTAGATTACCAAGTAATTAAAGTGAAAATCTCAACAACAACAAAAAAAAAAAAAAAATTCGGTATGTTTGTGCTGTAAATGTGCATTGGGGTCTGCATAACATTAAATTAACTTACCAGAAAAATGAATTTCAGAATCACTAGATTCACTGATTTTTGCTCAGTTGAAGTATTTCCGATTTTTGTGTAGACTGATAATGGGGAAGTTGATGAGAGGGAGAACGAAAAGAGTTGCGGCCTATGGGGTTAGTATTTGGCCTTCGAAACGAATTTGGCTATTTGTTTTTTTGGTTTGGGGTAATTACATTGAAATGTTAACACTTTTGAGTATGGTATTTAGAGCTCTCAAAAAGGGTCGGTCCAGCCCTATCCGGCCGGGCTAGCTATCAAACGAAGGGCTGGGCGGGTTAGCTCTTTATTTTTTTATTTTTTTTCTCACTTTTTTCTTTTAAATTTTTAATTCTATAACATCAACAAAATAAGAAGATTTTCAAATCAAATATTACAAATAATGGTGTTGTTTTAATAACACTAACAAAAAGTCTAGTGTAATTAGCATGTATCTCACATATCAGATACGCGAGCGAGATAAGTAAGTGATAAGCAAGATTGGAGGGAGGCGAGAGTGTGAGCTTTGTCTATGCATCTTGGATACATGTGAATCTACTTTGATAGAGTTTATCTTAAACATATTAATTTAATTTTGAGTTCATATATTTCGATATATATGTATCTGAACTTACCAAAATTTAGTATGATTCATAATATTACAACATAGCGTGTATTTAAGTAATTAGATTGTATACTAGTTAGATTATTGTAAGTTACCCTAATAAAAAGTTTTGGTCCATGAGCCAACCGCAGCCCGACCCCGATCAAGCCTCAAGGGCTAAGGGCTTCTATAGGTCGGGCTTATAAGCCCTAGTTTTAAAAGGGCTTGAAAAATCTTATCCCAACCTTTCCCCAATAATGAATTGGATTGGGCCGACCCCATGGGCTAAGTCCATTTTGACGGCTCTAATGGTATTGAATTGGCCTTCGCGACGTCGATCTGCTGCTCGAGCGACCTGCCTCTGCTGCTGGTGTGGTGGCGTGGCACCGATTGGGGATGGGTGGAGATGAGTGTCGATGGGGGGTGGGTCGGGCTGAGAGAGGAGTGAGACTTGAGTTAAGGTACGAATATTATAATTCTTCTTTTTAGAAGTGTTTAGTTTATCGACCACGGAATGTTGGTATCTTTTGAAAAAATTATCTATATTTAAAAAATATTAATAAATATTGACATCGTGAAATCGATATTATTTAAATATATCAATCTCTTTAGATTGATTTTAATATAAACTCACCACTTTAGGTTGATTTTATTAATTAAAATTATATATATATACAATTAACTACACATCACTTTAGTTAATATATATATATATATATATATATATATATATATATATATATATATAAATTTAATTTTATCGATCAAGTTAATTTTATAAATTTAAATTATATATCTCCTAATTATATAAATTTAACTTTATCGATCAACAGAAGTTTATCAATATCAAATATAATATATATAAATCTCTTTGAATTGATCATCAGTATATCTTTAATTGATAATGTATTTCATATCTGAACCACTAGTATATAAGACTTGATTTGTTAAACTACTCGAGGAGTATATAAGTAATCAACGTACTTCATACTCCGATAAAGTATCTTTTACATGTCATCATAATTAGGACTACACTTGACATTCATTCAAGATCAAACGTATATAATAAGATTAGGTCAAATCCATCGGTGGCCCCCTAAAATTGGCACCAAGTTTTACATAGGCACTTCAACTAGATGATGTTCATTTTAGACACTTTAAGTAGAATCCTATTATGTCATTTTGACATTTTTTGCTGAGTTGGCATATTGTGTGTGTTACACTTACTTTGAGCGCGTGAAAGGCATAATTTTATGATTTTTAAACTTTTTTATTTATTTTTCTTTCTTCTTTCTCCTTCCCACACTTCCTCCACCATATACCACTACCTTGTCACCATTGTATATTCAACTTTCTCCTCTCTTTATCATTTCTTGATGTGGAAAATTAAATTAGTTATATATATCAACAAAAGTAATTTAAGAAAGGACCAAAAAATATGTCTAGAGCATATATCTACTTCATGATATAAAAAAATTCACCTAATTTTTTTTCATAGTTTCATTGCCGGAAAGTTATTGAATTCTTCAGATGTTTGTTGGTCTATTTTCACCTCTCTCTATTTGAGTTAATTGTTTTTCAGATTCAACTTTTGAAATACTATTTTTCTACTTATCAAAACTTTTAACTTTTTCTATTTCAATGAACTCATTTCAAGTAAATTTATAAATAGATCTAATTTTATCATGGATAAAAAAATTTGGGTTACTTTGAAACTTTCAAGACGAGCAGTTTCAATGGTGACGGTGATTTAAAAAAATTAAGAAGATAAATTTGAAGGATTGAAGAGATGGTAATAGCATGATAGTTAGATTATGGGTTTATGACCCAAATTGATTATATAGATTTGAAGAAAAAGATGATAGTAGTGATAATCTTCAAACTTGAAGAAGAAGCCAAGGCATCAAAGTAATAGCGGTTAGAGGAGGAGGATATGTGGAAATGGTGAAGGATGGAAGCGATGGAGGAGAAAAATAAAGATGTTGTAGATTTTATTTTTTTCCTTTTCCTTCTTTATTGAAAGGTAATTTTTAAAGTAATAAATTAATTAAATAGTTTTAAAATAGATTTTTATTCATAATATATTTTTTTTAATAACTTTTTATCTATATACGTCACATGTTATTATTTAATTCGCTACTTTGACACGTCATCGGCGAGTGTAATACACATATCCTATATATTTGGTTGGTTGTCAAAAACATGTCAATATGACATAATGTCCCCCTACTTAAGGTGTTTAAAATGAATAAGACCTACTTTAGGTGTCCAAATGAAAATTGATGCCAACTTTAGGTGGCTACCGATGGGTTAAGCCATAATACTATCATACTCAAATGAATTATATGTTAGCTCTTCACCTCTACATCATGACATGAGATATTAAGTTCATGATTTGACGATGGATTGATATAATTTGTACATTACTCTAGATAAGTATAATTATCTCCTAATTCATATCAACATATGTTGTTTCATACTCTAAATATGGTTATAGATATATTTTTGTTCATTGAACGAATTCTAACTTTTTATTTATATAAGTATACAAAACTGTTACACTTTTTGAACAATTAATTATAGGTATAAAACGAAATTTTAGTATTATGCACAATAGCAAAAGTTTGATTAATAGAAATATTTTATACAAATCGACCTCCGGATGTCGCTTTTATTAAAAGTAATTGGATTTATTAAAAAATACCGATCACATTAACCTTTAAGATAAATAAAAAGTAATCATGTTAATTAAATAATATTGACATTGGGAGATCGATATTTTATTTTTTAACTTATATAAAATCGTCATACGGAGGATGATTTATTTAAAGTTAATTAAAAATATTATTAATTTTTCTGGTAGTAACTATATAAATATTTTAATGAAAACTAATATAATTACATACTATTTAATTTTACCGACTTCTGAAAGTCAATATTATAATTTTATTGTTTTTTATTTTACAAAAATCGTCCTTCGAAAGACGATTTAAATAAAATTAAATCAAAGTATTTCTCAATTCTATTTTTTCTATTTAATTGAGAAAATAATATCGACATCAGGAGGTCGATTTTTATTTTAATTCATTTTTTGGGGGGAAAATTCTGACCTACTGAGATCGAAATTTGATTTTCTCGCTTTATTTAGCATAAAAATCGACTACTTATTGTCGTTTTCATATCAACGTAATTTCATAGTCTAAATATGAATTATTGATCAAAATTTTTATTTATAAAAGTATACAAAATTGTTACACTTTTTAAAATAATTAATTGTCGGTGTAAATTAAAATTTTTGTATTATGCTAGCAAAATATGATTAATAAAAACATTTTAAACAAATCGAACGCCGAATGTCGCTTTAATTAAAAGTAATTAAATGAAACATAAGGTCAATATTTCATATTAACTAATTTTTTAACTTATATAAAACCTTCATTCAAAGGACGATTTATTTAAAGTTAATTGAAAATGTTAATTTATTAATTTTCTAAAAGTCATTACATAAATATTTTAATGAAAATTAATTTAACTACATACTATTTAATTTTATCAACTTTCGATAGTCGGTATTATAATTTTTTTGTTTTTTTACTTTACACAAAATCGTACTCCAGAAGATGATATAAAAAAAGTAAATCAAAATATTTTAATTTTAGTTTTTATATTTGATTGAGAAGAAATAAAATATTATTATTTGTTTGTTTGTTTTATACCTATATCAAGAGGTCGATTTTTATTGTAATTCATTTTTTCGACAAAGATTCTGACCTCCAGTTATGGTCGCGTTTCTAAAGTTTTTTTAATTTTTTATTATTTTAAGAATATCGACCTCTATTTGAAATCGGTAATTTTTAGGTCGGTGTTCACTGTTTTTTAGTAGTGAGAGAGAATTTAGGCTATAGTTATAGTGAATTCTCATTCAGATATCTAGAATAAGCAGTCTAGAAAAAGCAATGTATGCATAGCTCAGATAATTAGGACTATAGCTATATGAATTACTCATCAGACATAATAGGTGGTGGTATTAGTACATATTACTCAGCAGACATAATAGGTGCGTGGTGGTATTAGTACATCCTTCTTGGTATCATCTTAGCTATCAAAAATCTCATTATATTAGAATGATAAACTTCTAATATACAAAATAGTGCCAAGAATTCATCAATGGACAACTAAAACTTACATAAATAACTATATTTATAGAGTTATTGAAATTTAATAGTTAAAAGTATGCTATTTACCAAAAATGACTATAATTTATATGTATATCTAGTTATATTTGTGTATTTTTTTTAGAAAAATTACTTATATACACATCTTTACTTATTTTATTATTTTTTTTCCCTACTTATTTAAAATATTACATAAATCTCTTATTTCTCTCAACTGTTGAAATTTTCTGATACAAAAATTCAATAGTAAAATCCACGTTTTCTACTTCCTTTTTTCTCTCCCAAAATTCACTCCACATTATAGCAGTTACAATTTTCAAATCAATTTGATTTTCAAAAGAATTTTCTCTCTAATCAATCAATTTCAAAATAGGTGGGAATTGTTTTTTCCATTGTTGTTTTTTCTCTCCCTAAATTCTTAGTTGATGAAATTTGTACACACGAAGACAACCAACCACAAAAGATATTAGGTTTTATATGTAGTATTTTTGTGTGGATTAAATTGCATATGTTGATAAGTTATTAATTTCTTTGATGAAGGATGTTGCTAGTAAATCAATGTACTGCACGGATAATTTTTTCGGCAAAAAGTCAACATTGAACCTCAAGCAAGTACCTTTCAGTTTGATTCACAACCAACTTCACCAATACAAGTGAATTTTGCAATAATGACCAAAACATTGATTTTATGTTAAGGTTGAAGATCAGATCCATGACTGCAAAGGTATGTATCTGATATATTATAAATAATAGTGTTTATAGTTCATTATATATTATAAAAATTATATATCTCATACATATTTTTCTTGAATATAATAAATGTATCATTAACATATTTGTTAACAATTGTTTGTTCTAAAACTATAAATACAGATTGATGATACTATCAAGAATCAGAAATGACGATGTTTCAGAAGTCTAACCGAAATATGAGAATATTCATGATACTACCAAAAATCAACAAAAAATAGAGAATTTTTCAAAACTCCAACCTACATATGAAAATATTCATGTTACTACAGAAGCAAGTCCACATAAGAATGTATTAGTATGATCAAAAAATTTAGTATTATGATACATTATCAGATGTTTGATACATCAAACTTTATTTGTATATGACGCATTATCAATTTAATGTATCCTGATTTATACTACATGCTGCTTCTTTAGGATGATGAACCAGATCAAGGCCCTCAAGATCTTAATGAAGCAACAACGAATGAAGACATATAAATAGTAATATATCATGCACTAATTTATTGGGCATGATTCATATATTCGAATTTATACTAAATATATCTCATATTCATTTTTTTTTATATGGTACATAGCTATGTCGAAATATACGGACATGATTCATAAATACTAATTTATACTACCTGTATCGATCTCAAGGCAAACAACTTATAAGCAACAATTAATTATTTAATGTATTCCGTAACAACAGAATACTTATCCGTTGAAACGAGATACATAAATAAATGTATGATGCACTAATTTCTTAGATATGATACGTAAATTTAAATTTATACTAAATGTATCAATTACATAACAATGTCATTATGTCTCAATCTCAAATCTAACATCTTATGAGTAGGTTGTTCATGGTTATGGTTAACAACCAGACCAAACTACAATTCGAACCAAACTGATTTTAAAAAATTGATATTTGGTTAGTTTACTTAGGTTTGGTTTTTAAATTTTGAAAACCGCTACTATTTGATTTGGTTTTGATTTTACTAAAAAACAACCGCAAAAATAATCAAATCGAACCGATAAATTAGATATATAAATTAATCTTACTTATACATTTATATATTCACTTGATTTTATTTTACATACTATTTTTTGCAATCTTATTGTATTAGATACATTTTTAACTACATGATGATACATTATATAAAAATGTATGAATCATATTGAATAGTACCATCTCCACAAACACGTTCTCTAGTACATTATTATCAAATAGCTAATGATTCATTTTTTTCCCCAAAAAAAGGTATATAAAACATAATGTGCTACAAAGGATGAATACAAGGTTGAAAATCATTTTAATTTATTGTATCAAAATTTCACCAGCTATTGGTAAATTGTAATGTTTTTATCAAAGTTGGAAAGCAAAAACTAAAAATTGATAATCTCAAAATAATGTATTTGAAACATAACAGTAGTCCCCAAAAAAAGAATTTGTCAATCTTCTTTCGATAAGAAAATACAATTTCATCAATTATGACCTTCAACGTCCACAACAGTTTGTGTTTGTGCTTATCTTTTCATTTAGATTTTTTTCCCTTCTTTTTCTTGGTCGTCTAGGCATCTTTTTGTACCTAAGTGGTAAGACAAGTTCTTTCAAAACAAACACTGAAACTGATGAATTGTTCTTATCCAGTAATTGGGATCATTGAAACTTCATACGTGTTTGCTAATGCAGTTGGTTTGTAGTAATCAGAGCAGTATGAATGTATCTTTGTAATTTTTTGCTCTTCACTACAATAATTGTATGTGCAAAAGGAATCTCGTCATACTGAAACCTCCTATAGTTACATATTTTTCTCTAAAGGCAAACGATGTATCTCGTCCACCTATATACATTGAATAAATAAATTTAGAAGATGGAACAACTTAAGCACATTTAAAAGTGAGAGATATCAATTAACTCAATTTAAGATAAACAAAAGCCTAATGATAATTAACTCCAGATACACAATAGTCTATATATTGATACATATAAAGAAATTCATATTTAATAAATAAAAATTCACATGTATCTGTTACTTTATAGTACTGACACACTAACTCACATCTATAGAAATTCATTGCATATACAACTAAAATTAAATCAAGTTTCAATTATCAAAGTATCATGATTTATATGTGCATATACAAATTTAAAAATTAAAAAAAAAATCACATGTATCTAATACTTTATATTAAAAGTACAGTAACTCAAAGATCTTCAAATCCACAACGTCTACTTCAAAGTTTCAATGTAGCAATTTCTATCAGTAATGTATCATGACTTATCAAGCATATACGAATTCATAAGTGAAAAACAATGATTAAAGCACATGAATATGTGTTTCACACCTTTTGTTATGAGATCTTTAACTTGAAAATTGAAATTATGGCAAATAACTACTATTTTTGCCCAAGCTAAGTTTAAAATAACAACTTTCAATTGCTTTCATATTTGGGATCTGCTATTACACAACGGTAAGCAACCACCAATACAAAAATAAAGATACCAAGAAAGTTGGCAAAAAAAGTCAACCTGATTGTCCATAGTGAGATTCGTGTAGAATTCAAAGAACCTAAAAGCTACGATCTTCGATTTTTTCTTCCTTCGAGAGTGTTAGTCAAAAATTAAAATATTCATTATGTATCTTATCAAATTTTCAACAAAAAATTTGAATCCTACTCGAAAGTTTCTCCGTTGAAATATGAACAAAGATGAACATGGATTTTGAATTTTAAAAATTTGTTATTTTAGGATATACATTTCTCTGATGAATACAGTAAAAGTAACTGAATAGCATAAATTATGGGATTTTAATTTGATAATTTGTTTTGTTTTCCTTTCTAAGTGCAACAGCCACATATATAATGTATCATATTTAATGTATCTAGACAGCCAATTATGTATCCGGATGGCTAATATTTAAAGGATTTTGTTGAATAGAAAAGAGTAGTGATAGGATGTAATATAAGTTTTACACCATGGGATTTATGTAGGTTATACTTTTTTTAATTAAACAATGATGGAATTATAATTAAAGCGCATTAAATAAGATATTTACTATCTGAATCCCTTTAATTAGGTTTCTAAAAAAAATTCATCTTCTCAATTTTAAATTAATAACTAATAAATACCTAGGCAATGCATATCCACTTGTATTTCAATCCGTTTAACAAAAAGATTGAGATATATCATATTCAATTCTTCAATTGTGTCCATTATTATTAGTCAAGGATAAAGGTATTCACTTAATTTTGTTTAGTTGAATTGATTTATCACTTTCTTATATTTATTGATGAACTACCCTTCAATTCACATACCATTAAGCATTGGAAAAGTTTGATTTTGAACGTGACACTCATGCATACAAGTATATACATCAAAACATGTACCCTTAAATTTATTAAACTGCACCGGTGTAAACTTCTCTTCAAATAATGAACTATGTTGATTTATGTGGGGGCTTCAATCCGACAATTTAATAGAGAATCTAATATCCTACTCGCGGTTAATATATTATGTGTACGATTAGCATATGATACTTTGTAGTATAGCAATTTAGCATATGAACAAGACAATTTAAATATGATTTACCTTATCAATACAACTATATAGTATACATATAAATATTCTTGTTGTTAAATAAAAATTGAATACGGTGGACAAACAATGTTGCTTCAAGTATTTTAAAAAAAAAATTATAAACGTAATGTATATATGTATCCAAATGTATTTGTATGGTTAATCAACCTTTCAACTTGTTTTAATATTTCAATACAAACGGTTAGCATATGAATACTTTGTTTTCAAATGGATACAAGTATTTATAAAGCTTAATGTATCAATTATAAAACAAAGTAAAGTATAGAAATTTTGGCAAATGAATAAGACAATTAAATATGATTTACCTTATCAATACAATTATATAATATACATTATTGTTAAACAAAGTATCGATATGAATACTTTGTTTTCAAATGGATTCAAGTATTTATAAAACTTAATGTATCAATATATCAAACAAAGTAAAGTATAGAAATTTAGCAAATGAATAAGACAATTTAAATATGATTTACCTTATCAATACAACTATATAATATACATTGTTGTTAAATTTTTTGGATACGGTGAACAAACAATGTTGCTTCAAGTCTTTTTTTTAAAAATACATACTTAATGTATTTATGTATCCGAGTGTACTTGTATGGTTAATCAACCTTTCAACTTGTGTTAAAATTCAATACAAATGGACAACCCAAAAAATAAAAAAAGCAAAGAAGATATATCAATACAATACAAGTATTCGAATGTATAAGTATTCCACTGTATTAATATATCTATACAATTGGAGGTATAGGGTCATTGTGATTCTTTGTTCTTCTTTCATTCTTCATTGCAGTAATAGAGCCTGAAAAAATTGATTTGCTTTTGCGTAATACACAAATTGAAAGAAGATAGTTCATCCAAAAAATTATCAAATAAATGTATACATTTTAAAACCCTCCTCGCAATACTAATTTCCGCCATTGTAATGGAGAAAACAAAATTTTCAAATACAACCCTATGAAAATAGAAGAAAAATATAGATGTATACAAATATAATTGTCATAAAAAGGAAAAAATGCAATACAAGAGTCCTAATAAAAAAGAATCATAAAAATCACATCTAAAATGAATCTTGAATTTCAATGACTTGGGAAAAAAAGGAAAAAATATTTTTTGTGATATTTGAGAGTGAGATAGTAATGAAAACTGATGAGGATCGATAAATATGAAAACATCACCGTAAAATGTGCCTAACTATAATTGATTAAGCGTGTGATCATAATTTTGTCATTTAATACTTATTTATATACATATTAAAAAGATTAATTTTTATTTGTATATAACTATTTTTGTTATTTAACATTTAATTCTATCCATAAAATAAAAAAAATAAATAAACAATAGCTATATATCTTAAATGTATACTGATGTTTGCTATATTCGAAAGTTTTTCCAAAAATTGACTTATGTTGGAAATGCTCAACTTGTTAAAACAATGTTTTTTGAGGTATAAGTTTATTGGTCACAACTCTTCATTATATATACCTGCCAAAATTATGAAATCAATTGAGACACAATGTAAAAGCTATATTTGGTTAGGAACAAATGTCACCACAAAGAGAGCCATTGGAGGATTGAATCTTATCAACATGCTAGGATCTAGCAATATTGAAGCAAGATAAACTATGAAATAGAGTTATTTTTTATCAAATGTCAGAATATGGATATTATAAGGATATTACAAATATTTTTCCTAACGAAAGTAGGAAAAACAAATTTCATGAGTGACATTATAACTTATAAGTTCATATTATCTCCTCCCCACCCATCGAATTCGCCCAACTCCCAATCCTTAACCTTTTCACTCCTGTCATAATTTTACTAAATTACATGTATATTCTGCTGAGATAATATTTTTTTATTTATTTATTAAATATTAAATAATAAGTAGGAAGCTATTTATTTATTTTTTTTAAAAAATATTTTCTTTCCTACTAAGACACACCCTAAATGTGAATAACGTTGGGCTTATTTTGTTGATTAATGTATTCGTTTAATAATCTTAGTCAAGATGGTACCATTTTATTGACAAAGGCTATGAATAGTCATAATATTTGTTGTATATTATAGGCATAGACAATTGAGCAACCACAACGAAATGTTGACCAAAGATGTTTTTTTTTATATACCACTAGTAAGATTCAAGGTATTTTAGTTTCTTTAAAGATATTAAAAAGAAAATAATATTCTAGATCCAAATCAAACAAACTGAATTTATAAATCAAAATTGGAAAGAAAAAATAAAATCATATCAAAATTAATTAGCTTATATCAATGTAGACTATAGTAGCATTTTAAGAAATCCAGTATTAAACCAAAATATTTTAGAACTGTACCTAATTGAACATCAACACAATTCGGACCAGTGTACGAATTCGTTATAATTTGAATTTAGAATCTCTAATTGAATTATAAGAAAATGAAATTAGCTACGAAATTTTTCAGTAATACTTAATTAATTTGTTGCTAAAAAATTTCTAGCTAATTGAATTATTTTAAAATTCGTTGATAATCTGTATCTAAATGGGATATTTTTGTTTATCTATAGAAATTTATCTGTTATTAATTTCTTGTTTTCTAGAAGTGATTTTGAATTATCCATAAATCATTAAGCCAATTTCTAGTCTCGTGTTTAGCAGATTCTCACACACAAAAAAACCTTATATAACTATACATCTTTTTACCAAAGGAATTTGAATGAACACCCTCACATCCTCTAGATTCAGATAAATTATTGATTTTCTTGACATAATTCTTTTTTATCATATTTAAAAGTTTGTGCTTGTCCATAAAAATTCTAAATTTTAACTTGAAGTAGTATTTCAAAAGTATCGGAAATAGAAGATTAGACAAGACATGACACAACTTCATATTACAGAAGACATGATCCTTGATAAAAAGGAGTGGAGGTTGTGTATTAGCTAGCTAGGGTAGAAGATTAGTAGGGTATGTGAGTTTAGTGTCTATTGTAATACTAGTCATATACCTTATAGTTCTTGTCATATGTTGTTAATTGCATTTCGACTATCACACTATTTTGTTGTTATTATTGTTTCTTCCTTGTATATACTATACAATGCTTTTCTAATTAAATGTTTTCCCGTTATTTGAATTTGATGCACTCGAGCCGAAAATTTTTCAGAAACAAACTCTACCTCTACGTAGTAGTAAGAAATATGTGTACATTATTTCATTAGATATGTTGTTGTTGTTGGAAAACAACTTATAACGTATTTTTCAATAATCATTTTTCACTTTTAAAGTTATATTCAAATACATCGAGTATAATTTCAAAAATTCTTCCCCAAAAATATAAAACTTAACTAAATCTTCAATTTCCAATCTATAAATTTCAATTCAAATAAAAGTAAAACAATATTTAGAATTTTTTGTCAGACACCTACTTAATTTAATTGAGAGTAGAAAAGGTCTAATAAGGTCTTACGTAAAGGGGGCAATAATGGAATTTCACGCTCATTTATTACTCCGTCAACAAAGACCAATTGGTCAAACTACAAACGTTCAAACCTGTGGACTCTTCTGAACTTCATCTGTTTTTCCTATATTACCCTTCAAAATTAAATACCTATATTGCCCTCTTTTCCAAACATCAAACACAGAGACATAACAAGGGCTTTTTTGGAATTTTAGACAATGTGTTACATAATACATGACCTTTTCTTGTTTACTTATTCAACACGTCCCCTCTTATTAAATTTTAAAAAAATTCAATTCAACAAATACTACTTACTTATATCTATTCAAAATTAAACAAAAGACACCTCATTCAAATTGCTATAAATACCAAAGTTCATGCATAACATTCTTCATCCACATTCATTAGCAAAAAAAAACACTAGAGTACATAGAGAGAAAAAAAAAGTAAATAACTCAGTGTAAGTTTTTTTAATCAGTTCAAACATGATGACTTGTCGTAGAATGACTATTCTATTAGTAATTTTTGTCATCTTTGTTGCTATAATGAGTAGTCAAAACAATGTAGAGGCCGCTAGAGTATTATTATCGCAAGATTTTTTAGGGGAAATTCGTCTCGCAACATTGCCATCTATATATGAGAAGGCAAAGAATAACTTGGAGTTTTTGCTTGAGAGGCTACCATCAGGACCTAGCCCTAGAGGACCTGGACATTAAACCAAATGAATTGATGAGATGTTTTTTTTTTTTTTAAAAAAAAAAAAGGCTCAAAGGAGTACTAGAGTAGCATAGCTTATAATATATATTAAATGTAACATATAGGATTGTTTCTTATTCATTTATTGTTATGCTATGTACCTCATTTTTATTAATTATTCATTTTCCTGTGAACCCTTTTATGTAAAAGATCAATGGGGTGATGTTCTTGTAATTAAATTGTTATTGAAATGAACATATTATTAAAAAGATTATTCCAAATATACTTGTTAATTAATAATCTAGACAAACGCTATCGAGGCGGGGATGGAAAGGTTAGGGGAGGTGATGGGATGGGACTATGGAGGTGGGAGTGGGAAAGAAATAATTTGTATGTAACGGTACTTGTCGATTATTTTTTCTCTAATTTCATTAGGAAAGTTATTTTTCTTTAATTTTAAAATTTATTTCCCTAGATTTTTAATTTTTTTTTAAAATAAAATGTTTGACTAACCAAACCTGAATTTTTTAAAAACATAATACAAAACTCCTTACATATTATGTTTAACAAATCAGCTACTGAAAGAAAAAAAAACTATGTTGATTAAAGATTGAATTGGTACCTAGATTTTTCTTTGTACAGCCACCAAACACTGAAACTTTTTATATGCCAAAGAAGACCTTCAATAGATATGGAAACTTACATAAAGGAATTAATTACGTAGATACATTTTAATTTGTAATATTATGTATCTTATTATATTTTGATTTTTTGTGCATCTATATCTGTTCATCTAAGTTGAAATCCATGTATCTCGAGATATATAAGATCAAATTAGGTTTAGTTTGTTCTGGATACATTCTATCCAAATAGATTCACATGCACTCAGAATACATAACAAATCTCCATATCCTCTCTCCCATCTCACTCGCCACTCTCATATATATATGGTATTCAAGATACATGTGAATCACACCAGATACATACAAATACATGTATCTAGTGTGTATCTTGTGTTATTTGCATATTGCTGAGATACATAGCAAATCTCGCTCACCTCCATCTTCATATCGCTTGTCACATTTCCTATATATTTTAGTGTATCTGGTAGCAAAAATACATGTATTTATATATAATAAGAAATTCATAATTAGTGATAAGATATGTAATATTTTGTAAATATAGATTTAAATATTAGATATGATAGTGAAATATGTTAAATTGATTCTCTACTTTAATTTTTTATTTTAGTTATTCAGCAAGTAACTTTGAGAATTTCGTTTTTGTCATACTTTATTAGAATTAATACGAAATTTAATAGCAAGCTAAAGATGTACTTTTTAGGTATTTCAAATGAGAGTCACTTAAATTGAGATTAGTGTTTTCACTACTTTTCAATTTCTGAATCATGATAATATCATGTAGTAGTGATACATCTTATTTATAATAACCAAACAAGTTTGAAAAATTATAAATGTCAACCATATTTGTTTGAAAAAGTAGTAACTAATATATGTGATTGAAATGCATATAAATTAAGAATTAAAAGGTTAAATATAGAAGAGAGAGACCACTCAAACTCTAAAAGAGACATTCATTATCACCATAAAAATGTGAAGGGGATAAAATGCATTAGAGAAAGAGGGGGAAAGAGAAGAAATAAATTAATTTTGATTGATGGTATGAAAGATTTATAATGATTTTGAAATATGAAAAGCGATGAAATTTTAATATATAACCAATGAAAATTAATTCCAAAATAATCACTAAGTTTGGCCCAAAAACGTGTGACATTTAAATTTTTACATATATTATGTTTTGTAATATAAAATCAGGGCAAAGGACAAAAATTACATACTTTTAAGTTAAAATTATAATTTGTTCTTTATAAGTTTATAATTACAAAAATTTCTCAAACTGATACAATAATATAAGCGCTGATACATTAATCTGATGCGCGAGATACATTAATCGTTAAGTAAGATACACTACATTTTATACATGATACATTAATATGATGTACATTTTATACATGATACACTAATATGATGCGCGGAATACATTAATTTGATGCGCTGATACATTAATTTGATGTGTAAAATGAGGAATTTTGAAAATTTATAAAACTAATAGGGGATAATGGTAATAAGAGAACTTAAAGGTATAATTTTTGTCATTTTTTCATAAAATTATGCTTGATAAATAATAATAAAACTCTCTCTATGTGTGGCGTTATTCTTCTAAATTTAAAAGAGAGAAAATGTTGGAAATAAAACATAATAGATATAATAAGGCTTTATAACTATAGTTTCGATAAGTGCGTTCTATAACTATAGTTTTGTTTGCTATGAAGGTTTCGGTTTGTATATTTCACTTGCAAATATACAAATAGGTTAGATATACAAATTCTATATTTATACATTTAGGAATTTTTCAGAATTTCGTTTGTATATTTCGTTTGACAATATAAAAACAAGGTAATTTATTGTGAATATTTCATGAAACGTATACAAATAGCTAAGGTAAGCATATACAAAATTTTGAATTTATACAACCAGAAATCAAATTATATAAAGTTATACAAATCAGGCGAATATGAAAAATTGAGGAAACTGTAACTGCAAACAATTTTCTTAAAGTGTAGCTATATTGCCTAATATAGACTACACATTTGCTATTCTACATAATTTTTCCTTTAAAGAAGTTGGTCTTTGTGCTTTGTGCTTTTTAGTTTAAGATATTTTTGGGCCTTTTCCAATATCTTTGTCTTGCTAATGGGCTAATTGGGCTTGAAGAGTTTTTACTTGCTAATTAGTTGAAGATATTTTTGGGCCTTTTCCATTATCTGTTCGGCACTTATTCTCTTGTTTTGTGTTAGGTTTTTAGTTGGGAAAATTACGTAGCTAAACAAACTTATACTATTTAATTACTCATCATAGCTATAGTTTGTTATAATTACCACTCACGACAACATTATACATTAATTACGTGGCTGACTTCAAGTTTGTATTATTAGTCACGTTTGTATATGTATAATTCGCCAGGATATACAAATACATATGTATAATATACAATTATTTAACCTATATACATATATAATTCACCTCTCTCCCACTCTCTGCCCTCTCTCGCTCGCCTCACTCCTCACTCTCTCAATCTTGCTTGCTATATATACAAATGCATATGTATAATAGACAATTATATACAATTATATACATATACAATTCACCTCTCTCCCACTCTCTGCCCTCTCTCGCTCTCCTCTCTCCTCTCTCCTCCCTCTCCTAGTCTCACTCGCCTCTCTCCTCCCTCTCTCAATCTCTCTTGCCATTTACACAAATACATATGTATAATATACAATTATCTAACCAATATACATATACAATTCACATTTCTCCCCCTCTTTCCCCCCTCTCTCTCCTCTCTCTCGCAGTCACGCTCGCATCTCTCTCCATATGACATGTAGCTACACATTGTAATTATCAAACTATAGCTGGAGAGTAATGAATTATTTTTAAGTGGCTATATGTGAAAGTTTTCTATTTAGTTTTTAGTTTTTACTTTTTAAGATAAATAATTTATTTCTAAGAGAATAAATTTATATTTTTGTATCATTATGTTTCACAATTTATGATCATTAGGAATAAATATGATTGCTAAAGATAAAATTTCAAAAACAATCTATTTGAAAATCGGCCTGTTTAAAGGACAAAAAATATTTTTTTAATAGGGTCAATTCGTTAATTTCCTAACTAACAAGTAACAACAAAAATTTGACTTGTGAGGGTTTCATTAATTATTTTTAAAAAAATATTTCAAGACTATTTTTTTTATATACAACTTGTAGACTCAAAAGTCAAACTAAAATTCATTATCGAAACTAAAATTTGGAATCAAACTAGACTTAAAAAGATAGTTAATAAAATTGAAGAGATCATAATCTCTAGTTTGGTGAATAATAACTAGGTCGTCTAGATGAAAGGCTTTAGATTTTAAAATATAAAAAAATATGTATTCGAAATTAAGCTCGAACTTAATTAATTCTAATAATAAAGTATTCCCTTTCGTTCCATTTTAGTTGTCCACATTATTAGTAATAATTGTTCTAAATTACTGATCAATTTATAAAATCATGATAGATTTAATTATATTTTTTTACTTTATCCTTACTATTAGTTTTTTTGAAAGTGTAAACAAGTTTAAAATATTTTTATAAAGTTCCTTAAAGGGTAAATTAGTAAAACTACATTTTGCATTCATGATATTTTAAGAAGCACGTAAATGAAAAAGTGGACAATTAATATGAGACGAAAATATATTAATTTGGTATGATCATACCAAATTGTCAAATGAGGCATAACTCAAATTGTTAGCTCGATTTTTCATATTAACTTACATAGGAAAAAAGGAGATTAAATTGCAGTATTAAGCTTACTCTACATCTCTTAATTCTTTTTCTATGTCTAGTTGAATAACTATTAATACTTTTTTTTGTTTATGAATTATTACTTAATTTAGTTTGTTACTAATACATAAAGCTTTAGTGACTATTGCCATTAATCTTTATTAATACTTTTTTTGCTTATGAATTATTACTTAATTTAGTTTGTTACTAATACATAAAGCTTTAGTGACTATATATTGCCATTAATCTTTATTAATACTTTTTTGGTTTATGAATTATTACTTAATTTAGTTTGTTACTAATACATAAAGCTATAGGGACTATTGCCATTAATCTTTTCTTTTTCCATTATCCAAAACAAGTGCATGCATGAAAATATAGTAACTAGATGAAATCCTGCCAAACAAATTTCATCATTTAGACATATTCTTATATTTGTCAACAAAATTTATTTAAATAGGTAAGTTATTATTTATTTCAATTGAATATCTAAACATACATCAAAAGTATTTGTAATTCTTTCGGTTTAAATTATGCTTCTAGATAGTTAAGTTAATTATATAATTTTCTTTAGTTATGTAAGCGCATAAGATTTTGCTACTCATTGAGACAAATATATATGATTAAAGAAGATGTCATATTTTTTAATTAATTTATCTATATAATAAATATTTGAAAACATCTACAAAGTTTTCTAAAAAATTTTAAATACAAATATTTATTAAAAATATTTATTATATATTTAAATGCTCAACCGAAATAAATCATAATTCAGATATCCCACTAAAATTGAGTAGCAAATTTAAGGAATCATCAATACTAAGCTTTTTTTTACAAAAAAAACAGTAGCATTATGATATTATGATCTTTTGCTTTTTGGAGTTGAATTTTTTTAATAATATAATTAATGCTTCTAGATAAAGAAAAGGATGAGAGAGAAAATAAACTAAAAATAATGTAAGGGGACATTTACCACTTCCTTATCCAAGTTGTCTTCTCCATGCTAATAAAATTATTCATGTCACCTTCCAACCATATGATGTCTAATGTATTCCCCACTTACTATATTTTAATGATCATTATAAAGTCTCCCTTCCTACTTTAAAAAAACTATTGCAACTCTACTACTACAAAATTGAGATCATGTCAAGGTCTTGTTTTGTGGCTTTAGGTTTGTTTTACTCCAATAATGTTTCTTTCTTTATGTTATCTTAAAAAGATGTTATATATTTATATTTAAATTGAATTTAATTTTGATTTATGTATTATAAAATCTATTTTAAAAATTGTGTTTTTAATAAGATTTTTTTTTCATTTTCAGAGACTCGAACACAACATTTAACTAAAGATGGAGGAATATTAACACAATCCAAGTTGATCGAATGTTGAGCCACCAGAAGATTTTTCTTTGAATTGTTAGGACGATCGTTGAATTGTTCAAGTCATTTGTTCGATCACTTAGTTTTGTGCCCCAAGTCCTATCATCATAACTCAAACTTATATTTGAATGTATGTTATATGTGTTCTGGTTTTAAACTATCTTTTACTCTAAATTAATGTTTACTTTGCATGTTTTTCAAGAACTATCAAACTTATTATACACCATACATATATAAACACAGTAATTTTTTTAAAAAGTATGTTATTTATTTATATAAATGATTTGAATTTATTTAAGTGTCACTTCCACTAAGATTCTCATTAATATCTAATTCTTTCCCTCTCCCACCCAACCCACCATCCATAATTTTTCAATGGCACAGTTCACTAAACTTACCTAATTTCCTTCCTTAACCTTGTTAGTAGTTCCTTTCAAATGATTCAAAAAACACAAACTTCTAATAAGAGAAAGTTCATAGAAGCCCACTCTTTGTGCTATTCCTTAGGTTATTTATGCATACACACTTGGAGATGCTTTTAAACTTGAAAACATAATTCATACTCAATCACTCATGTGAACTAAATAATTTAAATTCATACATTTTATGCTTTTAAGAAAATTAAGAGTTTTAATCCTCACTTGTCTAAAACTCATTAGTCAAACTTTATTAGAAAAAAAAAATGAATTTCCTCAAACAATTTTCAACAACTGCAAACTATTGAGTTTTTGACCAAAACATCCTTCAACTATACCCCAAACATAAACTACATTCTTAAAGTATCATTTTTAGGAGAAAAAATCATTTAACTATACCCCAAACTTAAACTACATCCTTAAAGTATCATATTTAGCAGAAAATATCCTTTAAGTATTTGTAAGTGAACAACTTTCATCCTTTTGTTAGATATTGTCAAAAAATTGAGGGATTTTACGAAAAAATGAGTAGCTAACGTGACTATCATCAAAAGTTATTCTGAAAAATTTCATAACTTTCTACAAGAAGTTCTTTAAAAATAAATCTTAGACACTGTTGCTCATGGAAACTAAAAATGATTGGAAGGTGTGAGTGCACATGATCTGCCTTTTTCGTAAAGAAAAGAAGTTGGAGATTAATTATTTTTACCTTTTTCTTAACCAATTAAATGAATAGATTTTTGGGTCAATCTAATACGGAGTATCAAAGTGACCAAAATATTGATTATGTGTCGTATTTGAGTTTCATTCTACATTATTAGAAGCGGAAGTCTCCAGTAAATGTCGCTTCTAGCATATTCAATTGAGAAGAAACATATTTAAACTAATAATATTTTTAATTAAAATTACATGTAAAATGAATGGAAAAAATGGTCAAATTAATTTTTTTTGCATAATTCTTAACTCAATTACGAAAAAGTTCAGAATAATATTCTTGACATATTTAAGAATAATAATTAGGAAAGGACGACTTAATTTTTGTGGGACATATCGATTAGTTTTCTGATAAATTCAAGTAGAAGGATGAAAATTGTTTACTTTAAAATATTTGAAAGATGTTTTCTGCTAAAAATGATACTTTAAGGATATACTTTAAGTTTGAGGTATAATCAAAGAATGTTTTCTGCTAAAAATGATACTTTAAGGATGTAATTTAAGTTTGAGATATAGTTGAAGGATGTTTTTGATCAAAAACTCGCAAACTAGTTAAAATCATTAATAATGGATCCAAATTAGTCTTAAAAAATCACAATTTTAAGACGCCTCGGGATCAAAATCATGGTCACAATTTTAATCAATATTGTTTTCTTTCAAAAATAATAAATTTTAAGAGTGAAATAGGAAAAATAAATTGAAATTATTTCTTTCTTAATTTAGTAAATTGACAAAATTAAAACTCCTTTTGTTTAGTTTTACTTGTTCCGTTGTTCACTTTCAACTTTGTTTAGTTTTACTTATCGATTTTTAGCTTTACACATTCATTAAGAAATAATGATCAATATATTTGTTATTTTACCATAATATTTGTATTAATTAATGTATGATTTTAGATCTTGTAATAATTTGAGCAATAGGTACTTAACGTGAGGTTAAAAATATCCTCCCTTTATAGTTTGGTTCAAAAATACCCTTGTTGTTAATACTTTGGCTCAAAAATGCCCTTAAACTATACGAAAGTAACAAAAATGCCCTTTGTTTGTTGTTTGGTCCAAAAATGTCCTTATCGTCAATACTTTGGTCCAGAAATGTTGTTATTGTTATTTAATTGGTCAAAATGCTTATTTTTCAAATAAATATATTATTATTTCCTTTTTAACACATTTTTTTCTAATAATATATTTTTAAAAAATTAACAAATATTAATCTTACTTCAATACGTAAAAAAAAGAAGAAAAAAATATTTCTTATTTATTATCACTATTTTTTATCATTATATAAATATAAACTAATGATGGATAGCTATAATTTTATGTATATGAAATATATTATATGCCAAAAAGGATATATGAAATTATTTTGTTTTAAATGATAAAATGAGAAGAAGAAAAAAAATCTACATTTTTATTTGTTAAAGTAATTTTAGAAGAAATAAAACAAGAATAGTGTTCTTTAATAATATTTTAATTAGAAAGAATATGTGTTTAAAATGAAAGAAAAATATATTTATTTGTAATATAGCACTGTTGATCCATTTTTGTAACTATAGAGACATTTTTGGATCAAAGTATTGACTGCAACGACATTTTTGAGCTAAAATATTAACGGTAAGAACATTTTTTGAACTAAACTATAAACAAAAAATATTTTTATTATTTTCACATAGTTTAAGGACATTTCTGATCCTTTTTCCTAATAATAATACTAATAATAAATTTTCCTGAGCGAACCCTATTATTAGTAAATCAACAAAAGAAAAGTGAACACAAAAAATATTTTAAAATGAACATTTTTAATAATATTAACAATTAATATATGATCGATATTCGGGGGAGTATTATTAAAATCATCGATGACTATATTATTATATAATTACCTGCCAGCTACAAGTAGACACGTAGTATATTTTAGTCTATTTTTTAATACAAGCATTTGTACTTATATAATTGATCTTATCTAATATCCAATTGACAGCCAACTTCAGGTATGTATATATTTTTATTAAATAAATATATGATATATATATATATATATTTTTTATTAAATAAATGAAAGAGGGATATGGAATTTTAAAATTATGAGAACGTGAATTATTTAAAATTAGTAAGATGTTTGGTTTATTATACTTTCAACAATTAAATAATTAGGTATAAATCCTCATGAATTATCCACTAATTAGACAGTTTCCTGTCTTCCCTCCTTAGTATAGCTAGGCTGTCTTAATTAATTTGAATGCATATATATATTTCCACCTGTCTCATATTAATCGTCATGTTTCACTTTATAATACATAAATTTTAATTAAAATTCTATAATATATTTTTCACAAATTAACACTAAAAAGTTACAATTTAATTCAATTTAGCTTTAAAAATAAGTTAAACTCAATTCTTTTTTTAAAAAAATATGACAACTAATTTAAAATCCAGAAAATATCAATTTGTTAATGAGATAAACCTTTTCTTATTCATTCTTCATCGTCAACATAATTTCTTGTAATAATAATTCATTATAATGGATCTATTTTTATTTTTAAGTCAATGATTCCATCTCAAAGCACATCACAGTCTGTTATCAAATTAGCTACTTTTAAAATTAGATCATAGTGATATAATTCAGATTATGTAAAGTTCGAGCTTGAGAAATGAAGAATTATTCAATAATGTGTTGTATGCTCGATTAAAAAAAAAAAGAATTTATTTCTAATATTGTGTTGTTTATTCCATTTAACAAGTTTTGATAACACAAATTCAAATTAATATACTAACAAAATTTCGAAAGGAAAAAAAATATCTGAAGTTATCAATTACTAATATTTACTTTTACTTTTACCTAAAGAAATGGAGGAGCTGTCCAAATATTAAGTATTGATATAATGGACAACAATTCAACAACATTAGTTTATGGACCACAAAAAATGGTGCTAAAGAAAGGAACTCATATGGCATGATATAAATTATTAGGTATATTTGGTATAAAATTGTAACAAACTTGGATTTACACAATCAATAGGCCACATCACAAATAACAAAAAGAATAAAAACCAAAATAATGTCCTCATATCAATTGCATTTTCCTTCAATTAGGGCAACATATATAAAGCTTGTTTGGACATGATTTTATATCATGACTTGAAAATAGTAATTTGAAGTTAGGATTTTTTTATATATAATTTGAATTTTTAAGTGGTATACTTTTTTATAAATATAAAAACCTTAGAAATTGTGAAAACTGAAAATCATTAAAACTTCACCAACTCTTGATGAGCAAATCATAGTTTATAAACATGGTATCGACATATAAGGCGTCACACACTGATAAAAGTCACTATTATTCCATTGGAATTTCCTACCGAAAAAATGTTCAACAGCTATTTCCATAGATATTTTGATTGAATCAAGGAGTAAAGAAAAATAATGCTTTTAATATTTTCACATGAAAAATTAAGAAACTTTCTAGTTTTTAGTGACAGTCTATTTTCCATCATGCATTTTTTTTCTTTTTCTAGTGAGCTTGTTTGTTAGGAAATTGACGAAACAACATGTTTGATAACATAATTTCTCTTATTTATTCACGGTAGAAAAAATCTTTGTTTTTAATAGTGACAATAATAGTTCTCATATTGTAACGTTCATTTATAAGTAAATGCTCGAGATCAAATATTATTACAAACTTTCAAATACACACAACTTTACAAAGTACAAAACATCAAAAAAAAGAAAAAACTAATTGTTCTTTAATACAAACACTTCTACTTGGCACAAACAATTTATTCATGTCAAGCATGAGTATTTTTTAATAACAAAAGTTAATTAGATTATTATTCTTGAATTTCAAAACTACATTGAAAATGATGAATTTAGTATTTTTTACCATACAAGTTTTGATATTAAAAATATATATGAAATAACTACAAATTACACTTTATCTCATATCAATATAATAAAAACAATTTTTTAAGAAATAATAAAAAATTCATATAATTTAGTTTTCAAAAAATAAAACATGGAAACTGGTTTGGAACACAGAAAAGTACAATCTCATTAGGGGTGTTCATGATCCGATTTGAATTGATTATTGATTAAAATCAAAATCAAACCAATATAGTCGGTTTCTGAAATTTCAAAACCAAACGAAAAATATAATCATTGGTTTGATTATTATCGATTTGATTTGATTTTTTTATTTTATTTTTTCGGTTTGAAAATAATAAATTTATTGAGGAAATAGGTACCTTGATAGAAACATACAACAAGCACATGAACAATTCAGAGAGCTATTGCAGATTAAATTAAGCAATAATAGTGTTATTATTATACGAACGAAGTGATTCAATCAAGAGAACGTGTGACTAAGCGATGAAATATAGGATAGGAAAACAATAAAGTAATAGATTTTTCTTGGACTTGATCTTGAGATTTTAATAGTTGCGTTAAAATTAAGTGTTGAACATGAGAAAATGGTAAAGTTAGAGATTTAAGTTAATTAAAATTTAACAAAATATTTGTATTTCATTTATGAATAATATATAAATAATTATAAAATTTATGCATACAATTTCTCGATTCTGTTTGATTATTTTCCCCTCTTTAATTTATTTTTAAAAATCAAACCTAATCAAACACACTATATACCGATTTGATTCAAATTCCTATTGGATTTAATTTATTAATCATAACCCTAAACAACCCTCAATCTCACCATCAAGAGCAAGGCAATTACTGGCTTTAGCAAGTAGCCATTAGTGACAATGACAATTAATTGATTTAAGTTAGAAAGAAAATTTAGAAGTTTAGTTGTTTTTTTGCAAGTTCTAGTACTTTATTCTGTTAAAAAAATAATAATGGAAGTGGTATTTGATGTCTAAAGGGATAAGGTGGACTCAATCATGTGAAAAGGACCAAACATGAATCTTCACTAGAATGTATTTTTCACTTTTCGTATCGAATCAATAATTTGTTTGATCAAGTTTTGAATAATAAAATATACTGTATTATTTATTTATTTTAAAAGATATATTTTTTATAAAGTTAAGGTATTTCGCTAAGTTATAAGATTTTTTTTTAAAAATAAGTGTGTATAATGGAAGTTATTTGTTAAAAGTTAAAAGATGCTAACTTTTCTAGAATTACTTTTCGAATTATGATCAAGTACAACATTCTATTTTAATATTGTTAAAACTTAAAAGAAATGATTTAAAATGATTAATTAAATACAAATTATTTCTATTCATAAACACTATTTCAAAATAAGTAAATTTTAGAAACTTCTCTTCCATAATCTTCGCAATACCTCTTTATACATTTTTCAAAATAAATCTTATTGTTTGTTCCCAACCGTAGTTTAACAAGACGAAATAGTGTACTCGATTGAATGTTAATTATTTTATCCAAAAAAATACTAATCAATTCTCAAAAATCTTAGATCCGCCTGCTTATCCAATAACCTCCAAAGTCATTGCACATGATTAGAACATGTACTTTAGGATCATAAAAGTCTACTTAGACAACCCATAGATGTAAACTTGTGTTAAACTCAAGCTATTTACCCATAGCCTTTGGCACAACCAACCAAAAGTGAGATGTGAATTATGTGTACCCTAATGAACAATAAAAATGGGCATAATTGCAACCATTTGATCTTTCAAATTTATCTAGGTCAATTTTTTCAAATAGTAAGTAGTTTAAATGGTTATGGAGTGAGCAAAAAATAGTTAATTTTTTCGTGATTACTTAAATTTTTTTGAAGTACGAGGTAATTCTACCAAAAATTGATAATGATTCTTTTCCACTTTCACTCTTGAATGAGCATGCTCTCAATCAAACCTCCAAGTCTCTAGTGTTATATTTTACTTATTGACAGTTCAAACCTCGTGATCGATACATTGATAAGTCTTTTCGTAAAAGTAAAAAAGATTGTGGTCCCACGTATGCAAAATTTTATCGGATTTAGATGTCCATTTAAACGAGTTGGTTGGCCAATGTTTGCACTTTGCACCACTATAGCAAATGGATGTACCTTAATTGAAATATATGTCACTCTACTCACTTACGATTAAAATATATGTTACTATGCCTATTTTTTCTTCCAAGTGATACAAAAATAATAACATCTTAATCATTAAATAACTCAAACTATTTAAATTGCGTGAGATTCAAATTTTTTTATTTAAAATTTACGGTAAATTGCGATGATCTGAGTAAATCTGACAATATCTCATATAATTTATATCTTTAAATATGTATGACTTCAAATATTGTAGAACTTCTAAAGTTAGAAACATAGAGAAATATATGCTCTCCAAAAAAATATCAGTGGCAAAATATAAAATTCAAGGTCCTTTCACACACCACATATAATAAGAACTTAATTATGATTATAATTTATATGTGTGTTTAAAATTAACCAAAAGAATCACACCAATCTAAAAGGTCAAATCAAGCCCAAAAAAAATCAACAAAATTTAATGAAGTAATACACTCAAATTTAATTTCAAATTATTTAAATAAGAACGAAGAGATTATATAGATATATAATTTTTTTAAATTCAATTCGAAAAGAAACAAAATATAGTATCCTCAAATCTTCATCATTATTTTATTTTCATATTCAAAGCTATCCAATATTATGTCACATGTTCAAAAGATTCTTGTTGTTTGTTTCATAATTGACCTTCAATTATAAGTGAATGTACTTTTCACTGTCACAAAGGCAAAACCCCATACTCATCTTCTTCCACATATATGCTTGTTTATTTTGGGCTTTAATCCCTTAAAATTATTTGTATATTTCATTTTAGATATCTTAATTGAGACTATTACAAATTAAACATTTAAATTGTTCAAAAATTATACCTATTAAACACAAAATGCTAATATGGCAAAAGAAGTGTTTTTCACTTCCTATGGGCGCGCGAAAGTTTTTAAAATGTTTTTTTATTTTTATTTTTTCCAAAAAAGCTTACATTTTTTCTTTTTTAATTGACACTTGGCATTTAATGAATTAAAATAATTTTTTAATATTTTTAAATATAATATTCTTAAGTCAAAAAAAAAGAGCACCCCTACCACTCGTCAAGTTATCTTCTTTCCTAAATTTAAATCTTCAAACACAACTAAAGAATCTCCATTTTTTTTATTTTTCTTTTCTATTCTTTTCAACAATCATAAAAAAAAAAAAAAAACTGAACCAAGTAATTAAACTTGCAAGAAAAATAGCGAATGTAGATTTTTGAACATTGGCATAAACAAGTAAGTCGACGTTTTATCTCAAACACGTTGCCTTTTTTACAGATTATAAAAAAAAAATATTATATAGTTGTTGGGGTCAAGTGACACATGTCATCTTTTAATTAGTCATTTTTGTCACATCATAGTAAGTGTATCTCACAGATTTTGCCTTTTTTACATATCATCGAAAAAGGTCTAATAGGAACAAGTTTTGAAAAATAAAAGTGTTCAATAGGTAATAGTCTTAGTTGAGTTATCTAAGTGAATTATGCGGACAACTTTAAGAGCCGTAGATGACTTAAGCATTTATTTCGTCAAGCGCTTTATATGTGATATAAAATTATAATTTAAATTAATATTCAAAAATATCATTTGAAATTTTAATTGATTTATAAATTTAAATTTATTTAAAATTTCACGGAAAAAGATTCATATTTGATATGAAAGAGTTTATTTGTATAATAAAATGATTATGTATATGTACTAAAAATTACTATTATTATTGACTAGCGAGCTTTACATAAAAAAATTATATTTTAAAAATTTATAATCATAAATATTTATTTATAAATTAAACATGGAGATATGTAAATTTTTTTAATAAGATATCTTAAGATACTTCAACTCAAAATATGATTTGCTCATTTGATAAACTTTTATAATGAATTTGAAGCAACTTTAATAGTTTTCAAAATTTTGTAACAAATTATATTTATGAAAAAAATTCTAACTTGAAAAATCTTAATAACATGTTCGAGTGGTTCATTGAGTCAAAGATGATATACATATTATTTTTCTTGGTCTTTGATTTTTATTACTAATTTATTATTTTTTTGCACTTCAACTATCAGGTTATATTGTTAAAAATATTGTTTTTTTAAAAAATATTTTATCATACTTTTTTTGGTATTTTATCATGATTTTTCTTCTGTTATTATTTTTCCAAACTATTTTTTCAAATAATAACATTATCTATATCTCTAAGGTAATAATAATAACTACGTATAATTTTTTTTCCAAATATTACTTATAAAAATACATATATTAAATATGTTATTGTTATATTATTTGGCCATAATATTTATTTACATAAAGTTGTACTAAAAATAGTACTACATAAAAAGCTCACAACACTAGATGGTAGGCCCTAAAGTACATACAACACTTTGATATGTCGAACAATGCACTAGATATTTTTATAACACTATTTGGACATTTTATACTTTATTACTCACTCTAATTTTATATTTCTTCTATTTTATATTAATTAAATTTTTAAGTTTTTTTTATTGTTCAAAATTGTTACGAAGTGTAACCTATAAGAAAGATGATTACAAAATATAATATATTTTATTCTTTCCATATTTGTAAAATAGAAGTATAAATAATGTTCTTTATAGATTTTAAAATAGTTGAAACCTCATTAAAAATGAATAGTTTTGGAGGAAAAATCTAATATATATTTTTAAATTTGGAAAAATATTTATCTTAAATCATAAAAAAGTGTTGACTATTTATATATATTGGATTAGTTATATTTTCTGAAATAAGTTTTACTTTATTTAAAAAGTAAGTACATGATTATAAAATTTTGAAACTGAATTTGAAGTTGTATTTCAAATTTCGCAAAATTTTTCATATATATTTTTACAATTTTATCTTCGTAAATTTTAAATAAAGTGCTCTCTTTTCTTATCTTCTATTTATAGAAAAATATAATCAAATATAATTTCATCATTTACTTTAAATTTATAAATTTCAAAGTAAAACGAAAATAATAATAATCTAGAATATGTAATTGCTTCTACTTTTACATAATCACTTCATTTTATTTGGCGCTTATATTACATTATAATAATATATATATTATATTATTATTATTATTATTATTATTATTATTATTAATGATAATAAAGTTAAATTTCCAAATATGCCCTTGGTGCGTTCTAAAGCAAAAAGCTGATCATGGGATATTTTATCCATTAGTGGACCCATTTCAAAGGAGCATTTACTGTAGCCTCTTCACACATCAATTTTCGAGGGTTCAATAATTATTAAGTACTATATTTTTTATTTATAAAAATTAGTTAAATTATTAATTACTTGCAATTATTTTCAGGTTATATTAAATGAATTATTGTTTTTATATAGTTTTAAGAAAAAATTCAAAACGATTATCATCCTTCCATATATAGGGGAAACGACACTTTTAGTTCCTATGTTAAGGCTAATTTCTTATTTTAGTTCTTCTGTTATTTAACTTAGCACTATTAACCTTTAATTATATCAAGTGAGTGATTTTAATCCTTCAACTAACAGACCCAAAAAAATTAACAAAGAGTTCACTGCTAAAAGGGGTAATTTAGATATTTTAAAGTAATTGCTTGAGAAAACAGAAAACTTTTTTTAAAAAAATAATTCGTTGCATAATTTATCATTCGTCAGTGTGAGAGAGAGGGTTAATGCCTATCAAGTCGGTTTTTAAAATTGTAGCTCAAATCGATAGGCTTGTTCTTCTAGATAGAGATAGGGAAGACTTAGCTTGTTCTTCAAAGAGAGAGAATTAAAAAGAAAATATCCGAACTACCCCTATTAGCACTGAACTCTCTGTTAATTTTTTTTGAATCTGTAAGTTGAAGGACTAAAATCACTTACTTGATATAATTGAAGGTTAATAATGCTTAGTTAGATAACACGAAGACTAAAATAAGAATATAATCTTAACACAGAGACTAAAAATACTATTTTTCCATCATTTAATGAGATTTTTTAATTATTTTCTATTTTTGGAATAATAATTAGAATTATTCAGAAAGTAATAGTGAAAAATAACTTTTAAATCATGTCCTAAAATATTCTTTTTAACAAGTGTGTTACACTTTAATAATTTACTTAATATGAACTTGAGAAGTATATTTTAATATACCTTTTAAAGTTTTGACGGGAGAAAATTTATAGATCTCTATATTTAAATTCATGATTATAATTTTTTTTTTGTCTTAAAAGGATTTTATTTACCATTCTTTTAAGAAAATATTAATAGGGAGGATATTGTTTTTAAAAGAAATAAAATATAACTTAAGTTGTCGAAATTTAAATGGTGTGCGGCGTAATTTGGATTAGGTCCAAATATTAGAACGTGATTCAAATATTAACTTTTTCTAATATTTGAAAATTTTGAGAAATATATTTGTCAAGAAATAGCAGTGTCCAAACACTATTTTCCAAATATATTGTTGCCAAATGAATTAAATATTTTAGTATATTTAATATATTTTTAATTTCTAATCTCAAGCTGTAAAAGTTATTTTTATTTATTTCCTTTGTTCTTTTTTAATTGTCATGAACTCATCATACCATTTGACACAATTATTAATAAAAATTAATATGAAGAATTGTTTGACCAATATATTCTTTATTAGTAATTCATTAATTTGTTTTATATATAAACACCTCTTAATTCTAAAATAACTAATATTAAGAACAAAATCTGAAATATAATTAACTCTCTCTTAATTATTTAAATTAATAATTAGTTTAAAGTAAATATTTCTAATTATGACAACTAAAATACAAAAATATATTTAAAACGTTTGATTATGAATTTTTACCCATTTTTTTCTTGATTTTGATTACACTTTTGAGGAAATTTTCAGGAATTTCAAATCAAAGATAACATAAAGTTATTCTCACTCCAAATTAGTAATTACTCACAAATATTTAGGTCTTCAATTTATTTTATATTATCTTCGTATAAAAAGAATGATCATATTTAGGTCTTCAATTTATTTTATATTATCTTCGTATAAAAAGATGATCATATTTTTTTTTAGTATGTTTAAAAAAAATGATCATATTTCCTTTTAGTATGTTTAAAAAAGAATAATTTCTTTTCTTTTTTGGCAACACTTCAATTTTAACTTTCTATGTCTCATGTTTAAGACCACAAGATTAAATAACATTTTAATACATTTGACATAACTTTAATTTAAAACCATAATATTAAAAAGTTTTTTTTTTTAAACTCCGTTTCAAATTAACCACGTCATCTTTTTGAAACGGAGGGATTACTATCTAAATATAAAAATAAATTCAATTTTTTTTTCAAATATAAATAAAAAATTATTTTTAATTTTCACAATAATAAAATAAAGAAGGTCGTATCTCGTAAATTCCGCAAAACATCAAAAACTCCACCTTTTTAATCCACCATTCCCCACTTCTCTTTTTCTCTCTCCTTCTTCTTTGCTCTGTTTTTTTTCCCTTCAATTCTCTCTGTTTTCTCCTTTAGTTTTAGAGAGAGAAAGAAAAAATGGTGAATGAGTTTATGGTTTGTGTTGATAGGATTATAATAGCAACAACATGTTTTGGAGATTCATCAGTTACTAATGGTGTTGGTGGGAGAGAAACCCTTTTGACTAATGATGCTGTAAATGTTAATTCTACTGTTGAAATCATCAATTCAAGAAAAACCCATCAAGAAAAAATTAGTATTAGTACTAGTAGTTGTGTTGGTGGAGAAGGTTCTTCAAAGGGTACTAGTAGTGTTAGAGAGTGTAGAATTTGTCAAGAAGAAGATGAAGAAACTGATATGGAAGCTCCTTGTGCCTGTAATGGCACTCTCAAAGTATACCCATTTCCCCCCTTTTTTATGATTTGCTTTAATTTTACTTCTTGGTTTGGTTTGGTTGTAGATTTTGAGTTGTGTTTTTTGAGCTGCATCTTTTTTTGAAATTTTATGAGTGAAAGAGTCTCTCTAAGACTAGTCTTACTTTATTTTTTTGAAACTCTGAAAATATTTGAAGATAAATTTTTAAAATCTATGGCGGAAATAGGTAAAGTTTCAGTTTTTTCTACCATTTTTTCATTTGTTTTCTTAGGTTGGCTAACGAAATGTGTGTTATTTCTATTTTTTTTTCTTTTTTGTTTAATGGGGTTGTTCTAAGTTAATTTTTGAATTTTTTGGTTAAAAGTTTGAGTTTTCATATTACTTGTTTTTTATTTTGGCTTGGGAAATGTGTGTTTGATTGTTAATGGATACAAAAAATTTCTTTTGTTTCTTTCCTTGAGTTGTTAGTCTTTCTGCAATATAATAATGAAAGATTGATGCTTTTGATTGTACAATTTTTTTTCTTATAATATAAAAGAGTCATAAATTCACATAAAAACTTTTTGCCAAAACCAACTTTTTGTAAAGTTAAGCAAAAAAAAAAAATAAAAAGTTCCATGAGAAGACCGAGTTTGGGAGTTTTTTTTTTTAAGTTCCCAGAAAATTTTGGTTTTTGTGCAATTTTATTTATTTTTATTCTTCCTTCACATGATGAATGCCTTGTGAGTTATTTTTGTTCTTATCTGGAAAAAAATCAATTTGCTTTGTCACCAACCTTTTTCTATTCTCATTAAATGTGGATTTTGAATATTCTACCTTTCTTGAACAGAAAATTTTACCTGCAGCTGAAAATATACACCAAATAATTAAATGCATGACATGACAATAGTCTTTTGATCAAAAGTCTATTGTCTTATTTGTGACCCTTTATGATTATAAAATACTATTGCTATATGTCAGTTATACTGGGATTTTATTTTCACATTTATGGGAATTTATGTCATAATTGATGATGGTATTCAAATGTCTAAATGTTTGAGTTAATGATGGTTCAGTTATTCTGAATACCATATGTCTTCATGTAAATGCTAGTACTGAATTGGATCATTAGGTCATATGCCCTTTTGGACTGGCTCAAGTTTTTTGCAAGCTATGTTGGTTGGACTCTTTCGAAATGCTGATGGATGCGTGTCGGATCCTTGGAAAGTAATCCATTCTTGGAGGATCCAACATGAGCGCCACACCCTTTTTTGAGAGTCCGAGCAAACATAGTGTTACTAAATTTGCGTTCGTTTTATGCTCAATTCTTATGTTCACATTGAATTAGTAGAGTTTGTTAATGATGCAGTTTCACCTCAAGATTTCTTAAGGTACTATTAGATTAAAAAGCTGAGTATTGATATTCTGTCATCTATTGGACTTTGCAGTTTGCTCATAGGAAATGTATTCAGAAATGGTGCAACAAAAAAGGTGACATCACCTGCGAAATCTGTAATAAGGTTGGTAGCTTTTAAGCACCTGCTTTTAGTGGAAAAGATATTTTTATCTAGTCTCAAGTGATGTTGATTTGTTATATGTGTTCGATCAGGTGTTTTCACCGAACTACACCCTTCCACCAGCAAGAAGCAACCCTGATGTAATGGCAATTGATATCAGGTAGGTGCTTCAGTTTGTTAGTTGTATGATACTGGGCGTTTTCTTTCAGATTGTATGAATGTTTCTGTCTAACAATACCTGATAGAAAAAGGGCCTTTTTTCTGTTTAAGACGTCTTTAGAAGAGCTGGTTCGTTGAAACTTTCTGTTTAAGTTGTGACAATTGAAGTAGGGACAAACTATGCTTGATAGGTTTATCTACTTCTGTATGTATTCTGTGTCAATTGGTTAGTAAATAAGTATCAATTGCAACCTTGCATATTGGCATCCTTAAAGAAAGAAAAGAAATGGAGTACTAAAATACAAGACTCGGAAGACTTTTGTCGGAACCTTACATAGATGCTTGACATCAGTTCTCTTGCCTGCTTAATGTCTCAACAATCTGCTAAACATGAGAGTGGTATAGTTCCGCTTCATCTATCCCTTGTCTTAAGGTTTATGATCATGATTTAGTTTCTTTTCGGAATATGTTAAATAATATCACTTGGTCTTCAATCATTTTTGAACATATAGGAGTTGTTTCTGTTCTAAGCTCTCCTTGAGCAAGTTCTTTACCTTGATAGGCCAATTTAGTTGTTTGCGTGAAAATGATGGCATTGCAATGACTTTGTTTTGAAGTTGAGTAGATAACAAGCTTTCAAGAGATCTACTTTGGGATACCAATCCTTTTAATTGTGATTTGGAACTCAGATTAGATCTTGTTGCATACATTTTAATGCCATCATGTGCGGAAATCTTTATAAGATTGCTGATAGGTTTCAACAGAACCTGGCTGTTGTGACATGATCCAACTACACTAATGTTATTATATATGAAATATCAAATCTCCAGTTTCCAGCATCCAACATGAACAGTAAATACTCTGTTTTCCGATTGAAAAGTCGATCTTTCTGACCTTTTTCTTCTTCGGTTTGTTTAAATCAGGCAAGCATGGGGACCAGGCATGGATATTAGAAATCCTCATTTTCTGGCTTTTGCTGCTGCTGAGCGTCAATTCCTGCAATCAGAGTATGATGACTATGCCATTGCTAGCAGTGGGAGTCTAGCATGTTTCCGCTATGTTGCAATCATTGTATGTATAAGCTGTGTAATGCTTCTATGATACAGTCATTTTGTTTGTAAGCACTTCATTATTGAAGGTGGTTGTTTTCTATCAATGCAGTTAATGCTACTCTTGTTGATACGTCAAACCTTGATGGTCACAAGGGACTTTGCAATGGTGCAGGACCCATCAACCTTCTTCAATGTAAGTCGGAATCATTGTTCATTCCATATATCTTGTCTTCTAAGATAGTTCGGCAAGGAGGACTGAACTCCCATGCTGTTCATTCTTTCACTCGCGTGTACTCTCGTTGTTTGCATCATTGAGTGTGATTAGGAAGTGTACTGCATCGTATCAGCAATTTGCATGACAGTTTACACCACGGTTCTGAGGTTTAACTTGTTCATTATGGATGCATGGATTTTCTTATATAAACAGCAGCACTTGCACGGACACTCTAGTATATTTAGCTGCCAATTATTCTAACTTGAGGCATGTCTTGTGAACTTCAGTTTCAGATTTCACTTCTTCAGCTGGCGGCTTTCCTCCTCCCTTGTTATGTAATGGCTCGGACATGGTACATGATACAATGCCGAAGGAGGAGGCAGGTATGTACACCTAACAGTTATCGTAATCATTCTCTTTCCTCTTGCATTCTGCCCTTCAATTTTGTGTCCATGATTGGCTAAAATTGGTTCCTTGGCAACTTTTGCTGCTATGATTACCAGAAAATATGTCATAAGCCTTGATACAACACATGATGTCAGTAAACAATGACGTTGACCCTTTGTTACTGTTACTTGATGTCTAAGGGTCCCTCGTTCCCTATCTCCGTTTTCATGTTAGAACTGCAGAGTGAAAGTTCTTTAGCTCTATCTTACATATGCACGATTCATTTCAGGGTTAAGATGGACGATGTTTGGTAGCATGATCTTTTGCAGCCTTTGTCGTCTCTTATGGGGCGAAATGCTGCTGTACATCAACCTTCTCTTTCGAAAGATTATCTGTATCTATCTCCCCGAGGTGCAAACGTTTAGTTAACTCTTCGAGCTCTACATATAAGCTCTTCCTTAGTCTCTCTACTTAGCTCGTGAACTCGGAAGCAAATGTAAATGTGAGGATTTGAGTTCACAAGCTGTTTTTTTTCACTTTTCTTCTGTAATCTCAGTTTTATTGGATGTCATTAAAACAATTGACAATCCATATGAAATTTCTAATGGAACAAGAAGTTCTGCATTTTGTTGAGGGTAGCATGCTTCACTCAAATATGTATATTTTATATATCATAAGTATATTATTGTTGACTTTGTTAAACTTTTTTGCATAAATTCTCAAATATATAAATTTATAAGCTTATTATATAAATTTACAAACAAAATTAAGAAGTTTGACTGTTGAGATTCAAAATGTTGACATTTTACATGTTTGATTGTTGGAGTTATGTAGGAATTAGTTATACATGAATTTAATTATAAGGAAGTCTATGTAATATTTCATACAAGTTAAGTTATCCATCTTTTTGTATAAAATAATGAAATAAATTTTAGTTAGTTATTGGAGTTTCTGAATTGCATCTTTTTGTAGAAATTAGTTATTTGAGTTTCTAAATTGCAAATTGTATATCATATTATATTGGAAAAATGGTCAAATGATTCTCTAATCTATAAGTTAATTTTCGACTACACACTTATATTTTATGATGGTCCTATTGCTTCCTTAGACATTTAAAAGTTGAAATATATTGCACCTTAAAAGGTCACATCGAGATTTGTGGTAAGTGATGGGCTGCATGCACGATGTTACGTAAATATATTGTACTTTTTTTAAATTAAAATATTATTATTCTACTTCTTATTTTATTTCCCTTAAATGTTTTCTTTTCTAAATCAGCACATTCTTCTTTTCTTTTTCCTTTTCTTTGACTACAAATTTTCAAGCATTAAAGTGGAAATTTCAAGTTCCATTCTAAAACCTCAAAAAATTGAGTTTTTTAATCTTTGTTTGAATTATTTTCAGAGAAGTTCTCAATTTTCTTATACAAGTCAATCTAAATTTGATATTTAATGGATGTTCTTCGATGAGAATATTGTTGGAGTTTGAGAAGCTAAAAAATGAAGTATATTTGAATGAGAATGAATTGAATTAGTGAAATCTTTGAAAGTTTACGAATTTTCAAAGTCGTAAACATATTGACTTGACTCACAACAATTTAAAAGGAGAAAATCTTTTGGGTTGTTCATGTTAAAGGATTTGATGTTGATATATTTGTATAGCAATCACTAATCAACTTTAGGATCTAGTTCGAATATGAGTTTCTTCAATTTTGTGTGTTGTTATACTTGAAGTAGTAAAAAATTTTAGCCGTAAAAGATACTAATTTTGACTTAGATGTTTTGTTATTTTGTTTACTCAATTGGATTTCTTCTATATTGTTCAATTTTATGTTTTTGTTCTTCAACTTATGAACACTTAGCTAAGTAAAAGTGTTATTTTTAATTTGATCTCGTGTTCTCCTAATTTTTTCAAGTGAAGTTGATCTCTTTTGAAAAAAGAAGAAGAAAGGAGATAGCGTTTGTAATAACTATCATTAACGGTGAGGTGATTTCATACTTTTTTCAGATAATTTAAATTAGATGGAGTGTTGAAGAGATATAGAAAGAAAAGAAATAAAATAAATGGAAAAGATAAAATAAAAGTAAAAAGTAGCATACATAATTTCTTTTTAAAAAATTCAGAAAATTAATATGACAAAGATTTTTTTGTCAACTCAACATTAGAGAGCAAATAATTCTACTATAAAATAGTTCAAGGGGATAATAGGACCTTCCTAAAATATAAGGCACCGTTTGGTTACTGGTTAGAGTTATCTAGGTATTAGTTATGCAGGATTTAATTATGTAGGTATTAGTTATGCAGAGTTTAGTTATGTAAATATTAGTTACGCAAGGTTTAGTTATGCAAGGTTTAGTTATGTGGAGTTTAATTATGCGGGTATTAGCTATGCGGATATTAGTTATGTAGGTATTATTTAGTTATGTAGTGATTACAATACATGAATTATTAACTATTGAATATTAAACTTGTTGTAAATTATTAATATATATTATTCACAAAATAATAATACATGTTAATAAAATGTGAAATATATTGAATAATATATAATGCTAATATTTGATTAACATATGTACCGTCAAAAAATATATAATCAATTTTTTAATAGTAAAAAAATATTTATATTTGCATAAAAAAAAACTGTAAGTATATAAAAATAAATAAAAATAATCTATATATAATAGAAAAACATCAAAGTTTCCAATTAAAAATAAAATAATATAAATAAAAATGGTCTATATACAAAAAGAAATAAAAACAACAAACATATATAAAAAAACAGTAAAGTTTCTAATTAAAAAAATAAAATAAATTAATAGAGTAAATCTGTAGGTTTTTATTTTAATACATGTATAACTAATACCACATAACTTATTCCATCTTCTACCCTGCATAACTTTATATGTATTCCCTCATAAGTTATGTTGATATTAATTATGTAGGCCTATAAAAAAATGCAACCAAATATCGTATAAATTAATACATGAATAACTTTTATAATACATTTAAATTCTTACCAACCAAACATGGTATAAGTTACGTTGACTTTTATACCTAACACAAAATTTCTACCAAACATAATAAAGCTAATGCAACTTTTAATACATGTATAAGATGTCTCTTATACAGTAACCAAACGACCCCTAAGTGTTTAATCAATCAAATTTGTCCATCATTGTTTTGTGTGTGTGTGTATATATATATATATATATATATATATATATATATATATATATATATATATATATATATATATATATATATATATATATAATTTGGAAAATAAATAATTAATATTAAGGATAAAATATATACTCACATAAAAAAATATTTTTATTTTGATATATTAAAAGTGACAATTAAAGATAAAACATGTATGTTTATAATGTGGTAGAATAAATAAAAATAAGCCGAGGAAGTAATAAAGCCACAGAGTATGAAATATTACTCATAGGGATTTATTTTTTTGAACACATTAAGGGCCCGTGTGACCATAAGATATGGTATCATGATATGAAATCATGATATGATATCATAATATGAAATTATGAGATGAAATTAAAGTTTTATTTGGATGTTGCATATTTTCTCATAAACATAAGAATCTCATATGTTGTAAAGCAATTAAAATAGTTTCAATTGTTTATTCAATCTTACCAAATAAACAAAAAATTATAAAGTAGCATAATAAATTATTACATTGCTATTAAAACAGTTACTTAAGTAGAGAACAAATAGCTTTGCAATAATTTATCATGCGATTTTATAAAATATTATTTATTTGGTGTGATTGAATAAATAATTGGGGTTATTTTAATAGTTTTACAACTTATGAGATTTTTATATTTATGAAAAAATATACTATACCAAAATTTCATATTGCATGTCCAAACAAAATTTTAATTTAATCCCATAATTTAAATTTAATATTATGATATCATATCATGATTCCATATCATTATACCATATCGCTTTGTCAAATGGACCCTAAATATATTGCAATTGTAATAATTCTAAAGGTCGGTGGAATGATGAACAATATAGAATAATATATCATATCGCATGATCAAACGAGCTTAAAGCAACTCTTGATCGACATGCTTACTTGGCGACCAAGGAGTAATTTAGGAATATTTTAAATTAAAAGTTTTGATCGACTTGTATCAAAAGCTGTTATGGTTGCAATATTTGACAAAAATGTCAAAACGTTATATTTATTTACTTAGTTGTCCTATGCAAAAAGTACTATTTTCTGACTTTTTAGACCCCACATGTAGCAAATATATATCTATACTACGCGCACGTCATTTTTAAATTTTAAATGATGGATTTATAATTTCTAAAAAATATTTACATCCTAAAGTAATGTATTTGAAAATAGAAGGAAAAATGCTTAAGTACCTCCTTAACCTATGCTCGAAATTGCAGAGACACTTATACTATACAAATGTATTATTATCCTCCTGAACTTATTTTATAAGTAATTTTCTACCCCTTTTTGGTCTACGTGGTACTAGCATGAAAAAAAAATCAACCAGCGTTGGACCCACAAGATAATGCCACGTAGGTAAAAAAAGGGTAGAAAATTATTAATAAAATAAGTTCAGGAGGGTAATAGGACCTTAATATAGTATAAGTGTGTCTCTGAGATTCCGGGCATAGGTTGATGGGATACTTGTACATAAAAAACATAAACTTCTGTAATTTTTTCAAATAATTGAAAAGATAAAAAAGATTATGCATTAAATAATTTTTCCTTTATTTATTATATTCAATCCATTTTTATTTGACCCATCCATTTATTAACTCGTTCTCCCTAATCAAGACGGTACGTTCCAAGAACATATGGCAAAGTTCTCTTTGGTGAAATTTCTTAGAGCTTAAATTTTGCCATTTCACCAAGCCAATTGAACACACCTAATCCTCAAATTCTTAAAATATAATCCAATTTTGACTTATGTTACTGATATCTAGAAGAAGACTAATTAAACTCTCCCAAATTAAAATAATGTAACCAATTTTTGCTTTATAGTACTGCCCACCTATTTTTCTAGAAGAAGGAATATTAATATTTATTATATGTTATGTTTTGAAATTTCTCAAATAATTTAGAAGCGACAAATTTATAAGAAATTTCTCTCTTTATTCACTAATGCTCCCCCCTCCCCCTCCCTTTGCCTTGTATTCTAGAAGATGACTCTCTTTTTAAATTAGTCAAGCCTCTCATTGTTCTTTTATGGTCATCTAGAAGCCAAATTAGTTTGAACTTCCAATCTTATATATAAGCATATTGGCTATAACTTCAAACATTCAAACACTCTCCTATATACATTTCTATTTTTTAGAGACTAATTATATACACTAAGTTTATACTATACTTGTTAGTTTGAGGCTACCATTATGAAAGGATATATGGGAAAGAAGGATTTAAGGATATCCGAAGAGGAAGATCTAGACGATACTCTTTCACTTTCTGATTTAATTCTCACTCATGATGATGATGATATTGATTCTGAAGAATGTGATAAGTATTACGACTCGAAGAGTAGTGTTACTTCATCATCAGATGATGAAGATCACACGTTCGAGTTTATTAGTAATTACAAGAATAATGTCGTACTTCCTCCTGAAAATATCCTCTTTTGTGGGAAACTTATTCCTTACAAAAGTAATAATCCCATATTATCAACGTCAATGTCAAAGAGACGATCGTTTTCGTTTTCACGTAAAAGTAAGTTCTTGGGATATCATCCAACTCATGAGATGGAATTGAAGGATCTCAAAAATCGATTAGATCGTAAAGCTGGCGATGGAATTAGTGATTATAATAAAAATGGCAAAGGAAGTGGGAATGGGAAAGGGAAAGGGATATTATGGTCATTGATTAAGGCAATAAGTTGCACTAGTGGTGGTGCATCCTACCATGCACAATCTGCAGTCAAAGCATCTATTGGTTGCATGTCTCTTGTCTAAGTGTCACGAAGCGTTAAAGTAACAGTAAAATTGAATTCAATTTGTAAAAATAAACGTGATAGTATTTGCATTAGAGTAGACAGACTACGGCTTGGGATGCAAACCTTCCCTAAAATGAAGACAAGTCGGCTGCTTACTTCTGTTGACTCTAGGAGCATGCATGAGCTAGAGAGCTTATTTTATTAGAATTAGGTTGTTGAATTAGAATATTCAATAATATTAATCTATATATATTTTTCTCTACCTAACATCTTTATGTTCATATTTCAAGAATTCGTTGTTATTCCAATTTTGAAATATCTAAGCTCTTCTATAAAATTAATTAATAAAGTAAAAATTAATAAAAATAAATATAGTATATACTTCCCTAAGTATCCCAGTAGGAAATTATTAGGGAAAAGAACAGATATTGTACACCAAAAAGAGAACTATTTATAAATTGTATTCCCTTTAATTTTATAACCCCCGCCCTTGGTTTTAACTATTAATGTGCGTTTACTGTTTGATACCATCTAAATTTATCAACTAAATCACATTATTTATTTGAACTTATTTAAATAACTTAATAACTTTTACTCTAACTAGTTTTGATGTAATTTCAATAACTAAATCCACCAACTAAACCACGTTATTTATTTTAACTTATTTAAACAACTTTACAACTTATTAACTTTGATTAGTTTTAACTTAATTCCAAAAACTAAATCCACCAACTAAACCACATTATTATTTAAATTTATTTAAATAACTATACAACTTTAACGCTAGCTGATTTTGATTTTATTCCAAAAGAAAACTAAACCACATTATTTTAAATAATGAGTCAACTAGCTAGGGGTTAATTTAACTTTATTTGAACTTATTTCAAACAATAACAACATTAACTCTAATTAATTTTGAATTAATTCCTAAATTTAAAGTAAAGTGTCAACACTAGATGGACACAAATTGATGTTGCTAGAAAATCAATTTTCTCATCAATAGGATCAATCACTTTTGATACTTGTGCTTAACAAACACACTATTCAATTAAAGCTTAATATCAACACTAGATGGATACAAATCGATCTTGCAAGAAAATCAATTTTGTCATTAAATACGTATGCTTAACAAACACATTATTTCTAAATTAAAGCTTAGTATCAACACTAGATAGACACAAATAGATCTTGCAAAAAAATCAATTTTGTCATCGATACGATCAACTAGTGTTGGTACTTATGCTTAAGAGACAAGTAGCATCAAATAAAGAATTGAAGATACTTACAAACACATAATTTTAATTAATTTTCTTTGAAAAATATACGCAACACCCATTTGGTGGTTGCACTCCTAACATAATTTTTTTCATATCTAGAATTTGATCTCAAAATTTCTAATTAAGGATGAAATAATTTCACCACTGCACCATGACTCTGGTAATATAAGTACTTTTAGACACAATGAATTGTGAAGTTAAAGTTTCTAAAAGCATTTTTTGGAATGCTTGTACACTATCATTCTCTTCTCATGATTAATCAACTACCTTCAATTCAAATTAGCAAATACTAGAATTATATATATGATATATGAAGTTAGGATAAGCCTATAAGGTTTTTTTACATTGGATAGTGTTAAATAGAGTGTATTAGTAATGATTTTATTTTAAGCAAGTATCATCTTCTACTATATGCAACTTAATTTATGGTCCCGTTATTTAACAACGTGCAAACAATCTTGCTTTATTTGCATACTAAAGTTCGTATCATAAAATTTGGGATAATCTTGAACTCAGAACTTAGTTTGTGATAGTTTAAAAATATATCTTAAATTTTAAACAACTCTTTATTTTCCTAATACTTTAATTCATTTGAACTGAGAAATTTTTTAGTTGAATCTATAATTTTTTTTAAAAATTCTAATATTCGCATAAAAAAAAAATTCTATTAAACCCATAAAAAAAAGCCAAACGAAAGAAAATGATTCCATTATATCCATAAAAAACTAAAGGAGGGTAGTTTGACACCAAACCCAAACAAAGGGTAAAATTGAGCTCTTTCTAATAGTTTTAGGCAATATTAACACTTTTTTTGCCATGTTGGACTTGTCAGCATCTAAATGACTTATGTGGTAAGACTAACTTTGTAAGGGTATTTGTGGTAAAAAAAATGGATGAGAAAGGTATTTTTTTTATCAAATACAATCAGAGTAAAAGCTATTTCAAATAGTTCGAGGGTGTTTTTTATCCTTTTTCTGTTAAGAAAGTAGGGTGTTCTAGAATAGGAATAGTACTAACTAGACCGAACTTGAATAACAATAGCACCATGTATTGTTATTGTCATGGTTTACTATGTCTAAGGATAGTATGTATATTAAATAAAATCCCAAAGATAATACGCATTATTTTCTCTAATACCTCCTACCAAACGACCACCGAATACAATAGGAAGTTAATGCAATATACATGTATTGCTATATCTTTCACCAAAAGCAAGATCAGAATAGAATGAAACATATGATTAAAAAAGGGAGGCTTGATGTGTTCAAGTTTTACCAATAATCTAAACAAGAACAAATTCCATTTTTAAAGTGATGAAACCTAGATCTATCTCTTACTATAATTTCCCTCTCATAAATCCTTGAAATAAGCTTAGTAGCTGTGTGACAGTCATTGCAAACTCTCAAGTTCTTTATAATTCTAATAGGGGCACCAGAATCAGAAGCAATAAGAGCGTAAGCAATGGCTAACCTTTCACTATGGTAGGTAAGGGCACTTTCCTTCTCTTCCTCTTCAATGTCGAACAAAACTTCTCTTGTTCCTGACTTGTGACCATGTTCTTGCAGCCTTCTGTGCATCTCGTCTAGCTTCATGTATATCCATTTGAGTTCTGGATGAGTCTTATCGCCAATAAGGAACTCGTGCATAGCACCATCAATATCGACAATGCTACTACCAGGAGCTTTGTCGATCCCCTGATCTTTCATCAACTTCCTTAAATGTTTCACATCATCCCACCTGTTCAAGCTAGCGTATATATTCGATAGTAACACATAGTTCCCACTGGTCTCTGGCTCTAGCTGTATCAATTGTTTCAAAGCTGATTCGCCTACCTCTAAGTTACCATGAACTCTAGCAGCTCCAAGTAAGGACCTCCAAAGAACTGCATTTGGCTTCATAGGAATGGTCTGAACTATTTCTTCAGCCTCCTTTACTCGGCCTGCTCGACCAAATAGGTCTACTAAGGTCCCGTAGTGCTCAAGCTTAGGCTCAATGCCGTAATCCTCCTTCATTGACTCAAAAAATTTGCAGCCTTGATCAACCAACCCGACATTAGAGCAAGCACACATTATAACCAGCATTGTTACATCATCAGGAACTAAACCTTCTAAATCCATTTTCTTGAAAAGTTCAAGGGCTTCCAGACCAAGGCCATGAACTGCAAGTCCTCTAATCATGGCATTATAACAATAAGTGTCTCTTTCGAGCAATTGATCGAATACCTGACGAGCAAAATCAAGACGCCCACAATTTGCATACACAGCGATTAGTGCAGTCCCAACAAACCGATTGAGCTTGAGATCATTCTTAAGCACATAAGAATGAGCCCATATTCCTTGACTAAGTGCACCTAAATCAGCACAGGCACAAATCAACGCCACCAAACTAACTTCATTCGGACAAGTCAAAGATTTCTGCATTTGACTAAACAGAAGCAAAACCTCCAATGATAAACTAGAACTATCATACACACTATCAAGATTGGATTCATAATAAACAGAATAATTATGTGTATAAGCTGTGAGTATGGAGTTCCACGAAGCTAGATCAGGTCCAGTAATTTGATCAAAGAGGAATCTTGAAACACCCAATTCGCCACACTTGGAATAGAAATTAAGCAATGAGGCTTGAACAAAATGATCATAAGGTGGTTCGAGGAATTTCAAGACATGGGTGTGCAAGGCTCGGCCATGTTGAAGCCATGGTTGAGAACTACAAGCCTTAAAAAGAGAAGGGTAGGTGTAACTGTTGGGTATGAGAGTGGTTTGCGTCAGAATACGATTGTAAAGGGCTAACGCAAAGTGAGTTTGATCATCTTTTTTCCTAGAAAGTGACGATGAGATAAGGGTGTTGAAAAGGAAGATTGTTGGATTGGTTACATGGTTGAAGATGCTTAGAGCATAGGAAATGGTGGCATCTATGGTGGAGGATGAAATGAGAAAGCGACTGAGAGGGTAAGTGTGTAAAATAAGCCCAGTTGTGATCATTTGAGCATGCACTTGCTTGAGGGTAGCTATGTTTTTGCATTGTTTTATGAGTTTGAAAATAGGGTGGGCAGATTTTGGGCTCAATGTATTCATGTGATGTGCTCAAAGCTTTGCAAGACAAACAAAACCTCTCACAAGTCATTAGTGCAAAATGAGAACTCTCCTATTGATGGTGCACTGACACAGGATTAATCACACGGCAGAACTCAACATCAATTCTGATCATGCCTTCATCTAAAAATCAAAATATAACATCGTCAGACTCAACATTTCTACATTTATATGTTTAGCACATAAGTAAACAAAATTACACACCAAATAAAATGGGAATGATTCATGAAATTGGTAACCATCTACTCCCTCTGTTTCAAAAAGGATGACCTAGTTTGACTTGGAACGAAGTTTAAGAAAAGAAAGAAGATTTTTTAATCTTGTGGTTCTAAATTAAAGTTATATCAAATGTACCAAAATGCCCTTTAATCTTGTGGTCTTAAACATGCCACGTGGAAAGTTAAAGTTAAAATGTTGTCAAAAAATGAAAGGGATCATTCTTTTTGAAACAAACTAATAAGGAAATAGGGACATTCTTTTTGAAACAGAGGGAGTATAAAGTAGATAAATAGAGATTAAAAACCGAAAAACGTGTAAATGATGCTGAAAACATTTGGCCAAAACCTGTGATTTAACGATAACAGAAAGCGGGTTGAAGTTGGCGATTAACCTGAGCTGAGCTGACAATCGTTTTAAAATGGGTCAAACTTATTTGAGTTAAAACTTAGCTCAGTTTTATATTATCTTGAGCCCAACCCATAAAATTTTAGGTCGGTTGGACGGGTTATTTGATTTGGGGCGCATTTTGACAATCCTAATTGAAACTCTCATCTTCTAAACTATGTAGTACCTAGGGTTTCACCTTGAGAAACAATCGGGGTAAGTTCTAGACAACAAATACGTCTAAATGAACTTTCAACTAAACCTCACATGAATTATTCAGGATTGGACTCAAGATAATTTGAATTGGGTTCAATCTCAACCCATTTTAAGAGAATCCTCACTTGAGCCCAATTTCATCTTCAATTTCAACCCATTTTAAAACTCTTTATTTGAATTGGTGTAATGTATTTTCCTATATTGAATTACTATCTATTTATATCTTTTAGGATTTATCTATGCATTTGTAACTTCTTTTTTTAAAATTTTCTTGAGCTGAAATCAAATTGAGGTTATAAGACTTAAATAACCATATCATAGAATTATAGAGTTTCAGCGGGTCAAGATCCAAGCCGTTTTTAAGCCCATTTTAGCCCAAAGTAAACTTGGCGAGGTCATGACCCAACCAAACTTCTATCTCAACCCGCCCATTTGATACCCCTACTTATAATTATTATGTTCCCATTGCACAGAAGAAATACAAGTGAGGTGAAGCACAAGTTAAGAGTGCTACTACAGAGAGATCATTGATAATTAAGCATAACTTTTCCTTGAGTGATTCACTACTCTTTTCCATATTATCAGATTATTAAAGAGCATAGCTCTAAGTTAAAACAAACAAGGTAACCTTCGCACACAAAGACATCCTATTGACCTCCAAATATCTCCCTCAGTTTGAATATTAAACTCAATTACGTCTGACTACATTATGCAAAGCACATTACTTCAGGCACAAATGAAACAAAGTCATACTTAATAGTATAGATTTTCTGCACCACACCTTATATAATGTGAGCTCAATGTACGGCTACAACGTATTTAATACCCCATATACTTAAGCTTAATAAACTATCAACAAGTGGCAAATTATCAAACATGTGGTGGGCATTGCTAATATATAAGAGAGAGGTTTTGTGAGGTTCTCAGTCCTCCCAATTTCTTATGAGAATCATAGTTCCTAACCAGAAAAAGGGATCATCAATAGTGCATTTATCCAACTTCAGAACAAATTTTCACCATTAATGCAAGCATTTTACATTCAATTTAAAGGGAATTAAGAAAGGGATCGCGAGGGAGAAAATATGAATAATACCAGGTCTGGTCTCTGGTGAGTGAAGGTAGCTGTGTTGGCCGGAGAGGGAGGTAATGTCCACATTTTTTGTGTTATGGAAATGATGTAGCCTGAAGGAGTGCCAAACATAGCGCCAATCTATATAGTAGAAATATATATATATATATATATATATATAATAAAGCTAGAGGTAGGAGAAGTGATGTGGCATGCCTCTAGAGCTACTATTGACACTTATTTTTCATTTCTTTTTTTGAGATTTTTTTAAATATAAGAAATACATTATCTATTACTTAAATAACTTAGAAAAGCCTCATAAAATAAAGGGAAAATTACGTATGAGTAATCAATCTGATCTTTAAAACAAGAGCAAATCAATAAATCCCAAATAACTTATAGCCTGTTATAAAATAAGTAGCTAACAAATTAATAATAATAAACTAAAAGAAGAATAAATAAAGAGAGAGTATAATGATATATGTTAAATTTTTCTTTTATTACTTTACATTTGGAAATGTACTACTATATATAGTGGTAATTGAAATGATGTAACTTGGCCATTATTTGCCAAGTGTAAGATAGTGTTCACATGGCATTCATAATTGCTTAAAACAAGACAAGTAATGTGAGTCATTATTTTTGGTGGGCTTCATGTGGCATTGGCATTGTTTTACAACACTCCCCCTTGGATGTCTATGTAAATGAAAAATTGAAAACAAATATACATAGACATTCACAATACTTTTTACTTGTTGCCTCATTAAAACCCTTTCTAGGAAAATCCAGTGGAACAAAACCTAGATTAAGGAAAAAAGAGTGCAACATGTATTTTACTCCCTCTGATAAAGACCATGATTAATATGTTTAAGTCTTCGCATTTCAATCTTTTGCACCATCTTCTCAAGAGTTGAGGCTGGTAAATATTTGGTGAATAAATCTGCTGGATTATCACTTGAACGAATTTGTTGTATATCAATATCACCATTCTTCTGGAGATCGTGTGTAAAAAATAATTTCGATGAGAAGCATTGTCTTCAAAGAGCACTGTGGGTATCTTGACATCACATTTCAAATCACATTTTTCTTTGATAAAATATATCACTGATCTCAACCATACTCATTTTCTACTTGCTTCATGAATGGTTATTATCTCAACATGATTTGAAGAAGTAGCGACTATGGACTGCTTCGTAGATCTCCATGATATAGCAGTACCTCCGTATGTGAACAGATAGCCTGTTCGAGATCGAGCTTTATGTGGGTCAGATAAATAACCTGCATCTGCATGACCAACAAGATCTGCACTATCTTTGTTAGTATAAAATAGACTCATATCACTAGTCCCTTTTAAATATCACAATATATGTTTAACTCCATTCCAATGTCTTCGTGTAGGAGAATAATTAAATTTTGCTAATAAATTATCAGAAAATGTTATGTCAGGTCTCGTAGAATTAGCAAGATATATAAGTGCGCCAATTGCACTAAAATAAGGTACTTCAGGACCAAGAAGTTCCTCATTATCTTCTTGAGGTCGGAATGGATATTTACTCACTTCAAGTAATCGTACAATTATTGGAGTACTTAATGGATGTGCTTTGTCCATGTAAAATTATTTCAAGATTTTCTCAGTATAGGCAGATTGATGGATGAAGACCCCGTCTGCTAAATGTTTAATTATAGACCAAGACAATTTTGTCTTTCCAAGATCTTTCATCTCAAATTCTTCCTTTAGATATTCAATTGCCTTTTGGACCTCTTCTGGAGTTCCAATGAGATTAATGTCATCAACATAAACTGCAAGAATAACAAACCATGACGTTGTTTTCTTAATAAAAATGCAAGGATAAATGACATTATTTACATAATCTTGTTTTATCAAGTACTCACTGAGGCGATTATACCACATGCTTCCTGATTGTTTTAAGCCATTTTGTAATTTGATTGAACACATTTCTCGAGGTTTTGAACTATATGTTTCAGGCGTTTTAAGTCCTTCTGGAATTTCATATAAATTTCGTTAGCAAGTGAACCGTAAAGATAAGTTATAACCACATCCATTAGATGTATTTCAAGATTTTCATGAACAATTAAACTGATGAGATATCAAAAAATTATTGCATCCATAACTGGTGAAAATTTTTCTTCATAGTTGACACCAGGTCGTTGAGAGAATCCTTGTGCAATAAGGCATGCCTTGTATCTTATAATTTTATTTCTCTCATTTCGCTTTCGCACAAAAATCCATTTATAGTCAACTGATTTTACACCATTTGGGGTTTGGACTACAGGTCCAAAAACCTCACGTTTAGCAAGTAAGTCTAATTCTGATTGAATTGCCTCTTGCCATTTTGGTCAATCACATCTTCGTCGACATTCTTCGACAGATAAGGGTGTCTTGCATAATGTTAAATGCAACATTATATCAACTATGGTTTTTGATCGATCTAAACTTATCTCATAATCCGTAGAACTTATTGAAAGCTCTTCATTCACTTGAGTCTCGGGTTCACTGATCTCTTCAGATATATCAGGATTAATCAGATCTTGAATTTTATCTTCGTGAAATTCTTTTGTAGTGTCATTTTTCATACTTCTTTTTCTAGGATTTTTATCCTTTGAACCCAATGGTCTGTCACACTTCAAGCGTGTTTGTGATTCAGAAGCCATGACACTCGTAGATGGTCCTTTTGGGACGTCAATCCGGATAGGCACGTTTACTAGGGGAGTATGTGACTTTGTTATCCTTTTCAAATCAGTAAATGCGTCTGACATTCAATTTGCTATGTTTTGCAAATGAATTATCTTCTGGACCACCTCCTATTCACACATAGGGGAACGTGGATCGAAATGAGATAATGATAAAACTTTCCATGCAATTTCATTTTTAGTTTTTTTTTTCTCTCCCTCTAATTGCGAAAAATTTATTTTATCAAATCGACAATCTGCAAATCTTGCAGTAAATAAATCTCCTGTCATTGGCTCGAGGTAGCAAATTATGGAAGGTGAATCAAACCCAACATATATGCCTAACCTTCTTTGGGGACCCATCTTAGTGCGCTGAGGTGGTGCTACTGGCATATATACAACACATTCGAAAATTCGTAGATGAGCAATATTTAGTTCATGACCAAATACTAATTATGACGGACATTATTTATTATAATGAGTCGGTCTAAGACGAACAAGTGATGCTACATGTAAGATAACATGGCCCAAACAATAGTGGGTAACTTACTTTTCATAAGTAAATGTCTTGCTATTAATTGTAAGCGCTTAATAAATGACTCACAAGGCCATTTTGAGTATGAACATGAGCTACAAGATGTTCAACTATTATCCCTATTAATAAGCAATAATAATTAAAGCTTGGGATGTGAATTCTCCAGCATTATCAAGGAGAATTGACTTAATGGGATAATTTGGAAATTGCGCTCTTAATCGTATTATTTGTGTCAATAATTTTGCAAACGACAGGTTGCGAGATGATAAAAGGCACACATGAGACCATCTTGAAGATACATCTATTAGGACCATAAAATATCTAAACAACCCACTAGATGGGTTAATATGTCCACATATATCCCCATGTATACGTTCTAAAAATTGAGGGGATTCAATGTTAACCTTCATTGGTGATGGTCTAGTTATCAATTTGCCTTGATAACAAGCAACACATGAAAATTCATCACATGCAAGAATCTTCAGGTTCTTTAATGAATGTCCTTTTGAGTTTTCAATAATTCGTCTCATCATTATTGATCCTGGATGACCCATTCGGTCATGCCAAAGCACAAAAGTTTTTAAGTCAGTAAACTTCTGGTTTACGATAGAATGTGCTTCAACTGTACTTATTTTTGCATAATATAAGCCAGAAGATAAAGTTGATAATTTCTCTAACACATATTTCTGGTTTGAGACAATCTTGGTAATGCCAAGGTATTCAACATTCATTTCATTTATTGTCTCAATATGATATTCATTTCGACGAATATCTTTAAAATTTAACAAATTTTTTGGGGATTTTGAAGAGAACAGTGCATCTTCTATTACAAGTTTTGTCCCCTTAGGCAAGAATATAGTAACTCTTCCGGAGCCTTCTATTAAGTTTGAATTACCAGAAATTGTAGTAACATTCCTTTTCTTCTAAGCAAGTAACAGAAGTATTTCTCATCTTTGAATATGGCGTGCATAATTCCACTATCAATTACACAAATATCTTCATGATTGATCATTGATCCAAACAAAGTTTGGGACATATCCATATTTTCTTTATATAAATAAAGTAAAATAATACTATGAAACAAGGCTATTATATTTACAATATTTAGAAAAACACAAACATACCAACTAATACCAACTAATACAAACTAACAGAAAATGAAACTATCTAAATTATCGCAAGATCGTCATTAATCGTTTTTCCTTCTGAAGATACAAAGAAATCAGCTACATCCTGATGTATAGGCTCAACATTTGCTTCTGCATTATTGATCATCTTATGCATGGGCTCAACATTATCTTCAGAGATAAATTTTGCTTCTGGATTATCATCACCCTTTTTCAAGGATGCTTGATAGAGCTGAACCAGACGCTTAGATGATCGGCAAGTACGCGACCAATGCCTCATTCCTCTACATCTATGACATACACTTTCCGAATTTTTCTTTTGTATCACTTCTTGTCTCTCACCCTTCTTTTTATACTGTTGGTCATTTTTTGGTGCAAGACGACCATCATAATTGTAATTTATTTACGACCACGACCGTGACCGGAGCCACGACCACGAGTCATGACCTTTTTTTCATTGGTGATAATTTGCCTGATTCACTTCAAGGAATGGCATAGTACCAACAGGTCGACTTTCATGATTTTTTATCAAAAGATCGTTATGTCATTCAGCAATAAGAAGATGTGAAATTAATTCAGAATATTTTTTAAAATCCATTCCTCGATATTGTTGCTGCATGAGCATACTTGAGGCAGGAGCAACACGTAGTTTAAGTAACATCTTAATCGTGGTCTTTATCAGGAGGAGTAAAATACGTGTTGCACTCTTTTTTCCTTAATATAGGTTTTGTCCCACTGGATTTTCCTAGAAAGATTTTTAATGAGGCAACAAGTAAAACGTATTGTGAATGTCTATGTATATTTGCTTTCAACTTTTCATTTACATAGACATCCAAGGGGGAGTGTTGTAAAACAATGCCAATGCCACATGAAGCCCACCAAAAATAATGACTCACATTACTTGTCTTGTTTTAAGCAATTATGAATGCCATGTGGACACTATCTTACACTTGGCAAATAATGGCCAAGTTACATCATTTCAATTACCACTATATATAGTAGTACATTTCCAAATGTAAAGTAATAAAAGAAAAGTTTAACATATATCATTATACTCTCTCTTTATTTATTCTTCTTTTAGTTTATTATTATTAATTTGTTAGCTACTTATTTTATAAAATAACCCACGTAGTTAACTGAATGTCTACATTAAACTCCAATTAAGCATTTGATTCGTCCCGTTCTCTCATCTGCAGGTGTATTCCTCAATATATCTCTATCACTATTCTTCTATTATATTTTCCAATGAACCGTTTCTTTATCTCCATCATTTGTAATAACAATCAATTTTAATGTGCATTTATCTTTGAATAATTGCATTTAATTAATTCATGATCATTTTTATACTCTATTTTTTGTGTTTTATATATAGATAAGAGTGAATCTTTTTCGTGTTGTAGTTTGCTAAATTTGTCTTGCTTTTAATTAGATTTTTATTTTCTTCCACGATTGGTTATTAATAGAGATGATTTGATGATAAGGATTAGGATTTGTAGAGTGTGGGATGCTATTTATTCGAAGAAAAATGACTGGATATGATTTTTGTTGACAAAAATGTACACATTACATAATTAGTACTCTTTTAACACCCATTCTTTTGGCAATCTTTATTCCCAAATCACATGTTGTTTTGTTATATCAGGGCAATCTGTCAGTAAAAAATAAGTTATCTTTAGCCTGAAGCTATGATATTCATTAATATTGTATAATTTAGATGTGTAACAACATTTATGGACAAAATAGGATATGTTATAGAATACAAAACCTTCAACCAATTTTTTTACTTCAAGTGGATAATAATTTATCATAATTAGTTCATTTTGCAATGTAACAAATGGACGTAAGTCTCATTGGAGGAACTACTTCAGGTCCTGTTGGTTATTTTAACATTTTAATATTAATAAACTGCATCATTTGCATTGTTAGTGTGTCCGTTAGTTATGGACAGTTTCCTCTTGCTTTTAAGTGACAAGTATGGTTATTGTTTTAAGTGATATGTGTGGCCGTACAATTCTCATTTCTGAGGTGCACTTCAGCTTTACTTTATTGCTATTATTAATGGAGACAAACGTTGCTGCGAATGTTGGACTTTTAGGCGTTGAGCAACTCTTAACTTTTGCACGTTAGTCGCATTGTATGCCCTCACATTATTTCACTCATTATTCTCCATTTAACTTTGTAACATATGTAACTCCTAAGGCCATTATCTTCACTATTTAGTACCTCATTATATTCCTATTCGTTGTTAGGATGACTTCCTCGACTATAAATAGTGGTGGTCTTCATTTCGTTTATACAGAAGAAAATATTTAGAGTGCACAAAGTTTGTCAAAAAGAGAGTGTTTATTACACTACTAAAAAATCATTGAATACCGACCTACAACTACCAACCTCTGGAGGTTGGTATTATTTATTTTTTATATTCCGACCTTTGGAGGTTGGTATTGTTTATTTTTTATATTCTGACCTCTGGAGGTCGGTATTTTTTATTTCTATTTTTGAGATTCTGACCTTTAGAATTCGGTATTTTTATTTTTATTTTTGAGATTCTGACCTCCAGAGGTCCATATTATATTTTCTATTTTTGAGTTTCTGACCTCCGGAGGTCGGTTTTCTGCTACAAAACTGGCAGCAAATTGCTGCAATTTTAGTTGTCCACCAGCATAGTTATACCAAAACAACTCAAAGAGTTGTGAACACAATATTTTCAACATATACATTAAACTACTTCAAAATAAAAACTTCATTCAACTTCAAAATAAACTAAAATACGATCAAATAATTTCAAAAATATAGAAGTCAAAAATGTCAAATAGATACAACTACTCGTCATCTGTACTTCCAATCTTGGAAAGGATCCTAAAGTAGATCAGTCTTACTTGTACCCTATTGTTAGTCAGACTTATCATTCGCATTGTTTAGCAAAAGTTCAGATGGCTCAGTTGGTCAGTTTAAGTTTCACAAAAAACTCAGTATATCATTAGCAAATAAGACCATCTCCAACCCACCTCTATTTTACTCTCTATACTCCATTTATGGAGAGGTGAATAGTAGTTCTCCAAATTTGGACAATAAGCTTCCTATATTTCCTTCAAGCATAAAAAACTCAGATATGGATGCACAAATCATAGAAAGCATAGGACCTAAAGTAAATGTACTAATAAATTAGTTTTTTCAACTAATTGGTATTATCTATATAAATATTTTTCTTTCATTGTGCCTCTGCTTGCAAAATTTGCATGAATCCAAGAAATTGTAGGTCTTTCGAGATAATTTCCTTTCATGTGATTTTAGGGCAATCTCACATCTTTTTAACACTTTCACGAACCATGTTTTACACCCACAGACCGGGAAATCTAAAGGTCAACACAGGACATGTTTAAACTATCTCAAATTACCTACTCCTTATTTTTTACTCAATGTGTGCTAATTGTACCTTCAGGAACATGACCATATTGGTGACCTTATTTTTTACTTACCTTCCTTCTATCAGATAATACCCCATTAACACTTCTCTATATCAACCATCCTTTTAACTATTACATGCAAGCTACTCCCACCAGAAATTAGAACCAAGGCTCCTCTAGCCCTAGCCATGAACTCAATTTATTCATTGTGGGTCAATCACTCAAATATGTATGTCCTTTTTCTGGTTTCAACCTACCGTGGGTCCCAAGTAAATTTGAATTCGCGCCAAAAAGTCACACATTGAGTGACAAAGCACTCCCTAACAAAGGCAACCCTGTTCTGATTAAGGATGAAAGAGTACTTGTCATGTCTCAATCCCAAACAAGTTGGAGTTTGCTATATGAATTCGCTATACTAGTTCCTCTCTAATATTTCTTTCTTATACTAAGAAACTGTACCTCAACAACAACAACACCATATCTAGTAAAATCTCACAAGTTGGGGTTGAGAGGGTAGAATGTACGCCGGCGTACCTCTACCTCGTCGAGGTGGAGAGGCATAGTACCTTAACCAAAATAACAAAGAAAAACATCTAGGTACTTATTTAAACAACTTAACAATTTATTTTTGATGAAGTAAGCAGAAACAACTTAACAATTTTTTAACTTTAACTAGTTTAATTATGACTTAATTCCATCAACGAAATTTACCAACTAAACCACATATTTATTTTAACTTATTTACACAATTTAACAACTTTTTAATTCTAACTAGTTTAATTTTGACTGAATTCCAACAACTTAACCGCATTATTTTAAATAATGAGTCAAACTAGCTAAAGATTAGTTAAACTTTATTTAAACTTATTTCAACAACTAAACAAGTCAAAACTAAATTTAAAGCTAAGTGTCAACACTAGATAGACACAAATTGATCTTGCAAAAAAATAATTTTGTCATCAATAGGATCAACTGGTTTCGTACTTATGCTTAAAAAATACATTATTCCTAAATTAAAGCTTAATATCAACACTAGATGGACACAAATCGATCTTGCAAGCAAATCAATTTTGTCATCAATAGGATCAACTGGTTTCGTACTTATGCTTAAAAAACACATTATTCCTAAATTAAAGCTTAATATCAACACTAGATGGACACAAATCGATCTTGCAAGCAAATCAATTTTGTCATCAATAGGATCAACTGGTTTCGTACTTATGCTTAAAAACACATTATTCCTAAATTAAAGCTTAATATCAACACTAGATGGACACAAATCGATCTTGCAAGCAAATCAATTTTGTCATCAATAGGATCAACTAGTGTTGGTACTTATGCTTAACAAACACATTATTCCTAAATTAAAGCATAATATCAACACTAGATGGATACAAATTGATCTTGCAAGAAAATCTATTTTGTCATCAATAGGATCAACTAGTGTTGATACTTATGCTTAACAAACACATTATTCCTAAATTAAAGCTTAATATCAAAACTAGATGGACACAAATTGATCTTGCAAGAAAATCAATTTTGTCATCAATAGGATCAACTAGTTTTGGTACTTATGCTTAAAAAATATATTATTTCCAAATTTAAAGCTTAGTGTCAACACTAGATGGACACAAATCGATCTTGCAAGATAATCAATTTTGTCATCAATAGGATCAAGTGGTGTTTGTACTTATGCTAAACAAACACCTGATGGACACAAACAAATTATCACAAAATTAAAGCTAAGTATCAATACTAGTTGGACACAAACACATTATAAAAACAATTGTACTTGAACTTTAGAAATTTAGAAACATCAAACCTTATCTCCTACTTTGATGAAAGAAGCAGTATAGTCTTGTATTAACTTTTTTAGATGTTAGAGCTTCCTAGCACGAAAAGAAACAATTGAAAATTTCTTTAGTAGTCATTATAGAGAGATTTCAGTCATTATTAACAGTTCGACAGTTAGTAAACAAGTTTGTGTTTTTTTTTCTTTTTTCTTGATAATTCAAAATAGGTTTCCCCTATTTTCAATACTTCCTCTCTTTTTTGCACTAGTTATTGTAATGTATATGTTACCATGATTGTGTCCGGGGTTGAGAAACCAAGAATTCCAACAAGAGTGTTCAAATTTTAATGTATATAAACAACAACCAAACTGTAGTTGTAAGTTTTCGAGTCATACTTGTACATATATGAGATCTCTAAAGTACAATCAGTATTATGAGTTAGAAATCAACATTGACATCAAATTGTAAGGCATACACATTGAACAACAACCAAACTCAATTGAATTACCCCTTCAATCTGTTCAATCCAACCTATTGATGACACTTATTTATTTATCTTTTTTTTTTTTTAAAAATCTTGCATTGCTATGTCCAGTTCTTTCGGGTTCAATTTTAGTAGGGTTATCTCTCAGTTAGACCGTGAAAGCATGAATTGGCTGCCTATATTTGCTTTAAGTGCTCTACTCTCTAACTCTATTATGGATCATGTATCAATGGAAATTGTGGAGGAGGAGGAGTGATCAGGACTTGTGCGGGTGATCTAATCATGGCATATTCCATCCCTATGGGTAGAGGTACAAGTAATAGTGCAGAGGCAGGTGCATTGTTATTTGGTCTTAAGTGGTGCATTGATAATGGCTTCAACATGATCATTTGTGAAATTGACTCTCTGATAGTATATAAATCTGTAACTGGAAGCTGGACAACTCCGTGGAGGATTGAAGATACTATTGAAGGAATCAGAAAATTAGTTACGAACTATGACATCGTTATTCAACATTGCTTTAGAGAAGCTAACAAAGTTGCTGATAAATTAGCTACTATTAGTCATAATCAAGAAATCAATTGTGTGTACAGTACTTTTGCTGAGTTGCCTAGGAAAGTTCAAGGCTTGTTAAATATAGATAAATTGCAGCTACCTTCATTCAGAGTCAAGAAGAAGACACCAAGTATGCTCACTCATGAGCCTCCTTAGATGTTCAGCTATATTTGTCACTTCTAATTCTATTTTTACTTAGTAGGCGAAAAGACTTTTTAGCCAAGCTATGATTCACATCTTGTAGCAAAGGGTCAGGCATAACCTCCCTTTTGCGACTCTTCTTCTACATGGCAATAAGAATATCTATTACATAAAAAAAAAAAGAAAAAAAAATGACTTCAAATGCTTTCCTTATCCTTTTTTTTTTATTAGATCTCAAAGTGTCCTTGTTTCTAATAGTAGCAATAAGTTAGTTTGGTTTTATATATATTATATATTATCTTGGGCAGTAGTAAGTATGTCATATTTAAGTTTGCATTTATTCGTCAATTTGCTTGATTTTGGATCTGATCAATTTCGTGATATCATATCAGGCGTGATACAAACTTCCAGCATGCTTCCATCTTCTTGTGCTTCTTTATTGGGCAACTTTCACATATAACAAATATAAAATTTATATTTGTATTTTATAACAAGTTTACATAATTGCACTTCATAGCAAACATATATATATATGTATAATTCGCTATACATATACAATTGAAGCGAATTGTACTAAACGAGAAAGGGAGAAATTATATGCAATTTTAATTTGTATAAAACGATAAAGAGAGAAAGGCAAAAGAGACTTGGGCAGAAAAGTATTTGTATTGTATAATTATAAGTGTATAAGACGATTATATACAATTTGAATTTGTATAAAATGAGAAAGAGAGAAAGACAAAAGAGGCTTGGGCAGGGAATATACAATTGAATCGAATTGTATAAAACGAGAAAGAGAGAAATTATATACAATTTGAATTTGTATAAAACGAGAAAGAGAGAGAGACAAAAGAAATTGGGCAGTGGAGTATTTTTATTATTTAATTATAACTGTATAGGACGAAGATATATGTATTAGCAAGTGTATATACAATTTTCTCTTAATTTATACAAACAGAAAAACAATTTATACAATTCGTTTCTGTTTGTATAAGCGATAGAGGCGAGGGTGGCGAGCGAGATCTGGGAGAGTGACGAGTGAGATCTGAGAGAGGGGAGAGAGAGGATGAAAATATATGTATATATATACAATTTTTTCTCGCTTTTATACAAACAGAAACACATTTTATATACTCGTGTTTGGATAAAAGTGACAGGAAGCGAGCGAGAGATGAAACGAGAGAGGAGAGTGGCGAGCAAGAGTTTGAGGTAGAGAGGTGACTGACAAACAGTTTGTTATGGGGCACAATTAAATCAAAGTGTGGTTATAACATTTAATTTAATTTATTAATTTGCCATTATATATAATTTTTCCTTCTTTGATTTATTGTTCTCGTTTTGAATGGTGTTTCATCATTAGTTTATTTTTTTCTAGAAACTGGGAATTGTTGGATTTTTTAATTTTTTTTTTGGCTCATAATGCCAATCATTTGTAATATTCACTCTATAGTAGATTAATTAGCCAATGTGCTTATAATATTAGGACTTTATTTTTCTAATATGCTTGTTTGGAGCAGTAGTTTGAGTGCTCGTTACTTGAGAAAATAGTCAAATATCTCTTTAACCTATTATCGAATTTTTAACTATACACTTATATTTTAAGAGAGTCTTATTATCTCCTTAGACTATTTTTAAACGGAATAATCACACCCTTAAATGTTGACATGACATAGAGAGTGTTTTCACTCTCTTAGAGGCATATGAAAGTCAGAAGAATTGATAAATAATATTTTGTAATACTTTTAATTTGACTTTTTTGTTAAATATATATTTTTTACTCATCTCTTCAAGTTCTGAGTTGGGAACCCAAATAAGCTATGAAAAGATAAAAGTAACTAAAATAGGTTTAGTGAAAGAAAAAAATCTATTTCATTCAATATTCTAAACGTTTTTCGTTAGTCCATAACGAGTATATTTTAATATATAACGGAACTATTTCTTTCACTTTATAAAATGTATGTTTTTCTTACAGTTTGTAAAGTGGAACTTTTCCTTACACTTTATTAAGTGGAAGAAAAACTTACATATTACAAAGAGTTATATATTCCAAGTTTTGTTCTCCTTATGATGTTTTTGTAGTGTTTGTCATACAATTATATTGATTTGACATATCATAAAAATAAAAAAATTATTAAACTATGTATTTTTATTTTTTTTATTCTGAAAGCTCATCCAAGCTTTATTTAAGGACATTCAAACATAGCACATTCAACATCTTTAGTCTTCTATTATTCTTCATTTCAATCACAAAATAATGTCTTCTTACCAAAAATTAGAATTTCGATTTATTGGGATGACAAAATTATATATGATGGAAATGCCGCTTATTATAATTGTCCTCCCAAATACAATACTAAATATTCAATTAATATCCGATATCATATATTTCTTTCACCAATTTATAAAAGAATGGGGTATAGACAGTATTATTATGATTATAGTAGGAAAATACCTACTTCATTTTTATCATAAGGACAAGTATATTTTGGAGAGTGAATTATCTATAATGATGAATCGTTGACCGACTTTCTAAGGGTTTCAAATGATTACATAGATCAAATCAAGTTAATAATACTTGAAATTTATGTTAGAAAGAAGCCTAAAACTATCTAACAATGTTCTCCTTTATCGGTCAATGTTCATCCCCAATTAGAAAATTATAACAGTGTTGATGGATTTTCGATAACTAAATCTACTGATTTTTCTAACATGACTCATTATCAAAATATTCTTACCGATCGATATGAATTTGATTTGAACGTAACTATCAATGAAAGTGACTGGTAATGCTCAACAATTATATTTTGATTATTATTTGTTCATTTTGTCATGAATTATTTATTAATTTATATGATTTATTATTATTCTTATTATTATTATTATATACTTTGTAGCGGTTTACTTCAGCAAGATAGGAATATTGCTCCAAGTTATGGACTAGATAATTATTTTGATCAGTCCTCACAGTTTGAAATGACGGAAAATGTTGGACATTCTCAAATTTTCATGTCTCGCCTTATGCAAATGATTATCAGTATGTCCAACACTTGATTTTTTATTTAAGTAAGTTAATTGCATGTGATAAATATTTATATTTTCTTTACATATATAGAGAAAATATCTCAATTGTATTACAAACACGACAAAAACTTTATAAAAAGAGCAAACGTTAAAAATATTTCTTTTTGTAAAGTGTAAGTTTTTCTTCCACTTTATAAAGTGTAAGAAAAAGTTTCACTTTACAAGGTGTAAGAAAACTTTCACTTTATAAAGTTTAAGAAATAATTCCATTATATATTAAAATATAAACGTTATGGACTAACGAAAAACGTTTGAATATTGGATAAAGTGGAATTTTTTCTTCCACTAAGCCTATTTTAGTTATTTTCTAAAATAGTGGTTTATTTTGGTCATTTTTATTTTTTTATGGCTTATTTAGGTTCTGAACTCTCAAGTTCTTTTTATTTCTTTTTCTTTTTTCCCTCTCTTTCTCATTACTTAATATGCACCCACCACCATTTTCTCCACCTTGAACCACAATCACTACACTAACCACATTTTTTTAAGATTAATAAAAAGTAATCATGTTAATTAAAAAAATACTAACATAGGGAAGTCGGTATCTTTATATAAATTTATTTTTTAACTTATATAAAACCGTCATCCGAAGGAAGATTTAGTTAAAGTTAATTGAAAATATTAATTTATTAATTTTTTGAAAGTCACTATATAAATATTTTAATGAAAATTAATTTAATTACATACTATTTAGTTTTATCGACTTCCGAAAGTCAGTATTATATTTTTTTGTTTTTTATTTACACAAAATCATCCTCTGAAAGACGATTTAAATAAAATTAATTTAAATCATTTTTCAATTTTCTTTTTTATATTTAATTGAGAAAAAATAAAATATTATTATTTACTTGTTTATTTAATACCGATATCAAGAGGTCAGTTTTTATTGTAATTCATTTTTTTTGTGTTCTTTTTGTGGAGCTTTGGACTCAACTCTTGTCCAGAGTTATTGAGATACAATTGTGATTATGTTGTTGTATCCCAGAAGGGACATATCAAGAAGGTCTGTTGTTGGACTGGTGAAAAAAATTTGTTGCAGTGAGCTTGAATCTTCTTAAAGAGAGCGAAATATTCGCGCCTTAGCCTGAAAAGATATTCGATAAAAGTGCATATTTAACTGCAACTAAGCTATCATCGCTAAATATCATTTTTGGTGTTTGGTGTTATGTTTGTTTCAATTTGTTCGATGGGTCAGGGATAAGTTATTTCCTATAGGCTATATATCCATTATCAAGTACTCCCTCCGTCCTCTATTGTTTGTCAGGATAAGATTATGCATAATCCTTAAGAAAAATTTAATATAAGGTGCAATTTTACTAATATAACCTTACTATATCAATCATTATTAAAATGGTTTGTACTTTTTGAAAACTGTAAAAATAAATTTTTTCACATTAAAGTAATTTTGTAACTTTAAAATGACTACTTTTTGAAATAGTAGTTATGTAATTATTAAGGGCAAAATTAGAAAAAGTGACTAATTATTTCTTGATTGTTAAATTAATAATTAATTTTGAATAACTATTTTTAATATATCCGACAAACAACACTGAACGGGAAAGTATACAAGTGTGTCTGCTGATATGAGTATAAATCTCATCATCCCCTCATTGCTATTAATGGATAAAAAAGTGCCCTAAATGAGTTTAGGGAACTCTTAGATTTCAGGGAATAGGCTATGAGGTAAGATGAAATATCAAACTAATACTCTGACTCTTTGAGTGCTACTACCAATAATCATATTAATTTTGAGAAAAAATCATCGTGACAGGAAAAATAAAACAAAATATATCCATTTTTAGTTATACTTGATGAGAATTTGAATGGAATTTAGTGGTATACCTATCCATCTATCCATTATTCAACGGATGCTAAGTTTGATAAGCTTCATTTTCTATCATCATTTCAAAACAATCTTTATAATGTAATTAAAATAAGAGATAATGATATTGTTTTATCACGAAAATAATATTTTCGGAAAGTTTTCAACGTTTAGAGTCGCCACTTAATTTTTTAAGAAAAATCAAGAAAACTTTTATTTTTCAAAAGACTTAACAGAAAAATCGATTGAAGACATTTTTTAGAGAGGTTCGGGAATTCCTATTTATATTTTAGGAAGGTATTAGGCACCTAAAATATCCGCTAATGCGGTTTTCCAGCAACTAACATAGTTTGGCTAAATTTGATTTGTGATAAGATATCTTAGAATTGATTTTGGAAATTGTAGTATCTAATCTAAGTAAAAATTGTTTACAAGTTATTTCTCTTTGTTTAAAATCTATTTAAGTTGATAAAATTTTTACGGCGTTCTATGGGGATTCAGATTTTCTAACTTTAAAATTAACGACAAATAAAGCAGGTAAGTAATTAAAAGCATATAAGAGATAGGGAGAGAGATTTGGGTCCAAATCCGGGTTCTGTTCGCCTTGACCGGAATTTTGGACCCACCTGTTTTGGGTTTTTGACCCATTTTTCTTTCTTTCATACCTGTCCTAAACTAAGCAAATAATAATACAAAGTAAATGCACTAAAGTAAAAGACAACAAGGGCTTATGCCCAAAATAAATACAATGCGATAATTTAAAAAAATAAACTTGGGTTAATTGCCCCAAGCTCTTCAACTCTTCCAACTTGCTTCGATTTTCTTCAATCCTTTAAACTTCGGGACCTGTCCGTCGGATTTTAAATTGGCCTCAAACGGGTTTGACTCGAAGGCAAGGATTTTGGGACTTTCGTGTCCCAACTTGGAATGCAAGAAAGGAATGAATTTTGAGTGAACTCGGGTGGAGTCCCAATAAACTCGAACAAGAAAGTTCATGTAAACAAGAAACAAGATAAGGATTAGTAGAAGTCTAATTATCTCCTCATGGACTAAACAATATCAAATATACTAAATATTGACTTAAACAAACTCTAGAGTAAGCAAACACTTAGGCAAGAACTAAAGCGGATAGTAATTTAAACAAGTGTTGAAATTGCTGACTCAAATAACTTTAAGTATCGACCAGAACTCCATAGCAATTCAACACTTGATCAAGAAGCTGATAACTAGAACAAACTTGACAAATTTTAAGAGAACTTTAATTAGCATAAGCATAGCTACAGTGTGTCTGGAAAGGGAGCATTTCAAAAAGCCAAGGTAAAAAGAGAAATTAATTTAATTTAAAACTACTAACCAACTAAATAAAGTAGTGAATACTGATTAAGCGATTTACAATCGGTGTATAAAAAATAACCTGTCAAAGATGGAGGCAGTCAACAACAGCAGGCAGCCACAACTCAGATATAACAACAACTAAACACATGTTTCCTAACACATCGGCTATCAAGTAAACTCCTACTTAAACCCAACAGTTGATCAAACTAAAAAGGAGTTCGAAACAGATTCATACATGGTTCAAAAATAAACAATTTTAAACTAGATTTGATCAAAGCTTTAAGCCAACTCATTTAGCATATACAAAAGACAAACGAGAAAACAGAGAACAGGGAGATATAAATAACTTTACACCAAAATCACTTAACAAATTTAAACAAGGAACTAAGTAGAGTAATCTAATAATTGTTAGGATGTATATGAGCTTTCATCCATCCCAACCTTAAATATTTGGAGAATGCTAACGAGCAGCCCCAAAGGTGAGTTATTTCTCACTCGAACATGCCCCTCGATTGGCATGGATAACAATAGGTCTACTGGTTGGCAAATCACATTAACAAGGTTCACTAAATAGGCATGCTGAAATGACGTTTTAGCAACGAAGTCGGACTTTCGCGATATAGAAAACTTTAAAATCGATACAACCCGAAACAATATTTTTGGATCACATCCTCGATATAGAGAGATACATGACTTGCATTTCGAGTTATACGCGTCTAAGAAAGAAGACGATCAGAAAGAAATCAATAACCATACACATGGATTGCAAATTTGATTAATGATTGATAAAAGTAACTAAAAAAAAACATATTTCATATGAGCTTCAGCTAAATAAAACAACTAAAGTAGGTTCACACTGCCTATATATGAATTCAATGTCTAAATGCATTCATCTAGTAGTGAAGAATGGAAATTCACCACATTTGATATTCAAGAGATCTGTCTATACAATCAGGTGAGAAATAAATAGGCACTAGATCGAAATGCCTTAAAAGGACAATTTCCCACAGAGGTTAAGCTAAAAGCAAAACAAATCTAAAACAGACTACTCGAGACACACAAATCAACAAGGTTATACTAAGACAAGGAACATAATTCCTAAACTAAAGCAACTCATGACCAAACAAAAAATCCACATAACAGAAATATAATTAGGCGGATATAAAATGACACGAATGTTACCTGGTTCTGGGCAGCGACTGGACACTCGAGCTTCAAACGAAACGAACTTCACCACCAAAACGTGACTGGGACAGTCGAGAGGAGATAAAATCTCAAACTAGGAATTAAGAGCTCCCAAAATCTTTCAGGGGGTGCTCTCAATTCTTCAGCTCTCCCGAAAAAAAAAAAACTCAGAATATCACTATAATCAAACTGTATCCAGAGAAAAAAACAATAAGAATTCTTTATATATTTTTTTTATCGCTGACCCCCCTCTCTGAATAAAGGAAAGCGAGCTTATATAGTTAAGGAATTAGGGTTCCCAAAAACGGGAAAAGGGCTGAAAAATTCAAATTTCAAGCCCACGAAGAAAAATAAAAAAAAAAGGAATTCTCCCCCAAAATTTGAATTTTTCAGAGGATAAAGAAGGGCAAGCTGGAATTGGTACGACTTCGTACCAATTCCAAACGGAACTTGCAGGGAAGCCGTCCGATCTTGACGCTAGTACAAGCGAGTCGCGGAGATTGTTCCACCTGGCCATGCGAAGGACGAATCCTTTCTGCTGAAAACGTACAGATTGATGATGTAGCGAAGAAGACGACGAGAGAATGGTCAGGCACGCGATTGTCGCGTCTTGTCATTGCTTTTCGCTAAAGCCGTATTTTCCGCACTTTCGCAGCGCGTGAGGCGGACTCACCATGAGGAAGAAGAAGAACGAGGAAAGTTGGTTGAAAAAGGGAAGTTGGGTCGGGTTTTCAGATGGGTTGGGAAATTGAAAAAAAAAATGGGCTGAAAAAAAAAATCAGGGAGGGGCTGATTTGGAGTTCTCTCTTGAGGAAAGGATTGGGCTTTTGTAAAAATGGGAAAAGGGTGGAAGACTTATTGCGTTGGGCCAGCTGAAAATTGGAGGAGAGGCCCAGTTTTAGTCTTAAAGTTCGAAAGAAAGTGGGCTGGAAAGTTTAAGAGAGTTGGGTCAATTTGGTATTTAAAGAATGGCCCAAATTTAGTTTAAGTTGAGACAAATAAATCGTTAAGACGAATTAATATGAGATAATTAACAAGCTTCTCAATTTTAAACGAGACAAAATAACTAAACCCCAATGAAAGCTATTATAAGGCTAAACTTAATAGTAAAGCATTTAAATGAAAATAAAATCTTTTAAGACGATTTAGTTATATGCGTAATTTGTAAAATAGTTATGTTATCTAAAAATATAGGAATTAACAAAACTAGTTAGAATAACTCGCAAAATGTTATCTTTTATATCATTGTTATTATTATTATTATTATTATTATTATTATTATTATTATTATTATTATTATATATACATTTTTTCAAAACTTATAAAATTAATTACTTTAAATTGTTTAAACTCGAGAAGCTTGGTAATTAAACTATCGAGGAGGGTCAAAATTCGGGTGTCAACAACTGTCCCTCATTTTACTTGGATTGATGCAAGAAATCTGAGGAAAATGAAATTGACCAAACTAATTTTGACCGACCTCATCTTCATCTTTTAGGAAAGGGATTTGGTACGGACTTTAGGAATTATGGCCGAACCCCGGAAATGGGTTTCCTACATATATCAGGCTATATGAGAATTCAGGTCACTTGTAGTTCGATACGCTAGATTTACCACACGATTTTGGAAGTAATCAAAAGCCACCTCGATACCGAATTATGAAGGTATCGAAATGCTCGAGAATAAGATTCAAGAGCAAATGTTGGAATACAGCCGAGTTTTCAACATTGAGCTCGCCTACATATCCTTAAACCATAGGAATCAGGCTGCTTGTAGTTCGACTCAATCGGTTGAAAAGGAAACCTATTATGCTAGATAACCTTTGGTTGTGGACGAGTGACCAATTAAGTCGAGTATGAAAAAGAGGCTTGTAACCTCTCAGCCATGAATGTGGCGCGCTTCACATCCATAAGTAAGAACTTACACGGATATAATTTCCAAGACTCTTGGTGTATTGTCACTCAGATTGGAAATTTGCCTCCGGTAGACCAAAATTCCGGGTGCAAAATCGAAACTGATAAAGCTAAGGAAAAACCCACATGCCTTCAAATAGGGGTGTGGTTTGATTGTGGTGGAAGTCGCTCCTCTGCTCGCGTCCTAAGAGTTTGACACTCCTCTTTGGACTATGTCCCAGTTCGCTGCTAAGAAAAAGTTCCACGTCGTGCTGCATCCCTTTTGATGTCGTCCGCACCTGTGGTTGGTTTTGGAGAATTCATCCTTTCGGATGCTCTCAACAAAGACTGAGATAAAATCGTCAGCCTAAAATGCAATTTAAATGGGAGACAGTGTCTTTTACCATATCGACACTTAATTGTTCTCCTCGACATTTGACGTCAACTCAGTTGGGTTTGACGTAAAGCAAATAAAGCTTATGTCTTATGCTTGCAATATGATCTTCAATGTACATCTTGATTTGATGTCAAAATAAGTAAATGCTGATGCGGTGTTGATATTTTCTTCGTGTCGTCTTCAATGCTCTTCTTGATGTTTACTTTTAGCGTAAATAAAAGAAATGCAGTTGATGCCAGTGGGTGAGTATTTCTCTTGAGATGCACGATTTTTACTCTGGTAGTGCATGATTTCTTGCGGGGTATGTATATCTTCCCGTGATGTGTAAATTTCTGCGAGGCATGAAATCTTCTCGCAATGCATAAATTTTGCGGGGGATGAAATCTTCCCGTGATGCATAAATTACGCAAGGTGTGACATCTTCTTGCGATATATAACTTTTGCGAGGGATGAAATCTTCTCGCGATGCATAAGTTCTGGCGATGGATGGAATCTTCTCGAGATGCATAAATTCCGCAAGGTATGAAACCTTCTTGCGATGTATAAACCTTTTGCGAGGGATGAAATCTTCTCGCGATGCATAAATTGTGCAAGGTATGAAATCTTCTTGCGATGTATAAATCTCTGCGAGGCATGAAATCTTCTCGCGATGCATAAATATTAAGTCGCAATGCATGATCTTCCTCGATGCATGATTATTAACTCGCGATGCATGAGTATTGACTCGCGATGCATGATCTTCCGCGATGCACGAATATTGACTCGCGATGTATGTTCTTCCGCGATGCAGGACTATGGACCTGCGATGCATTGTCTTCCGCGATGCATGAATATTGACTCGCGATGTATGTTCTTCCGCGATGCATGAATATTGACTCGCGATGCATATTCTTCCGCGATGCATGAATATTGACTCGCGATGCATGATCTTCCGCAATGCATGAATATTGACTCGCGATGCATGATCTTCCGCAATGCATGAATATTGACTCGCGATGCATGATCTTCCGCAATGCATGAATATTGACTCGCGATGCATGATCTTCCGCAATGCATGAATATTGACTCGCGATGCATGATCTTCCGCAATGCATGAATATTGACTCGCGATGCATGATCTTCCGTAATGCATGAATATTGACTCGCGATGCATGATCTTCCTCAATGCATGAATATTGACTCGCGATGCATGATCTTCCGCAATGCATGAATATCCTCTTGTGATTAAATCTTGATGTCATCCTTGGTACCAAATGAAAATAGTGCTTGAATTGAGCAACGTAGCGACCTTCTGAGTGCCTTCAGGGTAATCATGTCGTCTTAATTGACAAAAAATGGTAAAATGACTTCCGGATAGTATATCGTCTTGATCGGCAATAATATAAATGACCTCTCCGGGTAATGTATAATATCATATCTGACATTATGATGCAAATGACGTCTTTTACGGCAACCGTAAACTCTTCCTCGCTTGATTCACCTTCGAATCTAGCTTGACGTTCCTTATAAACTTCACGTTGTTGGGAATTGACTGAAATAAACAAATCATATTCCCAAGTCTTCGACGTTAGCAATATAACATGGTTCCTGCAATCCAGGAAAACTGTTATTTTTGGGAGAGTTTTCTCCTCCCTTGACTTCTCCATATTTATCGATCGGAGGAATCTGCTGATATCAAATCAAAGATATAAGCCTACATCCACAGAAAAATTGTTAGTTTTAAAAACGAACTGATCTGTGTCGATTCTTCAATCGTCCGCTCCTCGTCCTGCTATCTCTGGTTGTTTTCCAGATCTCCCGACTCTTGATAGACAAGACAGAACATTTATGCCAAAACAAATGAAACATAAAAGAAAATATTTTAGAAAAATAAATTTTGAGAAGTAATATTTTGAAAAGGGGCACTGCCAAATGTCATGTCACGTCAGGCTTATCGAACTTCTCTGAGCTTGATGATTGGGAGGTATATCTGATTACGATGGGGAGTATTCAGAGTCACTCTAGACTGTCGATAAACCCATGCTGAAATTTTGAGGTCATTCTCAAAATTTCTGTCCCAGTTACAAGTTTTGGTTATCTTCAAATGTCGGTAAGTAAATTCGTGAAATTTTCGAGATCCTCTCGAAAATTCTGTCCCAGTTGCAAATCTTGAAGTAGATTCAGTCTCGACTTGCTGAGGAAAAATCTTTTCTTGAGAATTTTTTGAGTCCCTCTCAAAAATTCTGTCCCGGTTTCTATTATAAGAGGAATAGAAATCTTATGGGAGATATGACCGAACCCTTGTGGCGCCTACGTATCCCGTTGAGGCAGGAATCAGGTCAAACGTAGTTCCCTTTCAGGGTTAACAACAAATGAGAAAATTACAAAGAAATCGACCGAGGCCGACATAGGCCGCCTACGTATCTCATTTTGAGAATTCAGGTCGAACGTAGTTCAAATACAAAGAATATTTAAAAGGGATAAAAGGGTGACCGAGGCCGACATAGGCCGCCTACGTATCTCATTCTTGAGAATTCAGGTCAGACGTAGTTCATTACAAGAGGGATAAAATTTTAAACAAAACAAATACAAGCAAAATGGAAAATTACAAGTAAATGACAGAAAAACAAACTGAAACTTCACACATAGTATCTTTAACAGCATCTGAGTTGATCGGTTTCGGCCATGTGCGTGCCATCCATCTCTGACAGGACCAAAGCGCCTCCAGATAATACTTTACGAACCACATAGGGTCCTTGCCAATTTGGTGCGAATTTTCCTTTATACTCGTCTGATGAGGAAAAATGCGCTTAAGGACCCATTGACCGATTTCGAAAATTCTGGCTCTGACTCTCTTGTGGAAAGCACGAATCATTCTCTGTCGATATA
>CM040625.1:5866771-5925570 GCA_022817965.1 Solanum lycopersicoides
TTTCATCATGTATTTAATAAAAATAAAAAGGGCATAGATGATTTTTTAGCAAAGATCCCAAAGGAGTTGTTTCTGTTTCTTAGCATAGATGGCTGCCATTTTGCTAAAGCCTAAAGGCTTTCTCCCATACCGGAATGTTGAATTAATAAAGAAGAGAACAAACAGCCTAGCAAGCACGATGTCACGATGAACTTTCGAACAACCAAAATATAAGGACTCACAATGTACAATTGTACATAAACAACAATATTTCAACACTTTATTGACATTATATTTGTTGTCATTTAAAAATTAAAAATTTAAATGGGTCATGTAATTATTTTGAATTAAAATCCAAGAGTGTATAACTATTATTAATTAAGCAATATAATTTAAATATTTTAAAATTTAGTAAATAAAACTTTGATTCTTCGGTGCACCATAATTTCGGAACTCTTGCACCGAATTCCGAACCGAAGAACCGAAGTTGCGAAAAAGAAAACCAACACCAAATCGAAACACCGAAGAACCGAAACCGAAGAACCGAAATTTTTCAATTCGGTTCGATTTTTTGGTTTTTTGGTATTTATGTCCACCCCTAATCATAACTCAACTTATATTTGAATTTATATTATGTGTTTCTGATTTTAAACTATCTTTTACTCTAAATTAATGTTTACTTTGCATGTTTTTCAAGAACTATCAAACTTATTATACACCATACATATATAAACACAGTAATTTTTTTAAAAAGTATATTATTTATTTATATAAATGATTTGAATTTATTTAAGTGTCACTTCCACTAAGATTCTCATTAATATCTAATTCTTCCCCTCTCCCACCCAACCCACCATGCATAATTTTTCAATGGCACAGTTCACTAAACTTACCTAATTTCCTTCCTTAACCTTGTTAGTAGTTCCTTTCAAATGATTCAAAAAAACACAAACTTCTACCTAATATATAATAATTTGTTGAAATTATAAACTTCACATCCCTTTCACACAAGACTTGTTTTTCTAATAAGAGAAAGTTCTAGAAGCCCACTCTTTGTGCTATTCCTTAGGTTATTTTATGCATACACACTTGGAGATGCTTTTAAACTTGAAAACATAATTCATACTCAATCACTCATATGAACTAAATAATGTAAATTCATACATTTTATGCTTTTAAGAAAATTAAGAGTTTTAATCCTCACTTGTCTAAAACTCATTAGTCAAACTTTATTAGAAAAAAATATGAATTTCCTCAAACAATTTTCAACAACTACAAACTAGTGAGTGTTTTGCCAAAAACATCCTTCAACTATATCCCAAACATAAACTACATCCTTAAAGAAAAAATCCTTTAATTATACCCCAAACTTAAACTACATCCTTAAAGTATCATTTTTAGCAGAAAACATCCTATAAGTATTTGTAAGTGAACAACTTTCATCCTTTTATTAGATATTGTCAAAAAATTAAGGGATCTTACGAAAAAATGAATAGTTAACGTGACTATCAACAAAAGTTATTCTAGAAAATTTTATTACTTTCTACAAGAAGTTCTTTAAAAATAAATCTTAGACACTGTTGCTCATGGAACTAAAAATGATTGGAAGGTGTGAGTGCACATGATTTGCCTTTTTCGTAAAGAAAAGAAGTTGGAGATTAATTATTTTTACCTTTTCCTTAACCAATTAAATGAATAGATTTTTGGGTTAATCTAATACGGAGTATCAAAGTGACCAAAATATTGATTATGTCTCGTATTTGAGTTTCATTCTACATTATTAGAAGCGGAAGTCTCCAATAAATGTCGCTTTTAGCATATTCAATTGAGAAGAAACATATTTAAACTAATAATATTTTTAATTAAAATTACATGAAAAATGAATGAAAAAATGGTCAAATTAAAAGATTTTGCATAATTTTTAACTTAAGTACGAAAAAGTCCAGGATAATATTCTTGACATATTTTAGAATAATAATTAGGAAGGGACGACTTAATTTTTGTGGAATATATCAATTAGTTTTCTGATAAATTCAAGTAGAAGGATGAAAATTGTTTACTTTAAAAATACTTGAAAGATGTTTTCTGCTAAAAATGATACTTTAAAGATATAGTTTAAATTTGGAGTATAATCAAAGAATGTTTTTTGCTAAAACTGATACTTTAAAAATATAATTTAAATTTGTGGTATAGTTAAAAAATGTTTTTAGCTAAAAATTCGCAAACTAGTTAAAATCATTAATAATGGATCCAAATTAGTCTAAAAAAATCACAATTTTAAGACGCCTCGGGATCAAAATCATGGTCCCAATTTTAATCAATATTGTTTTCTTTCAAAAATACAGTAATAAATTTTAAGGGTAAAATAGGAAAATAAATTGAAATTATTTCTTTCTTAATTTAGTAAATTGACAAAATTAAAACTCCTTTTGTTTAGTTTTACTTGTTTCGTTGTTCACTTTCAACTTTATTTAGTTTTACTTATCGACTTTTAGCTTTACACATTCATTAAAAAATAATAATCAATATGTTTGTTATTTTACCACAATATTTGTATTAATTAATGTATGATTTTAGATCTTGTAATAATTTGAGGAATAGGTACTTAATGTGAGGTTAAAAATATCCTTACACTATGTGAAAGGAATAAAAATACCCTCCGTTTATAATTTGGTTCAAAAATATCCTTGTTGTCAATATTTTAGCTCAAAAATGCCCTTAAACTATACGAAAGTAACGAAAATGCCCTTTGTTTGTTGTTTGATCCAAAAATGTCCTTGTCGTCAATATTTTGATCCAGAAATATTGTTATTGTTATTTAATTGGTCAAAATGCTTATTTTTCAAATAAATATATTATTATTTCCTTTTTAACACATTTTTTTTTAATAATATATTTTTAAAAAATTAACAAATGTTAATCTTACTTCAATTCGTTAAAAAAAGAAGAAGAAAAATATTTCTTATTTATTATCACTATTTTTTATTATTGTATAAATATAAACTAATGATGGATATGCTATAATTTTATGTATATGAAATATATTATGTGCCAAAAGGATATATGAAATTATTTTGTTTTAAATGATAAAATGAGATTAAGAAGAAAAAAAAATCTACATTTTTATTTGTTAAAGTAATTTTAGAAGAAATAAAACAAGAATAGTGTTCTTTAATAATATTTTAATTAGAAAGAATATGTGTTTAAAATGAAAGAAAATATATTTATTTGTAATATAGCACTGTTGATCTATTTTGTAACTATAGAGACATTTCTGGACCAAAGTATTGACTGCAACGATATTTTTGAGCTAAAATATTGACGGTAAAAATATTTTTTGAGCTAAACTATAAGCAAAAAATATTTTTATTATTTTCACATAATTTAAGGACATTTCTGATCCTTTTTCCTAATAATAATAATAATAATAATAATAATTAAAAAAAAAAACCTGAGCGAACCCTATTGTTAGTAAATCAACAAAAGAAAAGTGAACGCAAAAAATATTTTGAAATGAACATTTTTAATAATATTAACAATTAATATATGATCGAGATTCGAGGGAGTATTATTAAAATCATCGATGACTATATTATTATATAATTACCTGCCAGCTACAAGTAGACACGTAGTATATTTTAGTCTATTTTCTAATACAAGCATTTGTACTTATATAATTGATCTTATCTAATATCCAATTGACAGCCAACTTCAGGTATGTATATATTTTTATTAAATAAATATATAATATATATATTTTTTTTATTAAATAAATGAAAGAGGGATATGGAATTTTAAAATTATGAGAACGTGAATTATTTAAAAATTAGTAAGATGTTTGGTTCATTATACTTTCAACAATTAAATAATTAGGTATAAATCCTCATGAATTATCCACTAATTAGACAGTTTCCTGTCTTCCCTCCTTAGTATAGCTAGGCTGTCTTAATTAATTTGAATGCATGTATATATTTCGATCGTCTCATATTAATCGTCATATTTCGCTTATGTTTTGCTTTATAATATATAAATTTTAATTAAAATTCTATAATATATTTTTCTCAAATTAACACTAAAAAGTTACAATTTAATTCAATTTAGCTTTAAATAAGTTAGACTGATTTTTAAAAAAAAAAATATGACAACTAATTTAAAATCCAGAAAATATCAATTTGTTAATGAGATAAACCTTTTCTTATTCATTCTTCATCAAGTCAACATAATTTCTTGTAATAATTATTCATTATAATGGATCTATTTTAAATTTTTAGTCAATGATTCCATCTCAAAGCACATCACAGTCTGTTATCAAACTAGCTACTTTTTAAATTAGATCATAGTGATATAATTCAGATTATGTAAAGTTCGAGTTTGAGAAATGAAGAATTATTCAATAATGTGTTGTATGCTCGATTAAAAAAATAAAAATTTTGTTTTTAGTACTGTGTTGTTTATTTCATTTATCAATTACTAATATTTAATTTTACTTTTACCAAAAAAAATGGAGGAGCTGTCCAAATATTAAGTATTTGATATAATGGACAACAATTCAACAATATTAGTTTATGGACCACAAAAAATGGTGCTAAAGAAAGCAACTCATATGGCATGATATAAATTATTAGGTATATTTGGTATAAAATTGTAACAAACTTGGATTTACACAATCAATAGGCCACATCACAAATAACAAAAAGAATCAAAAGCCAAAATAATGTCCTCATATCAATTGCATTTTCCTTCAATTAGGGCAACATATATAAAGCTTGTTTGAACATGATGTTATATCATAACTTTTGAAAATAGTAATTTGAAGTTGGATTTTTTTATATATAGTTTGAATTTTTAAGTGGTATATTTTTTTTTTATATAAATATAAAAATCTTAGAAATTATGAAAACTAAAAATCATAAAAAAATCACCAACTCTTGATGAGCAAATCATAGTTTATAAACATGGTATCGACATATAAGCGTCACACACTGATAAAAGTCACTATTATTTCATTGGAATTTCCTACCAAAAAAATGTTCAACAGCTATTTTCATAGATATTTTGATTGAATCAAGGAGTAAAGAAAAAATAATGCTTTTAGTATTTTCACATGAAAAATAACTTTCTAGTTTTTAGTGACAGTCTATTTTCCATCATGCGTTTTTTTTCTTTTTCTAGTGATCTTGTTTGTTAGGAAATTGACGAAACATGTTTGATAACATAATTTTTCTCATTTATTCGCGGTAGAAAAAATCTTTGTTTTTAATAGTGACAATAATAGTTCTCATATTGTAACGTTCATTTATAAGTAAATGCTCGAGATCACATGTTATTACAAACTTTCAAATACACACAACTTTACAAAGTACAAAACATAAAAAAAAATAAAAAATAACTAATTGTTTTTAATACAACACTTCTACTTGGCACAAAAAAATTATTCATGTCAAGCATGAGTATTTTGTAAAAACAAAAGTTAATTAGATTATTATTCTTGAATTTCATAACTACATTGAAAATGATGAATTTAGTATTTTTTACAATACAAGTTTTGATATTAAAAATATATATGAAATAACTACAAATTACACTTTATCTCATATTAATATGATAAAAACAATTTTTTAAGAAATAATAAAAAATTAATATAATTTAGTTTTCAAAAAATAAAACATGGAAACTGGTTTGGAACACAGAAAAGTACAATCTCATTAGGGGTGTTCATGATCTGATTTGAATCGATTATTGATTAAAATCAAAATCAAATCAATACAGTCGGTTTCTAAAATTTCAAAACCAAACGAAAAATATAATCATTGGTTTTATTATTATCGATTTGGTTTGATTTTTTTATTTTTATTTTTCGGTTTGAAAATAATAAATTTGTTGAGGAAATAGGCACCTTGATAGAAACAGGACACCTATATAGTACAAATAGTACATGAACAATCCATAGGAAAGCCATTACAGATTAAATTAAGCAATACTAGAGTTATTATTATACAAACACAATAATTCAATTAAAAGAAAGTGTGACTACGTAATGTAAGGTAGGGTAGGGAAAAAAATAAAGGTATAGATTTTTCATGGAGTTGATCTTGAGATTTTAATATTTGAGTTAAAATTAAGTGTTGAATTTGAGAAAATGTTAAAGTTAGAGATTTAAGTTAATTAAAATTTAATAAAATATTTGTATTTCATTTATGAATAATATATAAATAATGATAAAATTTATGCATATAATTTCTCGATTCTGTTTAATTATTTTTTCCCTTTTTATTTTCTTTAAAATCAAACCTAATCAAACACACTAAATATTGATTTGATTCAAATTCCCATTGGATTTAATTTATTAATCATAACCCTAAACAACCCTCAATCTCACCATCAAGAGCAAGGCAATTACTGGCTTTAGCAAGTAGCCATTAATGACAATGACAATTAATTGATTTAAGTTAGAAAGAAAATTTAGAAGTTTAGTTGTTTTTTTGCAAGTTCTAGTACTTTATTCTGTTCAAAAAACAATAATGGAAGTGGTATTTGATGTCTAAAGGGATAAGGTGGACTCAATCATGTGAAAAGGACCAAACATGAATCTTCACTCGAATGTATTTTCACTTTATGTATCGAATTAATAATTTGTTTGATCAAGTTTTAAATGATAAATATATTATTTATTTATTTTTAAAATTAGTTCTTTTATGAAGTTGAAGGTGTTTCGCTAAATTGTTTAGATTTTTTTATTATAAAATAAGTGTGTTTGAATTATAATGGTAGTTATTTGTTAAAAGTTAAAAGATGCTAACTTTTCTAGAATTACTTTTCGAATTATGATCAAGTACAACATTCTATTTTAATATTGTTAAAACTTAAAAAAAATGATTTAAATGATTAATTAAATACAAATTGTTTCTCTTCATAAATACTATTTTAGAATAAGTAAATGTTAGAAACTTCTCTTCCATAATCTTCGAAACACCTTTTTATACATTTTTCAAATTATATTTCATTGTTTGTTTCCATCCGTAGTTTAACAAGACCAAATAGTGCACTCGATTAAATGTTAATTATTTTACCCAAAGAAGTACTAATCAACTCTCAAAAATCTTAGATCCGTCTGCTTATCCAATAACCTCCAAAGTCAATTGCACATGATTAGAACATGTACTTTAGGATCTTAAAAGTCTACTTAGACAACCCATAGATGTAAACTTGTGTTAAACTCAAGCTATTTACACATAGCCTTTGGCACAACCAACCAAAAGTGATATGTGAATTGTGTGTACCCTAATGAACAATAAAAATGGACATAATTGCAACCATTTGATCTTTCAAATTTATCTAGGTCATTTTTTTTCAAATAGTAAGTAGTTTAAATGGTTAGGGAGTGAGCAAAAAATAGTTAATTTGTCCATAATTACTTAAAATTTCTTGAAGTACGAGGTAATACTGTTGGGAAATTCGGGTAATTTCCCTACAAAACGGAACAACTTTAGTGAAATGAACCGGTTCAAATGAACTGAACCGGACAGAACACTAACAAAGATACCCGACAAGTAATATCGAATATTAACTGAAAAGAAGAGAAAAGAGACCGAACAATTTTAATAATGGAGTTCAGCCGCGAAAGCTTAATCTCCGAGCACCGCTCAAAGCAGCCTGCTTTTATTAGATAGAGAGAAGAGATTACAAATGGTGCATTTTACAATGAAGGAGGAGGGGTTCTTTTATAACCCCAAATTCTCCTTCACAATACATAAAACTCCGATGTGGGACTAAATAATTAGCCAAAGAGTCAACAAATCTCCACCTTGGCTTAATATCCAGTCCCACCAAATACAAATCTTCTCAAACAAACAAATAATAAAAGCAGTTTTCACGTTGCTTCCAAATTTGCGCCGTGAGGCGCCAACTTCAAATGTGCAGGACATTGACCAAGTCTAAACAGTGTTCAAACTTGGCCTTTGTAACCACCTTGGTCAGCATATCTGCGGGATTCTCCGTAGTATGAATCTTCAACAGAAGTATCTCCTCTTCTTCGAGAATTTCCCTCACAAAGTGATAGCGAACATCAATGTGCTTCGTCCGTGCATGAAAGACTTGATTCTTTGCTAAATGAATAGCACTCTGACTGTCAGAATAAACCTCAAGTTGTTTCTGACCAACTCCCAAGTCTTTAAGCAACCCATGAAGCCAAATCGCCTCCTTTACAGCCTCTGTAATCGCCATATACTCTGCCTCTGTCGTAGACAAAGCCACCGTTGACTGTAAAGTAGACTTCCAACTAACTGGCGCTTTTGCTAAAGTGAACAAATAGCCAGTTGTAGATCGTCGCTTATCCAAATCACCTGCATAGTCAGAATCACAGTATCCAACTATGCATTGACCAAGTGATTTATCCTGCTCGAATACCAATCCAATATCTACGGTATTTTGCAGATACCGTAGAATCCATTTCACAGCTTGCCAATGACCCTGGCCTGGATCATGCATGTACCTGCTAACAACACTAACAGCCTGTGAAATATCTGGTCTCGTACACACCATTGCATACATCAAGCTTCCAACTGCATTTGCATATGGGACTTTCGCCATGTATTCTCGCTCTTCATCAGTCGTCGGAGATAACCGGCTACTCAGTTTCAAATGAGGAGCAAGTGGGGTACTCACGTGTTTTGTATCTTCGTGCATACCGAAACGTCTTAGTACCTTCTTCAAATACTGCTTCTGTGACAGCCAAAGCTTGCCTCTCTCTCTGTCCCTGTTTATCTCCATGCCGAGAATCTTCTTGGCTTCCCCCAAATCCTTCATCTCGAACTCTTTACTCAACTGAGCCTTCAGTTTGTCAATCTCAATTTGGCTCTTTGCTGCAATCAGCATATCATCAACATATAAGAGTAAGTAGATGTAGGAACCGTCTTGAAGCCTGCGCAAATACACACAATGATCGTATTTGCTTCTCTTGTACTTCTGACCCTTCATGAAACTATCAAATCGTTTGTACCACTGTCTCGGAGATTGTTTCAGTCCGTACAATGATTTGACAAGTTTGCAAACCCAATTCTCTTTATCAGCAACCTTATTTCCTTCTGGCTGAGTCATATAGATTTCCTCCTTCAAATCACCGTGTAGGAACGCGGTCTTCACATCAAGTTGAGCTAGCTCCAAATTCAACTGCGCTACCAAGGCCAACATAATTCTAATGGAGGAATGTTTAACAACTGGAGAAAATACCTCATTATAATCAATTCCCTCCCTTTGAGCGTAGCCTTTAGCTACCAACCTTGCCTTGTAGCGAACATCGTCTTTATCGGGAAATCCTTCTTTCTTTGCAAATACCCATTTGCATCCAATTGCCTTCTTGCCTATCGGTAGTTGTGTCAACTTCCACGTCATGTTCTTCTTGAGGGATTGCATTTCCTCTTCCATTGCACCTGCCCAATTGCCACTTTCTGAACTTCGTATGGCCTCTGGGTAGGTGGATGGAACATCTTCATCTGAAACTGGAAGTGCATAAGCTACCATGTCAGTGAAACGAGCGGGCTTTTGGATCGCTCGTCTCTGTCTTCTAACTGCAATTGGCTCCGATTGCTGTAGAGGTTCTTGGGTAGGAACCTCTTCCTCATCTGACTCTTCTTCTGCCGTAGGAGAGTCACTCGTGGTGCTCCGTGCTGGGATCACCACTGTCTCCTCAAACTCCACCTGCTTCGGAGTACACGCCACCTGTTCAGGAGTACTCTCAGCATCTTCTGGATTTACCTTCTTTAACATGGCAGATTCATCAAAGGTAACATCTCTGCTTATAATTGTTTTCTTTGCCTCGAGACACCACAGACGGTATCCCTTCACTCCAGCATTGAATCCCATGAACAAAGCCTTCTTTGCCCGTGGATCCAACTTTGATTCAATCACATGATAATATGCAACAGAACCAAAAACGTGCAAAGTATCATAATCAGTTGCAGGTTTTCCAGACCATACCTCTAATGGAGTTTTGCCATCAATAGCAGATGATGGCAAACGATTGACGAGATGTTGAGCATATGTTATCGCCTCAGCCCAAAATTTTCTGCCTAACCCAGCATTAGACAGCATACAACGAACTTTCTCCACAAGTGTCCTGTTCATACGCTCTGACACCCCATTCTGTTGCGGTGTTTTCCTGACGGTGAAGTGCCGAACTATGCCACAGTCTTGGCATACCTTAAGGAACGGATCACTCTTGTATTCTCCACCATTGTCTGTTCGGAGAACCTTGATCTTCCTTCCCGTCTGGTTTTCAACTTGAACTTTCCACTTAAGGAAAATTCCAAGTACATCATCTTTGTTCTTCATAGAAAACACCCAAACTCTCCTGGAAAAATCATCAACAAAAGTTACAAAATAATGCCTTCCTCCAAGAGACGGAGTCTTGGCAGGTCCCCATACATCTGAATGCACATAATCCAGAATACCCTTGGTATTATGAATTGCAGTGCCAAACTTCACTCTTCGTTGTTTTCCAAGAACACAATGTTCACAAAACTCAAGTTTGCAAGTCTTCGTACCTTTCAACAATCCTTGCTTGGCAAGAATTTGCAAAGATTTTTCACCAGCATGTCCCAACCGCATATGCCACAGCTTCGTTGCCTCAGTATCTTTCTTGGTGCAAGAAGTTACTGTTGTTACTGTCCCGACCACTGTACTACCTTGATAGTAATACAGATTGTTCTTTCTCACACCCTTCAACATCACCAACGCTCCAGAAGTTGCTTTAAGAACTCCATCTCGCATCGTTATAACTAGGCCTTTAGATTCTAAAGCCCCCAATGAGATGAGATTCTTCTTCAACTTTGGCACGTACCGCACATCTCGCAAGATTCTGGTGGATCCATCATGATTCTGCAGTTTGATTGAACCTATTCCGGTTGTTTTACATGAATTATCATTACCCATGTAAACAACTCCGCCATCGAGATCCTGAAATTCAAAGAACCACTCCCGAATGGGACACATATGATAGGTACAACCTGAATCCAATATCCACTCATCTGCATGTGATGTTGTAGGAGCGACCACTAAAGAGATATCTGATTCCGCATCGCTTTTGCATTCTGCAACATTGGCGTCTTGCGGAGCCTTCCCTTTCTTCTTCAACTTTGGACAGTCTTTCCTCCAGTGCCCTTTCTCATGACAGAAAGCACACTCATCTTTGGCAATGTCTCGACCTTTTGATTTGGACCTTCCTCTTCTCCCTTTTGTCTGGTTTTGATGACGACCTCTTGCCACCAATACTTCTTCTGATGTTGTTGCCTTTGTTTTCATCTTATCCTGCTTTCTCAGTTCATGACTATATAAAGCAGAACAAACAGCATCTAACGACACATTCTCCTTCCCGTGAAGTAACGTTGTCTCCAAATGTTCAAATTCATCGGGAAGAGATGATAACAACATCAAAGCCAGATCTTCATCATCGAATATGACATCTAAATTAAGCAAGTCTGCTACTAATTGATTAAACATAGTGATATGTTCATTCATAGTAGTACCTTGTTTGTAATCAAATCGGAACAACCTTTTCTTCATTAGGAGCTTGTTCTGTCCACTCTTTTTCAGAAACTTGTCCTCCAATGCCTTCCACAATTTGTATGCAGAAGTCTCATTCTTGAAAGCATACTTTTGCTCCCTGGATAGACACGATCGAATTGTTCCGCATGCCAACCGATTAATGATTTTCCAATCTTTATCTTCAACTCCTTCTAGTTTGACTTCTTCAATAGCAATATCAAGACCCTGCTGGAAAAGGGAGTCCAAAACCTCCCCTTGCCACATACCGAAATGGCCCGTACCATCGAATATTTCAACCGCCAACTTCAAAGTAGACATCGGGAATCTTGACCATGATGACGAGGCACCCGATGTCTTCGGTGGAATATTTGCAACAGACTCCATTTCTTGATCTTTATTTGCCATTACAGACTAAAAAAAATATTGGATATTACAACAAATTCAAATAATCGAAGGCTTCTACTGAGACAAAGTAATTCCTTTCTGGTGTGGAAGATCAGGCGAAACTGCAACCACAGAGCATACTCAGACAGAACTCTGACTTAGAAAAAACTTTCGACGCAAAAGGACCAAAATAATTCTTTTCTGATGTGGAAGATCAGACTCAGCTGCAACCACAGAGCATACTCAGACAGAACCTTGGCTCTGATACCACTTGTTGGGAAATTCGGGTAATTTCCCTACAAAACGGAACAACTTTAGTGAAATGAACCGGTTCAAATGAACTGAACCGGACAGAACACTAACAAAGATACCCGACAAGTAATATCGAATATTAACTGAAAAGAAGAGAAAAGAGACCGAACAATTTTAATAATGGAGTTCAGCCGCGAAAGCTTAATCTCCGAGCACCGCTCAAAGCAGCCTGCTTTTATTAGATAGAGAGAAGAGATTACAAATGGTGCATTTTACAATGAAGGAGGAGGGGTTCTTTTATAACCCCAAATTCTCCTTCACAATACATAAAACTCCGATGTGGGACTAAATAATTAGCCAAAGAGTCAACAAATACTACCAAAAATTGATAATGATTCTTTTCTACTTTCACTCATGAATGAGCATGCTCTCAATCAAACCTCCTAGTCTCTAGTGTTATTTTACTTATTGACAGTTCAAACCCCGTGATCGATACATTGATAAGTCTTTTCGTAAAAGTAAAAAAGATTGTAGTCCCAAGTATGCAAAATTTTATTGGATTTAGATGTCCATTTAAAACGAGTTGGTTGGCCAATGTTTGCACCACTATAGCAAATGGATGTACCTTAATTGAAATATATGTCAAGCTACTCATAGACTTACGATTAAAATATATGTTACTATGCCTATTTTTTTTTCAAGTGATATAAAAATAATAACATCTTAATCATTAAATAACTCAAACTACTTAAATTACGTGAGATTCAAATCTTTTCATTTAAAATTTATGATAAATTGCGATGATCTGAATAAATCTGACAATATCTCATATAAATTATATCTTTAAATATGTATGACTTCAAATATCGTAGAACTTCTAAAGTTAGAAACATAGAGAAATATATGCTCTCAAAAAAAAATATCAGTGGCAAAATATAAAATTCAAGGTCCTTTCACACACCACATATAATAAGAACTTAATTATAATTATAATTTATATGTGTGTTTAAAATTAACCAAAAGAATCACACCAATCTAAAAGGTCAAATCAAGCCAAAAAAAAAATCAACAAAATTTAATGAAGTAATACACCCAAATTTAATTTGAAATTATTAAGTTTAAAAATGCTTCTATATTTTTATTTTTTAAAATTTATATCTAATTAAATTAAGATTATTTAAATAAGAACGAAGAGATTATATAGATACATATTCTTTTTAAATCCAATTCGAAAAGAAACAAAATATAGTATCCTCAAATCTTCATCATTATTTTATTTTCATATTCAAAGCAATCCAATATTATGTCACATGTTCAAAAGATTCTTGTCGTTTGTTTCATAATGAGAAGTGTCAAAAATACATCTAAACTATTCACTTTTTTTGAGTTTCATACCTAAACAATTGAGAGTGTGAGTTTCATACCTAAACTATCTCTTTTTAGTTTGAGAAACACACCTCAGTGGTGTATGTAATGTACTCTCTCTTTTATTTGAAAAAACCTTAACACATGGCATTGTACATAGACAAAATATTTTACCTAGATAAAAATTAAATAATAAAATATTAATACTAATTAAAAATTAAAGATTAATATTTTACTATCCATATAAAAATTAAATTATTTTTCTTAACTCGCTCCACCAACTCCTCCATGTACCCCCTCCCCGACAACCCCCATCCTTTTTTTTTATAAAAAAAAGTCATTTATAAAATATTTTTAAAAATTTCATACTTCATCCTCTCCTCCCCTTCAAAAAAAAATAAATCACCCATTCATCCCTTCCCCCGCCCCCCACAGAAATTGTTATTATTTTACTTTTAAAAAGTAAAAATTTACCTCCTATTGAATCCTCCCCTCTAATTTTTATTTTAAGTTTTTTTCATTTTGTGTTAGATATGCACGTACATATATTTTTAGAATTTGTATCATGATTCAATCAAAATTTCTCGAGTTCTTCGAATTTGTAACTTCACCGAAATCGGAATAGTTCCTATACTACTACATTAGTATGAAATCGAATCGGGTTGAAATATTTCTTATTTCTTCTCGATTCCTGTCAAAAAGGAACAATTGGAATAGAGGATTCATATCTTTTGTTTTTTTGTTAAAAAAAAGAAGTTTTTATGTTATAAAAATTCTACTAGTGTACCGAATATAACATAAATAACTAAAAAAAATTAAAAAATCTTGTAGCAGTAAGTAAAAAATATTTTTGATAATGCATATCTAAACACTGGAAAAAAAATTGAAAACGGAGGGTTAAATGGGATGGATAGAATTATTTTTTTAAGAAAATAAAATAATATCTAAATTAGTTTGTGAGGAGGGTGACGAGATGAAGTAAAGAAAATGAAATACTTTTATAAAATAAATTTAAACAAAATAAAAACTTAAAAAAATGGTGGGGTGGAAGTTGGGGAGTGGAGGGGGTGGGGGTGGGGGTGAAGAAGTGATGGCCTGGTGTAAGAAAAATATTTTACATTTTTTTTTATAACGAAATATTATTTTTTTATAATATTTTTTAATTTTTAATTTGAATTAATACTAATAATTTATTTATTTTTTGTTAAGATTAAATGTTTTGTCTATGTGGAGTGTGATGTGGAAATTCTTTAAAATAAAAAGAGAGAGTGTACTACACATACCACGATGAGAGTGATATAAAAGAGAGAGGTGTGTTTCTCAAACTAAAAAGTGATAGTTCATGTATGAAACTCAAACTTTCAATAATTTAGCTATGAAATTAATTTTTTTTTTTGTATACTTTAAGTATGTTTTTTAGACTTATTTCTTTCATAATTGACCTTCAACTATAAGTGAATGTACTTCTCACTGTCACAAAGGCAAACCGTTTTTCGATGTAAATAAAAATAAAGTGGAAATATAATAAAATGTTAAGAGTTTTATGTGCTTAATAAAAATAAAAATAAAATAAATATGCGACGATATTTTTAGTTTCTCCCATACCTAAATGAATAAAGAAGAGAGCAATATAAGGACTCATGTACATAAACAGAAGAGGAACTAAATTGTCATTATAATGTTTTATCAGTAAAACATTTTTTTGTCGTAATGGCTAGCTTAAGTAAAACGTTTAAATAGGTCATGTAAATATTTTGAGTAAAAAATGTACAAGTATTATTAACTAAGCAATATAATTAAATTTTTTAAAATTTATTTAATAAAACTTCGGTTCTTCGGTGCACCGTAGTTTTGGGACCCTTGCACCGAACTTCGAACCGAAGAACCGAAGTTCCAAAAATAAAAAACCGACACCGAATCGAAGAACCGAAGAACCGACATCGAAAAATCGAAATAATTCGGTTCGATTCGATTTTTCAATTTTTCGGTTTTTATGCCCACCCCTACCCCATGCTGATCTTCTTCCACACATATGCTTGTTTATTTCATAAGCGTTTATATATGTGATTAAAATTATAATTTTAAATTAATATTTAAAAATATCATTCGAAATTTAAATTGATTTATAAATTTATAGTTATTTAAAATTTCACGAAAAAAGACTCATATTTGATATGAAAGAGATTATTTGTATTATAAAATGATTATATATATGTATTAAAAATTATTATTATTGTTGACTAACGAGCTTTTCATAAACAAATTTATATTTTAAAAACTTATAATCACAAATATTTATTTATAAATTAAACATGGAGATATGTAGTTTTTTTTAATAAGGTGTCTTAAGATACTTCAACTCAAAATATGATTTTCTCATTTGATAAACTTTTATAATGAATTTGAAGCAACTTTTATAGTTTTCAAAATTTTGTAACAAATTATATTTATGAAAAAAATTATAACTTGAAAAAATCTTGATAACATTTCGAGTGGTTCATTGAGTCAAAGATGATATATATATTATCTTTCTTGGTCTTTGATTTTATTACTAATTTATTATTTTTTTGCACTTCAACTATCAGATTATATTGTTAAAAATATTGTTTTTTTCAATATTTTATTATACTTTCTTTGGTATTTCATCATGATTTTTCTTCTGTTATTATTTTTCCAAACTATTTTTTCAAATAATAACATTATCTATATCTCTAAGGTAATAATAATAACTACGTATAATATTTTTTTCAAATATTACTTATAAAGATATGTATATTAAATATGTTATTGTTATATTATTTGTCCATAATATTTATTTACATTAAGTTGTAAAAATAGTACTACATAAAAAGCTCACAACACTAGATGGTAGGCCCTAAAGTACATACAATACTTTGATATGTCGCACAATGCACTAGATATTTTTGTAACACTATTTGGACATTATATACTTTATTACTCACTTTAATTTTATATTTCTTTCTATTTCATATTAATTAAATTTTTAATTTTTTTTTTATTGTTCAAAATTGTTACGAAGTGTAACCTATAAGAAAGATGATTACAAATTATAATATATTTTAATCTTTCCCTATTTGTAAAATAGAAGTACAAATAATGTTTTCTTTATAGATTTTAAAATAGTTGAAACCTCATTAAAAATGAATTGTTTTGGGAAAAAAATCAGGAAAAACTATTTATTATATAATAATAATAATAATTATTATTAATAATAATAAAGTTAGATTTCCAAATATGCCCTTGGTGCGTTCTAAAGCAAAAAGTTGATCATGGGATATTTTATCCATTAGTGGACCCATTTCAAAGGAGCATTTACTGTAGCCTCTTCACACATCAAATTTTCGAGGGTTCAATAAATTATTAAATACTATATTTTTTATCTATAAAAATATTTAAATTATTAATTACTTGCAATTATTTTCAGGTTATATTAAATGAATAATTGCTTTTATATAGTTTTAAAAAAAAATTCAAAACTATTATCATCCTTCCATATATATGCTTCATTTAATGAGATGTTTTAATTATTTTCTATTTTTAGAATAATAATTAGAATTATCCAAAAAGTAATAGTGAAAAATGACTTTTAAATCATGTCCTAAAATATATTTTTTAACAAGTGTGTTACACTTTAATAATTTACTTAATATGAACTTGAAAAGTATATTTTAATATACCTTTTAAATAGGTAAAGTTTTGACGGAAGAAAATTTAAAGATCTCTATATTTAAATTTATGATTAAAATATTTTCTTTTTGTCTTAAAAGGTTTTTATTTTCCATTCTTTTAAGAAAATATTAATAGGGAGGATATTGCTTTTAAAATAAATAAAATATAACTTTAGTTGTCGAAATTTAAATGGTGTGCGGCGTAATTTGGATTAGGTCCAAATATTAGAACGTGATTCAAATATTAATTTTTTCTAATATTTGAAAATTTGAGAAATATATTTGTCAAAGTAATAGTAGTGTCCAAACACTATTTTCCAAATATATTGTTGCCAAATGAATTAAATATTTTAATATATTTAATATATTTTTAATTTCTAATTTCAAGCGATAAAAGTTATTTTTATTTACTCTCTTTGTTTTTTTTTTAAATTGTCATGAACTCATCATACCATTTGACACAATTATTAATAAAAATTAATATGAAGAATTGTTTGACCAATATATTCTTTATTAGTAATTCATTAATTTTTATATATAAACACCTCTTAATTCTAAAATAACTAATGTTAAGAACAAAATCAGAAATATAATCAACTCTCTTTTAATTATTTAAATTAATAATTAGCTTAAATAAATATTTCTAATTTTGACAACTAAAATACAAAAATATATTTAAATCGTTTGATTATGAATTTTTATCCATTTTTTTTTCTTGATTTTGATTTAACTTTTGAGGAAATTTTCAGGAATTTCAAATCAAAGATAACATAAAGTTATTCTCACTCCAAATTAGTAATTACTCACAAATATTTATGTCTTCAATTTATTTTATATTCTCCGTTTTAAAAATAATAACTTTATTTTTTTTTAATCTGTTTTAAAAAAATAATCCCTCTCCTGTTTTTGCTAACACTTTTTCTTTTACTTTTTACATGACATATTTAAGAGAAGATTTAAGACATTTTGATACATTTGCTATAATTTTAATATAGAATTAAAAAATTAAAAAATTTCTTTATTTTCTTAAATTCCGGTCCAATTCAAACTATGTAATCTTTTTTGAAACCAAGGGGAGTACTATCTAAATATAAAAATAAATTCATTTTTTTTTCAAACATAAAAATATAAAAATATTTTTAATTTTGACAATAATAATAAAATAAAGAAGGTCGTATCTCGTAAATTCCGCAAAACATCAAAAACTCCACCTTTTTAATCCACCATTCCCCACTTCGCTTTTTCTCTCTCCTTCTTCTTTGCTCTGTTTTTCTTTTTCAATTCTCTCTGTTTTCTCCTTTAGTTTTAGAGAGAGAAAAAAAAAATGGTGAATGAGTTTATGGTTTGTGTTGATAGGATTATAATAGCAACAACATGTTTTGGAGATTCATCAGTTACTAATGGTGTTGGTGGGAGAGAAACCCTTTTGACTAATGATGCTGTAAATGTTAATTCTACTGTTGAAATCATCAATTCAAGAAAAACCCATCAAGAAAAAATTAGTATTAGTACTAGTAGTTGTGTTGGTGGAGAAGGTTCTTCAAAGGGTACTAGTAGTGTTAGAGAGTGTAGAATTTGTCAAGAAGAAGATGAAGAAACTGATATGGAAGCTCCTTGTGCCTGTAATGGCACTCTCAAAGTATACCCATTTCCCCCCTTTTTTATGATTTGCTTTAATTTTACTTCTTGGTTTGGTTTGGTTGTAGATTTTGAGTTGTGTTTTTTGAGCTGCATCTTTTTTTGAAATTTTATGAGTGAAAGAGTCTCTCTAAGACTAGTCTTACTTTATTTTTTTGAAACTCTGAAAATATTTGAAGATAAATTTTTAAAATCTATGGCGGAAATAGGTAAAGTTTCAGTTTTTTCTACCATTTTTTCATTTGTTTTCTTAGGTTGGCTAACGAAATGTGTGTTATTTCTATTTTTTTTTCTTTTTTGTTTAATGGGGTTGTTCTAAGTTAATTTTTGAATTTTTTGGTTAAAAGTTTGAGTTTTCATATTACTTGTTTTTTATTTTGGCTTGGGAAATGTGTGTTTGATTGTTAATGGATACAAAAATTTCTTTTGTTTTTTTCCTTGGGTTGTTAGTCTTTCTGCAATATAATAATGAAAGATTGATGCTTTTGATTGTACAATTTTTTTTTCTTATAATATAAAAGAGTCATAAATTCACATAAAAACTTTTTGCCAAAACCAACTTTTTGTAAAGTTAAGCAAAAAAAAGAAAAAAAAAGTTCCATGAGAAGACTGAGTTTGGGAGTTTTTTTTTTTAAGTTCCCAGAAAGTTTTGGTTTTTGTGCAATTTTATTTATTTTTATTCTTCCTTCACATGATGAATGCCTTGTGAGTTATTTTTGTTCTTATCTGGAAAAAAAATCAATTTGCTTTGTCACCAAACTTTTTCTGTTCTCATTAAATGTGGATTTTGAATATTCTACCTTTGTTGAACAGAAAATTTTACCTGCAGCTGAAAATATGCACCAAATAATTAAATGCATGACATGACAATAGTCTTTTGATCAAAAGTCTATTGTCTTATTTGTGACCCTTTATGATTATAAAATACTATTGCTATATTTCAGTTATACTGGGATTTTAGTTTCACATTTATGGGAATTTATGTTATAATTGATGATGGTATTCAAATGTCAAAATGTTTGAGTTAATGATGGTTCAGTTATTCTGAATACCATATGTCTTCATGGATTGAGTAAATGCTAGTACTGAATTGGATCATATAAGGTTATATGCCCTTTTGGACTGGCTCAAGTTTTTTGCAAGCTATGTTGGTTGGACTCTTTAGAAATGCTGATGGATGCGTGTCGGATCCTTGGAAAGTAATCCATTCTTGGAGGATCCAGCATGAGCGCCACACCCTTTTTCGAGAGTCCGAGTAAACATAGTGTTACTAAATTTGCGTTCATTTTATGCTCAATTCTTATGTTCACATTGAATTAGTAGAGTTTGTTAATGCTGCAGTTTCACCTCAAGATTTCTTAAGGTACTATTAGATTAAAAAGCTGAGTATTGATATTCTGTCATCTATTGGACTTTGCAGTTTGCTCATAGGAAATGTATTCAGAAATGGTGCAACAAAAAAGGTGACATCACCTGCGAAATCTGTAATAAGGTTGGTAGCTTTTCAGCACCTGCTTTTAGTGGAAAAGATATTTTTATCTAGTCTCAAGTGATGTTGATTTGTTATATGTGTTCGATCAGGTGTTTTCACCGAACTACACCCTTCCACCAGCAAGAAGCAACCCTGATGTAATGGCAATTGATATCAGGTAGGTGCTTCAGTTTGTTAGTTGTATGATACTGGGCGTTTTCTTTCAGATTGTATGAATGTTTCTGTCTAACAATACCTGATAGAAAAAGGGCCTTTTTTCTGTTTAAGACGTCTTTAGAAGAGCTGGTTCGTTGAAACTTTCTGTTTAAGTTGTGACAATTGAAGTAGGGACAAACTATGCTTGATAGGTTTATCTACTTCTGTATGTATTCTGTGTCAATTGGTTAGTAAATAAGTATCAATTGCAACCTTGCATATTGGCATCCTTAAAGAAAGAAAAGAAATGGAGTACTAAAATACAAGACTCGGAAGACTTTTGTCGGAACCTTACATAGATGCTTGACATCAGTTCTCTTGCCTGCTTAATGTCTCAACAATCTGCTAAACATGAGAGTGGTATAGTTCCGCTTCATCTATCCCTTGTCTTAAGGTTTATGATCATGATTTAGTTTCTTTTCGGAATATGTTAAATAATATCACTTGGTCTTCAATCATTTTTGAACATATAGGAGTTGTTTCTGTTCTAAGCTCTCCTTGAGCAAGTTCTTTACCTTGATAGGCCAATTTAGTTGTTTGCGTGAAAATGATGGCATTGCAATGACTTTGTTTTGAAGTTGAGTAGATAACAAGCTTTCAAGAGATCTACTTTGGGATACCAATCCTTTTAATTGTGATTTGGAACTCAGATTAGATCTTGTTGCATACATTTTAATGCCATCATGTGCGGAAATCTTTATAAGATTGCTGATAGGTTTCAACAGAACCTGGCTGTTGTGACATGATCCAACTACACTAATGTTATTATATATGAAATATCAAATCTCCAGTTTCCAGCATCCAACATGAACAGTAAATACTCTGTTCTCCGATTGAAAAGTCGATCTTTCTGACCTTTTTCTTCTTCGGTTTGTTTAAATCAGGCAAGCATGGGGACCAGGCATGGATATTAGAAATCCTCATTTTCTGGCTTTTGCTGCTGCTGAGCGTCAATTCCTGCAATCAGAGTATGATGACTATGCCATTGCTAGCAGTGGGAGTCTAGCATGTTTCCGCTATGTTGCAATCATTGTATGTATAAGCTGTGTAATGCTTCTATGATACAGTCATTTTGTTTGTAAGCACTTCATTATTGAAGGTGGTTGTTTTCTATCAATGCAGTTAATGCTACTCTTGTTGATACGCCAAACCTTGATGGTCACAAGGGACTTTGCAATGGTGCAGGACCCATCAACCTTCTTCAATGTAAGTCGGAATCATTGTTCATTCCATATATCTTGTCTTCTAAGATAGTTCGGCAAGGAGGACTGAACTCCCATGCTGTTCATTCTTTCACTCGCGTGTACTCTCGTTGTTTGCATCATTGAGTGTGATTAGGAAGTGTACTGCATCGTATCAGCAATTTGCATGACAGTTTACACCACGGTTCTGAGGTTTAACTTGTTCATTATGGATGCATGGATTTTCTTATATAAACAGCAGCACTTGCACGGACACTCTAGTATATTTAGCTGCCAATTATTCTAACTTGAGGCATGTCTTGTGAACTTCAGTTTCAGATTTCACTTCTTCAGCTGGCGGCTTTCCTCCTCCCTTGTTATGTAATGGCTCGGACATGGTACATGATACAATGCCGAAGGAGGAGGCAGGTATGTACACCTAACAGTTATCGTAATCATTCTCTTTCCTCTTGCATTCTGCCCTTCAATTTTGTGTCCATGATTGGCTAAAATTGGTTCCTTGGCAACTTTTGCTGCTATGATTACCAGAAAATATGTCATAAGCCTTGATACAACACATGATGTCAGTAAACAATGACGTTGACCCTTTGTTACTGTTACTTGATGTCTAAGGGTCCCTCGTTCCCTATCTCCGTTTTCATGTTAGAACTGCAGAGTGAAAGTTCTTTAGCTCTATCTTACATATGCACGATTCATTTCAGGGTTAAGATGGACGATGTTTGGTAGCATGATCTTTTGCAGCCTTTGTCGTCTCTTATGGGGCGAAATGCTGCTGTACATCAACCTTCTCTTTCGAAAGATTATCTGTATCTATCTCCCCGAGGTGCAAACGTTTAGTTAACTCTTCGAGCTCTACATATAAGCTCTTCCTTAGTCTCTCTACTTAGCTCGTGAACTCGGAAGCAAATGTAAATGTGAGGATTTGAGTTCACAAGCTGTTTTTTTTTCCACTTTTCTTCTGTAATCTCAGTTTTATTGGATGTCATTAAAACAATTGACAATCCATATGAAATTTCTAATGGAACAAGAAGTTCTGCATTTTGTTGAGGGTAGCATGCTTCACTCAAATATGTATATTTTATATATCATAAGTATATTATTGTTGACTTTGTTAAACTTTTTTGCATAAATTCTCAAATATATAAATTTATAAGCTTATTATATAAATTTACAAACAAAATTAAGAAGTTTGACTGTTGAGATTCAAAATGTTGACATTTTACATGTTTGATTGTTGGAGTTATGTAGGAATTAGTTATACATGAATTTAATTATAAGGAAGTCTATGTAATATTTCATACAAGTTAAGTTATCCATCTTTTTGTATAAAATAATGAAATAAATTTTAGTTAGTTATTGGAGTTTCTGAATTGCATCTTTTTGTAGAAATTAGTTATTTGAGTTTCTAAATTGCAAATTGTATATCATATTATATTGGAAAAATGGTCAAATGACTCTCTAATCTGTAAGTTAATTTTCGACTACACACTTATATTTTATGACGGTCCTATTGCTTCCTTAGACATTTAAAAGTTGAAATATATTGCACCTTAAAAGGTCACATCGAGATTTGTGGTAAGTGATGGGCTGCATGCACGATGTTACGTAAATATATTGTACTTTTTTTAAATTAAAATATTATTATTCTACTTCTTATTTTATTTCCCTTAAATGTTTTCTTTTCTAAATCAGCACATTCTTCTTTTCTTTTTCCTTTTCTTTGACTACAAATTTTCAAGCATTAAAGTGGAAATTTCAAGTTCCATTCTAAAACCTCAAAAAATTGAGTTTTTTAATCTTTGTTTGAATTATTTTCAGAGAAGTTCTCAATTTTCTTATACAAGTCAATCTTGAATATCTAAATTTGATATTTAATGGATGTTCTTCGATGAGAATATTGTTGGAGTTTGAGAAGCTAAAAAATGAAGTATATTTGAATGAGAATGAATTGAATTAGTGAAATCCTTGAAAGTTTACGAATTTTCAAAGTCGTAAACATATTGACTTGACTCACAACAATTTAAAAGGAGAAAATCTTTTGGGTTGTTCATGTTAAAGGATTTGATGTTGATATATTTGTATAGCAATCACTAATCAACTTTAGGATCTAGTTCGAATATGAGTTTCTTCAATTTTGTGTGTTGTTATACTTGAAGTAATAAAAAATTTTAGCCGTAAAAGATACTAATTTTGACTTAGATGTTTTGTTATTTTGTTTACTCAATTGGATTTCTTCTATATTGTTCAATTTTATGTTTTTGTTCTTTAACTTATGAACACTTAGCTAAGCAAAAGTGTTATTTTTAATTTGATCTCGTATTCTCCTAATTTTTTCAAGTGAAGTTGATCTCTTTTGAAAAAAGAAGAAGAAAGGAGATAGCGTTTGTAATAACTATCATTAACGGTGAGGTGATTTCATACTTTTTTCAGATAGTTTAAATCAAATGGAGTGTTGAAGAGATATAGAAAGAAGAGAAAATAAAATAAAATAAAATGGAAAAGATAAAATAAAAGTAAAAAGTAGCATACATAATTTTTTGTAAAAAATTCAGAAAATTAATATGAGAATAAGAAAGTTTCTGCACTTTCTTTGTCAACTCAACATTAGAGAGCAAATAATTCTACTATAAAATAGTTTAAGGGGACAATAGGACCCTCCTAAAATATCTAATGCAACTTTTAATACATGTATAAGATGTCTCTTATGCAGTAACCACACGATCCCTAAGTGTTTAATCAATCAAATTTGTCCATCATTGTTGTATATATATATATATATATATATATATATATATATATATATATAATGATTTGGAAAATAAATAATTAATATTAAGGATAAAATATATACTCACATAAAAAAATATTTTTATCTTGATATATTAAAAGTGACAATTAAAAGTAAAACATGTATATTTATAATGTGGTAGATAATAAATAAAAATAAGCCGAGGAAGTAATAAAGCCAGAGAGTATGAAATATTACTCATAGGGATTTATTTTTTTGAACACATTAAGGGCCCGTTTGGCCATAGGATATGGTATCATGATATGAAATCATGATATGATATCATAATTATGAAATTATGAGATGAAATTGAAGTTTTGTTTGGACATGCGATATGAAATTCGGTGTTGCATATTTTCTCATAAACATAAGAATCTCATATGTTGTAAAACAATTAAAATAGTTTCAATTTTTATTCAATCTTGCCAAATAAACAAAAAATTATAAAGTAGCATAATAAATTATTACATTGCTATTAAAATAGTTACTTAAGTAGAGAACAAATAACTTTGCAATAATTTATCATGCGATTTCATAAAATATTGTTTATTTGGTGTGATTGAATAAACAATTGGGGTTATTTTTAATAGTTTTATAACTTATGAGATTCTTATGTTTATGAAAAAATATACTTTACCAAAATTTCATATTGCATGTCCAAACAAAATTTTAATTTAATCCCATAATTTAAATTTAATATTATGATATCATATCATGATTTCATATCATGATTCCATATCATTATATTATATCGCTTTGTCAAATGGACCCTAAATATGTTGCAATTGTAATAATTCTAAAGGTCGGTGGAATGATGAACAATATAAAATAATACTATACTATATCGCATGGTCAGACAAGCTTAAAGCAACTCTTGATCGACATGTTTACTTGACGACCAAGGAGTAATTTAGGAATATTTTAAATTAAAAGTTTTAATCGACTTGTATCAAAAGCTGTTATGGTTGCAATATTTGACAAAAATGTCAAAACGTTATATTTATTTACTTAGTTGTCCTATGCAAAAAGTACTATTTTCTGACTTTTTAGACCCCACATGTAGCAAATATATATCTATACTACGCGCACGTCATTTTTAAATTTTAAATGATGGATTTATAATTTCTAAAAAATATTTACATCCTAAAGTAATGTATTTGAAAATAGTTGGGAAAATGCTTAAGTACCCCCTTAACCTATGCTCGAAATTGCAGAGACATACTTATACTATACAAAGGTATTATTATCCTCCTGAACTTATTTTATAAGTAATTTTCTACCCCTTTTCGGTCTACGTGGTACTAGCATGAAAAAAAAATCAACCAGCGTTGGACCCACAAGATAATGCCACGTAGGTAAAAAAAGGGTAGAAAATTATTAATAAAATAAGTTCAGGAGGGTAATAGGACCTTAATATAGTATAAGTGTGTCTCTGAGATTCCGGACATAGGTTGATGGGATACTTATACATAAAAAACATGAACTTCTGTAATTTTTTCAAATAATTGAAAAGATAAAATAGATTATGCATTAAATAATTTTTCCTTTATTTATTATATTCAATCCATTTTTATTTGACCCGTCCATTTATTAACTCGTTCTCCCTAATCAAGACGGTACGTTCCAAGAACATATGGCAAAGTTCTCTTTGGTGAAATTTCTTAGAGCTTAAATTTTGCCATTTCACCAAGCCAATTGAACACACCTAATCCTCAAATTCTTAAAATATAATCCAATTTTGACTTATGTTACTGATATCTAGAAGAAGACTAATTAAACTCTCCCAAATTAAAATAATGTAACCAATTTTTGCTTTATAGTACTGCCCACCTATTTTTCTAGAAGAAGGAATATTAATATTTATTATATGTTATGTTTTGAAATTTGTCAAATAATTTAGAAGCGACAAAGTTATAAGAAATTTCTCTCTTTATTCACTAATGCTCCCCCCTCCCCCTCCCTTTGCCTTGTATTCTAGAAGATGACTCTTTTTTAAAATTAGTCAAGCCTCTCATTGTTCTTTTATGGTCATCTAGAAGCCAAATTAGTTTGAACTTCCAATCTTATATATAAGCATATTGGCTATAACTTCAAACATTCAAACACTCTCCTATATACATCTCTATTTTTAGAGACTAATTATATACACTAAGTTTATACTATACTTGTTAGTTTGAGGCTACCATTATGAAAGGATATATGGGAAAGAAGGATTTAAGGATATCGGAAGAGGATGATCTAGACGATACTCTTTCACTTTCTGATCTAATTCTCACTCATGATGATGATGATATTGATTCTGAAGAATGTGATAAGTATTACGACTCGAAGAGTAGTGTTACTTCATCATCAGATGATGAAGATCACACGTTCGAGTTTATTAGTAATTACAAGAATAATGTCGTACTTCCTCCTGAAAATATCCTCTTTTGTGGGAAACTTATTCCTTACAAAAGTAATAATCCCATATTATCAACGTCAATGTCAAAGAGACGATCGTTTTCGTTTTCACGTAAAAGTAAGTTCTTGGGATATCATCCAACTCATGAGATGGAATTGAAGGATCTCAAAAATCGATTAGATCGTAAAGCTGGCGATGGAATTAGTGATTATAATAAAAATGGCAAAGGAAGTGGGAATGGGAAAGGGAAAGGGATATTATGGTCATTGATTAAGGCAATAAGTTGCACTAGTGGTGGTGCATCCTACCATGCACAATCTGCAGTCAAAGCATCTATTGGTTGCATGTCTCTTGTCTAAGTGTCACGAAGCGTTAAAGTAACAGTAAAATTGAATTCAATTTGTAAAAATAAACGTGATAGTATTTGCATTAGAGTAGACAGACTACGGCTTGGGATGCAAACCTTCCCTAAAATGAAGACAAGTCGGCTGCTTACTTCTGTTGACTCTAGGAGCATGCATGAGCTAGAGAGCTTATTTTATTAGAATTAGGTTGTTGAATTAGAATATTCAATAATATTAATCTATATATATTTTTCTCTACCTAACATCTTTATGTTCATATTTCAAGAATTCGTTTGTTATTCCAATTTGAAATATCTAAGCTCTTCTATAAAATTAATAAATAAAGTAATTAATAAAAATAAATATTATATACTTCCCTAAGTATCCCAGTAGGAAATTATTAGGGAAAAGAACAGATATTGTACACCAAAAAGAGAACTATATTATAAATTGTATTCCCTTTAATTTTATAACCCCGCCCTTGGTTTTAACTATTATACATGTGCGTTTACTGTTTGATACCATCTAAATTTATCAACTAAATCACATTATTTATTTGAACTTATTTAAATAACTTAATAACTTTTACTCTAACTAGTTTTGATGTAATTTCAATAACTAAATCACCAACTAAACCACGTTATTTATTTTAACTTATTTAAACAACTTTACAACTTATTAACTTTGATTAGTTTTAACTTAATTCCAAAAACTAAATCCACCAACTAAACCACATTATTATTTAAATTTATTTAAATAACTATACAACTTTAACGCTAGCTGATTTTGATTTTATTCCAAAAGAAACTAACCACCATTATTTTAAATAATGAGTCAACTAGCTAGGGGTTAATTTAACTTTATTTGAACTTATTTCAAACAATAACAACATTAACTCTAATTAATTTTGAATTAATTCCTAAATTTAAAAGTGTGTCCAACGACTAGATGGACACAAATTTGATGTTGGCTAGAAAATCATTTTGTCATCAATAGGATCAATCACTTTTGATACTTGTGCTTGACAACACACTATTAATTAAAGCTTTAATATCAACACTAAGATGGATACAAATGCGATCTTTCGCAGGAAAATCAATTTTGTCCATTAAATACGTATGCTTAAAAACACATGTATTTCTAAATTAAAGCTTAGTATCAACACTAATAGACACAAATGATCTTGCAAAAAAACTCAATTTTGTTCATCGATACTGATCAACTTAGCTGGGGTAGACTTATGCTTTAAAGAGACAAGTAAGCCTCAAAATATAAGAATTGAAGATACTTACAAACACATAATTTTTAAATTTAATTTTCTTTGAAAAATATCGCAACCACCGCATTTGGTGGTTGCACTCCTAACATATTTTTTTTTCATATCGTAGAATTTGTCTCAATTTCTAATTAAGGTGAAATAATTTCAACCACTGCACCATGACTCTGGTAATGATAAGTACTTTTAGACACCAATGAATTGTGAAGTTCAATGTTTCTAAAAGCAATTTTTTTGGAATGCTTGTACCTATCATTCTCTTTTCATGATTAATCAACTAACCTCAATTCAACTTAGCAAATCTCAGACTTATATATATGCTATATGGAAGTTCAGGATTTAAGCGCTATAAGGTTTTTTTTACATTGGATAGTGTTTAAATAGAGTGTTATTAGTAATGATTTTATTTTAAGCAAGTATCATCTTCTACTATATGCAACTTAATTTATGGTCGTTGAATTAACAACGTGCAACAATCTTGCTTTATTTTGCATACTAAAGTTCGTATCATAAAATGTTGGGATAATCTTGAACTCAGAACTTGGTTTGTGAATAGTTTAAAAATATTCTTAAATTTAAACAACTCTTTATTTTCCTAATACTTTAATTCATTTGACTGAGAAATTTTTTAGTTGGAATCTATAATTTTTTTTTAAAAAATTCTAATATTACGCAATAAAAAAAATTCTATTAAAAAACCATAAAAAAAACAGGCCAAACGTAAAGAAAATGATTCCATTATATCCCATAAAAAACTAAAGGAGGGTAGTTTTGACATCCAACCACAAAGGGTAAAATTGAGCTCTTTCTAATAGTTTTAGGCAATTATTAACAACTTTTTTTTGGCCATGTTGGAGCTTGTCAGGCATCTAAATGACTTTATGTGGTAAGACTAACTTCTGTAAGGGTATTTGTGGTAAAAGAAAAATGGATTGAGAAGGTAATTTTTTTATCAATACATAGAGTAAAAGCTATTTCAAATAGTTCGGGGTGTTTTTTATTCTTTTTTCTGTTTAAGAAAGTAGGGTGTTCTAGAATGGAAATAGTACTAACTAGACGAACTTGAATAACAACTAGCACCATGTTTGTTATTTGTCATGGTTTACTAATGTCTAAGGATAGTATGTATATTATAAAATCCGCAAAGATTAATACGCATTATTCTTCTCTAATACCTCCTAGCAAACGACACCGAATACATAGGAGTTAATGCAATATACCTGTATTGCTATAATCTTCACCAAAAGCCAGATCAGAATAGAATGAAAGCATATGATTAAAAAAGGGAAGGGCTTGATGTGTTCAAGTTTTACAATAATCTAACACAAGAACAAAATTCATTTTTAAAGTGATGAAACCTAGATCTATCTCTTACTATAATTTCCCTCTCATAAATCCTTGAAATAAGCTTAGTAGCTGTGTGACAGTCATTGCAAACTCTCAAGTTCTTTATAATTCTAATAGGGGCACCAGAATCAGAAGCAATAAGCGTAAGCAATGGCTAACCTTTCACTATGGTAGGTAAGGGCACTTTCCTTCTCTTCCTCTTCAATGTCGAACAAAACTTCTCTTGTTCCTGACTTGTGACCATGTTCTTGCAGCCTTCTGTGCATCTCGTCTAGCTTCATGTATATCCATTTGAGTTCTGGATGAGTCTTATCGCCAATAAGGAACTCGTGCATAGCACCATCAATATCGACAATGCTACTACCAGGAGCTTTGTCGATCCCCTGATCTTTCATCAACTTCCTTAAATGTTTCACATCATCCCACCTGTTCAAGCTAGCGTATATATTCGATAGTAACACATAGTTCCCACTGGTCTCTGGCTCTAGCTGTATCAATTGTTTCAAAGCTGATTCGCCTACCTCTAAGTTACCATGAACTCTAGCAGCTCCAAGTAAGGACCTCCAAAGAACTGCATTTGGCTTCATAGGAATGGTCTGAACTATTTCTTCAGCCTCCTTTACTCGGCCTGCTCGACCAAATAGGTCTACTAAGGTCCCGTAGTGCTCAAGCTTAGGCTCAATGCCGTAATCCTCCTTCATTGACTCAAAAAATTTGCAGCCTTGATCAACCAACCCGACATTAGAGCAAGCACACATTATAACCAGCATTGTTACATCATCAGGAACTAAACCTTCTAAATCCATTTTCTTGAAAAGTTCAAGGGCTTCCAGACCAAGGCCATGAACTGCAAGTCCTCTAATCATGGCATTATAACAATAAGTGTCTCTTTCGAGCAATTGATCGAATACCTGACGAGCAAAATCAAGACGCCCACAATTTGCATACACAGCGATTAGTGCAGTCCCAACAAACCGATTGAGCTTGAGATCATTCTTAAGCACATAAGAATGAGCCCATATTCCTTGACTAAGTGCACCTAAATCAGCACAGGCACAAATCAACGCCACCAAACTAACTTCATTCGGACAAGTCAAAGATTTCTGCATTTGACTAAACAGAAGCAAAACCTCCAATGATAAACTAGAACTATCATACACACTATCAAGATTGGATTCATAATAAACAGAATAATTATGTGTATAAGCTGTGAGTATGGAGTTCCACGAAGCTAGATCAGGTCCAGTAATTTGATCAAAGAGGAATCTTGAAACACCCAATTCGCCACACTTGGAATAGAAATTAAGCAATGAGGCTTGAACAAAATGATCATAAGGTGGTTCGAGGAATTTCAAGACATGGGTGTGCAAGGCTCGGCCATGTTGAAGCCATGGTTGAGAACTACAAGCCTTAAAAAGAGAAGGGTAGGTGTAACTGTTGGGTATGAGAGTGGTTTGCGTCAGAATACGATTGTAAAGGGCTAACGCAAAGTGAGTTTGATCATCTTTTTTCCTAGAAAGTGACGATGAGATAAGGGTGTTGAAAAGGAAGATTGTTGGATTGGTTACATGGTTGAAGATGCTTAGAGCATAGGAAATGGTGGCATCTATGGTGGAGGATGAAATGAGAAAGCGACTGAGAGGGTAAGTGTGTAAAATAAGCCCAGTTGTGATCATTTGAGCATGCACTTGCTTGAGGGTAGCTATGTTTTTGCATTGTTTTATGAGTTTGAAAATAGGGTGGGCAGATTTTGGGCTCAATGTATTCATGTGATGTGCTCAAAGCTTTGCAAGACAAACAAAACCTCTCACAAGTCATTAGTGCAAAATGAGAACTCTCCTATTGATGGTGCACTGACACAGGATTAATCACACGGCAGAACTCAACATCAATTCTGATCATGCCTTCATCTAAAAATCAAAATATAACATCGTCAGACTCAACATTTCTACATTTATATGTTTAGCACATAAGTAAACAAAATTACACACCAAATAAAATGGGAATGATTCATGAAATTGGTAACCATCTACTCCCTCTGTTTCAAAAAGGATGACCTAGTTTGACTTGGAACGAAGTTTAAGAAAAGAAAGAAGATTTTTTAATCTTGTGGTTCTAAATTAAAGTTATATCAAATGTACCAAAATGCCCTTTAATCTTGTGGTCTTAAACATGCCACGTGGAAAGTTAAAGTTAAAATGTTGTCAAAAAATGAAAGGGATCATTCTTTTTGAAACAAACTAATAAGGAAATAGGGACATTCTTTTTGAAACAGAGGGAGTATAAAGTAGATAAATAGAGATTAAAAACCGAAAAACGTGTAAATGATGCTGAAAACATTTGGCCAAAACCTGTGATTTAACGATAACAGAAAGCGGGTTGAAGTTGGCGATTAACCTGAGCTGAGCTGACAATCGTTTTAAAATGGGTCAAACTTATTTGAGTTAAAACTTAGCTCAGTTTTATATTATCTTGAGCCCAACCCATAAAATTTTAGGTCGGTTGGACGGGTTATTTGATTTGGGGCGCATTTTGACAATCCTAATTGAAACTCTCATCTTCTAAACTATGTAGTACCTAGGGTTTCACCTTGAGAAACAATCGGGGTAAGTTCTAGACAACAAATACGTCTAAATGAACTTTCAACTAAACCTCACATGAATTATTCAGGATTGGACTCAAGATAATTTGAATTGGGTTCAATCTCAACCCATTTTAAGAGAATCCTCACTTGAGCCCAATTTCATCTTCAATTTCAACCCATTTTAAAACTCTTTATTTGAATTGGTGTAATGTATTTTCCTATATTGAATTACTATCTATTTATATCTTTTAGGATTTATCTATGCATTTGTAATTCTTTTTTTAAAATTTTCTTGAGCTGAAATCAAATTGAGGTTATAAGACTTAAATAACCATATCATAGAATTATAGAGTTTCAGCGGGTCAAGATCCAAGCCGTTTTTAAGCCCATTTTAGCCCAAAGTAAACTTGGCGAGGTCATGACCCAACCAAACTTCTATCTCAACCCGCCCATTTGATACCCCTACTTATAATTATTATGTTCCCATTGCACAGAAGAAATACAAGTGAGGTGAAGCACAAGTTAAGAGTGCTACTACAGAGAGATCATTGATAATTAAGCATAACTTTTCCTTGAGTGATTCACTACTCTTTTCCATATTATCAGATTATTAAAGAGCATAGCTCTAAGTTAAAACAAACAAGGTAACCTTCGCACACAAAGACATCCTATTGACCTCCAAATATCTCCCTCAGTTTGAATATTAAACTCAATTACGTCTGACTACATTATGCAAAGCACATTACTTCAGGCACAAATGAAACAAAGTCATACTTAATAGTATAGATTTTCTGCACCACACCTTATATAATGTGAGCTCAATGTACGGCTACAACGTATTTAATACCCCATATACTTAAGCTTAATAAACTATCAACAAGTGGCAAATTATCAAACATGTGGTGGGCATTGCTAATATATAAGAGAGAGGTTTTGTGAGGTTCTCAGTCCTCCCAATTTCTTATGAGAATCATAGTTCCTAACCAGAAAAAGGGATCATCAATAGTGCATTTATCCAACTTCAGAACAAATTTTCACCATTAATGCAAGCATTTTACATTCAATTTAAAGGGAATTAAGAAAGGGATCGCGAGGGAGAAAATATGAATAATACCAGGTCTGGTCTCTGGTGAGTGAAGGTAGCTGTGTTGGCCGGAGAGGGAGGTAATGTCCACATTTTTTGTGTTATGGAAATGATGTAGCCTGAAGGAGTGCCAAACATAGCGCCAATCTATATAGTAGAAATATATATATATATATATATATATATATATATAAGCTAGAGGTAGGAGAAGTGATGTGGCATGCCTCTAGAGCTACTATTGACACTTATTTTTCATTTCTTTTTTTGAGATTTTTTTAAATATAAGAAATACATTATCTATTACTTAAATAACTTAGAAAAGCCTCATAAAATAAAGGGAAAATTACGTATGAGTAATCAATCTGATCTTTAAAACAAGAGCAAATCAATAAATCCCAAATAACTTATAGCCTGTTATAAAATAAGTAGCTAACAAATTAATAATAATAAACTAAAAGAAGAATAAATAAAGAGAGAGTATAATGATATATGTTAAACTTTTCTTTTATTACTTTACATTTGGAAATGTACTACTATATATAGTGGTAATTGAAATGATGTAACTTGGCCATTATTTGCCAAGTGTAAGATAGTGTTCACATGGCATTCATAATTGCTTAAAACAAGACAAGTAATGTGAGTCATTATTTTTGGTGGGCTTCATGTGGCATTGGCATTGTTTTACAACACTCCCCCTTGGATGTCTATGTAAATGAAAAATTGAAAACAAATATACATAGACATTCACAATACTTTTTACTTGTTGCCTCATTAAAACCCTTTCTAGGAAAATCCAGTGGAACAAAACCTAGATTAAGGAAAAAAGAGTGCAACATGTATTTTACTCCCTCTGATAAAGACCATGATTAATATGTTTAAGTCTTCGCATTTCAATCTTTTGCACCATCTTCTCAAGAGTTGAGGCTGGTAAATATTTGGTGAATAAATCTGCTGGATTATCACTTGAACGAATTTGTTGTATATCAATATCACCATTCTTCTGGAGATCGTGTGTAAAAAATAATTTCGATGAGAAGCATTGTCTTCAAAGAGCACTGTGGGTATCTTGACATCACATTTCAAATCACATTTTTCTTTGATAAAATATATCACTGATCTCAACCATACTCATTTTCTACTTGCTTCATGAATGGTTATTATCTCAACATGATTTGAAGAAGTAGCGACTATGGACTGCTTCGTAGATCTCCATGATATAGCAGTACCTCCGTATGTGAACAGATAGCCTGTTCGAGATCGAGCTTTATGTGGGTCAGATAAATAACCTGCATCTGCATGACCAACAAGATCTGCACTATCTTTGTTAGTATAAAATAGACTCATATCACTAGTCCCTTTTAAATATCACAATATATGTTTAACTCCATTCCAATGTCTTCGTGTAGGAGAATAATTAAATTTTGCTAATAAATTATCAGAAAATGTTATGTCAGGTCTCGTAGAATTAGCAAGATATATAAGTGCGCCAATTGCACTAAAATAAGGTACTTCAGGACCAAGAAGTTCCTCATTATCTTCTTGAGGTCGGAATGGATATTTACTCACTTCAAGTAATCGTACAATTATTGGAGTACTTAATGGATGTGCTTTGTCCATGTAAAATTATTTCAAGATTTTCTCAGTATAGGCAGATTGATGGATGAAGACCCCGTCTGCTAAATGTTTAATTATAGACCAAGACAATTTTGTCTTTCCAAGATCTTTCATCTCAAATTCTTCCTTTAGATATTCAATTGCCTTTTGGACCTCTTCTGGAGTTCCAATGAGATTAATGTCATCAACATAAACTGCAAGAATAACAAACCATGACGTTGTTTTCTTAATAAAAATGCAAGGATAAATGACATTATTTACATAATCTTGTTTTATCAAGTACTCACTGAGGCGATTATACCACATGCTTCCTGATTGTTTTAAGCCATTTTGTAATTTGATTGAACACATTTCTCGAGGTTTTGAACTATATGTTTCAGGCGTTTTAAGTCCTTCTGGAATTTCATATAAATTTCGTTAGCAAGTGAACCGTAAAGATAAGTTATAACCACATCCATTAGATGTATTTCAAGATTTTCATGAACAATTAAACTGATGAGATATCAAAAAATTATTGCATCCATAACTGGTGAAAATTTTTCTTCATAGTTGACACCAGGTCGTTGAGAGAATCCTTGTGCAATAAGGCATGCCTTGTATCTTATAATTTTATTTCTCTCATTTCGCTTTCGCACAAAAATCCATTTATAGTCAACTGATTTTACACCATTTGGGGTTTGGACTACAGGTCCAAAAACCTCACGTTTAGCAAGTAAGTCTAATTCTGATTGAATTGCCTCTTGCCATTTTGGTCAATCACATCTTCGTCGACATTCTTCGACAGATAAGGGTGTCTTGCATAATGTTAAATGCAACATTATATCAACTATGGTTTTTGATCGATCTAAACTTATCTCATAATCCGTAGAACTTATTGAAAGCTCTTCATTCACTTGAGTCTCGGGTTCACTGATCTCTTCAGATATATCAGGATTAATCAGATCTTGAATTTTATCTTCGTGAAATTCTTTTGTAGTGTCATTTTTCATACTTCTTTTTCTAGGATTTTTATCCTTTGAACCCAATGGTCTGTCACACTTCAAGCGTGTTTGTGATTCAGAAGCCATGACACTCGTAGATGGTCCTTTTGGGACGTCAATCCGGATAGGCACGTTTACTAGGGGAGTATGTGACTTTGTTATCCTTTTCAAATCAGTAAATGCGTCTGACATTCAATTTGCTATGTTTTGCAAATGAATTATCTTCTGGACCACCTCCTATTCACACATAGGGGAACGTGGATCGAAATGAGATAATGATAAAACTTTCCATGCAATTTCATTTTTAGTTTTTTTTTTCTCTCCCTCTAATTGCGAAAAATTTATTTTATCAAATCGACAATCTGCAAATCTTGCAGTAAATAAATCTCCTGTCATTGGCTCGAGGTAGCAAATTATGGAAGGTGAATCAAACCCAACATATATGCCTAACCTTCTTTGGGGACCCATCTTAGTGCGCTGAGGTGGTGCTACTGGCATATATACAACACATTCGAAAATTCGTAGATGAGCAATATTTAGTTCATGACCAAATACTAATTATGACGGACATTATTTATTATAATGAGTCGGTCTAAGACGAACAAGTGATGCTACATGTAAGATAACATGGCCCAAACAATAGTGGGTAACTTACTTTTCATAAGTAAATGTCTTGCTATTAATTGTAAGCGCTTAATAAATGACTCACAAGGCCATTTTGAGTATGAACATGAGCTACAAGATGTTCAACTATTATCCCTATTAATAAGCAATAATAATTAAAGCTTGGGATGTGAATTCTCCAGCATTATCAAGGAGAATTGACTTAATGGGATAATTTGGAAATTGCGCTCTTAATCGTATTATTTGTGTCAATAATTTTGCAAACGACAGGTTGCGAGATGATAAAAGGCACACATGAGACCATCTTGAAGATACATCTATTAGGACCATAAAATATCTAAACAACCCACTAGATGGGTTAATATGTCCACATATATCCCCATGTATACGTTCTAAAAATTGAGGGGATTCAATGTTAACCTTCATTGGTGATGGTCTAGTTATCAATTTGCCTTGATAACAAGCAACACATGAAAATTCATCACATGCAAGAATCTTCAGGTTCTTTAATGAATGTCCTTTTGAGTTTTCAATAATTCGTCTCATCATTATTGATCCTGGATGACCCATTCGGTCATGCCAAAGCACAAAAGTTTTTAAGTCAGTAAACTTCTGGTTTACGATAGAATGTGCTTCAACTGTACTTATTTTTGCATAATATAAGCCAGAAGATAAAGTTGATAATTTCTCTAACACATATTTCTGGTTTGAGACAATCTTGGTAATGCCAAGGTATTCAACATTCATTTCATTTATTGTCTCAATATGATATTCATTTCGACGAATATCTTTAAAATTTAACAAATTTTTTGGGGATTTTGAAGAGAACAGTGCATCTTCTATTACAAGTTTTGTCCCCTTAGGCAAGAATATAGTAACTCTTCCGGAGCCTTCTATTAAGTTTGAATTACCAGAAATTGTAGTAACATTCCTTTTCTTCTAAGCAAGTAACAGAAGTATTTCTCATCTTTGAATATGGCGTGCATAATTCCACTATCAATTACACAAATATCTTCATGATTGATCATTGATCCAAACAAAGTTTGGGACATATCCATATTTTCTTTATATAAATAAAGTAAAATAATACTATGAAACAAGGCTATTATATTTACAATATTTAGAAAAACACAAACATACCAACTAATACCAACTAATACAAACTAACAGAAAATGAAACTATCTAAATTATCGCAAGATCGTCATTAATCGTTTTTCCTTCTGAAGATACAAAGAAATCAGCTACATCCTGATGTATAGGCTCAACATTTGCTTCTGCATTATTGATCATCTTATGCATGGGCTCAACATTATCTTCAGAGATAAATTTTGCTTCTGGATTATCATCACCCTTTTTCAAGGATGCTTGATAGAGCTGAACCAGACGCTTAGATGATCGGCAAGTACGCGACCAATGCCTCATTCCTCTACATCTATGACATACACTTTCCGAATTTTTCTTTTGTATCACTTCTTGTCTCTCACCCTTCTTTTTATACTGTTGGTCATTTTTTGGTGCAAGACGACCATCATAATTGTAATTTATTTACGACCACGACCGTGACCGGAGCCACGACCACGAGTCATGACCTTTTTTTCATTGGTGATAATTTGCCTGATTCACTTCAAGGAATGGCATAGTACCAACAGGTCGACTTTCATGATTTTTTATCAAAAGATCGTTATGTCATTCAGCAATAAGAAGATGTGAAATTAATTCAGAATATTTTTTAAAATCCATTCCTCGATATTGTTGCTGCATGAGCATACTTGAGGCAGGAGCAACACGTAGTTTAAGTAACATCTTAATCGTGGTCTTTATCAGGAGGAGTAAAATACGTGTTGCACTCTTTTTTCCTTAATATAGGTTTTGTCCCACTGGATTTTCCTAGAAAGATTTTTAATGAGGCAACAAGTAAAACGTATTGTGAATGTCTATGTATATTTGCTTTCAACTTTTCATTTACATAGACATCCAAGGGGGAGTGTTGTAAAACAATGCCAATGCCACATGAAGCCCACCAAAAATAATGACTCACATTACTTGTCTTGTTTTAAGCAATTATGAATGCCATGTGGACACTATCTTACACTTGGCAAATAATGGCCAAGTTACATCATTTCAATTACCACTATATATAGTAGTACATTTCCAAATGTAAAGTAATAAAAGAAAAGTTTAACATATATCATTATACTCTCTCTTTATTTATTCTTCTTTTAGTTTATTATTATTAATTTGTTAGCTACTTATTTTATAAAATAACCCACGTAGTTAACTGAATGTCTACATTAAACTCCAATTAAGCATTTGATTCGTCCCGTTCTCTCATCTGCAGGTGTATTCCTCAATATATCTCTATCACTATTCTTCTATTATATTTTCCAATGAACCGTTTCTTTATCTCCATCATTTGTAATAACAATCAATTTTAATGTGCATTTATCTTTGAATAATTGCATTTAATTAATTCATGATCATTTTTATACTCTATTTTTTGTGTTTTATATATAGATAAGAGTGAATCTTTTTCGTGTTGTAGTTTGCTAAATTTGTCTTGCTTTTAATTAGATTTTTATTTTCTTCCACGATTGGTTATTAATAGAGATGATTTGATGATAAGGATTAGGATTTGTAGAGTGTGGGATGCTATTTATTCGAAGAAAAATGACTGGATATGATTTTTGTTGACAAAAATGTACACATTACATAATTAGTACTCTTTTAACACCCATTCTTTTGGCAATCTTTATTCCCAAATCACATGTTGTTTTGTTATATCAGGGCAATCTGTCAGTAAAAAATAAGTTATCTTTAGCCTGAAGCTATGATATTCATTAATATTGTATAATTTAGATGTGTAACAACATTTATGGACAAAATAGGATATGTTATAGAATACAAAACCTTCAACCAATTTTTTTACTTCAAGTGGATAATAATTTATCATAATTAGTTCATTTTGCAATGTAACAAATGGACGTAAGTCTCATTGGAGGAACTACTTCAGGTCCTGTTGGTTATTTTAACATTTTAATATTAATAAACTGCATCATTTGCATTGTTAGTGTGTCCGTTAGTTATGGACAGTTTCCTCTTGCTTTTAAGTGACAAGTATGGTTATTGTTTTAAGTGATATGTGTGGCCGTACAATTCTCATTTCTGAGGTGCACTTCAGCTTTACTTTATTGCTATTATTAATGGAGACAAACGTTGCTGCGAATGTTGGACTTTTAGGCGTTGAGCAACTCTTAACTTTTGCACGTTAGTCGCATTGTATGCCCTCACATTATTTCACTCATTATTCTCCATTTAACTTTGTAACATATGTAACTCCTAAGGCCATTATCTTCACTATTTAGTACCTCATTATATTCCTATTCGTTGTTAGGATGACTTCCTCGACTATAAATAGTGGTGGTCTTCATTTCGTTTATACAGAAGAAAATATTTAGAGTGCACAAAGTTTGTCAAAAAGAGAGTGTTTATTACACTACTAAAAAATCATTGAATACCGACCTACAACTACCAACCTCTGGAGGTTTGTATTATTTATTTTTTATATTCCGACCTCTGGAGGTTGGTATTGTTTATTTTTTATATTCTGACCTCTGGAGGTCGGTATTTTTTATTTCTATTTTTGAGATTATGACCTTTAGAAGTCGGTATTTTTATTTTTATTTTTGAGATTCTGACCTCCAGAAGTCCATATTATATTTTCTATTTTTGAGTTTCTGACCTCCGGAGGTCGGTTTTCTGCTACAAAACTGGCAGCAAATTGCTGCAATTTTAGTTGTCCACCAGCATAGTTATACCAAAACAACTCAAAGAGTTGTGAACACAATATTTTCAACATATACATTAAACTACTTCAAAATAAAAACTTCATTCAACTTCAAAATAAACTAAAATACGATCAAATAATTTCAAAAATATAGAAGTCAAAAATGTCAAATAGATACAACTACTCGTCATCTGTACTTCCAATCTTGGAAAGGATCCTAAAGTAGATCAGTCTTACTTGTACCCTATTGTTAGTCAGACTTATCATTCGCATTGTTTAGCAAAAGTTCAGATGGCTCAGTTGGTCAGTTTAAGTTTCACAAAAAACTCAGTATATCATTAGCAAATAAGACCATCTCCAACCCACCTCTATTTTACTCTCTATACTCCATTTATGGAGAGGTGAATAGTAGTTCTCCAAATTTGGACAATAAGCTTCCTATATTTCCTTCAAGCATAAAAAACTCAGATATGGATGCACAAATCATAGAAAGCAAAGGACCTAAAGTAAATGTACTAATAAATTAGTTTTTTCAACTAATTGGTATTATCTATATAAATATTTTTCTTTCATTGTGCCTCTGCTTGCAAAATTTGCATGAATCCAAGAAATTGTAGGTCTTTCGAGATAATTTCCTTTCATGTGATTTTAGGGCAATCTCACATCTTTTTAACACTTTCACGAACCATGTTTTACACCCACAGACCGGGAAATCTAAAGGTCAACACAGGACATGTTTAAACTATCTCAAATTACCTACTCCTTATTTTTTACTCAATGTGTGCTAATTGTACCTTCAGGAACAGGACCATATTGGTGACCTTATTTTTTACTTACCTTTCCTTCTATCAGATAATACCCCATTAACACTTCTCCATATCAACCATCCTTTTAACTATTCCATGCAAGCTACTCCCACCAGAAATTAGAACCAAGGCTCCTCTAGCCCTAGCCATGAACTCAATTTATTCATTGTGGGTCAATCACTCAAATATGTATGTCCTTTTTCTGGTTTCAACCTACCGTGGGTCCCAAGTAAATTTGAATTCGCGCCAAAAAGTCACACATTGAGTGACAAAGCACTCCCTAACAAAGGCAACCCTGTTCTGATTAAGGATGAAAGAGTACTTGTCATGTCTCAATCCCAAACAAGTTGGAGTTTGCTATATGAATTCGCTATACTAGTTCCTCTCTAATATTTCTTTCTTATACTAAGAAACTGTACCTCAACAACAACAACACCATATCTAGTAAAATCTCACAAGTTGGGGTTGAGAGGGTAGAATGTACGCCGGCGTACCTCTACCTCGTCGAGGTGGAGAGGCATAGTACCTTAACCAAAATAACAAAGAAAAACATCTAGGTACTTATTTAAACAACTTAACAATTTATTTTTGATGAAGTAAGCAGAAACAACTTAACAACTTTTTAACTTTAACTAGTTTAATTATGACTTAATTCCATCAACGAAATTTACCAACTAAACCACATATTTATTTTAACTTATTTACACAATTTAACAACTTTTTAATTCTAACTAGTTTAATTTTGACTGAATTCCAACAACTTAACCGCATTATTTTAAATAATGAGTCAAACTAGCTAAAGATTAGTTAAACTTTATTTAAACTTATTTCAACAACTAAACAAGTCAAAACTAAATTTAAAGCTAAGTGTCAACACTAGATAGACACAAATTGATCTTGCAAAAAAATAATTTTGTCATCAATAGGATCAACTGGTTTCGTACTTATGCTTAAAAAATACATTATTCCTAAATTAAAGCTTAATATCAACACTAGATGGACACAAAATCGATCTTGCAAGCAAATCAATTTTGTCATCAATAGGATCAACTGATTTCGTACTTATGCTTAAAAAACACATTATTCCTAAATTAAAGCTTAATATCAACACTAGATGGACACAAATCGATCTTGCAAGCAAATCAATTTTGTCATCAATAGGATCAACTAGTGTTGGTACTTATGCTTAACAAACACATTATTCCTAAATTAAAGCATAATATCAACACTAGATGGATACAAATTGATCTTGCAAGAAAATCTATTTTGTCATCAATAGGATCAACTAGTGTTGGTACTTATGCTTAACAAACACATTATTCCTAAATTAAAGCTTAATATCAAAACTAGATGGACACAAATTGATCTTGCAAGAAAATCAATTTTGTCATCAATAGGATCAACTAGTTTTGGTACTTATGCTTAAAAAATATATTATTTCCAAATTTAAAGCTTAGTGTCAACACTAGATGGACACAAATCGATCTTGCAAGATAATCAATTTTGTCATCAATAGGATCAAGTGGTGTTTGTACTTATGCTAAACAAACACCTGATGGACACAAACAAATTATCACAAAATTAAAGCTAAGTATCAATACTAGTTGGACACAAACACATTATAAAAACAATTGTACTTGAACTTTAGAAATTTAGAAACATCAAACCTTATCTCCTACTTTGATGAAAGAAGCAGTATAGTCTTGTATTAACTTTTTTAGATGTTAGAGCTTCCTAGCACGAAAAGAAACAATTGAAAATTTCTTTAGTAGTCATTATAGAGAGATTTCAGTCATTATTAACAGTTCGACAGTTAGTAAACAAGTTTGTGTTGTTTTTTCTTTTTCTTGATAATTCAAAATAGGTTTCCCCTATTTTCAATACTTCCTCTCTTTTTTCCACTAGTTATTGTAATGTATATGTTACCATGATTGTGTCCGGGGTTGAGAAACCAAGAATTCCAACAAGAGTGTTCAAATTTTAATGTATATAAACAACAACCAAACTGTAGTTGTAAGTTTTCGAGTCATACTTGTACATATATGAGATCTCTAAAGTACAATCAGTATTATGAGTTAGAAATCAACATTGACATCAAATTGTAAGGCATACACATTGAACAACAACCAAACTCAATTGAATTACCCCTTCAATCTGTTCAATCCAACCTATTGATGACACTTATTTATTTATCTTTCTTTTTTTTTTAAAAATCTTGCATTGCTATGTCCAGTTCTTTCGGGTTCAATTTTAGTAGGGTTATCTCTCAGTTAGACCGTGAAAGCATGAATTGGCTGCCTATATTTGCCTCTTAATAGTGATGGATCATGTATCAATGGAAATTGTGGAGGAGGAGGAGTGATCAGGACTTGTGCGGGTGATCTAATCATGGCATATTCCATCCCTATGGGTAGAGGTACAAGTAATAGTGCAGAGGCAGGTGCATTGTTATTTGGTCTTAAGTGGTGCATTGATAATGGCTTCAACATGATCATTTGTGAAATTGACTCTCTGATAGTATATAAATCTGTAACTGGAAGCTGGACAACTCCGTGGAGGATTGAAGATACTATTAAAGGAATCAGAAAATTAGTTACTAACTATGACATCGTTATTCAACATTGCTTTAGAGAAGCTAACAAAGTTGCTAATAAATTAGCTACTATTAGTCACAATCAAGAAAACAATTGTGTGTACAGTACTTTTGCTGAGTTACCTAGGAAAGTTCAAGGCTTGTTAAATATAGATAAATTGCAGCTACCTTCATTCAGAGTCAAGAAGAAGACACCAAGTATGCTCACTCATGAGCCTCCTTAGATGTTCAGCTATATTTGCCACTTCTAATTCTATTTTTGCTTAGTAGACGGAAAGGTTAGTGTCTGTTTCTAATAGTAGCAATAAGTTAGTTTGGTTTTATATATATTATATACTATCTTGGGCAGTAGTAAGTATGTCATATTCAAGTTTGCATTTATTCGTCAATTTGCTTGATTTTGGATCTGATCAATTTCGTGATATCATATTAGGCGTGATACAAACTTCCAGCATGCTTCCATCTTCTTGTGCTTTTTTATTGGACAACTTTCACATATAGCAAATACAAGATTCATATTTGTATGATATAGCAAAGTTTGCATAATTGCGCTTCATAGCAAACATACATATATATATGTATAATTCGCTATACATATACAATTGAAGCGAATTGTACTAAACGAGAAAGAGAGAAATTATATACAAATTTAATCTGTATAAAACGATAAAGAGAGAAAGGCAAAAGAGACTTGGGCAGGAAAATATTTGTATTGTATAATTATAAGTGTATAAGACGATTATATACAATCTGAATTTGTATAAAATGAGAAGAGAAAGACAAAAGAGGCTTGGGCAGGGAATATACAATTGAATCGAATTGTATAAAACGAGAAAGAGAGAAATTATATACAATTTGAATTTGTATAAAACGAGAAAGAGAGAAAGACAAAAGAAACTGGGCAGTGGAGTATTTTTATTATATAATTATAACTGTGTAGGACGAAGATTTATGTATTTGCAAGTGTATATACAATTTTCTCTTACTTTATACAAACAAAAACACAATTTATACAATTCGTTTCTGTTTGTATAAGCGATAGAGGCGAGCGAGATCTGGGAGAGTGGCGAGTGAGATCTGAGAGAGGGGAGAGAGAGGATGAAAATATATGTATATATATACAATTTTTTCTCGCTTTTATACAAACAGAAACACATTTTATATACTTGTGTTTGTATAAAAGTGAGAGGAAGCGAGCGAGAGATGAAACGAGAGAGGAGAGTGGCGAGCAAGAGTTTGAGGTAGAGAGGTAACTGACAAACAGTTTGTTATGGGGCACAATTAAATCAAAGTGTGATTATAACATTTAATTTAATTTATTAATTTGCCATTATATACAATTTTTCCTTCTTTGATTTATTGTTCTCGTTTTGAATGGTGTTTCATCATTAGTTTATTTTTTTCTAGAAACTGGGAATTGTTGGATTTTTTTTTTTTTTTTGGCTCATAATGCCAATCATTTGTAATATTCACTCTATAGTAGATTAATTAGCCAATGTGCTTATAATATTAGGACTTTATTTTTCTAATATGCTTGTTTGGAGCAGTAGTTTGAGTGCTCGTTACTTGAGAAAATAGTCAAATATCTCTTTAACCTATTATCGAATTTTTAACTATACACTTATATTTTAAGAGAGTCTTATTATCTCCTTAGACTATTTTTAAACGGAATAATCACACCCTTAAATGTTGACATGACATAGAGAGTGTTTTCACTCTCTTAGAGGCATATGAAAGTCAGAAGAATTGATAAATAATATTTTGTAATACTTTTAATTTGACTTTTTTGTTAAATATATATTTTTTACTCATCTCTTCAAGTTCTGAGTTGGGAACCCAAATAAGCTATGAAAAGATAAAAGTAACTAAAATAGGTTTAGTGAAAGAAAAAATTCTATTTCATTCAATATTCTAAACGTTTTTCGTTAGTCCATAACGGGTATATTTTAATATATAACGAAACTATTTCTTTCACTTTATAAAATGTATGTTTTTCTTACAGTTTGTAAAGTGGAACTTTTCCTTACACTTTATTAAGTGGAAGAAAAACTTACATATTACAAAGAGTTATATATTCCAAGTTTTGTTCTCCTTATGATGTTTTTGTAGTGTTTGTCATACAATTATATTGATTTGACATATCATAAAAATAAAAAAATTATTAAACTATGTATTTTTATTTTTTTTATTCTGAAAGCTCATCCAAGCTTTATTTAAGGACATTCAAACATAGCACATTCAACATCTTTAGTCTTCTATTATTCTTCATTTCAATCACAAAATAATGTCTTCTTACCAAAAATTAGAATTTCGATTTATTGGGATGACAAAATTATATATGATGGAAATGCCGCTTATTATAATTGTCCTCCCAAATATAATACTAAATATTCAATTAATATCCGATATCATATATTTCTTTCACCAATTTATAAAAGAATGGGGTATAGACAGTATTATTATGATTATAGTAGGAAAATACCTACTTCATTTTTATCATAAGGACAAGTATATTTTGGAGAGTGAATTATCTATAATGATGAATCGTTGACCGACTTTCTAAGGGTTTCAAATGATTACATAGATCAAATCAAGTTAATAATACTTGAAATTTATGTTAGAAAGAAGCCTAAAACTATCTAACAATGTTCTCCTTTATCGGTCAATGTTCATCCCCAATTAGAAAATTATAACAGTGTTGATGGATTTTCGATAACTAAATCTACTGATTTTTCTAACATGACTCATTATCAAAATATTCTTACCGATCGATATGAATTTGATTTGAACGTAACTATCAATGAAAGTGACTGGTAATGCTCAACAATTATATTTTGATTATTATTTGTTCATTTTGTCATGAATTATTTATTAATTTATATGATTTATTATTATTATTATTATTATTATTATTATTATATACTTTGTAGCGGTTTACTTCAGCAAGATAGGAATATTGCTCCAAGTTATGGACTAGATAATTATTTTGATCAGTCCTCACAGTTTGAAATGACGGAAAATGTTGGACATTCTCAAATTTTCATGTCTCGCCTTATGCAAATGATTATCAGTATGTCCAACACTTGATTTTTTATTTAAGTAAGTTAATTGCATGTGATAAATATTTATATTTTCTTTACATATATAGGGAAAATATCTCAATTGTATTACAAACACGACAAAAACTTTATAAAAAGAGCAAACGTTAAAAATATTTCTTTTTGTAAAGTGTAAGTTTTTCTTCCACTTTATAAAGTGTAAGAAAAAGTTTCACTTTACAAGGTGTAAGAAAACTTTCACTTTATAAAGTTTAAGAAATAATTCCATTATATATTAAAATATAAACGTTATGGACTAACGAAAAACGTTTGAATATTGGATAAAGTGGAATTTTTTCTTCCACTAAGCCTATTTTAGTTATTTTCTAAAATAGTGGTTTATTTTGGTCATTTTTATTTTTTTATGGCTTATTTAGGTTCTGAACTCTCAAGTTCTTTTTATTTCTTTTTCTTTTTTCCCTCTCTTTCTCATTACTTAATATGCACCCACCACCATTTTCTCCACCTTGAACCACAATCACTACACTAACCACATTTTTTTATCCATCTTCTTATTGAAAATCATACTGTCCTTAACCTCACTATTCCAAATAAAAAAAATTCACAAAGTAAAGACGAAAAAAGAAAAGCAGAAGAAGAAAGATAGGAGAAACAAAACTTAAAAAAAGAATAGAATTATTAAACACCTTTCATCATAAAAAATCATCTATTATTGAATTTTTTGAATTATTAGAGAAATTCAGTGAATTAAAACAATTATGATTATAAAATAAATTTTTTCGATCAAGAATTTCATAAAGAAAACTAAACACGAGTTTTGGGTATATGATCCGGTCATTCATCTTTTTTCATTTTTATCAATCTCAAATTAGTTCAAAATATCAACACCATTAATCTATTTTTTCAATCGATTTTAGGTCAGTAACATATATCAACCATTTGATCTTATCTTCAATCTCTATTGTTGTTTGGTGAAGACTCAAGAATTTAACCATCAAAACTCATAATAAAATATACAACATTTGATGTCATGGAGACAAATAAATAACATAATAAAAGATTCAAGAAAAGAAAAAAATGAGTAATCAAGCTCATCAAGCTGTGTGAAGGATGATATAAAATGATAATGTCAATTTTTTTCGTGGATGACTAATTTGAAAGAAGTGAATGAAAAACAAAAGAGAAAAGAAAAAGAAGAAGAAGAAGAAGAAAGAAAGAGGAATAAAAAGAGTAAAGATCTTTTTGTTATTAATAAAAAGGGGGAAAAAAAGGAAAAATAAATATATAAAAAAAAATAACAGTTGACAGCGAGTGGACACCACTGCATGTTATAAATGTGGTTGTCTAGTTTTAGGGTGATATATATTTTATTTTTGAAAAATTCGGGGGGGGGGGGGGGGGTAATAGACCGCCGCAAAATAAAGTGTGTAACTAGGAATTCGATAATAGGTTAGGAGAGGAATTTGTCTATTTTCTCCTCATTACTTTGTTTACTAGCAGGATTGGTCATAGCATCCTTGTGAACTTGTCCCCCTTTGTCTAAATCTTTGTTGTAGTACGATCGAGTTTATGCAACTTCATATTGTTTTGAGAGTCGATGGGATAATCCTCTTAGATATGTTATTATTCTTGTTATTTTCGAACACTAACTCTTTCATTTTGCTTTGCATGTGAAATTCGCTCGAGTTCACCATGAACTCTTATTTCCTTTTTTCCCTCATTTCGAGAGAGCCATAAAGGCTCAACCCTTTCCTTTCGAGTTGGCCAACCTTTGAAATCAATGAACAAGTTTCAAAAGCCCCGAAAAAGGGTTGTATACAAGATGTATACAATTGTATTGTATACAAGATGTGTACAACTGTATTGTATACATCAATATACAAGTCAAAAAGGGAAAACACAGGAACGTAGCTGATATACGCTGTATACAGTATCAAATATACACTGAAAATGGGCTCAAAAGCCTCAAGAAATTTCCAGCAGGTCCAAGAAAGATAAATGGGCTGAAATCCATTATTGTTGGTAAAATTGTAGTCTTAGGACAGGTGAACCAAAAGCCAAATATAATTTGAATTGGAGCCAAGTTTGAATTATTTTCTCTTGGCGAAATGGTCTAGTGGACCCTTGTACTTGTATCTGTTTGTATTCTGGACCCTTGTATTTATCTTTTTGTCATCTGGACCCCTAAACCCATCTAAACACAACATTTTAAACACAATTTTTGATGTGGTATGACCCATCCTGCCCCCTCCCCCCCTCCCCCCAAATCGCTGCCTCCACCCCACCAAATTTCTTATACCAATTCCACTTCTTTCGTTCTTTCTTTGGATTCACCCACCATTTTCCTTGTTCTTCTTCTTAACACCCCACATATTGTCCCACCCCTAAATATTTTCTCAAAGTTAATTCTTTTTGCTACAAATCAATTTTTCTCATAGTTCTTTTCTTTTTGTCATATTTATTTTTTCAAAAGTTCGATTTTTTTTTATTTTTTTTTTGTGATTGTGGGTATAAGGTATTGAAAAATGAAAAACTCCATTGATAAGCTTGATGAAACTTCAAGAATAACAAATGGGTTGTGTGAATTTATGACTACATCGAGCCGTGATGATGAAGACCAACAAAATCAAAAACCAACAAAGATACAATACAATCAACACAAAAAAGAGATGAGTAAATTGAAGGAAAAAATAAAAGAGAAGAAATGTGAAGAGAAAAAAATTTAAAAAAAGACAAGAGAAAAGCTCAAATTTATCCAATAATGGTGTTGAGTGAAAATATAGAAGAAAAGATGGTCTTGAAAGGTAAAAATCTGACTTTTTAAGGTGTCTCACGCTCTAGTTTGTGTGTATCACACGCTCCATGTGGAGTCTTTCCACATAGGATGCCACATAAAAAATTGTGTTTAAAATGATGTGTTTGGATTAGTTCAGGGGTCTAGATGAAAAAATGGTAAGTAGGAGGGTCCAAAATACAAATACAAGTACAAGGGTCCACCAGACCATTTCGCCTTTTCTCTTCCTCTCTTTATTATTTTTTGTTCATTTGTGTTAACTAATCCTTTTATTTGATTTAGTTTCACTTAATTTAATTGAATTCCCCAAAAGACAAACTATATTCTTTATGTTAGTTTATTTTAATAAAATTCATTTTTATCAACTCTTGTAATTTTATTGAATATGCAAAACCAGTTATTTATTCTTCAATAAATTTAAAATGTTTTTTCTACTTTAATCAACTAAATCGGTCTAAATCATTATTTTAAAAAAAGAGATTCAAATAAACTCTAATTTATCTGATTTTGTTAAAATCATAATCGCATGCATTTTAATTTTAATGTTTAAATTAACGTCCTTTTCTTAAAAATAAAAAAAATTGTTCTTTGTTTAACTATTTTCAAGTTAATAATGTAAATTATTTTTATAATCATTTTCCTAAAAAATTGTTAATATATATTAACTAAGTCGTAAGATAACCGTATGTTAGCGAGCGCTTCAAATACCTTAAAAACATTGTTGAAGTGTAAATAAGAACCTCTTTACCTATTTTCTCTAAATTTTTAAAGGTTTATCTATTATTTTTTACAAAATAAAAATAAATTCTCTTAATTTCTTTAAAAAATTAAGTGACGACTCTTTTCTAAGTATTTTTCTCAAATTATTTTATACTTAGAACATTTCAAAAGTGATTTTTCTAAAGATGGTAAAATTACAGCATAACAACATCCATACAAGATCGAACTTAATAATTTTGGTATACTTGCTTTGTACAGTAATTTATGGTGTTCTAATGTCTATTTCGTAAAACGGTGATGAGACATTGAAGGTTATACGTACAAATAATTAAACAGTTAATTATAAATATAAAATTTAATTAATTGTTATCATGATGTTTCTATGAGTATTATCTCACATTTCATACTCGAATGTATTACATGTTGGCTCTTCACCTCTATGAGATATTAAGTTCATGATTTGAGGACGGATTGACAAAATTTGTATATTACTCAATAAATATAAGTGTAATTATCTCCTAATTCATATCAACGTAGTTCATACTCTAAATATGAATTTTTTTATTTTTTTTTTATTCCACGCATCCTAACTTTTTATATATAAAAGTATAAAAAATTGTTACACTTTTTGAAACAATTAATTGTAGGTGTAAAATAAAAATTTTGTATTCTGCACAATTGCAAAATTATGATTAATAAGAATATTTTAAACAAATCGACCTCCGGATGTCGCTTTTACAAAAAATAATTAGATTCGATAAAAAAATGTCAACCTCTTGAGGTCGGTATCACATCAAATTTTAAGATTAATAAAAAGTAATCATGTTAATTAAAAAAATACTAACATAGGGAAGTCGGTATCTTTATATAAATTTATTTTTTAACTTATATAAAACCGTCATCCGAAGGAAGATTTAGTTAAAGTTAATTGAAAATATTAATTTATTAATTTTTTGAAAGTCACTATATAAATATTTTAATGAAAATTAATTTAATTACATACTATTTAGTTTTATCGACTTCCGAAAGTCAGTATTATATTTTTTTGTTTTTTATTTACACAAAATCATCCTCTGAAAGACGATTTAAATAAAATTAATTTAAATCATTTTTCAATTTTCTTTTTTATATTTAATTGAGAAAAAATAAAATATTATTATTTACTTGTTTATTTAATACCGATATCAAGAGGTCAGTTTTTATTGTAATTCATTTTTTTTGTGTTCTTTTTGTGGAGCTTTGGACTCAACTCTTGTCCAGAGTTATTGAGATACAATTGTGATTATGTTGTTGTATCCCAGAAGGGACATATCAAGAAGGTCTGTTGTTGGACTGGTGAAAAAAATTTGTTGCAGTGAGCTTGAATCTTCTTAAAGAGAGCGAAATATTCGCGCCTTAGCTTGAAAAGATATTCGATAAAAGTGCATATTTAACTGCAACTAAGCTATCATCGCTAAATATCATTTTTGGTGTTTGGTGTTATGTTTGTTTCAATTTGTTCGATGGGTCAGGGATAAGTTATTTCCTATAGGCTATATATCCATTATCAAGTACTCCCTCCGTCCTCTATTGTTTGTCAGGATAAGATTATGCATAATCCTTAAGAAAAATTTAATATAAGGTGCAATTTTACTAATATAACCTTACTATATCAATCATTATTAAAATGGTTTGTACTTTTTGAAAACTGTAAAAATAAATTTTTTCACATTAAAGTAATTTTGTAACTTTAAAATGACTACTTTTTGAAACTAGTAGTTATGTAATTATTAAGGGCAAAATTGGAAAAAGTGACTAATTATTTCTTGATTGTTAAATTAACAATTAATTTTGAATAACTATTTTTAATATATCCGACAAACAACAGTGAACGGAGAAGTATACAAGTGTGTCTGCTGATTTGAGTATAAATCTCATCATCCCCTCATTGCTATTAATGGATAAAAAAGTGCCCTAAATGAGTTTAGGGAACTCTTAGATTTCAGGGCATAGGCTATGAGGTAAGATGAAATATCAAACTAATACTCTGACTCTTTTAGTGCTACTATCAAAGTACCAAAAATCATATTAATTTTGAGAAAAAATCATTGTGACAGGAAAAATAAAACAAAATATATCCATTTTTAGTTATACTTGATGAGAATTTGAATGGAATTTAGTGGTATACCTATCCATCTATCCATTATTCAACGGATGCTAAGTTTGATAAGCTTCATTTTCTATCATCATTCAAAATAATCTTTATAATGTAATTAAAATAAGAGATAATGATATGACTTATTTTAAAGATCGCGTGAAGCGTGACTAAGTTCCTAGTGTATACAAAAGACACACAAAATACAAAGGGATTGTATTCTTTGTTCTAAATTTCACTTGTATTCACTCATTCTTATCTCATCGTATATTTATGAAAAATTATTTAAATATACAATTTATTTTATTATATTCTTTTTAAAAAAATTACCATCTGAAAAAATTACAAAATATCCTACTTTACGCAGTGTATCAATTGGATCAATCACTTTATGTGATGTATCGATCGAATACATCACTTTACACGATATATCGAGAAGTTACTTTGTGTAATGTATAAATCAGATACATCATTTATGCGATAGATTGGTCGAATACATTGCTTTACACAATGTATATCAATATCGCTTTTACTCGATATATCGGGACCTTGAGTGTCCAAAACTAAGACGCGATGCATTGGGATGTTGAGTGATGTGTCCAAAGCTGAGACACGGTGTATCAGAAAGTTGAGAGATGTATCCGAAATTGGGATGCGACGTATCGGGACATTTTTGAATGTATCTGAAAATACCACCAAATTTAAGAGATTTTTTGTAATTTAAAAAAGAATAGGGATATGATGTAATTAGATCACACTATGAGATTTGTATAAAATTACATACTCGTATTCATCATTCGTTCTAGTTTCATTTGTGTTCATTCACTCTTGTCTCACATATATTCATTAACTCTTGTATCATTTGTATTTATTTACTCTTATACACTCATGACTATTCGTTCTAATACAAAAAATACAGAATTACAAAGAAAAAAAGGCGAAATATAGAGAAGAGAGAGAGAGAGAAGAGGGACAAGAAAGGAGATCGAGGCGAGCCAGAAAAGGAGAGAGGGGAAATACACGACCAAGATTAGAAAGAAAATGAGAGGAGAAATGCTAGAGAAAATGAAGTGTAATTTTAAACTGTAAGTAGGTGTTTTTTTAAAAGTACAATTATAATAATAAAGCCATAACATATGTTTGCTATACCATATAAAAAAAATATTTTTATTTGGAATTTTACACAAATTTCAGAATATTAAGAGTTAATTACATCATATCTTTACTCTTTTCAAAATTATAAAAATTTCTTAAATTTGGTGAAATTCGAATACATCTCAAAACGTCCCGATACATCACGTTCTGATTTCAGATAGGTCCCTCCGTCCCGATATATACATCCCGTCTCTATTTCGAATGCATCACTCAACGTCCTGATAAGTGATGTATCCGAAAATAGGAGAGAGTATGAATTTTTGTAATTTTTTTAAATGATAGAAAAATTTAGAAAATATGATAAAATAAGTTATGTATTAGATAATTTCCCTTTTTTTAATTATATTCAACCTCTTTTTATTTGACCCGCCCATTCATCAACTCGTACTCCCTCGTCACGACCGTACCTTCCAAGAACATATGGCAAAGTTCTCCTCTTGGTGAAATTTCCTGAGATCAAACATACCTCCAACATTTACTACTTCACCATGACAATTGAACACCTAATCCTCAAACATTAAAAAATAATCCAATTTTGACTTTTGTTACTGATATCTAGAAGAAGACTAAATTTCTCCCAAATTAAAAAAATGTACCCAATTTTGGCTTTATAGTATTGCTAGTCCGTGACCAAGACTAAGAAACAATTCGAACATTAATATTTATTATAAGTCATGTTTTGAAGTTTGTCAAATAATTTAGAAGCGACGAAGTTACAAGAAATTTCTCTCCTCCCTAATGCTCCCCTCCTCCTCCTTTGCCTTGTATTCTAGAAGATGGCTCTTTTTTAAAAAATTAGTCAAGCCTCTCATTGTTCATTTATGGTCATCTAGAAGCCAAATTAGTTTGAACTTCCAATCTATGTGACAAGTGATCATATGTCTTATATATAAGCATATTGGCTATAACTTCAACATCCAAATACTCTCCTATAGACATTTCTATCTTTTAGAGACTAATTATATACACAAAGTTAATACTATACTTGTTACTTTGAGGCTTCCATTATGAAAGGATATATTGGAAAGAAGGATTTAAGGATATCGGAAGAGGAAGATCTAGACGATACTCTTTCACTCTCTGATTTAATTCTCACTCATGAAAATAATGATGTTGATTCTGAAGAATGTGATAAGTATTACGACTCGAAAAGCAGTGTTACTTCATCATTAGATGATGAAGATCACACGTTTGAGTTCATTAGTAATTACAAGAATAATGTCGTAATTCCTCCACAAAATATCCTCTTTTGTGGGAAGCTCATTCCTTACAAAAATGACAATCCCATATTATCATCGTCGATGTCAAAAAAACGATCGTTTTCGTTCTCACGTAAAAATAAGTTCTTGGGATATAATCCAACTCATGAGATGGAATTGAAGGATCTCAAAAATCGACTAGATCGTAAAGCTGGCGATGGAATTAGTGATTATAATAAATATGGCAAAGGAAATGGAAATGGAAAAAGGAAAGGGAAATTATGGTCATTGATTAAGGCAATAAGTTTTACTAGTGGTGGTGCATCTTACCATGCAGAATTTGCGGTCAAAGCGTCTATCAATTGCATGTCACTTGTTTAAGCATGAGCCTTGAAGTAACAGTAAAATTTAATTTAATCTACGAAAGTAAGAACGATACTATTTGGCAGACGGTCCATTCTACTAGGGCTTGGGATGCGACCCTTTCATAAAATGAAGACAAGTCGGCTGCTTACTTTTGTTGACTCTAGGAGCATGCATGAGCTAGAGAGCTTATTTTATTTTATTAGAATTAGGTTGTTAAATTAGAATATTCAATAATATTAATCTATATTATATTTCTCTACCTAACATCTTTATGTTCATATTTCAAGAATTCTTTGTTATACCAAATTTGGAATATGCTCTTCTATATAATTAAAATTAAATAAAAATAAAAAATAATAATAATATAGTATATAGTCTCCAATTCAATTTTATTTTGAAAAAATTACTGAAATACACGATTTATATTTTCCTTATTTATAATATTTCCTTCTATTTTTAAAAACCTCTAAAATCCCTTATTTCTTTAATGTATCTAAGCTACATACTAATGTATCCGAGCCAGTATTTAATATATCTGAAATCTCTAAAATTCTTATTTCTTTAATGTATTTGAGCTACATATTAGTGTATCTGAGCCAGTATTTAATGTATGTGAGCTACATATTATGTATCTGGTATTTTTAATAATGTATCTGAGCTAGTTTTTAATGTATCTGAACTATATATTATATATCCGGTTTTTGTTATAATGTATCTGAGATACTCTTTAATGTATCCGAGCTACATATTATGTATCCTGTTTGTGTTATTTTTAAAGGGATTAATATACTTACAAATTAAAAATGAATAAATTATAGTTTCATGTTAAAACTATGTGATTCCTAAAATTTATCCATTTTATTTTTGTGTCAACAAATCGCTAATTACTACCCTAAGTAAGTATATCAGAAGGAAATTATTTGAAAAAAGAATACATGTATCCAAAAAAGGAAAATTATTTACGAATGGCTATTTCCTTACTTTCGGAACCCCCCACCCCCGATTTTGATTACTAATACGCTTTTAGTGCTTAATATCATCAAAGTATATATATATATATATATATATATATATAATATGATGGTATCAAAGAGGAAATAGTGCTTCAACGAAAACACTACTCAACTACTTCTTGATACCATTAAAATACACATATATTCTGATGGCATCAAGAAGAAACATACAGACTGTTCAATTGTTATTTGATATCATCAGGGTATATAGATACAACTGGAGTATACATATAGTTTGATGGTATCAAGGATGAAGAAGCAGTGGTTCAGTGAATAGAATAAGACGGTAATTAAATAGTTTGAGCCGTGGATCCAAATAAATTGATTGGATTGTATCCAATTTGAATAAATAATTTGTCTAATGGGTCCAATTTTTATATAATTTTCACAAATTATTAAGGGCTTAGGAATATGACGTTTAAATACAAAATTTTGATGAATAATAAGAAGAGATCTTGCGAAGTTCTCAGTTAAATTTGGATCCAAAATTAAATAACTTTAGTTGATTTTAAAATTAAACTAATATAAGAATAGACATTTATCAGTTTTGATTAGATTGTATTATATACAAACTAATATACATTCTTTTCTTCCTTTTCTGCTATTATTATTTTTTAATAAAACAAACGGCAATTTTTTAAAGGAAAGATGTGACATTATTATTCATTTCATTAAAATATACTCGTATCAATTTAAATATATTTATTTATGTCGCCTCTTAACTAGAATTGAAGGCTCCAATGTCAATTCATTGAATGTATAATAATTTACTTAAGCTATGAAGCTAAAAGTCTTGAAACTTTATATTCCTTATAACCCAAGAAGATTGGCTAATATAATCATTATGGAAGATAAAATATAATTAAACGTTTGGAAGTTTATTAGTAATACTCTTAATATTTTAAGTTTTCTTTTAAAAATTTATAATAATATAATTTTAAAAGTATATATACATTAGTATACATTGCATATACATTTTTATACACTATAATGTCACATCGCATTGGGGCGGCATGGATAAAATGGATAGTTGCCTCCGGTGTCTTGTATGATAAGAAAGTACCACGTCAATGTAAATGTAAGTTCTACAAAGTTGTGGTTAGATCTTTTTGTTGTATGAGTGGAGTGTTGCCTAGTCAAGAACACATGTGTTAAGAGATGTATGTTGCAGAAATGAGGATGTTGAGATGGATGTGTGAGCATACTAAGAATAACAAGATCAGGAATGAGATTATCCATGAAAAAAGTGGGAGTGGACATTGTGGCGACAACATAAGGAAGCAAGTCTAAAATGGTTTTGGCATGTGAAGATGAGGTGCTTAGACGCCCCAATAAGGATGTGCAAGAGGTTGATTGTGTGGTGGCGGGTATGGGTACACAGAGGGTTATAGGCGATAGACCGAAAAAGTATTGGAAGAGTGTGATTAGAAAGGATATGACACAACTTCATATTACTGAGGACATGATTGTAGATAGAAGGAGTGGAGGTCGTGTATTAGAATAGAAGGTTAAGTTAGGGGGTATAGTGTTATCTTACCTTGCAAAATGCTTAGGCTTGTTAGTATGTCGTAGTACTAGTTGTACCCTTGTAGATCTGGCTATATGTTGTTCATTACGTTTCGAATATCACACTATTTTGTTGTTGTTATTGTTCTTTCGTGTAGACTTCACACTACTTTTTTATTAACTGATATGTTTTTTTCATTGCCATTTTTTTCTTTACTTAGATTTGATGCACTTGAGCCGAAGGTCTTTCAGAAACAATCTATTATCTATGCGAGTTAGTAAAATTTGCGTATATTCTATCTATTTAAATTCCACTTAGTGAATTTTACTATATATGTTGTTATTATTGTTGTTCTTGTTACATTACATATGCATAGAGATGTATATAATGTATAAATAATGTATCAACTTTGTATGATCATATATAAGATATGGAGTGTAAAATTATATATAAACAATCTCTATCTACAAATTCCATATTTTTTGCACTAAATTTCATACAAAAAATTGATTTTTTTGTGTTCTTCCAATGAAATCTCATTCTCTAGCATATTTACTTCTTCACTCTTCAAAGGAAGTGAAGTCCAATCAGATACAAAATTAATTTATTAATGAAAAAAATTATTTAGATATATATTTATTTTATTATAATCTCTAAAAAAAATTACCATTTTAAAAAAAATTCCTAGCAGATACATCACTCTCTTCTCGCTGATACATCTCTATCCCCTCTCAGATATCTCCATCCCCTCTATAATACATTTCTCCCTTTCCAGACACATCTCTCACCTGTGTCCCGGATCTACTGATGTATTCGAATGTTTTATCCCCTCCAGATACATTCCTTCTCTTTGGATACATCTCTTACCTATGTATGTAAATGTATCCAA